>JABACO010000006.1:11380755-11458832 GCA_013339895.1 Ephydatia muelleri
AAGCACTTGTGGCGCAATCGGTTAGCGCGTTCGGCTGTTAACCGAAAGGTTGCTGGTTCGAGTCCAGCCAGGTGCGTTTTTTTTTTTCACTCATCGAAAACGTGAATGCCTTTCTTGTTGATCTCTGCAAATAACCTGATGCATATGATATATGGCCTTTTTTGTGTGTCTGCCTCAAGAAATTGTTCAGCTGTGTGAGGATAAGATGTCCCTCATTATATCAATCATTTGGTGGCATCATTGATGCACGTTGTGGAGGTTGAAGCTCAAGCTCTTTGTCCTCTCTTCTTATCTAAATACTAATCATTTGATGGCATCATGATGATGCAATTTTAATGTACATTGTGGAGGTTGAAGCTCTGGAAAATCAACTTCATTTGACGGTCTACAGTCTTAATATAGAACGTCCATTGTCATAAAATGATTGTACATACATATGTGTACATTAATAAAAAAATGATTATTTTGGCACAAACAACATTGACGTCATAATGAGTTAGTTGTTGCAACATTATTGTCCATATCCTTGCTCACTGAGTGCTCTGGGGTACTATAACTCTGTGTCCTCAAGTGCTGAAAGGTAACGTAAAAATTTAATTGCCAATCGAATGTCCTTCACATGCACTTTTATTTCCTACCTGTTCCTGGGCTTGCACTTGTTTTAATTCTATTTCCAGTTTCTTAGCTTGCTCCTCCAAAGTGGAAAAGTGATGTTTTTTGCTATGTTCATTGGAAGCAAGTTCATCTTCATTTGGATCACAGTACAAGTAGTACATCTACATGATAGAGAGGAGATAGTGCTTATAATAGTACATCTGTGGCAGGCTACAGGTGATGGTAGTACATTTACAGCATATACCATTACCTTTGGTACAAACACAAGAAGAAGAATGATAGTGGCAGAGATCCAGAACCCAATGGAGTACACAGCAGCTAAAGTGTTTACTCGTCCCTGATTGTTCAGTGTGGCAAAGCATGCAATGATAACAGCCAAGCTGACTGACGTAATGTATACGATAGATATGATGTAAACTGAGTCGTTTAGACCTTTTATTGGAACTTTTCTTGCACCAAATGCAAGCGGGATAGATAGAACTTGGACGAAACCCTTGTAGCTTAACAATATGATCTGCCATATTCTGTAGCCTTGATCCGGTACGGATTGACAGTCCAATATATTGTTGGAAATTGGAATGTGATAAAACTGCAAGAAGACAAGCCACGCAAAACATTATTCAAGTATTTATCGTTATGAATACCATGTTAAATCAACACTGGCAAAAAGAGTCGTTTATCATAATACAAAGAAAGATAAAGAAAATGCATCCCATTGCAGAATGACATTTCACACTAGAAAACTGAACTCCAAAAAATTTTGATTAATTTAGAGAGCATGTGAAACGACTTTTGCAATGTATTAAGGGACTTACACCAGAGTCTATGGAGGGGTATTCAAAGCCGGTTTGAACTTCAGCATAAATTCTCAGTTGTGGCACAACAGAAGCAATTATGAGCAATGTGATATCAATTCCGACCAGTATACCCACTGCCATCACTATCATCCAATCCTTAATGTTCTGTCAGTGGAAAGGGAGCATATGAATGAAGTATGGAGCACAAACTGCAGAATCGTAATAGGCAAATTACAAATGTGCAGCAGAAGAGCATCCTTTAAAGACCAAACCATACAGGATAGGCTGCAATACTAACTATACTGTAGATCTGGGATAGGCTGCAATACTGATCGTATCCAACACAGGTGTAAATACAAAATAATTAAAAAAAGATGCACACTTTGATGTTCTTGTGCAATTGGGGAGATTACCAAATTAGGTATTCAAATGCTTGATATTCAAATATTTACGGTTAGGTTTTAAGAACAGAAATACGTCACTGTGAATTAGATGGAGGGAGACAACATCCACAGGTATACACGTTGACCAGTAAAACGTTGTGCACAGGTACACGAAGCATTCATATACATATTACAAAACATGTGCCCAGTATGCACGCGCAAGCAGTGTTCAACATTACGTACCAGATTGTTTGCATGCCTATAGTTGAAGATGAAGTAGATACGAAATATTTTTCCTAAGATTGGTCCGAATGCAAGGGAATATCCGATTCCCCACAGCCACACACGCAGCTGCAGGACAGAAAATAAAACGTGTGATGATGATACAGGTGTCACCCTAATATATTTATTGTACATTGCATATAACGGTTGCAGATGATGTCTCTTTGCTCTGAATTGCTAAAAAGAACACTGATATATAGAGCATCATACACCCCATACAGACGATACTGCATAGAACAGGACTTGAGAGTTGTACAATCCTAAGGAGATGGGCAGACACATTCATGCAAAGTTGCAACAGACTGAGCTGACTTGGCTGCTCCTTGCCTTTTGTGTCTAAATATGACAATAAATGCAAAGCAAATGATTGCACCAGCAATTCCAATCGGAGCTAAGATGTACATGACGGATGTCAGCCCTATTTCGATGCTGTGTGTTACATTCAGTGCACTTCCATCAGACGGGATTCCATCTGATGGAAGAGGACAACGTACACAAAATGACCATGCATTAAGGTTGCACTGAGATATTGTAACTCCACTCACCAGGAAATATGGTACTGGTATTTTCACCATCATTTAGAATGAGTGTTCCATTCGGCAACACATATCCAATACTTTCTATGTCCAGTTCATTGTCTAAGGATGTATGAGAAGTAATTACGTTTATTCACTCATTGTCTATGCTTGTATAACATGGGGGGTTAACCGTATTTCATATGTTCTATCCCCCCAAAAATATATATAGTAATGCTATGCAGAGATTAGCTCAATTGTTAAATAGCCATTTGACTGCTGGTGTGTTTCAGACAGTGTTACAATGAGATGCCAAATTTATAGCACACGTGGAGTAGAGATAATGTGGCACATTTTTATTTTTACAAGCATATCTGCAACTTACTAAGTGTTAGAGCAAACCAACTATCTCTAGATGTACTTACAGTGGATTTCTCGAAGAACATATTAGTGACTTACTTTCTGTGTCAAATCGATACTGCTCTATATCAATTACATAAGAACGGCGTATTCCATGTTGATTGAAGGAAACATCTCCCTAAATTGAATTGCAGGCCCATTACATTCTAGCATCGGGTCAATTCACAGTAATTTGTACCACCCTAGATACATCACTTTCTCATATGGAAGTACTGTTTCTTATATATATTCTCCCATAAGAAACATACAAAATTGCAATACATTTGCATACCTCAAGTTATTCCGTTTATGAAATGCAAACGTATGAATATTTAATGAATTGGCTCACCTCTGCCTGTTTGCAAAGACATTGCTTAAGTTCTGCTATGAGTAGGAGATTTTTTATGGTTCAGGCCAATGGACGTTAAGGAGATGCATCTGAGCAGTGTTAGTAAAATTAATTTTGCTAAAGAGTGAATATGTTTAACATGAATTAACGACGAAATGTGATGCACAAGGTTTTTTTATGCTTCAAAATTCACCAATTTTATTTTATGGATAGCTGCTAACACTCTCTAGATTTAGTGTTGTTGGCTTTGTGGGATGAGAATTCCTTGATGTGGGATTATCCCTTTGAATGGTAGCAGCCTTTTTAATTCCTACCCCAGTGCCTAGTGGTTACGCAATCCACTTAACAGTTTTGATAGCAATATTATGATAAGAAACAACTAATGGTTGGCTTAATCCATCGGTTGTGACAGCTTTTACAACACAGGAAGCTTGCATCCGCGCAATTCAGAGCTGTTCTACGTGTACGTCGCGTATGATGGAGCTCTATACGCGCCCGCTCCGCATTACGCGCGCACAATGCTGCCATGACACGCATTCTAATGGACTGTTAATTCTTACAACAAAGTTGATTTGCACAATACAGCGCCACGTACGAGATTGCAAATTTTAGGGATCAAAATCAAATGCCTAAACACATCTAGTCTTTAGAACATGGCTGGCCTCGTCCATTTCCTTCTTGCTTAATGTGTACATTCTACCAGTTGGTGTGGTTGGATTGACTCGGGTTAGAATGTCATCAGGATCCACACCCAATATATCCTCATGCTCAGGGTAGACAAATGATTTTGCAGGGATGCAAGGGTGGAGGAATGTGATATTGATGGTGTGTCCTTCTTCATCTGCATTTAGTACACAACCAAGCCAACACGATCCATTGTAGGCAACAGTAACATAGCCATTAATGGTGTCAATTGAAAGGGTGCGAACAGCATGTGCCAGGGTAACCCTTTCCCTCCTGGAGTGTGGACTATCCGAAAATTGTCTGACTTCAACAGTGTTCTCACCAACTGGCACAATACAGTGGAGTTTTTGAGTACCTGCAACCTCAGGGAAGCATATTGCAAAAACTTTACTAATTTATGCCACCATTATGAAGATTTTGGAGTGGAAGCTGAGTGGCACTTTTTTTGCAACCTCCCACGGAAAGTCTGCTGGTGATGGTGCTGGGGGGACCTTGAAGCAAACAGCAACTAAAGCCAGCCTCCAGCGACCTTATGAAGGCCAAATACTTACTACTCGCCAACTTTATGACTTCGCTGTGGCTAACATCAAGGGAATTCACTTTGGCTATGCTACTTTTGAGGAGCATGTTCAGGAAGCCAAAGTACTGGAAGAGAGGCTGAAAGTTAGTAAAACAGTTGCAGGTACTCAAAAACTCCACTGTATTGTGCCAGTTGTTGAGAACACTGTTGAAGTCAGACAATTTTCGGATAGTCCACACTCCAGGAGGGAAAGGGTTACCCTGGCACATGCTGTTCGCACCCTTTCAATTGACACCATTAATGGCTATGTTACTGTTGCCTACAATGGATCGTGTTGGCTTGGTTGTGTACTAAATGCAGATGAAGAAGGACACACCATCAATATCACATTCCTCCACCCTTGCATCCCTGCAAAATCATTTGTCTACCCTGAGCATGAGGATATATTGGGTGTGGATCCTGATGACATTCTAACCCGAGTCAATCCAACCACACCAACTGGTAGAATGTACACATTAAGCAAGAAGGAAATGGACGAGGCCAGCCATGTTCTAAAGACTAGATGTGTTTAGGCATTTGATTTTGATCCCTAAAATTTGCAATCTCGTACGTGGCGCTGTATTGTGCAAATCAACTTTGTTGTAAGAATTAACAGTCCATTAGAATGCGTGTCATGGCAGCATTGTGCGCGCGTAATGCGGAGCGGGCGCGTATAGAGCTCCATCATACGCGACGTACACGTAGAACAGCTCTGAATTGCGCGGATGCAAGCTTCCTGTGTTGTAAAAGCTGTCACAACCGATGGATTAAGCCAACCATTAGTTGTTTCTTATCATAATATTGCTATCAAAACTGTTAAGTGGATTGCGTAACCACTAGGCACTGGGGTAGGAATTAAAAAGGCTGCTACCATTCAAAGGGATAATCCCACATCAAGGAATTCTCATCCCACAAAGCCAACAACACTAAATCTAGAGAGTGTTAGCAGCTATCCATAAAATAAAATTGGTGAATTTTGAAGCATAAAAAAACCTTGTGCATCACATTTCGTCGTTAATTCATGTTAAACATATTCACTCTTTAGCAAAATTAATTTTACTAACACTGCTCAGATGCATCTCCTTAACGTCCATTGGCCTGAACCATAAAAAATCTCCTACTCATAGCAGAACTTAAGCAATGTCTTTGCAAACAGGCAGAGGTGAGCCAATTCATTAAATATTCATACGTTTGCATTTCATAAACGGAATAACTTGAGGTATGCAAATGTATTGCAATTTTGTATGTTTCTTATGGGAGAATATATATAAGAAACAGTACTTCCATATGAGAAAGTGATGTATCTAGGGTGGTACAAATTACTGTGAATTGACCCCATCGCAAACCAGTGAACTGGTCTAAAATTATACACTGAGCCATACAATGCAAGCACTAATGTTGTTAGATTACTACACTTACATGTAAGTCAGTATACTACACATGCACCCATGAGACAAACAGGAATAAAAGCTTATGATACTTGAAATATATGGTAAACTGGTGACAATGAGAAAGCACTGTGCGACTGTGGAGTATATCTCAACTGACTTACATACTCTTTCAGTTCATATCTGCATGTTCTAATATATGCTGCATTGCATTTGTACTCACAGTAATTCCAGTGAAGCTGGTGTTGGACATCTGCTGGAATAGTTGTTCCATGATGACATCATTGGAAGCCGTATTGTTTGCAGTAGAAAAAAGAGGTGGAGCCACATTGCGGAAGGAATTTGATGTTCCATTGCTAAAAAACTGGCTACTACGAAGATCTGAAACACAGTGAACTTCAATAACATCTTACAATGTGACTACACCTTCCTTTATCATGACTATGAAACACATTTTTTAATTAATCTAATTAAATAACTAGTGATATCTGAGTTTTGTGGAGTTTATTAGGGAAAAACAGTAAAGTATATATCACTGCCTCAGTGCATATAAATCCCACACACAATAATTCACACAAAAATACAAACATCTTTTACATTGCGGCATCACCTTGCAAGGTCTTGTTAATTGCAAGAGCAAATGCCCAAAATGAATCAAAGTACGATGGATCATCGCGATTTGGATCAAGTCCAAGTATAGCTGCACGCTTGGTATATTCCTCATAGTACTGGTTTAAGCTCTGGGTGTAACAGAATCAGAATCGGCTCATTAAAATATAATCCTTACCACATGTGTGCTTTCTTCATTATTACAACATACAATGCAAATGTGTAAACATCTGCTGATTGGCACTAAAACAGTGCAATGAACCCAAGAAATGGATTCAACATTGATGTATGACTTACAAGACCTGATACAGTGATTTCATTGCTGTCATAATTATGGGCGTTCAATGCTACAGCAAAAGCTCCGTTTAGAGCCATTTCCATTTGCTCCTTTGTACAAGACAAGTTGTAACCCTTTGCGTTGGCAGGATCCCACCACTGGGGTCCATACCAGTCACGAAGGATGAGGACATATTGTGGTGCATACTTCTTTTTATGGTAAGCCTACAATGCCAGAGTCAAATAAACAATACAGATACACATACATATGCACAGATGTAACATATAAATTAATCCATCACTATTAGGCTCATGACCAATGCAAAATAATTGTATGTGCCTCATTACCTTACCTCACAAACTGCTTTAAGAGCATCTGGTTGGTACACTGCCAGTTCAATTATCCGAGAATCAGTGTTCTGAATAGGAATGCAAAGTTAGTTGTGAAATTACTATTCATGACTGCATTAACTCTCCCGTGAGCAGCAGCACAATATTGCGCCACAGCTGCTGTACAAAAGCCACTTTGTTTTCTAAATCGTTAACGTTTTTGTAGTCGACAACACAATGTTCAGAGGAAATGTTTCTTGCTTGTCAGATTCGCGGGGTTGTTTACAAAGAACGTTAACGCACAAAAACTTATTCCACACTATACCACATAATTGACTTTGCCCATGAGAGAGTTAAGCATGAAAGGATTGAGCTCGACTTGAAACAGAATGAGATGATTGCATTGTAAAGAATTATTGACACGACTGCATGTCCATTTATTCATGTAGTTTTTATTTGTAATGTACATCAGTATGCTTAGAAGGCTTATATAGCTAAAACATGCATTAGTTTTTATTCATCCTATTTCAAAATGACCCTCTAGTGCAACCAACATGTTGTGACAATTTGTTCCATACATCAAGATGTTTGTTTCAGGTATTGCAAACACCTCAAAGTAGTTTGTTTTAAGAACTGTGCCTTACAAAGAGCATCCCTTGTAAAATGAGGTTATCCAGGCTATTGGGTGATGATGCAATAGCCGAAAAAACTGTTGAAGTGATGCCTGGTGGCAATACTTTCTTTGTGCCATCCATTACCTGCATGAGGAGTGTGCACATGCATCTTACATCAACATACATTGTGTTGTCCAACATCTGCCTACCACAGTAAACAGTGCGTTATCTTCTGCTATAGTGTACAATTTTTTCCATCCAAATTTGTCGAACAGTGCTTTGAAGACAGACGGCAGCAAGGCTTCATTGGGAAGCATTTGGAAATACATTTTGTATGCGTTTCTATCTTCAAGCTCTGGGGCTGAAGAGTCACTGGACACCTGTCGTAAAGAAATGTGCGCACGTTAATGCCATTAAAAATAATAAATTAATAACCATATTCGATCACAATAGAGAAGAGCTTTGAAACGTTGCATAGTTTAGACACTTTGTTATTGTATACATTCAAATACACCTATTCAGAGCACTTGTTCTATACAGTGAAATGTGTTGAATAATTATTGGATTTGAGAATCAATTGCTGCCATTCTTTAACTACAAAGTGAGTGAGAGGCTTAAAATGCACATGGTACTTTACATTTTTCGGATTACTCTCTGTAAATGATTGGAATACTACCACTGGGTGAAAAGTTGGATTTACTCTACAATATTTTTCACGCAAATCAGTGTGCAGGATATGGACTTTACCGGTATAGCACAAGTGAGTTTTCATATTTACTACTGTGCAAATGTGTATACCACATTTACCCATATTTGACCACTAGTCTCATTGTCACCTAGTGTGCAGCTACTGATATGAATGCAGTGGTATGCCGACATACTTGTGTTAGGCCATAGAACTGACTGATCTGAGCTGTTGGGACCGTTGCAGCTTCACAGCCCGACCCCACTAGTCCTACGATGGGCAGCCTTGGTGACAAGTAGGCACCAAAGAGCATGGTCAGTGCCGTAGTCTCGTTGCACTTCACACGTAGTTGCATTCAGCAGTATGGGAGAGAGTATAAAGGATGCATAAGGAACAACAATGAACGCATGAATGTGCACCACATGCTGCATTAGTCAGCTCCATAGGCTGGAGCGTGATGTAATAGAGCGTTATCATTTCTGCGCTTAAATGAAGCGTTGGTGAAAGAGTAGTCAAAATGCAAAACTATATGCTGACGCTGACGGTGACCAGGGCTATAGCTACGAAAATATGCCAACAGAAGCCAGACGGAGGTGGAGGGTGGCCGGCCCTAATTCAATACGTTGCGTACCTGGGAATCGGTCAACTTGTATTGTAGCCTGTATCCGGGTAGAAGGCTGCTGTTCTCGTTGATCAGGTCAAGCGCTAACTGGACTCCAGATAGTGAGTTGTACGTGACGTAGTCTCCAGAGAAGCTCATCATTAGCGCGATGGTGAGAGGCGAGCGCGTGTCGCTGAGACTCACGTTCGAGGGATATATGCTATCAAAGTCTCCAACCTGTTTACTGGCATGGCCGCTGAAGAAAACGAATATCGCGAGGAAGGTTATCGCATCAGAGAATGACATAATTGGGGTGTAATCGTACTGTAGAACTAAAGATCGATACATGTACTCAGATAATATGATATTCTAGTGGGCGCGTGATCGTATAATTAGGTTCATTCATCACATTGCTCGGGTGGGAGAGGTAACACCTGCCCTTAAGGGAAACGAAATTTATTGACCGTGTCACCAACTTAATTCACCTGGTAATAGAGATGTACATGAGCTGATACAGAGTTAGACGCGAACTGTGATGCCCACTGAATCTGTATATATATCAATAACCCTTTTTCTAGATGCACCCCGCCCCTCCCACACACACACACGCACACACACACGCACACACACACACACACATGAAACATACACACAACACACGTGCACACTATAAGCGTACATATACAATACATGTACATGTAGTATCACAAACGTGGTGTGTGCATCCGGTTCATTCATTGAATACGTGGTTTGTCACGGTTGCCATCCTGAAATGGTTCTAGGACCGTTTCAGGCTGCCCGTCTTGATCCGACGGACTGAAACAGGCTATGCCTGAAACGGTCATTTTGGTCCTAGGACCAAAACAGGTATCTTATAATTCGTTCCCGCTAGTGGTGTTAAGAAAACAAAAACCATATATTCACACAAGAAGATCATAACAGTTGGGAGACATATCTGTCATACACACAAAGGGCAGCACCATTTCTCATCACAGTTGGGGAGTGAGAGAAGACCAACACACTTGACATGGCAACAACTTTTACATTGAACCATATCTCCAAATGTTTCTGGCATCAAATATGTGCTTTTAAAATACAAGTTTTCTGCGTACAGGCTTTCTTTGATCTCTTGCTTCATTTATCAAGAGTTGGAAGTAGTGGAAATTTCCGTTCTGAGTACTGAAAGCATTTCAGAATGTGGCTTCTCATTTTGACCTAATCAAATTCCAAGCCAGACATACAGTAACCCAATATGCACAGAGCTGATAAGAGCTGAACTCAATTTTCCCCTTCGCAACCTGCTGTGGCTTAGGCTACATGATGTCATCCAGTGGTTACCGGATAACAGATGATTTTGAATTGCTTCATTTCTTACAGGTATAAACCCACCAGTCTGGACCAGAAGTGTTGACTGCCAGCCTTCAATGTGAGAAAATTGTTTTTGTACAATACCTTGAGCAAGGTACATATGTTCATCACTTAGCCAGTCTCCACTCTTAAGAACTGCTTTCATATTCCTACTGAAAGGAAATTTTCTATCTCTAACCTGCATTTGAGAAAGTTTCAGCAGTAAGCATTAATTTATACATCATTACACACCTGTGCACATACTTTCGATTTATCCCCAACATTCAAAGGTTGATCAATTTCAACCACGTCACCATGTTCACTGAGTGCCTTTTCATCTTGCTCACTAGCAATAGCTCCATGTGCATCCTTTGTATCTTCAACCTGTTCACTGTCACCTGGGATACCATTACACTGTTCCTGACATCGCCAATATGTTCATTGGCACCATCACTGTCATACTGTTCAATGGCACCTTCTATTTTATTCACTTGTTTTAAAAACCATTTCCAGAATTCCAATACATCGAGAGGACATCTATGCATTTTAAGTCGACCGATTGCATCAGTGGATAGAGAAAAATCGGAAAATCATAATTATATATATTTTATGACATTTGCACTGAAAGGAAAAGTGCTAAAAATTGTCAAAGAAAAAGTAATTAGTACTTGCGGTCGCGGTCATATACTCGTGCTTTACGTCATGAACTAGTTAACTAATGTAAGCACGCTTGTGCACGAGATCTCAGATCGGTCCTCACCACATAACCATTTGCGGAAATGCTTCTATAAGTCGAAGGTAGCAGCTGAACTTTATAGCCACGCCTCAGTCTGTCTTTGATCAGCCAACACACGTTCAATCCTGGCTCACTTCTACTAGTACCGGTACCATGAACGGGACTATGAACTGTACTTGTATAGATATGTGTACTTGTACGTAATCTGGCGTAGCATACCCTCCGCAAATAAACGTGGCTGTGCTACGCAAGACTAGCGTGTATGTGTGTCTCATATTTGCTGCACCATGGCCACGCAGAAACTGGTTGATATTTCTGTTAACTGCAAGATTCAGGCTGGCTGGCATCTGCAGATCTAGGCCTATTACGGGGCTTCCGGTCACACGACTCACTTAGACAAACTTTGGCTTTCTCAGCAGTTCGAGCTTCCACTGTGCTTGCCATGGCCAGATGTACGAAGGACCTTACATAATATGCACGTGATCGGTCTTTAGAATAGACTGATATCTGCATGCACCACTCCGACACCATGTGCCTACGTCGTACACATAAGTAGAGAGCACTGTTTGCAGTCCTGTGTTGCGTGTGAATCGTGAATTACATCAAACATAGTAAAGTAGACTTTACTAGATATAGTAAAGTAGACTTTACTGTCTATGATTACACGCTGGACTTTTTTACTCTTTCAGCGACAGTTCACAGAAAGGTTGAATTGTCTTTGATATGGGCTCAGGTTGCGTTGTGTAAACTTACCACGGGTGCAGACCTTACAGTTGTGGCTAGATAAGAACTCCATCTACAGTTTAGGTGTACAACAAGTAGACGGTTGCTCCTTCGTGGCAGGATATGGCTTTTTGCATGGATATTTACACATACATGTTTTTCAACATCGGTTTTGACTTTGAACACAGATGGAACGCTCAATTGGCAGAACTAACAGTACAGCGCACCTGACTGGATTTGGACAAATCATCCACAACCAACCAGTTTTCAGGCTCTCATGCAAGCGGCATATATTATCATCATCTATAACAGTAAGGTCTGCACCCGTGGTAAAGTTTACGTAACACTAAAACCCACCTTGACCACTGCTGATGTAATCTGGAGAGCCCCAAGGTCGGTTCTCAAACAGCCCACTTCTCCAAGTGTCTTCTCAATGGCCTCTCTCCTCTCCTAACCACAGTACCTCCAACAGTCAAACACAAATGCACATCACTTGTGAACACTCTTAAAACTATAAAGTCTCAGACAGTACTCTCCGTCAGACCTTCAAACGATGATCGTGCGCTCCCCGAGTCCAGTCTCGTCAGAGTTCGATGGTTTTTTAATGATCCACTTCGACTCGTCTTCTGAGGTAACCTACGAGAATGTTCCCCTGAACCCATTATGTAAACTTACCGCGGGTGCAGACCTTACAGTTGTGGCTAGATAAGAACTCGCCACCTGAACACATGCAACAGCAAATAAAAAGGTGAGACAGTCGCTCCTTCATGACAGAAATTCTTGGCGATGTACATGTACACTTCATATACATGTTTTGAACACCAGTTTTGACTTTGTGCACAGATGGAGCGCTCAATTGACAGCGACCGGGCTGGATTAGCGTCTCGACACTAACAGAAATCGTAAGATCTGCACCCATGGTAAAGTTTATGTAGTACAAAACCACCCTTGATGTAATCTGGTGGTTTACCTGGATGCTGAGCACTCCTCCAATTTTCCACTTCCCATACCATGGCTGCTCTCAAACAGCAACCCCCCCCCCCCCCCCCCCCCCCTTCTTTCTCAACAGCCTCTCCTCTCTTAAACCACAACACCTCCATATCTCACTACATGTAGCACACTTTTAAAACATGACCAGCACAAAAAGCATACCCAAGGTTACACACATGTACACTACCCAGCTTCAATCCAGCCATGGTATGTGTGTTGTGTGTGTGTGATATGGAGAGGTTGCTTCCTCAATTTCAAGCTTGGCTAATTGGTGCATGGTGCTCTGTATATACATATACATTTGCAAATGTACAAATGACTACATATAAAGATCGTTTGGGTATGCTGTATACACCCTACCAAGCTCCAAACACTTTTGGTTATTGATTTTATGCTTTCTGATCTCAGCCTCCTCGGCTGCAGCCCCTTCAGAAGGCTTGCTGCTGTTAGGATTGAAGGAATTAAGGGAGAGGTCACCATGATGTCAAAGGCAGCATGTTTCCCTCTCTCCCAACTGAGGACAAGTACATCCTCTGGCCAGGTATGGCTTAGGTCAGGTGTAAGACCACTGCCAGACTCTACCCTCACTCCAAGGTGGGCACGATGGCAGAACTCAACAAACAGATGATTGTGGTGAGTGATGACACCTGCTTTAGAGAACAAGGGGGAGGAACCACTTGAGTGTGTACTCAAGCTCATAATGATTTTTTTTTTCACACTGCCAATCAAACAGTAGACAGCCTGCATAATGACCACAGTGCTGTATGTACCACATTTCATAATTGCATTGATCTTAAAACCCCAGTGCAGCTGATGGCATGTGTACATGTAACCAGCTCAGCAAAAGGTCGCGGCATGCAGTCACTTTTAGAAAAGCCTACAAGTATAAGATGTGCATATCTCTACCACACACACATGCACATGGCTCTATGTATGTATACACGTAGCTGCATGACTACAACTTTGTCTCCCTCCCCCGGCCTCTCCCCCCCCTCACACACTATGCCCCAACGTATGTATGCCAGTGTGCACTGATGTATTCCTATTGCCAGGCTTGGCCTAATACATAATACCATGCCTTCCCATATCCAAACCCTTTCTCCAAAAGCTTTGTCAATGTGTGGGTGCGTGGTATGGCATGCGTGTGTATGTGCGTATCACAAAGGGCGGATTGAAAGCTTGCGTTTGTCTACTCGGTGTCAACGCATGCATATTCAATAATGGTGGATGTAGTATGCATGTACAAGCCTTCTTATAGGTACACACACAGAGTGTAATACGTACTAAAGTAACTGTATAATATGAAAAGAAAAAGTGACTTGAAGAGTTATATCTTGAATTAAAGTTAACGTGATGCTTATTATTTTTTCCAAATGGGGCCAGGGAACGAGTGAGGGTGTTACAAGAGTAGCGCCATATATGGCATTGGCTGCCATTTGTAATAGTAATCATTGAATCATGAGCACCATTGACGATTATGATATAAATCCTCTAGGAACCGACAGGTTTAAGGTTAAAAATGATGTTTTTTACCAAAGTAAAACACGTTGGTGTATAGTGGACCAGAATCTGTTGCCACAAGTGAAAAATCCAACGAATCAAGATTTATAGCTGGTACAATACTGTAATTAGGTCAGAAAAACTGCATTTTATGTACTTGTCTACGGAAAGCACTATTTTGCCTCCAGAGGAACCAACATAAAGGGGGTATTTTCTCTTTTTAGAATCTAAGACAGAGGATACTGAGCAACAAGCTTGAGTTGCCGCAAGTGAAGTATCATCTTGGAATAGTTAGTAATTATCAAGTATCGGTTTTTGCTGTACATTATTATTAGCCCCTATTCTTGAATATTTTATAAAAATGGATCACGGATAATTCACAAAAAAAATCATATTAGTCTTTCTAAATATGTACAACAGAAATCATGTGATGGAATCTCAGAAACAAGTAACTTTTACAACTTTGGTGACCGCTCAAATTGGTGCTGATGTGCTGAAGAAAGATTTATTTAGGAAAAAGAGGAAAGGTGGTAAATTGGACCCAAAGTCGTATATAATAACAGCAAAGTATAGCAAGGGATGTTATTCATTGCGATCCGTTGACAATCCATTTGACTGCATTAAAAGTATGAATGGTGATGATCTAAAACTGTTCACAGCAAAAACAGATTGATGCATGTCACTAGAAATCAATAATAGGGTACTCATTTTTTGAAAAACGAGTGCCCTATTATTGATTTCTAGTGACACGCATCAATCTGTTTCATTCACAAAATCAACCTACACATCATCATCATTGTGAATTATCACCTCAGCATCCAAATCAGTTGCCATTTCAGAATGCTAGTCAAATAGAGTCTCAACAGCCCCTTCCCCATCCCTAAATCAACAGCCATGTCCACCAATAAATCCTGAACAGTCCATGTCATCCACTCCACCAGCCTACCAGCCTCTCTCAACAACAGTCCACTCCACCAGCCTCTCCACCACAATCCACTAAAACAGTCTCTCCACAACAGTCCACTCTAGATAAAGATGATTTCTATACAAGGTTTGGTGGTACAAGTTTGCAGTATCTCTATTATTTGGCTATATTTTCATACCTTGTATCACATATGTAGCCCTGAAGACAGAACACTGTTTGTCATTTTGAAAGAAATGGATAGGTTAAGGGTAAGTGAGTGTATTTGGAATAACATAATACAACCCCTCACTGCCATAGTTAGAGCTCACTGCCATCATCCTGGGTGACACAAGTTCGGAGCTGCGTAAATTATATTGGCACGGCACAAAACATAATGCATGCACACACAAATAGCTTGAAATAGTGTTTGGGACATCTAACCCACACTTCTGGTGCATGTGTCAGGAAGTATGACAGAGGGATTAGTGACCAACACAACAATAGATCTATTCCAACTATGTTTCGGGATATGCATGTTTGTCACAGTACATAAGAATTGAATCATCCATAACTTTATTATAATGTAATAAGAGAATCATGATTATATACCTGTGCAAGATTTTTTAGTCTTTCACTGGTTACCTTTGTCATGTGGCCAGGTACATGCATTCTCCACAGTCATACTATGCAAAAAAAAGCATTTAAGTGAAGAGGTAAGGAACTCAGTTGGCTTACGTCAATAACTTGTCAGGTGACACAGGATTCAAATCAATATCGATAGGTAAAGTAGCTTTGTCCCCAAGCATTACTCCAAATGGTGTGTAGTAACTGAACTCATGACAGGATGTGTTATAAGCAAACACTGCTGAATCAAGAAATTTATCCCACAGTTCTTTCTGTCCTGCAACTGCTTTCACAAGCATCATTTGCAATGTTCGATTAAATCTTTCATCAAGTCCGTTAGACAAAAAACTTTAGTTGAAGAAATAAAATAATTCTGTGGATTGTAGGGTGTGATTAGGCAATGTTTTATCACCAAACGTTTCATAATTTCAGAATTTAACTTACCTTTACCAAAAGTCATTACTTGAGGCAGTCCCAATCGCAGGAAAATCAATATATTAAGATAAGTAGTAAAACGAATACGTAATGATATGTAATGATAATTGTAGTAACTCGGCTAAAGTACCAATTTTAATCTGTCAAACGGCAACACTTAAATACTAGCATGCGCATGCGCGTTGCATAATATAATACATCAGTTATCACATCTTTCTTCCTTCTCAAGAAAACCCTGCTTGATACCGTTCAGGCTGCCGTCTGTTCCTGCTGGGATATCTTCGGTCTGGTGCTTGTTGCACGATGACTGGTGGGCGGGCTTCTTGATCTATTTCTTCGTCAATCTCAGGCTCATCGCCCACCACTGAATTATTGGCATCTTCCTCTTGCTCATCTTGTGCTCCATTATTGAGCTCTGGATCTTCTGCAGCCACATCAGTCGATAATCTGTCTCCCATCCACGTATCATCAGCCTCGCCTGCTCGCTTCCTTAGTTGATCTTGGTGTCTTCTGCACACAATCCCATTTTCTAACACCACATCAAACGATAATGGCCCCTTGCATTTTGTGATTTTCCCAGGCACCCATTTCCATCTGCCCCCCCGCGCATAATATTTCACATATACGCTTTCCTGTTCTTGAAAACTCCTTTCAACTGCATTGGTATCGTGTGCTGCCTTTTGTCCCTGCTGCCTCCTTTCCACTCTTTCCGCTAAATTTGGATGCAATGCATCTAAACGGGATCGGAGCCTTCTGCCATACAGAAGTTCAGCAGGAGAGACACCAGTGGTCGTCTGGGGGGGTAATTCTGTACTGAAATAAGAATCTTGCCAACTTATCTCTGAGTGTTCCAGTTGTCATCTTCTTTACTCCCTGCTTCACAGTTTGCACAGCCCTTTCTGCCATTCCGTTAGAAGACGGATGATGTGGTGCTGACCTAATGTGTGTCACACAATTATTTTTAAGGAAGTCATGAAACTCCCTGCTTGAAAAACATGGCCCATTATCCGTCATCACTGTTTCTGGTATTCCAAACCTTGAAAATATTGTTTGCAGTCGCTGGATAGTTGCCTCTGCAGTAGCATCTTTCCCGACCTCCACTTCGATCCACTTTGAATGAGCATCAATCACCACCAGCAACATCTGCCCTTCGACAGGGCCTGCATAATCTATGTGTAATCTTGCCCATGGTCTGGTAGGCCAACTCCAAGGTTGTAAGGGAGCCACTGGTGGTGATGGTCTTGCAGCCTGACACTGAGGACATTTGGAAACCAGCATTTCAATATCTTTATCTATTCCCGGCCACCATACAAATGTTCTAGACAAGCTTTTCATTCTAGATATTCCTGGGTGTCCCCCATGCAACTCTTGTAATACATAATTTCTTCCTTTTTCTGGGACAACCACCCGATTACCCCAAAGGATACAACCATCATGAGTTGATAGCTCCATTCGACGTTGCCAGAAAGATAACAGGGTCTGTGATGCACCTGAAGGCGGATGTAGTGGCCACCCTGCCAATATATACTGCAACACTTGTGACATAATTGGATCTTTCTTAGTCCAATGCTTCACTTGTGAACAGTCTACTGGTGAGTCCTTTAGACTTTCAAAAAGTAGGACCAATTCTGTGGGTATTTCTTCTTCCTCTTCAATTTGCTTCCTGTCCATTGGTAGCCGGCTCAATGCATCTGTATTACCATGCTCTTCAGTTTCCTTGAAAACCAACTTGTACTTGTACACTGCTAGAGTCATTATCCACCTTTGTATTCTCCCTGACACCTGCATAGGGATTCCCCTTTGGGGGTCAAATAGCTGCAACAATGGCTTGTGATCTGTTACAATTGTAAAATTTCTTCCATATAAATACAAATGAAACCGCTTTACACCAAATATGCAAGCAAGCCCCTCCTTTTCAAGTTGTGAATAGTTTTTTTCTGCACTAGACAGTGTACGAGAAGCAAATGCAATGGGTCGATCTGTACCATCTGACATTTTATGGGACAGTACGGCACCCACACCATAAGATGAAGCATCACATGCTAAAATAAATTCCTTATTGGGGTCAAAATGTACAAGTACCTTGGCAGACAGTAGCAAATTCTTTGAGTTCTCAAAGGCCATTTTCTCCTTTGTGTCCAATTCCATGGAATCTTAGCCTGCAGTAGCCTGTACAATTGTGCCAGCATGGTTGCCATGCGTGGAAGAAACCGAGAGTAGTATGTCAGAAGCCCCAAATACGATTTTAACTCTGTTATATTCTTAGGCTCTGGTGCATTCTTCACTGCTTCTACCTTTTCTGCCAAGGGATGAATACCATTTTTATCAATTTTGTATCCCAAATACACAACTGACTCCTGCAAAAAGAAGCATTTATCTTTGTTGAGGTGAATACCAGCTTCTTTTAACTTATACAGAACTTTTTCAAGTGTCTCCAAATGTTCTTTGTCAGTACTGCCTGTTATTAAAATGTCATCAATATACACAATCACCTTTGGGATCCCCTGAAGTACACTGTCCATTATCCTCTGAAATATACTAGGAGCTGATGACACCCCAAAAGGCATCCTAGTATATTGGAATAATCCTTTATGTGTATAAATTTTCTGGAAGCCTCATCCAGTTGGACCTGCAGATATGCTTTACTCAAATCTAACTTGGTAAACCTTTCCCCACCTGCCAATGAGGCCAATATATCTTCAATTTTTGGCAGTGGATACCGTTCAGTTTCTAAGGCCTGGTTTACAGTTAGCCGGAAGTCACCACATATTCTAATAGATTGATCAGGCTTAACCACAGGAACAATTGGTGCTGCCCACTCCGACAGTTCAACTGGTTGTAATATACCCTCTTGAACTAGTTTATTCAGTTCTTTCTCAATCTTTTCTTTAATGGCATATGGCACTGGTCGAGCTTTGCAAAATCGAGGTACTGCATTTTCTTTCATAACTAGTTTTGCTTCATAGCCTAGCACTGTACCTAGCCCTTCATTAAACACCATTTCATACTTTGTCAATACATTTTCTAATGAAGCACCCTTCTGTATAACAAACAAAGACTTCCAGTCAATCCTAAAGCGGTGTAGCCAGTCTCTCCCCAAAAGTGATGGTCCTGCTCCCTCCAACACAATTACTGACAATTTATCTGTTTGGTTATTGTACTTCACGTCTGCTTCCCATTTACCTATCACTTTTAATGACTCACCAGAATATGTACACAACCGAATTCCTGACCTCTCTAAGACCTTCCCTGACCTCTCTAAGACCTTCCCTGACCATAGGCGCCGGAATGTTGATTCCGAAACAATAGATACAGCGGCTCTTGTGTCTAGCTCCATTGTGACCAATACTCCATCGATAGACACCTGCAATTGAATGGGTTCGTTATTGATTTTGCATAATACACCTTGTATACGCAATTGTTGGAGTGCGTTAGTACTGTCTCCTTCCTCCTCTAGGTCTTCTGACTCCTCGCAACACCTGTACTCCTCGCCGAGATGGCTGCATTCCCCCAGCCTTCGCTTGTACTTGTTTACACGCCCTCCGGATATGACCTCTTTTGCCACACCCAAAACACTCAGCACTTCGATGTGGGCACTTATCAGGAGCGTGGTTCCAGTTCCAGGACCTGTTCTCCACTGAGGTCGTCCAGGAGTTACAGCATGTACCTGTTGGTTTTGGTGCTCGGCCAACGCCTGAGAGCGTCCACTGTGTATTTCTTTTGCGCACCGTTCTGCCACTTCGCAACCTTGGGAAATCTTAAGGGCTGAATCAAACGTCAAATTTACCTCAACTAAGAGTCTCTTTTGCACTCGCTCGTCGTTAATGCCACATACTAGTCTGTCTCGCAGCATATCGTTATTCACCAAACTCACACTTCCGAGCTAGCTCCTTAAGCTGCGTTACGTACACACTTACAGACTCGCCTTGTTGCCTGACCCTGCTATGGAACCTGTACCGCTGGACTATTACCGGCGGCTTGGGACTTAAATGCTCTGCCATCAATTTTATCAGTTCATCGTACGTCTTGCCTCCCGGTGTCTCTGGCGCAACCAGACTAGCTAGCGTCTGGTACGCTTTCGGCCCTATGGTGGAAAGAAGAACTGAGCGCTTCTTACTTGCATCATTCACTCCGTTAGCCCCGAAGAAGTGCCCAAGCCTTTCGACGTATTGTGACCAGTCTTCCTCCCCCTCCACATATTCTCCAACCGCTCCAAAGAATGCCATGAACACCCTCGTCGCCAGTTATGTAGTAACTCGGCTAAAGTACCAATTTTAATCTGTCAAAATCCAATGCGGCAACACTTAAATACAAGCATGCGCATGCGCGTTGCATAATATAATACATCAGTTGGGACAGTTCACGCGAAAATGATAACATATAAAATGTTTATAAATGCTTCTCGTTTGAATCGTTATATCTTCCGAACGGTAAACGCTATCAACATCCTATTTTCAACACTTCATACCACACCATTTCTCTATGGTAAAATACTTTTTGGGATCTTGCACTTGCTCCTTGCCAGTATTGCAACGTTCAATACCCCACCGGGTTCAAACCCGCCATAACTTTCTGTAGGAGCAATGAAATCGCTTCAAATTCGGTTTGTAGGTAGAGAGGTCCTATACCTATCGATTTGTTCTGTTCGTTAATTTTTATGCCATCTGTTACGGAGATACAGTTGAATAAACTACGTGCACGTTTTCCCGCTTGATTCGCGCCAATGTAATGATCCCCGCCTCCCCATACATTGAGCGGAGCGCAATTTGCCCAAATCATTGGCGCGAAACGAGCGCGAAAATGTGCACGTAGTTTGTTCAACTGTATCTCCGTAACGGATTGCATAAAAATTAACGAATAGAACAAATAGATAGATATAGGACCTCTCCACCTAAAAACCGAATTTGAAGCGATTTGATTACTCCTACAGAAAGTTATGGCGGGTTTGAACCCGGTGGGGTATCGAACGTTGCAATACTGGCAAGGAGCAAGTGCAAGACCCCAAACATATTTTGCCATAGAGAAATGGTGTGGTATGAAGTGTTGAAAATAGGATGTTGATAGCGTTAACCGTTCGGAAGATATAGCGATTCAAACGAGAAGCATTTATATAACATTTTATATATAAATGCGAGTTATCATTTTCGCGTGAACTGTCCCAGTTATCACAATAATTTTTTGAATCACCTTGTACTTGATGGGCCTTGCTTTAACCCATTTAGAGAAATAATCACTCAAAGTATGAATTTACCTAACAAAAAAGGATGGCACCATACATCAGTATGCTGCATGTACTTTTACTAATGAATCACATCATATGATGTACGCACATATCACACTTATGGGCATACCTGATAACTTGATGAAATAGGTGATATTGGTCCAATGAAATCAATTACTACATGATAGCATGCTGTATAAACAGGGTGCAGTTCAGTAACTGCCAGTTATGCTGAATGCCTTTGACAACAAACTTCACAGGACGATACCTTGAATTACATGCAAGCAAACATGTAAGGAAACTGGATTCCAACCAGAGTATGACGACAGCATATCTCCTGATGCCTACCAGTTTAATAACTTCTTTGTTAAGCCCTTTTCACGTGAAACGTTCTCTAAGTTCTCTTACAGTAATTGTTCGTTTTATGCCCAGATGGAGGATCGTTTGTTTCTCAGTGGTATCATCAATCAACTTTAATCTGTGTTTTGAGTAATGGAGTTTCTAACTAGGCTTCGCAAATGATACACAAATCATATCAGTTAAAAAAAAAATATTCCGTTAGGTTCACATATTAAAAGAAATAGCATTGGGTACGCAGCAAGCCACAACATTATCGTAGAGCAATTACACAGGGTAGCTTTCATGGTACGCTGCTCTGTACTGGCAATTCCTAGATCATTATCACTCCAATGCTACAGCCCATGCCGTAGTTCGTAACCTACCGCACTCGTCCCTTAGTCTTCTTTTCCATTCACGCTTCGCCATTCCATATTAAAAAAAAAGAAAAGAAAAAAAAGGGTCTATTTTTGTTCTTATGGACCACTTCTTGTTCAAGGTACATCCCTCTGGTACCAACTCTGTATTCACCTTGTAATCGTACGCTTGCTCCAGAAGATCGGCAAGGCACCAAAATACAGCCAGATAGTGTAGGACAAAGTGGGAGTCGATAGTTGGTAAGTTATAACAATTTGGGGTTTATGATATAAACTTAAATCCACAAGGGTAAAATCGTTCCAATTAGACATAATTACGCGCGAAAGTAATGAAGTTTTTGTCTTGATTTATGTTTATGAGTGCTTGCAATGAAAAATATAATTCACATTCAGACCGATTGTACTATTTTATAAGATCATTTAAAATTCAATTGGAAATAAAACGCCGCGAATGTACATTATTAAAGGGTAAATGTAATTACACAATGATTCCGTAGAGCTATTCTGTGAACAAAATTGCCGATGTCATTAGGCTGGAGCCTCTAAAGCGCTGTTGCTGTAATTATAGCTCACTATTGCTTCACTTTGTGTGCATGGATATTTATCTCTGTATACACTTGTGCGAGAAAAGACTTGCTGAAATGACAATGACGAGGTATTGCATGTACACCCCGACATGAGTAGTAGCATATATGTACTATAAAAAATTTGAAATTTGAAATCAAGGAAATTTAAAGATGTATTAAATTCCAGTTGGAATAATGTACTGACCACTTTTGGCATCAGAGTAGGTAACCACCAACTCATTTTACCTCCCATTTCAGGAATATGGATGAAATGTACTTACCACTTTTGGCATCATTGTACCAATGCATTCATGGTACTATCTGCATGCATGCACAGGACGATCTTCATTGCTACACTTCATTTCATGATTAGTTGACTACATAAAAAGCTGCAGGTACATGCAATGCAATGCAGAATGTTCAAACATACATGTATACTCATCTAAATGAGTCCTGTACAGATCTTTATTTTCTCAGATCAGCTTCTGCCTGTGACTGGTGATGCTTGTGCTAAAAAAACAGATTCTTGTGTGGTTAAACTTAGAGTTTCATCTTTTTCTATTACTAGTCCTGCTGCTGGCTCAAGACGTTCTGACTGTGATGTGATCCTCAGGGATGCAATTGTGTTTTCTCTATCAAAATCATCATCAATCCTTTGGCACACATTGTCCTCCACTGCACTTTCAAAGCCCATCTCTGTACTCACATCAGTGCTTTTTACATGTTCTGCTATTCCATTTTTGTTACAGGGAGGTAATGTGTCGTTACCCACCAAGATAAAATTACTCTGCGATGCTTGTCTGATGGTCTAAACAGTTCAGGCACAGGTTGTTGGGTTTTGGTGTAGGAAATTCAGAAGAAAGTCAGTTATACACCAAAGACGTGACAGGCACACACATGTAAGTATTAATTGTAATGGAATAAATGTTCGTTATAAAGTTAAAAATTAAGACCTAATACGCACAGTAAAATATGCACATGTGCTTTGTTATTTTCAGGAAATACATTTATGACAAAAAAACATAAACTATGATGACAATACCTTTCTCGTTTTCTTCAAAGTTCTAAGCTCAGTTTCCAGTTGGTTTATTTGGTCCTCCAGAGAAGAGAGCTTTTCTTCGTAGTTACAGGTAGACCCAAGGTTTTCACCATTTGGATCACAATACAGGTAGTAGAACTGCAAAGGATCAGTTTCAAGTCACCATTTACTCATCAAGTTATCTTGCCTATTTATAAAGTCAAACCTCTAGTACAGTGCACTGTAAAGAAAAGGGGTCTATGCACGTATATCACACCAAAGTTTGATTTGATGTATGCATACACCTGTTGGACCAAATG
Source organism: Ephydatia muelleri (assembly GCA_013339895.1). Taxonomy (NCBI): domain Eukaryota; kingdom Metazoa; phylum Porifera; class Demospongiae; order Spongillida; family Spongillidae; genus Ephydatia; species Ephydatia muelleri. The sequence goes on from JABACO010000006.1 coordinate 11,404,939, forward strand.
TACGTTAAGATTCAATTTGTGGTTGTGAGTGGATTGTGTACAAACAAATACATTTTGGTTGCGAGAGTGAATCTTTCGGTCAAGGATCACTCCAAACCCAAAAATAAAGATTTGCAAATGCATCAAAAATGGCTAATGCAGTTGGACATTACAATGACCCATTACATTCCTGAGGTAGATACCTTGCACTTACTTTAGGTATGAACAACAGGCTCAGGATAGTGGTTGAAGTTATCCAGGCCCCAATCGAGTAGATTGCAGCAGATGTGTTAACATGATCATATATTGCTGCATAGCACACAATAATCACTGCCAATGATATTGAAGTTATGAATACAATTGCCACCAAATATTTAGAGTCATTGAGTCCTTTGGTTTTCACTTTTCGTATTGCAAAGGCGAGCGGGATGGCAGAAGCCTGTAAAATTGCCTTGTATGCTATAAGAATTATTCGCCATATTTGGAAGGACTTCTTTGGAGTAGACTCACACACTAATATCATGTTCATGGTTTCTTCTTCGAAAAACTGATATAGAGAATGAGTTCATGTTAAATGTGAGGCAATGCACTGTACTGAGGTGTGCATATTGTGTGCACTGTACTGAGGTGTGCATATTGTGTACACTGTACTGAGGTGTGCATATTGTGTGCACTGTACTGAGGTGTGCATATTGTGTGCACTGTACTGAGGTGTGCATATTGTGTGCACTGATGCTGCATTCTAACTTACACCAGTTTCACTTTTTGGATTCACCAGATCATGTACCAGAACAGCACCAACCCTTAGTTGTGGGACAGATAGAGTGAGAATCATTAAGACCACATCAATGGCAACCAGAATGCAGACTATGGCAACCAGCATCCAGTCCTTCACTGCCTGCCAGAGAAATTGGTAAGTGTTACAATGTAAATGTACTGTGAGTGACATTGTCAATCTATTTGATGTAGTGACAATCTATTTGATGTAGTGACCATCTAATGCTTAATTGGTGAAATAAGTAAATTAGGCAATGATGAGTTTCCTCCTCCCCTCTCTTTGTCTCGCTCACTTTAATTTATGCGCACAATACTTAGAATATAAATTTTTCAGGAAGATGTCAAGAGACAGCAGCTATGCATTCAATGTGTCAGTAAGTATAACTAATTTAATATGGACCCTCTGTGACACTGCATATCACCAGCAGTACAGTACGTGCTAAATGGAGATTTACCAGTTTATTTGGTCGTGGGTCATTGAAAATATAGTAAATGCGACATGTTTTTACAAGTATGGGACCAAAAGCAAGAGAATAGCCAATAGACCACAGCCAAATACGCACCTAAAAAATAAAGGAGAATGAAATAATAGATAAGATTCAAGTACAAATGTATTCACTGAACCAGCATGTGCATGAAGAAATGATAACATTACATTGCAAATGACTGATGTTGGCAGTATTGCCTTGCTCTGGATGGCTGCAAAGAAGATGCAGATGTAGAGCAAACAACACCCAGAACACGTTATCATAGTGAGAGCTGGACTTGTTAGACGAACAAGCCTAAAGTGACAGCTCAGGAAATAAAAGGGGATATTTGTGAAGCCACAGCACAAAATCAACCTTGTTTTGTGGAATATTGCAGTGAAACCGATGCACACAGAAACCAGGATCATTCCAAGTATTGCTAGAATGTACATAATGATTGTTAATGGCTTTTCTATTTCTTTCTCTACCGTGAAGGTTGTACCATCAGGTGGAATTCCATCTACAGAAATTTGGTGCAGTACAAAAGCACTAAAAAGATACATTATAAGCCAGATTTGGAATACATGTATTATTTCTGTCTCACCAAGAGATTGTATTTACTGCCCTTGGCTAAAAATGAGGATAGACTTACATGGGAATATAGTTTCACTGGATTCTGTTTCATTGAAGATCATTTCTCCAGTTTGTGTTACATAGCCTATTGGTACAATTTCAAGAATCCCAGCTGGTATAAAGAGAAGATTCTCAACTGTGTTAAAAATGGAAATCTACATTCAGGTCAGACATACCTTTGTTGAATCGATACTGACTCACACCAATTGCATAAGAACTTCGTATTCCATTGGTGGTAAATGACACATTGCCCTACATGCAAAGATAACTGTTAGAACGACTAATGGAGACATTTAATGTCTATAATTCATGTAAATTAATTTCTTATGAGTGAATAGCACCTATTAAATCAAGAATCAGTTAGGGCCCTGTAATACTACAACTGTAATTGGATTTTCATTTGTATCAAAGTAAATCTGCTGTTTATACAGTGTAGGATGCATTGCAATATCTAGGTTATTGCATATAAACTGACATGTTAACCCATATTGCACATCATGTCAACACTTAGTTTCCTTGGTGCAGTGTTATTTATCTTGTAAACAGTTATCTGCATTAAAAAGGGGCGGCTACTCTCACAACACTATTTAACCATTAACGATACACAAAACTTACTGTTATCCCAGTAAAGCTAGTGTTTGATAGATGCTTGAACATTCTTTCAACAAAGGCACTGTTGCTGTATGCAAAGTTCTCAATTGAAGTCTGGCACGAATTATTGGACATGAATGAAGTTGTTCCACAAGTCTGTTCATTAAGATCTGCAAGAGATTATATAGACCATAATTCATCAGTGTGAAAATTGCTGGTTTGAAACATACCACTAACACTAATGAAATTAATGTTTAAATTTTCCCCAATTAACTCCTAGATACCAACAGTATAATTTTAATACGTTTGTCAGTGCATAACAAATGAAGGTGCATGTCATTTTACAATCCTTTCACATAAAAAAGGTAGAATTTAGCACCACGTTGAGAATAAAGATTTTAATGGCAGACCAGATGCCAAAAGAAATTCATTCAACACACATATATGTTGGATGCATTGCTATGCTCAGCTACATATTATAAACGTACATAATTATGGAACGTTCTACGAGATTTTGTGACCCTTGTGGATTTATATACCGTACATAATGTATATTAGAGTGTCCTATTCAAATCGCTATTTCTTCCGAAAGGTGTACACTAACGATGCACTATTCTCACCATTTCTTTATGCCATTAAATATATTTTGGTGTCTTAAACAACCACGATGCCGACGGTACGAGGTCTGATATCATATGGTAGTTCAAAACGGCCACATCTTCAGATAGCAGCGTTCAAATCACTTCGAATTCGGAGTGTACATATAGGGGCCCTGTAGCTATTGAATTGTTCTGTTCATGAATTTGAATACTACCTATTACGGAGATACCGCTGTGCGAAATTAATGTACATTTTCCCACGCCAATAATCTCCCCGTACTTTGAATTGGACGCAGTTTGCCAGAATGGGAAAATGTGCACAGTGATATCTCTGTAACGATAGAATAGAAATTATAATAATAGCAATTTAAATAGGACGCTATATATAAACCCACAAGGGTCAAAATCAACGTATATCATATAATCCTAGACAGAACACATTAGGAATGTGTACACCTTATGTTCAAGTAAGTAATATACCTTGAATTGTCTTGTTAAGGGCAATTGCGTATGCCCACACGGCATCAAAGAAAGTGGGGTCTGAATGGTTGTAGTTTAAGCCGAGCTTGTCACCAAGTTGAGTATACCAATCCCAGTATTGTGAAAATGTCTGACAAAAACATATAGCATATGTCATGCATGGAAATAAAATGATTTTAGGTTATACTCACAAGCCCAGATAATGAATCTTCTGCATTGTAGAATGTATCTAATGATACAGAAAGTGCTCCATTTAATGCATTTTCCATTTGACGTTTTGTGCAATTCAGGATATAGTTTAATTCATTAGCTGGGTCCCACCATCCAGAAGGATACCAGGTGCGTAGTATGAGAACATATTTAGGAGATATCTTACTCTTGTGATATGCCTGTAAAAATTGATATCTCACAATTAGCATCTTTAAGAATGTTACCAAGTGAAAGGCTTATAATTTCTGATGCAAAACTAGTTCAAACATTTTGTGCGCAATTCACTTACCTCACACACAACCTTTCTTGCATCAGACTCGTACATTGCTAATTCAATGATACGAGTGTCCTCATCCTGCATGTATAAACATTTGCCATGTTAATTGGAAGAGCAGAAAACGTAACAAAACAGCAAAGAAAATAAAATAAAAAAGAAAACACCACAAAAACAGAAAAGCAATGATAACAAATGTAACTGATGAGTGTGATACCATTTCTATAAGTATGCCATTGAATAATACATTAATTTAACTTACAAAGAGTCTTTCATTATGAATGTAATAATCGATGCTGTTCTGTGGGTTTGCGTCATTATAAATGACTGATGTGATCTCAGCAACACCTTTTAGAAGTCCTCTGGTGACATCAAGGACCTGAAGTGAAGAAGTTAATGTTCAAAATAATTCAGATGTTTTTGGATGGATTTATATATTGCATGTAAGTGCCTGAAAATGTAACAATATACTGACATTGTATGGTGAAATCACAATGCATCAAATTCTTCAAACAGTTATGCTGACATGATATATGGTTCAGAATGCAGTGCAGACAAAACATATAATCAAGAGCATACTTTATTGAACACGTCATTCTCAGCTGTAATGGTGTGAAGTTTGCGCCATCCGAACATCGTACACAGAACCTTGTATACGATGGGCAGAGATGATTCACTTGGAAGCATTTGGAAGTACCTCCTATATTTTGTCCTATCTTCCAGCACCGGTGCTGCTGAGTCAGGTGACACCTGAAAAAATTTAGTGTGTCTATCATGTGATCTGTTATGCTGGCATTGCCACTCTCATCGCACTGCAGATGTAATTAATTCTCTGCTAGAAACATTTTGTGTTATTAGTAGCCTGCAACTACAAAAACACAAGACTTTCAGTGTCATCTCAACCCTCACAGGGCTGTACGCTATTTAACCACCTGAGGAGTCTCAAGCAATTCTAATGATGGAATAAAATACTAATGGCCACATATTGCATATCCCACCGAAGTGAAAGCCAGTGTAATTTTGACAAACTGACACATTGTTATGAATAGTTTCTTTAAACTCACTTGGGTTATATTGAAGTAGTGGCTGATACTGGCTACTGCAATTGTAGCATCTTCGCATCCAGAGCCAACCAAACCGACAATGTTGGGTTGTTCCCGAACGTACTTCAGAAAGAAGCTGTCGTAGGCAACAGTCTGGTTGCACTTCCTCGATTGGGTTTGGGGGAGGAGGTTATCAGGGGTTAAAATGTAGGACAATCATCCTGTTTTGTAAAAATATTACATATACACAACCGGAGTCTTTATACCATGTCAGCACATTTTGAAGGCAGCAATAGCTATAAACTTACAATAATTACGTCACTATAACAGTATTCCATGTGATGTAATTAGGAATTAACTCAACTATCATGTATCAATCACACACAAATCTGTATCAGTATCCAATGAGCGAGAAGTAGTCACGCGGGGAATTGATTGGCACTTGCCAAAAAACGGTCGGCGTATGATACAATGTGCAGTTGTGCAAAGAATGGTACCCTCACCAATATAAAACAATGGTCTATATTTGTGTTGTAGTTGTAAATAGTTTCATGACGCGTATGTTAGCGTGCAGGTGGTATTCATAGTTAGCGTGCAAGTGGTATTCGTAGCATGAAAGACAACAACTATTCATGCAAGTCTGACAAAAGGGAAATAAGGGCCAGACCATTTTTTCAAACAAAAAGTTTCAGAATTTTTGGTCCGAGATCACCCTCTAGCACAAAAACGAAGGGCATTACAGTTTGAAAGTTCTTCTCCTGTTAGAGCAACAGTGAACACAGTAAACAGGGATTTTCCGCTTTCAATTTCCATTGGGAAGCAGATTAAAAAACACCATTAAAGGAAAGCTTCTAAGTAGGTACTTCAAGATTTTTTTCAAATCGTGTTTTGTGCTGCGATTTTATTAACCTCTACAAGAGCACAAAAAATGCTGCAGAACGACACCTTATGCATCATATTTGGATTAGTATCTCAAAAGTTACAGCGTTCCAAACATTGCATTTTGAGTGAACGGTACAGTATGCGCGATCATAGAAAAAATTGTGACGGTTTATGTTTACTGCAGCTATTGAACCATTGAACGTTATCATGCCAGAACGTAACTACATGTAGGGTACACATATATAGCATATACATAAGACTAAATAACAATTTCAAGTATGTACAGGTCATCAGAAACATAGTCAACTAAGAACTCATAAATGGTCATTGTAACGTCATCTCCGTCATCCTGATTTTCATCATGTTTCCAGTACGTAGCAGTACCTTTTGGCATTTTTGACCTTTCTGTTTCTTATAGTTTGAAACTTTAGCTTGAGAAGCTGCTTTGAAATCAAAATCTCCTTTAGTTTCTATTGTCTGTGTAAACATGCATCGTTCACAGTGGATTCTTAGATTCCGTGAGATGGAACATAAAGAACTGTCAACTACTGGACACAATGAGGTAGAAGTATGAGGTGCTGAAAAGGTTTGAATTGGAAGGATAAATTGCTCATCTAACAGATTAATTATGACATCCCAATACCGATCTACATGCATGCTTCTTCATTGTTTTTATTGTAACGTTGTATTGACCTCTGTAAGGCATCCATGTTGACAAATGCTCCAGCTTGCAGAGAAGTCACTTTTATGGCAGTGTCTGAAATGCTTATTTGTATATAGGTACATCACCAATCCTTTTCTTAGTACTGCATGCAGCCTGTAGAATATTGCCAGCACTCATACCACTTCTAAATTTTTCAAGATGCTTGTTAAAATCATTAGCAGTAATATAAAAAATGACACATTTGTTTACAACGTCTACGTATATTTACTTCGTGACCGTAAAAGTAAGTCAGTATAAATGGCCTGGGGACTAGGCTTGAAATGAAAACCTTGTTTAAAAAGCACCTTGGGAATCGGTTTTAAATTACAGAATTGCAATCCCTAGTAGTGTTGCATTAGCCATGAAAGGAATCTTAACTAAAAAGTTGCGCCGCTCGAAGATTAAGGTACACTCTAATTAGAGTTATAATGTGCTCGATCATTCGATACATAAAACTCTTTTCTGCTGTTTTAAAAGTTACAAAAACTAGTTAAAAAAACAGTGCTTGTTATACTAGGAGACTTTGTAAGTGATTTGGTTTTACACAGAGCGTATACCAAGCGCAAACACGTAGGGCATTTGATAACACCTTGGGAATCGTCTGAAGTCCATGAAAACAGAAATGCAAGTAGATAATAACCTTTGGAACCTGTTTATCAGAACTCTATCCCCGCCGCTCAACACGTATAAAAGTTTTGCAAATATGAAAAACAACCATTATTTCAGCCCGCCAAAAATATTGAACAAGTGTAGTTTTCTAGGTTTTGACTGCACAAAGGCTTAGATAATTTAGTATCCTACCTGAAAAGCACAGCAGAGTCCTCAATTGCTACCAAACCAATACAAACTAGCCTTCGTTTCTATGTCCCGTACAATTTCAATCCATCACTTCCGTCACAATTTGTACTCGTTATTTGGTACACGTACGTCAAATATTGAAGTAGCTATTCTAAGTGCTGTATGGCACCAGGCACCATCGTATCGAGTGTCGATCTAGGTGGGAGACGGGTGAAATGATGAAAAGTTGGCTTGCACCTTGGGTGCGACCATAAACTCTAAACCCCAAGTTTGATTTGATCCCACGTAGCAAAGCTTAGTGAGTTGATTTGCAAGCCCGTACGTAGCCAGGGGGGGGGGGGTCGAACGAACCCCCCCTAAAAGGGTCAAGGTCCGCTTAAGTGGTGCGGGTCCCGGCTTGCGAAGCTTCTGGGGCTTCGCCCCAGACCCCAATGGGGGAGTTTACATCGCTCCCCCCCCCCCCCACTTTTCGTAATGGACCTGAAGCGAAATGCCCCCCCCCCCCACTTTTCGTATATCGGACCTGAAGTGGACTGCCCGCCCCCCCTTTTCGTATCGGGCAACCCACCTCGGCCACCGCCCACTAGTTAGGTCCACATTTGTTTTCCGAACCCCCCCCATTTCTTGACCTGGCTACGGGCCTGATTTGGCCGTAGCTTCATAACACAGCTCTTCGGTGCATGCTTCAGGCAATATCAATAGCTAGTTTCTAGCTTAGAATACATCGAATTCCACAGCAGCCTAATTGCCTCCTAGCTGTCACACGATACATGTATCTCTAATCTGATTGGCGTTCGCGCACGGCGTACTATTATTACATTACGTCATGGGAGGGGTGTAGGGTGGGCAGCACAACAACAACAAAAAAAACATGCAGAGGTCAAGCAAAAACTGAATCCGCATGTGAGATGTTATTTATACGCTCGGCCAAAATTTGGAGGAACTTAAGATCACCCCTTGTTTGTACTACGGCCTTGTCAGTATCCAGTGGACACGCAATGCCTACCTGGGAATCGGTCAACTTGTATTGTAGCCTGTATCCGGGTAGAAGGCTGCTGTTCTCGTTGATCAGGTCAAGCGCTATCTGGACGCTAGCTATGGAACTGCTCGTTACATAGTCTCCAGAAAAGCTGACCATTAGACCCAACGTAAGTGGGATCCGAGTATCGTTGCCATTCTTCACCGAGGGATAGATGGATTTGAAGTCCTCCAATCGACTTCCTAGGGCGACCACAAAACTAGAAAACAACACGACCACCTCGAACTTCGAAGACATTTTGCTTGCGGATATGTAGACTCCAACACAGATATGTGGCATGCGGTAATTCTATATCACATATAAGTAGGCGCTCAAATAACTTTGGCGAAAATTCCGCGTGTACCGTACGCAGGAAAGTGCATTTCTGTTTTAGATATGGCTGAAATGAACAATCACAACAAAACCTAGTGAAGTACATCTTAAACTATACTTTATTGATGAAACCAAACATTCACATGATCTACCTGTACCCCTAAAACAATTTGAGGGTTTTTTCAAGACGTTTGTGCACGCATTTTGCACGTTCTGTAATAGTTGTACACAAATCACACATGGAATATGTCAGCCAGATCACCAAGGCAGGTGTTTGATGCCGTAGAACAAGGTTCCTGAGTCACTTTTAGTAGTTTAGGTACTGTCACCATTTGTAATTCTCACAATGATCTATAATAATTTATTATTAGAATCTATACATAATGGAACATGGCTTTACGGGTGTGCGATGAACCTGGTACTGTGGCCGAGGTACGAAATACGCAAACTGCTTCAAATGTGTGATAGTTTAAGAAGACAGCTCGTATTTGTTGTATTAGTTTCTGATTTCACAGTGTAAGCGTAGTTTCCTTATTAAAGCTCTTCCGCTCTTTGTAAATACTCATAGTACAATGAACTGGACAAAAAGCTGAACGGACAATAAAAGTGAACTGATAGACCTAGGGAAGTTTTCGCATGTGTGCATGTGCGTGCGTGTTTGTGTGTGTGTGTGTGCATGTGTGTTTGTCAGTGTGTGCATGAATGTGTTATTTATACGTGTCGTGTAGGCTGTATTTGAGGTGTCAGTGCTGTGAGTAGTATTCGTGTGTGCACATGCGTGTGTATCCGCTTATAAGAACTCGCTGAGCCTCGAGGTGCCGATGCAAGTGTGTGCATTGTGATTTTATTTCACTGATGTGTATTTGTGTATTTTTTTGTAATTCTTCTGTTACTACAAAATGTACATATACTTGTGTATGCTTGCGTGTGTGCTTGTATGTGCTAGTGTGTATATTATTTTTTGTGAAAGTATTGTACATGTATGAGGAAAATCTGGTGCTACATCACATCACATGAGTGTATATTTATATGAGTGTTTTACAGTAGCAATGGATTTGTAATCACCAGCAGCATGCCTTTCTTAGGTGTTGCCTTAAGGGCACCTCTGAGAACAACATACCATGTAGCTTCATGTGTAAATGAATATGGCACAGCTTCCACACTACATTTCTTGAGGACAATTCATGCAATAGAGCGGTGTGATCCAACAGAATTCTATAAAGTGGATGTGCAAAACTTGTGACTTTGACCAGGTAGGTATATGTAAACTTTTTAAATCTTGCTACTGCATGTGTAGGGAGAGGTGATGGTGTGCTTGTATAGGGAGAGGTGATGGTGTGCTTGTGTAGGGAGAGATGATGGTGTGCTTGTGTAGGGAGAGGTGATGGTTTGCTTGTGTAGGGAGAGGTATGGTGTGCTTGTGTGGGGAGAGGTGATGGTGTGCTTGTGTAGGAAGAGGTGATGGTGTGCTTGTGTAGGGAGAGGTGATGGTGTGCTTGTGTAGATAGAGGAGATGGTGTTGGTAAGTAGCTTGAGTGTATCTGTCAGTGTTTCATATGTATCACAGGTGTATGTGTTAATTTGTGTGTGTGATCGCTGTGTGTATATTTGTGTTACTACTGTACTGCTGTGTGCTTGTGTATGTATGTATATATGTGTGTTTGTGTGTGCATATTTCCAGTAAGGCTTGTGAATGTACTTACATGTATGAGGCAAATCCCATACTCGCCCTCTTCCACCAGTCACACTGACCATTAGCCGCAACAAGGGGTTGATTCAACATGACCTGAATGTATTCACGGCACGTTTTAAAAAGCACAGGATCAGATGCAGCAGATGAGTAGCCTTTTCAATGATCTGTATGATATTGGAGGCCCTTTAGGTAAGAGCACAGTGCTGGTACATCTGTTGGGCGATAGTTATATATGCATGCATATGTACTACATTAGGTGCAGGGAGTGCAAGATACCTGTGGATCCTGAAGAACTAGCAAACTGACAGAGAGCGTACTCCCTCTGTGTGTGTTTGGATAATCTTATCACTGCTGTGGTCATGTGGACACATGGTTGATATCCCAAACTTTGCACTGTCTGTGGCTATAAATGTCCTTCAGTAGTGTGAATTGGAGGATGTAATAACAGCTTCTGGGGGACCTCAATGGTTGGTGGTCCGTCTTCAAGTTTGTTTGTACTTTATACATTTTGCACACATGGAGTTGAATGGTTCCAGTGCATTGCATTTTGTGCCTACCTACTACTGCATCATTGCCAGAATTTCAGACATGGTCGTGCCTGCTCTCACCCTTTCATACAGTATGGTTCAATCTGTAGGCATCCATATACACCTGTCTTTTGCAGCAATGAGCACGGTTAATTAATTATTTTTGTTGTTGTTATTATTTGATAAAGGAGGCAATTGCACCAATGAAAGTAGATCTTTTTAATTACACTCTTAGGCTGAGTTATAGGCTGCTGTCCAAAATTTCTGGCAAAGCATTCTATCACATGCGTCTCTGTGTACCGGTGTATACCGAACCCAGAGGAAAATAAAGCTGTAGGTTCAATTTACCCCCACCTGTTTCATATCCCCTTCCACTGCATCTATTATATCTGAATCCTATAATTTGAATTTGTTGGGAAGAGTGGGCAACTATTGTACACTCTTTTACAGGCACTGATATTACGATAGTGAAGTATGGTGGGCCTGGTGGAGGATGGGAGTAGAGAGCAACGTTCCTTGACAAATAGTGCCTCCATAGTATACTGGTAGCTTGTTATTTAAATAGAGCCTGTGGAATGGGATGACATCACATTACAGTCTAAAGCAATCTAATACTCTTCCAAATTAGGGGCAACTGACTAAATTTTATAATTTCTGCAGCTTATACATTTTGCTGCAAAATGTATATTTTTACACCACCAGAGCATTGCCATAATTGGGTGTTAGAAGGGCATCACTGAGTCTGCACATCAAGTAATGCTATAACAATCCTCCAATGTGAACAACAATTTCGCAACAGTTACAAATATGCTACAATCGTCAAATATTCTGCAATTGTTAAATAGGTGCAGAAGTGGTTTGCAGCAACACTAATCTGCAGCTTACAGGTAGAATTCCATCGACTAGAACAGTATAGTGGTCGAGTTCGTACTTCTATGGCTATTTTGACGTAACAATGGATGAGGGCAGGGGGAGAAGATAAAAAGGTAATATGCAATACTGAAAGATTTAGTTGTACAACTAGTTACACCCATTGTAGTCGAATTATCATGGCATTCAGATATTGGTCCCCAGAGACCACACAATTAGGTCTACACATGAAGCATAAGCCAATCAGCAGCCTTTGGTATATAGCATCAGCACATTTTAATGGTTACATACGAAAACGTCTACACCATCCTTAGAAACGGATGTCCAACTCTCACATTTTTTAATCATTCACTTTGACAATCAAATTACTAGTGTACAATTAATATATTTCTCTAAGGCCAGGCCACAATTCACAAAGCGTTATGACATACTTGACAATCCCATTGGGCTAAGCCCTGCCGCTGCCCAAATTATTAATAAAAAAGACAAACAAAATTTTAAGAACCAATGGTTAGATTACTAGACACACAAATAACTGAAATAATGAGGCTAAAAATGTTTAGGGTACACAATACATGGTCCAGACTCATCATATTGCTCTTTGGTGATCCAAAATGAATCCTGTAGAATAGGCAATGAAGCTAGCATCGAACCACCAACCCAGGCACTGCACTTGGCCTGGGGATGAGAAACAATCTGGACTTTCATGGTGGGTGGGGCAAGAGCTGCAATCTCCTCCTCCATTCTATGGATGACGCCAGGGAACATAGTGTTTCCCCCAGTCATCAGGACATTGGCGTACAGCTCCTTTCTCAGGTCCTCATCACACTTCATGATGGTCTCATAGGCGGTCTGGTGGATACCTACAGACTCCACACCAAGTAGCGAGGGTTGGAATAGAGCCTCTGGACACCTGAATTGTTCGTTTCCAACTGTGACCACCTTGCCGTCAGGAAGTACATAGTTCTTCTCCAGGCCGAAGGACTGAGTCTTTCGCCCAACGTCTGCAGCCACGTAGCAAAGCTTCTCCTTGATGTCACATACAACATCGCGCTCGATGAATACGCCTCGTTCTGCCAACATTTTCTCAAGTAAGTTAGTCAGATCGCGACCAGCAAGATTTACTCTATGGATTGCATACGGAAGAGCCTTACCATCTATGATGGGCACAGACTGTGAGATACCATCGCCAGACTCGAATACAATTCCAGAGACACGCCCAGAGGAATAGAGCGAGAGTTCGGGCTGAACGCGCATACAGAAGAGTGGAGTACTAAAGGTTTCAAACATGATCTGTCTCATCTTTTCACTGTTGGCTCCCGGGTTAAGCACCGGCTCGGTCAGTAGAACGGGGCATTCCTCTGGAGCCACCCGAAGTTCGTTGTAGAAGGCGTGGTGCCAGATATCCTCTATCGCGTCCCACCTGGTACATATGCCGCGTTCAATGGGATACTCCAGATAGAGAACATCTCTCTTCTGCTGAGCCTCTTTGCCGACGATACGGCGCTTCCAACTTGTATGGCAACTATCAAGCGAGCGCCCAGTGACGCACGGGAATACTGCCCGCGGAGTATCCTCTCCTGAAAAACCTACCTTGCACGTGCCTGAGCCGCTGTCTATGACCACGGCCCGGGAATGACTACCTAGACTCATGTAATTTTAAGACGAAACATAATCTATGACGCGACACGCACAGTACCAATTAACAAATAGTTATAAATTAGAAACCTAATTCTTCGATTCGACGACATACCGTAAATTAATTAAGCTGATCGCGCCTGTTCCGTCTGGAATCGAAGGCTAGCTAGTACAACATTTTGCGCCATCATTTCACCTTTGACGCGTATACTTCACCCTGTTGTCAGCAGATTCACTTTGGACTTACAGTATATATGAGTCTGCTCCATTTAGTGCTATTTAATACCTTGCTCATTCGGAATTTGTTCACTATAGTCTGCATGGCCAATTACGCCGTCTCCAGGTTTACGTATGGAGGGCTTGAATACCGGTTCATCGATGTCCCTCAGGAAGACTACTTCTGCTCCACGTGCAGCATTCTTATTTGCGATGCTTACCAAAGCATGTGCTCCTGCGCAAAGCTCTATTGCCAAAAATGCGAGCAGGGGTTCAAGCAGTGTACCAAGTGCCACGAACAGCCGGAATTATTTTGTGACCGCAACGCCACCCGAAGGATTAGAAATCTGAGGATAGAGTGTACCTCGGACGGCTGTCCCTGGGTTGGGGTGTTGGGGGAACACCAAGAACACCTCCTGAAATGCGACTACTTGCCGGTCATTTGCGGCAACGGCTGCGGATCATTGCTCCCCCGAACACTTCACGAGAAGCATCTAGCCGAGGACTGCGTACTGAGACTTCACGCATGCCCTCACTGCAACGTGGTTGACACGTACCAAACGGTTGTTGGCGAGCATTTGGAAAGTTGCTCCCATGTAATCTGCCCTTGCCCTAACCAAGAATGCACTGAGACATGTAAAAGAAAAGATATGGACTACCATCTTTCTAGCTGCCGTAAGGAAGTGATTGCCTGTACGTTTTCAAAAGTTGGATGCACTTTTAAGGGTCAAAGGGAAAATATGAACGATCACGGCGAAAAATCCGCTTGCCGACATATGGAGTTGGAAATGCAGATGAGAGAACAAGAAAATCGCGCTTTAAAAGACAAGCTGGACGTACTTCAAGCGCAGCTGGAGGCTTCAAAGCAAACGATCACTTTGACCAGTATACATGTACGCCGTGGTATTCAATGCAAGGTCATACATGGTGTTGGACTCAAATTCTTGTCGTTTAGTGAACACAAAGAGAGCGGTAAAGCGTGGCATAGCCCTAGTTTCCACACACACCAGAGGGGCATCAATGTCCGCTTAACCGTTTACGCCAATGGTTTCAAAGATGGCGACGGACGTTACGTATCGGTGTACATAACCCTGATGAAAGGTATCTACGATGACGAGATTTCGTGGCCCATGTGTGGCGCTTTTCAAGTTACCCTGCTTAACCAGGTTCGGGACGAAAATCATCGCCAAGGGACCATCCCGGTGGACAGCTGGAACAGGGTGACTGAACACGAGCACCAAAAGGGATACTCCATGTTCGTGCCCTATGTAGACCTCAGGCGCAACGACGAAACACAATATTTGATGAACGACACCTTGTACTTCCGAGTCGAGGCAGCGATAGGTAAACCGTGGCTTGCAACAATCAACTAAACAAAATGTACTCCAAAGACGAAACCTTCGGGTCGTGGAGGACATGTTCCTACAATAAACTTTGTATTCAACATTATTTATAAAGATCATGTATTTTATTCAAGACTCTGCAGCGTTAATCACGCAAGTGACGTAATCCAAACACAGTTCGGTAACAAGACAAAAACATATCGAATGTCATGCATAAGAAGATAAGTCTAAACAGATGCACGGCTCGCGTGTAATTAGACTGAATCCAATAAAGTGAGCATGTGCAGAGGAAATGTCACCAAAGCTACTTTGGTGCCACATCCAAAACTGAAAGCAACAACATACCTTGCAGTACCATCTATGAGTTCACAGAAAATAAATGTCAACAATAACATCACACTAAATGTGCATCTGCTGTCTTTAAAGAATCCACTGTTCACAATTGCAGTTCCCTAATGAAAGAAGCATCAGATTGTAACAGAATACATTACCTACCAACACCCTTCTCTTACACACAATAATGATACTCTCTGACAATGAGAATTTACACGTGCATTTCTCCCCCTCCATGTTGACTGTGTACTTTGGGGTGAGGTGGTGGGAGGAAGGAGGAGAAAGAGTGATTTGACCATATTGCGACTGTGTAATGGATTGTTGCTGCATGTTAAATTGTTCTGTAGATGACAATGATTATGTAACAGCTGTACATTATCTACCCACATTTGCTTTTACAACTGAAATATGCCTGCTATTTACGAGCTTCCCCCTCTTGTTACACACACAGGTGCTACATACCTGACAGCACAGGCTCAGCAACTATACACCACTATGTAGCTGGGTATATACTCGTAATAAGTTGACAGTACCATTCTCACAACTGATTAAGGGATGCCCCCCCCCCCCCCCCCCCCCCCAATTAACTTGTCACTTTGCCTGCATGTAATTTGTTTAGCAATTGAGTCATATGCAGCAAAGGGTTACAGTAATCACCCGGTACTGTACTAGAGGCAGGCAAGTAGAGGTGGAAAGAGGACAAAAGCTAAGTATTGACTGATCGCAATACTGTGTACCAACCAATGTCGCTGGATCTTACTAGGTCATTAGTCAGATGCCCAGAACCTTATACTTGCAACAGCCTAAAGCATGGAATGAACACAAGATGCTGTAGCCTTGCCAATAGATGGGATGCTGTTTTGGGGCACCAGTGTATATCACACTGAGTCAAGTACACATTATCAAGCTGCTTCTCCTGACAATACCTGTTTTCCAATCGCTGGCTGCAATGATGATTTCAGCCTTCAAGGCGCATTTAGCCTTGTGAAAGCTACACCAGAATATCTCCAACTTCAAGCTCTAGTATCTGATGGTACCAAGTACAGTATCCCAACATGTATGGGTGATGCCAGACATACCCCACCCTATGTATTAGCAATGCCTTCAACCTCCCAGAGTACGACAGAGGTAGCTGAAGAACAGGCTACGGCAAGCAACTAATGACAAATGTTTTGTTGCCATATCCAGGGGCAGCAATGAGTAATGGTTTTGTTTCGGTTTTCCAGTCCTTGTCACCTGTCTGAATGGATCCACATTGAATAACAGTCTGAAATTGTAGTTGATCATGACAGTGATACAAATGGCAAACAGGATCAAGACGTCACGAAAAGGAGCTTGATGTGTTGTAGAGGATTTCGGAAAATACTTCTGCTACATGGTGTTCAAAAAACTGAGTCGATGATGTACAACTCATCGCCACATATAGAGAGATGTATCTTCACATTAAAAGAGAACTGTGATGGCTAAGTACAAGTGGGGACGTTGTAAAGTTGGTCTTGCAATTAAAACATTTCAATTTGCACTTTTGGTAGAGTGTGACACACGAGTACCAGACATGGGATACATACCACACACAGAACACACAAACATTACACTTGCAATGTCTGCAATATGGTCAACTGAAAGATGTTTTTGCAGACATTGCAAGTGTAATGTTTGTGTGTTCTGTGTGCGGTGTGGTGTGTACCCAAACATTGCAAGTGTAATGTTTGTGTTCTGTGTGCAGGTGTACCCATGTCTGTGTGTACTAGTGTGTGTGCTCTTTGTGTGAATATTCACCTACTAAGCATTTTATGTTGATTGCTGGCAGCCATGGGTTCTTGGTGGGTATTTGAAACATCACTCATAGCATAGCTTTATTATTTGAAATGCTAGTACATTTTATGTCGTAGGTGTGGCTACCACAACTAACCAGTGGTGCAGCAGTTATTTTACAATACTGTACAGCTTCTGGCTCATGCGTGTAATTCTGAGCTCTTTTTTGTATGTTGTTTATTTGAGTAGCTTGAAGGTTTGGAGCTGCACCATTGACTGCTGATACAACAGGTGGTGAATTTATCTGCTTAGAAATAGAGCAGGAAAACATTTAAGATACAGTCCACTTTCACCGTGTTTTTGAACTGAAATAAAACATGTTCACTAGGAAATGTCATAAGATTCCTAAGAATAAGAAAGTAGGTCACAAGCTTTTAGTTTTATTTCAGAAAACCGATGTGGCTAGAGCTCTTCAATGTACGGCAGGGTTGGTTATTAAAGAGAAAAAAAAACAGCCACATCAAAGAATCTATCAAAACTCAGCACCTATATAGAGGCTTAGGATTGCACAGAAAATAATTCAGTGTGGGTCAAATGGTTGGTGTTGACCACAATGAATGCCAAAACAGTAAAAAGGTTTGCCCTTACTGTAACAAAAAATGGTTGCGTAAACCATAAGCATACATATAAGCACACCATTTAATAATGTTTATTGTTTCTTAAAACTTGTAGGTACTTGTATATCCATTTTGTGATCAACAGACCAACCACATTGTATGTTGATGATATAGTACAGTACCAGGTGATTACTGTAACCCCCCCCCCCCCCCCCCCCCCCCCCCCCTGCTGCATTTGACTCAATTGCTCTGTGGCGCACAAAACAGTGGGCCCCAATCAAATTGGTTGGCGCCATCAGACACTCATGGAGGGAAACAATGTTTTTATCAATATGCCAACTGGAAGCGGAAAGTCTATCTGTTAGGCTCTCCTGCAGTGGGGAGTTCAACCTGCTGCGTACGTAACCAATATACTTGGGGCGCACGATTTCATGCGCCACGGAACAAAAAAAAAAGTTGAACTTCCTTCCCAGACTAGCACCATACATTACGTGATAATGCTTACATAAGTGAGTCTGGAAACGAGACTAGGATGGTGGTGTGGGAACTTGGGAGATGAAGGATCCAGCATATGATCTGCGGAATTAGTCTTTAGCTGTGTGGATGTACGCATCTTGCCTGTACATATAAGGTTGTCAAAAAGTGTTAATCAGTCAGAGCTCATCATATATGCACAGCTACTGGCAGATTAACCCCACATTATCTGGATGGAGACGGAGAACGACTCTCTAATTGGCCAGCTGATGACAGGGTTGACAGAGCTTCGGAAGCAAGTGTTGAGGCAACAGGAGGATGTGAATGGTCTACTGGCTAGGTGATTCAGAGCTAGAGACAGGCTATACCCATTTTGGAGTGCAAGTATTCGTATTGGATGCTGGACCACCAAGAGAAAAACAGATAAGGGGTATGATAATGGCAGGCAGATGAGGTACTTTTGCTCACAGCGACCATACGTTCAATATGATACAGTTGGCTGATCGATCTGAGCTGGTCTGTTGTTGAAGAACACAAAGCAGATGAGCTCACTGACAATTCAGAAGATGCAAAAAAAGCTCAAAGGAAGAAAAGGCATACCCACCTACATGATGTAATTGTCAAAACGTTTTGTTTGAATGAATGGTATATGGCATATACAAAAGTTTGTGTTTCAGTGTATCAGATGGCCCAAGAAAGGTTGTGTGTGTGTTGCTGGAGGCAACATTAGGTGCAAGCACGATGAGTGCACAAGCTGAAAGAGGATGTATGTATTTGTCTTTGGAAACTCTAGAGCTGGTGGCGTGCGCAAAGGACACTGGACTGATATGTCATCAGTATGCATGAGATGGAGTACGTATGGAGTTTGGAGTATTACATGTATGCACACATCCAATCCGTGTTAGTGAAGCACCATGTGTGTGTGTGTGTGTGTGAATTTGTAGCCATAAAATTTGGTATATGCCATCTTTTTAGCTGCACACGTAACACAATATGATCACATGAGCATGTAATAATGCTCATGCAGCTGCATTTGTTTATAAGTTGTGCATTTGGGTACAAGAATGCCATATACATTTTGCTTTCAGACATGTAAAAGAAACCATATATGGTAGGGTCTCGTACTATCAGAAGAAGTACCAAATACTCACTATAGTTGATTATTGCTTTCACCACGCACTGCGTTAACTGACTAAACATGTTTCTGAACTATATTTACTGAAGAAACGAGGAATGTGAATTGATAATGTTTTTGAGCCTTTTTGTTTCAACCTTATAGATGGTTTCGTCATCCGAGCAAAGCAGGATTGGCTAATTGCATTTGCATTTACACAACTGTGAACATAGGCAGTTTACACGAGAATAATGATTTGACCACATTACAAAATCAGCTCTCGTTAGCTGGAAAATTCAGAAATAATCACTGCAATTTTCCAACTGTTCCAAGGTGATAGTTTTTACTACCCCTCCCATATACCCACTCCTTCCAATGAAGGAATACATTTACTGATAGCTTTAGTCATCCTACATTTAGCATGCAATGGCATCAGCTGGTTCCCTTCCGTGAGGTTCAACATGTGCTTTATTTAGAACAGTACACGTTTTCACATCATCTGCCATTAACATATACACAATACAAGTACATCGAAATTGAATAATAGTCTGCTTACCCCTTTACATCTCTCTCACATGTCCACAATAGGTAGGCCAGCCAAACTGAATTACATGCTGAATCCAAAGTTTAGAAGTTCTAATTTTAGAATTGAGATGGTACGGATTATTTGAACGTTATGATATACATTTATAACTGATGTGAAGAAACAATATACTGTACAGAGTGTAATGACTGATATTGTACTCAACTTGTGAGAAAATGGATACACCGACTTTTTTGCAATATCCAATCATAAAAAGTGCCATATTTGTAATTACATTGGCACTGCCAGCAACGTTTACATAACTATTGTAAAACTGGGTGAACAATAAGCATTCTAATATGATAAAATTTAGCTTGAGTCTCTTTGTATTACATGCTGTATGAGTTCATAACTGTGCCTTAAGCACCAAATAGCACCATACAGTAAGGAAATAACACGCCAGTGAAAAGGATTGTTCACTCCTCACAATACACGCACATAATACACTGTGCAAGTATCCTTACAAAGTGCTTGCATTCATCTGTCACGGAGTAGATTCAGGAAAAATTCCTTAAAGGGAAAATAACGCAGCTCACTTTGTCATACTTGTATACAAAACTGCAGGCATTTGCCACAGAACATTAGACGCTTGGACATATGGCATCAGCTGGTTCCCTTCCGTGCTGTTCAACATGTGCTTTATTTAGAACATACACGTTTTCTCATCATCTGCCATACTAAGTTTGTGAAACAACCTGTGCTTCCTCATCTCTCAAGCAGATATCACAGACTAACCACAAGCAATTAACTTACAGGACAAGAAGCGAGCAATCTTCATCTTGAATCTGAAGTAATGAATGGCAAAACAGAAAAAAGTTTCAAAACACAAACGCGTATATATGAACTTACAGGACAAGAAGCGAGCAATCTTCATCTTGAATCTGAAGTAATGAATGGCAAAACAGAAAAAGTTTCAAAACGCAAACGCGTATATATGAACTTACAGGACAAGAAGCGAGCAATCTTCATCTTGAATCTAAAGTAATGGATGACAAAACAGAAAATAGTTTCAAAACGCAAACGCGTATATATGGAAATACAATGCTACACACGATCATTAGAATGCTATTAGGGCATCAGCTGGTTCCCTTCCGTGCTGTTCAACATGTGCTTTATTTAGAACATACACGTTTTCTCATCATCTGCCATACTAAGTTTGTGAAACAACCAGTGCTTCCTCATCTCTCAAGCAGATATCACAGACTAACCACGAGCAATTAACTTACAGGACAAGAGGCGAGCAATCTTCATCTTGAATCTAAAGTAATGGATGGCAAAACAGAAAATAGTTTCGAAACGCAAACGTGTATGTATGAATGCTACACACGATAATTAGAATGCTATTATATTACGTCAGAATTGACAACACAAACACAACAATATGCATAAAGGATGCAGTCAAAATAAAAGTTTCAAAATTATATGTTTATGGAGAACATGCATGTGCTTATGGCATCAGCTGGTTCCCTTCCGTGAAGTTCAACATGTACTTTATTTAGAACACAACACGTTTTCTCATCATCTGCCATTAGTAACAAACTAAACACAGCGGGAACTTAGCATTCTACAGATTTCCTACTTTTATGTCATACCTAACTCACCTAAAGCAATGTTACGAAAGGTGAGATATTTTCATACTGCATCTTGAATCTGAAGATTAGAAAAGGAGTTGATGGCTACCAACAGAAAATAATTCCAATATGTAGCTACATATAAGGGGGTAAAACGTTACGACAGAATTTGTGCTACTATGATATTAACATGTCACAAATCAGGACTAATGACCACACCCACCCATCCACCCACACCAGTTCAAAAAGAGGTGTTCAAGAAGATGGCATCAGCTGGTTCCCTTCCGTGCGGTTCAACATGGGCTTATTTAGAACATACACTTTTTCACATCATCTGCCATTAATGAACACTCTCTCCTCAGTGAAAACTACAGCAGTCTCTTCGTAAGCTCTCCAAGTGCACACCTTTGCTACACATGCCATCACAAACTAATTGCAAGGCAACACTTCTTTTCAACAGACGAGAAACCATCTTGAATCTAGAACTGAAAAAATAATTCATGGCAATAATTCTAAATATATAGACGTACTAAAATACATGGGAAAACAAAATAGAGTTCTCTTCCATACAGTTCAACATGTGCTTTTATCTATAACACAAGTTTTATCATCACCTGTCATTAATAACAAACTAACCACAGCGGGAACTTCGCAATTTCCAAGTGCATACAGCCTTCCTACTTATGTCATACCAAACTCACCATAAGCAATGTGAGATATCTTCATACTGGATCCTGAATCTGAACTTTAGACAAGAATTTGATGACTACCAACAGAAAATATGTAGATATACTTAAAATAAATAAGTTACTCACAGAGTTTGTGCTACTACATGTCATAAATCAGGACTCAGTGATTACACCCCTAAACACACACACACACACACACACACACACACACACACACACACACACACACACACACACACACAAGTTCAAAGAGCTGTTCAAGCAGATGGCATCAGCTGGTTCCCTTCCGTGAGGTTCAACATGGGCTTTATTTAGAACATACACTTTTTCACATCATCTGCCATTTATGAATACTCCCTGGGACAAACTATCGCAGTCTATTCATAAGCTTCCCAAGTATACACATATTTGCTACACATGCTGTCACAACTAACCGCAAAGCAACATTTTTTGCCAACAAATGAGAATCATCTTGAATCTAAGGTGAAAAAAGAATTCATGGCAATTAACACAAATGTGTCAAATAGAGACACCAACATGGGAAAAGCTACACACAATTAGAAACTTGCCATAATTAAGGACCCATAATCACACCCCTTAAACACACACACACACACACACACACACACACACACACACACACACACACACACACACACACACACACACACACACACACAAAATAAGAGTCCAAAATGAGAGGGTCATACAGATAATGATTTATGGCATCAGCTGGTTCCCTTCCGTGCAGTTCAACATGTGCTTTATTTAGAACATACACGCTTTCTCATCACTTGTCATTATAACGAGCTCTACTGTGACAAAGTACAGCAGTCTCAACATAGCTCCAAAGTACACACATATTTGCTCACATGCTATCACAATTAACCGCTAGCAACCAACAAATGAGAAATTGTTTTGAATCTAGAACTGAAAAAAAGAACTCACGGCAATAACAGAAATGGTTCGAACATCAACTGGTTCAGTTCAACATGTGCTTTATTTAGAACATACACACCTGTCACAAATCAGTGAAAACTACAAGCGGGCACCTGATACTCTCTCAAGACCACACATCTTTGCTGTACACATCACGGCATCCCAAACTGAGCAAAAGCAGCATTATGTGCCTCTGACAACTGCAGTTCAGCAAGCCATACATGTATTATTGTTATATTGTATACACAACAGAGCACGCTGACCTACCTAGGCTGCATGGTGTAGACTGGCTGGCCATTATAGTCTCCACTCAGTCGCCTTTGGACCCTCTAGAGTCTATTCTCTCATGGGCTAGTCCACTTGATGACCAAACAAGGGGATGGAGGGCAAATTAGTTATCTACTGTACTTAGCTTCTGATATTCAGAATATCAAGGTTTTTCCCCCCATCTGTCCCACTGTAAGATTATTAAATGGAATAGCCTATGCTAGGCTCACTGACATCACACATCTCATCTCACTCCAAACTGCTGTGATCTTAGCACTTTCTGTTTGGGTGAAGGGGAGGAAGGTAATGCCACTATTGAAGGGAAGGTAATGCCACTATTGCCACTGATATGCATTTCGTACTTCAACTAATATCAATTCTGTTATTGTTCTATCATCCAACCACACACCATAACATATTTGTGGTACCTAGTCTTTCATAAAGTATACTGCAATATCATGCAGACATAGGCTTCCTCATCACCTGCTATTGACATACTCTACCATGCTATCGTAAGCAACACTTCATGACAAGAAACGAGAAATCTTGGTATCGCATTTTGAATCTAAAGTTAGGACAGGAATTGAAATGGCTCTGAAATGCATGCTGAATTGCTATATTGATTTGAATGCTACTACTGTCATGAGCCAGTTCCACCAGTAACTTCACACACCCACACACATCATGCACACACAACAGAATCTTGGTTTCAAAATGATCTTTTCTAAAGGTTTTCGTGCAGACCAACAGGCTTATGGCATCAGCTGGTTCCCTTCCGTGCAGTTCGACATGCGCTTTATTTAGAACATACACGCTTTCTCATCACCTGCCATTTATGAACCACATCATAAAATAGGGGAACGATGCAGACGAGTCACTTAATTATCAGCACGTGAGTCCTTAACACAAAAAACAAAACAGTACAGTTCACATACCTATGCGAGCAACAGAATTTATCACGCTCCAAACGAGACTTGAAATGCGTTCCATCTAAAACACATGCCAAAGAAAGAATATAAGCAATTGTGGAAACAAGATTAATTAGTAGGTGTCGTGAATGACTATGACGTACAATTCATTTTGCTCAAGCAGTCAATCGCGGCCACCATAATACGACCAGCGGACATCCCAAGATATCGTATCTTACCATTTGCTGTGAGAAATGTACCCACGCTGTCAGAGAGGAAGAGTAACAGACAGCCCTGACAGTTTTATCTGTTACAACACGTGTTCTGAAACCACAGATTGTAATTTATTAACGATATACCGTATTTATATAAGAGGACTTTTGCGCATTATAAAACTAACTACAGTCCGAGTCCGGCTATCGTATCCTACCCCCAAACCTTGGACATTTTGTACCATTATATGAAGTAGTGGGAATTTATAATGGACACTCCCATACCTTCCTGACAGATGCACTTCTCCTTTTCAATGTTCAAGGTGGCATGTACATGTAATTGAGCATGATGAATTTTACTTTGTAAGGTGTGTATATGTTAATTTGACAGTACACTGGAAGTTTGATATGTTACTTTGACAGTACGCTGGAAGTTCGAGAAAGAGTATGTATTTCGGACTATGAATATATTACCGGTGTCTTAATGAATTGAAATATTTACCGCTACCAAGATGTCTTCACTCTCACACCTACAACATTCGTACAGCATAAATATTGGCGCGGCTGACGAGAGCAGCCGCGCGACTGGCGAAGGCAACAATTCGGAGCTAACACATCTTATCGGAGGAGGTGACAGCTGCTGCAGAGGCTTACAATGTGCCTGCACGAAGGGGTGTTTACTTGCCGGGTGTGGTATCCTACCGCAGTGCCGAGTACAGAGGCGCTTGCCCATGGGAAGGGCACTGGTAGTCGTACTTGTCCTCAATGTTTTGGAGAGTTTTGTATTCTTCCAAGGCTGCAGCGGGATGTTCTCTCAGGTGTTTCAAGATGACTTGAAGTCCATAGAGCCGTTGGTCCCACTTCTTTTTCAGATGATCACCAATTCCGCTGGAAGACTGGTGTATCCGTTTGCAGGGTTTCTAGCTGACGCTTATCTCACCCGCGGCAGAGTCATCCACTTAAGTATGTGGCTATTGTGGGTTTCTCTTAGTGTTATGACTATTGGTCTAACAGTCAGAGCCAATACAGATATGCCAGTTTTCTATGTTCTACAAGTCACCACCTTTGTCATCTTCTGCTTTGGCATGGGATCATTTGAAGCCAATGTTATTCCATTTGGAGCTGACCAATTGCAAGGGGTTTCATCGGAGGAGGAAAGTGCCTATTTTTACTGGTACTACTGGACAAGGCAATTGGGCAATTTTCTTGGAATCATGTCAATCTGTGCAGTTCAATTTGAAAAGTCACAGCTCAAGGAATCAATGGAGCCACTCATTGGAAGCATAGCAATAACTTTGGGGATAGTGACCTACATGATCTACAACAAGTCGTTGCTATCTGCTGGTCCCCCCCGTAACCCTCTCAAACTAGTGGTCAGTGTGATATTTTATGCGGCGACACTCAAACGTGGGGCCCCTCTGCACAGGCGAGCCTTTAGGTATGGTGAGGAAAAGAAAGGTCGCATGGAACTGGCAAAGAAGGAGTTTGATGGAAAATTTGAGAGTGAGGAAGTTGAGGATGTGAAAACATTCTATCGAATTTTGATGATGTTTCTGCCAATGGGAATTTTCTACATTGTATATTATGGGGTATGTTATCAATCAGTATCAATATATGGGTTTGTCTGCAAAAAGGGACCTAACGCATGTTTTTTCAAGATTTCAATGTTTTTGAAATTCAAGTCTGAAATGTCCTCTACACATTGCTTCTTACGCACTGAGAATTTAAATATCTGTCATGGAGTTGTAAGATGTTGAATTTTTAATTAGCCTTACATTTCAACACATTTCTATTGCGTGTACTGGAAATTTTATAATATGTGTGCTAGGTCCCTTTTTGTGAAAACGATCCCATATACTGATGATACTTTAATTTGACCTTCGCCATTTCAGCTTTTTGTGACTATAAACTACGAAGCAGCACAACTCTGTATCCAACTGTACCAGCCACAAAATGCAGCACTGCAATATATAATCCAGAATCTCGTCGGCTTCCTCGATCCCTTTCTGCTCCTCTTCATCATACCCCTCATCAACTTCGTTGCACCACACTTCCTGTGTTTTATGTCCATGAGCCTACGGTTTAGGGTTGGGGTTGGCTACTTGGTCATCCTCATGGCAGCTGTGTCCCTGATCTTTACAGAAGGCCTCCCAATTCCAGGCCACGGCCATCTCTTGTGCCTCCTCCTTCCTTTGATGCTTCTGGTTGTGGCTGAAGCTTTATCAGTTATATCAGGTATACTGCATTGTTGCTTCATAAGAAATACACAAATATGTATTCAGTGTCATTTGATCTGCAGTGCTTCTGTTAGTAAGCACAAAGTTATCAATGCTTTTTTTCATTTTACTAATGTTTGGTTGTAGTAATCAGCAGTCTTATTAGCATGCTATGTACAAGTACCTAATAACACACAACAAGTTTATTGGTGGTTAATACTGGGTTCATTAACAAATTTATTGGTGGTTGTGTCAATGAATATCATGGTGGCTCTAGTAATCACACTAGTTGTTGTTTTTTTTCCAGCCAGAAGTGTACACTAAGAGAACTGTTGCATATTGTAAGCATTAGTTGAGTCACAACAGTGTATAGAGTGTTAGTAATTTTTTAATATCAATAAAATGAATGGGGGGCTTGCATTGTATTGTGCAGTGCGTTAGAATGCACTCAACTAAAATCAGACTTATTTTCATGCACTAAACATTTCTTCAAAGCTCTACTATCTGCATATCTGATGCATGATATTTTCATGTTCTCAATTTTGCTTACAGGTATTTTATATATAGTTCTAATGCGGTCAAAATCAAAGGCAATTGGTCCTCGCTCTTCATCAACATCAGAATCGTTGTCCTTACATTTCAATTCAATATCCTCACTGCCCTCAAAAGTTTCATTCCAAACACTCATGTGAATACTGAAATCAATCTGGCTACCTATATTTATGAATGTATTTTCAAAAATCATACAAAGGCTTCACAAATCATTGCAAAGGTTTAATATAACTCGGGTTTTTTTCGTTTATATACTTTACAGCAGTTAGGCAAATAATATTAAATCAATTAGAAGCAGTTAAGTAATTATATCAAAACCCTCATTAATGTAACTATCCAAAGCCCTCTATTTCCAAAGTTATCCGAGAGTTAGATTAGATGTAAATAATTTGTATAAGTAGCATAAGATATGCGCAGTGGAACAGGATTAAGTTTAAGACACCAGGCTCAAAAGTGAGTTATTAACATTTAAGGTCATGTGATAAGTTTTAAAGTTGTCCAGGTTGAATATTTTATTCGATAACTAATTTTCTAATCAGTCACTATGAAATGAAGTAAGTATCACTATTTGATTTTTGGAATCAAAATTATGTAGTAATGAGTCATTAAAAGTCAAATTCATTTAAAGTGTAGTGGTGTTATCAAGTTTGAGTTGTCATTTTTGAATATTTACTAATAAATCAAATTTAACATTGAGGTTAATGTGCAATTTATAAATCCTCCAATTAATTAAAAGTTTTGGTACATTTTTGTATCATTAGATTTGATCTTTATGCCCATTAAAGGTTTTACCTAACTTAAGTATTGTATATCCATGTGTCCCCCTTGCTGTTGAATGTTACAGTGCTTGGGGAGTCAAAGCATGTAATGCTTTCTCTTTTTTGGCAAGGCGTGAAGCCATCATAACCAACTCTCCAAAGTCTAAAGTACTTTGCAATCTTTTTGGCAGGCTGAGTTTTATCGTGATCCAGTCCAATACTAGAGCTAGCTAGGTCGGGTCTTGTCCTAGATCGGGAGGTTGACCCAGAATGATCTGGGTTCTAATTTCAGTTTTTTTTAATCTTTGTTTCATGTTCGTAAAATAATGCTTTAATAAATATAGTATTATAATTCATTTAGATTGATAATCCTGTAATAGTTGCCTTCATTTGTAAACACCCAGCATGCACATTTGCAGAGCCAATGCTGCTATGTATCTCTAACCCCCAACCTTCCCTCTCCCAAACAGCATTAGAGTTCATCTATGCACAGTCTCCAGAGCAGATGCGGGGACTACTCACAGGATTGTTCTACTTGATGATGGGCATCTTCATGTGCACTGGATCTCTCACTGTATTCCTCGTCCAGCATCCTAATCTACAGAGCCTGACCAATGGCATAAAGCCCTCATTTATCCTCTCCCTGATCTTTGCAAGCATAGCACTTTTGGGTTTTGTGTTCTATGTAGCCATCGCCTCAATTTACAAAAACCGCCAAAGACCAGGGTCTGATGAAGAGAACTTGCAGATTCACACGTATGCCTCAACATATTACTCTCATCTTTCAGTGTAGCGTTAAACACTGAATCTTGTTACCAACACACAACTTGAAACTTACATTCTCTTTCCTTCCCCATTCGGCTTCTGTGCTTATATGTATGTTGTGTATTATCTGTATGTATACAAATGCTCTTGTATTGCACACCACTGCTGTAAACGTTTCCAATTATTCTTTATGTATCATTCACAGACCCAAATGTCACAGCATCGAATGGATTCATCCGCTGCTTATCGATTATTGGAACGAGACACGGCGGTTTGCTCCCATTGAACGAGTGGACCCGCCCCGAAAAATTGAAATAGTTTACGTGCCCCATAGCAACGTAACGAACCTGACAACCAGCTACATGTATGTTACTAAGTTCCATAAAATTTTAACACCTAAAAGCCATACTAGAAGCGACAAACACCTCTGAGCTTTATTTTAAGCATAAATCACGTGGCCTGACGTTGTCGACTGTCAGCTCTGGTGATCGCCGACCTGGTGTGTTCAAAAAAACATAACGACGCTCAGGAACCGAGATAGAACAGACCCAAACTATCACGGTACATTGAATAGAATGCTCTATCTGTTTTTGGTACAAGCTAACGGTGACGCATTTTCTGAAGTAGTTTTCAAGCCTTTAGAAAATCCACCATTTTGGCGTCTTTTAGGGGTTGGAATTGTTGCAAGTATTTATTATTTTAACAAAATGTAATCTCACGTTTTAAATACTTGAAGTGAGCTGCATTACATTCTTTACTCTCTTAGCTGGGGGGGATGGCAGCTACCAGTTGTGGTTCAATGCTTAATAGATGTTCTTTAACTGTGCACAGCAGATTGGAGCAAATACCAAGCCAAGTCTATTAAACTTGGCATGAATCGATTCAGCACCCTGTTCTCCCAAAAGGCCGAAGCCAGCATGGTAGGTAATTTCCCACTGTACTTTATGATCCTCCAGGAAATACATTTTAATGGGGACTTTTGCTTCAGGATATGGTAAAAGGCCATGAACTCTTGAATAGCCTTCGAATCCACCTTCACTGGCTGGTATAAACTATAAACCCTTCATGCCAGCCAGCACTGCAACCATGCTTTTAAAAGTAAGAGCATTTGTATTTCACTCTTATCTTTCATTTCAAGTTCATTTAAGAAGTGGACAACCTTATCTACCAGATGGGGAATGTAAACTAGAGGAGCTCCTTTGATTTCATCTCCACCTGAAGGAAGTGGAAATGTAAAGGGGGCAACTTTCCTTTGAGGTTATCCCCCACAATGTGGCTGGAGATGTGACACATCCTTTCCTCACCAGCCAGATGAATCCCTGATGATTTCAGCCACCTGAAAAATCAGTGAGTTACCTTTGTGGCATGTTTTTATGATATCATACTGTCTTAGAAGTCTCAATTTACTCCAAAGTATAGCAAGACCAGCCTTTATTGCCAATACTTGAGCTGGACCAATCTCGATGGATGATGAGATGCTTGCAGTAGCTAGCCAACAAACATTGTCGCTCTTCATCACTGAGGGTGAGAACTTCTGTTTGGACGAGGGCAGATGCTTCTCCTCCA
Organism: Ephydatia muelleri; assembly: GCA_013339895.1. Classification (NCBI taxonomy): domain Eukaryota; kingdom Metazoa; phylum Porifera; class Demospongiae; order Spongillida; family Spongillidae; genus Ephydatia; species Ephydatia muelleri. Next base: position 11,435,332 of record JABACO010000006.1, read on the forward strand.
CTGACAATACTTTGTATTCTCTGCATTTCAGAGCATCTGGTCCTTGAGCAGGTGGCTGTGGTTTGTTGCTTGGCTTTGGTGACTTGCATGAATGTCATTGGCTAAGGTGAGGGTAGATATTAACAACACCTTTGTTGGAACTGGTAGAGATGGCCCTCTGCAGCAGCTCAGCAGCTTGCTTCTCCTCAGGTGTAAGTCATGGTTCACACTCATGCCCTTCATAATCACCACTTCTAATGTCCCTGTTGCAACCAGCACAATGTCTTCTAACATTTTATAGCAGCAGAGGAGTATTGCATTTGATGCTGGTCTGGATCATCGTCTGGGCAACAGGGACAGCTCACAGTGCCAGATTCTGCTATGCATCTGTGAGGCACTTGATGCATACCAGTGAACTGCACGTCAATTCTAGTGGCTGTGAAAGAACATTGGAACACAGTGCTCACTTCAACTTCTCTAAGATCAACAGGTTGTTCACGCTGGCCAAAGGTGACTAGGCTCATGCAATAAATTTGGTGGAGAGGCAATCTTCGGAAGATGAGCTATTAGTAGTGTATTAGGTGCCTTTTCATGTGTCCACGCACATGCACTGAAGTGCTCACACAATGATGTCATATTATTGTATTGTTTAAATAAAGTACATTGTACCTTGCATTGATGAAATGTATGTTTGTGCCACTGAAATACACTGACTGTACACTTGTGATGCACCCCCTTGAATTCATTATGGCACTGATCGTTAATTTATTCTAACCGTCAAATGCTTACAGAGCAAGCAGAAATTTTCAGGATGTATGTTAACATCATCCCCAGAAGTCAAAAGCTATTTTCAGATCAGCTGTGAATGATTGCATTCATATGATCTTTTGCTTTGCTTTGGATTTCCACAGCCTCTGTCCACACACTCTACAACACATGGGTACTTGCATGAATTGCTCTATGTGGCAATCCATACCTATTATTATCATGTACCAGGTACATGTACGAATGAAATCACAACTTGTATCGATTATTCATGAAATACGCTCCGCTTGTTCGTGGTGATAGAAAATGCGTCACCACTTCAGGTTCGTATATACGTATTGCCACATGCCTCCTGATCACTACCGTAGTATGCTTACCTTCCAATTTTGTTCCTGAAGTTAACTTCGTCTTACTTTGTAATGGCCCTCCAAAATACGTGCCGCGTGACCTTACAAAAACGGCCTGCGCGTATTGTTTATGTGTCATGTAGACTATGCGTATAGAGTGGGCATGCTAGAAACTTAAGTACAGTGCGTGAATTTGATTTCACATTTTGATTTGCAGTTTCTGGTGAGTCATGGTAAGCTTTGAAACATTGGGTGGCTATAATGAGGCGTCAACTTCAGAATTATAGAGTGATACCGTAAATTATCTAATTGTACAACCAGTTTCTAGCCGCATACAACCGTGGAGACTATATGTAGATAACGTACTATATTCATTAGTTTATACAGATGAATTCTCTTGCTGTTAGCGTACACAAGGGGGCGAATCACGACGCGCCATCTCAATCTGCATTAAAGTTGGGCTCAATCTGCGGAAATCGTCACAACAGAGCACGTCACACGTCGCCCCTAACCCTCCAAACAGGAACAGAACAATGGTAGGTTGCACGACATTAATTTGTGCTGCAAATGTGCATGTGCACAGGCGATGCGTGAGAATGGGAGCAGCTGGAAGAGGGACAGACATCCTGTACTGCATTAATGACACTTATATTTTTCTTTATGCCCAAAGACTGCAACGAGCGCAAACCATGGCATTGAACGGTAAAGCTGCTGTATCATGCAGTACTATATACATGTATATCATGCATACGCGGGTTAACAGTGCCCCGATGTCAGTTCTTAATTGTCACGCTTGCGCACGGCTTCTCTCACAGTTCCAAGTATTTGATGTTTTTCTACGACGTGGAGACCACTGGTCTCGGAATCAATGACGACCGCATCGTCGAAATTGGCGCTGCCGTATTTGGGGACGCATCAAAGCCTAACGTAACTTTTAATCAGCTTGTGTACACAGACGTTCGCATCCCTCGCAGAGGTATAAGCGCGTGTGTCAGTTAATGGATCATACACGTATCGCTTCTCTTTATTATTATTATTATTTTTTACATGCAGTGACTAATTTGACCGGAATTACAAATTCTATGCTGACTGGGAAAAAGCCCTTCAGAGACGTTTTTGCAGAATTTCTGCAGTGGATTGACGCGACGGTATACGAAGTTTCGTTGTCTACCGACGTGCGCCCCATTCCAGGTAAGACTCAAACTTCTCCTTGCACTCTTGTTTGCAATATTTAACTGCTCATCCTCTGAGCAGTTCTTGTGGCCTACAATGGATTCAGGTTTGATTACCCAATCACATTAGCTGAAATCCAGAGGAATTCCCTGTCCTGTGCAGACGTCATTAACAGAGGCATACATTTTGCTGACACTTATCATCTACTTCAGCAAGTTAAAAGCAGTGGAAGGTGCCCAGCTTTGAGCGACATGCCGCTCAAGATGAAGAGCCTAATCGATGCCTTCGTCCCTTCTCACAACTACAGTACGTGTGTTGCGCATGTTTTTTAATGCGGCTTCTACGCATACTGTACTAACAATTGTTTTGTTTTTTTTCTCTTTTTTTTTTTTCCTCATCAGATCACCGGGCATTGGACGATGTGATAGCAATGGTCAAACTTTTCCATTTAGTGCCTTTCTCCGACCTGTTGTCTTGCTTAGTTGTCAGAAGTCCTCAGGAGCAGCTTCAACGCTGGGAAAATAGAGCATCTGGAAAGGCTTAATAAGTCTCAATTTATGCATACAAATCCTACATCTACACCAATTTTGTTTTCATAAAATTGTTCTACCAGCGATTTTGTGCGTGCGCTCACGGATCACGTGCCGGATAAATGACGTACTTCCGGTTAACTTTGAGCGTGACTTAAAAAACGGTATCAAAAAGTATTTGCTGTATCTCAGATCAGCGTGCTTCACATGTCATAATTAGGGCGTTACAGACATGGGGTCTTTATACGCACATGCAGAACAACATTCATGATGGAATCATGATAGTTGAAGCATCCACGATATACCGCGTATATACGATGTCGAATCCACATGCACACCTAACTCCACATGCACACCCGTAAAGATTTTTATACACTATGCAGCATGGAGTCAAGACGAGCGATCATATTGCTGGCGTTGTATGCGACAATGAATGTATCAGCCTACTGAGGTGTCAGTGCAAGCCCAACACATTCTTGTGCAATACTTTTAACTCTGGTCTGCATGAGGATCTATAGAAATTCGTACCGGTTGCATGGCGAGTACGCGCCGTGTGCAAAAAGGATTCGTGGGCATGGCTCATAAATATACACGCCTCTTTACACTATGCTATTGCAGCTGACCGTCGGTTGACATAATTCACGTGCTTTTATTTCTATTCTCCTAGCTGACAAGGCGTTGCACTTCTCTGTACGTCGCAGCGATGTGGTCTCGTCTCAAAGGGAAGTTTCCTCCCATCCTGGAACCGTCCAAGGGACCTAAAACAGTCGGGCTCGCTGTTGGGTACTTCATGGTTCTGAACTACGTGGTGGGAAATGGGTTTTTGGGCATCCCTTTCACCTTCTATCACGCGGGCATGGTCGGCAGTATTACCATCTTTCTATTCATCATGTTCATGGAGTGGAACAGCGCTAGATGGTTATTTGAAGTTATGTCACGTGCCCAGGTGGGTCTCCGTCTAATATGCATACGTTATTCGCTTTGTGTGTGGCTGCATGTGAGAAACTATACATCGCATAAATACACTGTACATGTGCACTTACAATATTGCACCCCAGCGTGCATACACATTGCAAGCACCCACTATATATTTATAGCACACATGCAAACACACACACACACACACACACACGCACACACACTCGAACGCACACACACTCGAACGCACACACAACACAACACACGCACGCACAACACACAAACACACGCACGCACGCACACGCACGCACACACACACACACACACACACACACACACACACACACACACACACACACACACACACACACAACACACACTCACTCATGCAGGCCTATATGGGATCGTTTCCGCGAAAAGAGACCTATAGCGCATGCATTATAAAATCTCCAATAGAAATTTTAGGGTATGAATGGCTAATTAAAAATTCAGAACCCTACAACTCCATGACAGCTACTCCGATTCTCAGTGCATAAGAAGCAATGTGCAGAGGACATTTCAGACTTCTGGAATATAAAGGTCTCTTTTCGCGAAAACGATCCCATATATTAATTGTAACGAGCTGCATGATGCATGTGTTGGTTATATAGTATGCACCCTGTTATCAGGAAGGGTGGGTTTCACTTTCAGGCGCTGGAAACGTTCAAGCAGGAGCAATTGGTTGAAACGCAGTCCGAGAAATCAGACCATCTCCCGGCCCTAAGCGACCGCTCTCACGTGACGCCTGACGACCACCCAAAGTACGAAATCCTGGTGACGCGCAAGTTCGAACTGACCGAGCTCTGCCAGGTCTTCGTGGGGCGCTGGTTCAAGGTGTTCTACCTCCTCGTCGTCATCACAGCCTCGTTCATCGTCCTCTGGACGTACAGCACAGTGGCAGGTTCGGCCTGGTCGACGAACCTCCCGCTCAACTTTGGACCCCTGCGGATGTGCACGGAGGAGGAGTTTCAGGACAACATCTACCCGAAGGGGAGTGGCTGCCTTGCCGCCTACAGGTTCTGCGTGTTCCTCTTCGCCGTGGTAGTGCTCCCGCTATCTCTCCTCGACCTAAAGAACGTTGGCGTCATTCAGACCATATTCGGGGGGTCTCAGATTTGCCATTATCGGCGCCATGGTTCTGTACGCCTTGTTCAATCTTGGAATAGGCGGGCTTCAAGGGGGAGTCCCGCTCTCTGCAAACGGCACCGAGTCCAACCTGACCGGAAATGTCCTCAGCGATTTTGTTTATGGTTTCAGCTTCACCGGATGGCTCTCCGCCATAGCTTTGTTCACCTCCGCTCTCATCATCCACCCGGGACTATCGACGCTCACCCATCCGATAAAAAACAAGAAGCCGCTTGGTTGGTTTGTGCTGTCGATCTACGGCACCGTAGCCGTGTTCTACGTCCTCATGGGAGTCATACTCACCCTGTGGTTTGGGAGTGACGTTAATTCTACTATTACCTTGAACTGGGTGAGAACCAATAAGAACGCATCTATCACATCCATTTAACCATGTCCTAACCATACACTATTAGATATTAAATGCGTCGGGAATTAAAAGTTATAAGTTACTGTAGATAGTATTGCATCAGAAGTTCTTAAGTGCCGGTGGTATGCAGCTGGCTGTGTTGTCAGCAGAATGCATCACTATGCTAACAACGCCGCTGTATTTATATAGGCATGAAAAAAGTCGTGCATGACAGAGGACCCTTGGCATTTTACTTTATCTATATACGTTTATTTCATGCATGAACATATATACACGCGCATACAATAATTGAGATATAAAGCCTCCTGCATCCGCTTGCACCAAACTCGTATAGAAAGGTGCTATACTTAAGGTGACGTAATGTGTGCACGCGATGAACTGTTCGTGGCTCCCTGTACATGCATGCTCACATAACACCCTATCTATGCAGGTACCGTCAACGAAATCTGATCATTCGGTCGCCATTCGAGTCCTTTCCTATTTTATCATTTTGGTCCCCTCCATCATCTCCGCATATCCGCTGGTGGTGTACTTCACGTCGAATAACATCTACCTGGTACTGATGGGGCAAAGACACGTCACAGAAGACCTCCACACGTGAGTGGGTGGTCCTCGTCCTCATCAAGGCCATCTTCGGCGTCCTGCCTCTCATTGTCGCTCTCTTTGTCTCAAATCTCATTTTCATCCTCAAATATGCCGGCTTGGTGGCCTTCCTAACATCGGCCCTCTTCCCCGGAGTCCTCCAGTTGACATCGCAACGGAAGTGCGCCAAAGTGTTCGGAGGTAAGCGAGAAGGCGTCGCCGATTCACAACCAACACCCAGTACGGGGCTAGAGATGGACACCATTAAGAGAGAAGAGGGAGCTCCTCTTATGGAAGGTGAAAAGGCGGACGGTGAGAAGGAGGCATCCCGAATGAGAAAGGATGCTGTGTACACGACACCGTACTCGTTACCTGTGTTGAGCCACCCTATTGCTGCAATTGTGCAACTTGCAGTGGCTGGTGTGTTGTTTGTAGCGGCCTGCGCCAGTATCGCCTATAGGAAGTAGAAATGAACGCAGTCCACTGGTGCGCTGTGTCCGTTAATTGGTGTGATCAATACGCGTGCATACACATGTACATTTACAGCTCAGTTTTAGTGCATGGCATTTTCCAAGTTTGCTGCTATTGATGTGAAGATCAGTTTGGCATTTTTAAAAATTGCATGTAAATTATACGCACTTGGACAAGCATGCATTTTACTGGTGTGTAGCCTAGCAAATGTCTCCTTTAGTTTGATTTATACTTAATGACCTACTCGGGTATATGATACGAGAACAGATGATACGCCACCTATTCCTGTTACCCTCACAAGATATTTGGCAGAATCTGGCTTGACCCCGCCCCCTGAGAGGGTGTGTTGCGTGTAATATAATGAGACACGCCCCCATCCCAGATAATCACACCACAATAAGTCTAACTAATGCGCGTGGACTTATCGTGATGGAAAAAGAAATTCTGGCTTGTTCGCTGCTAGCACGATGCTCGAATGAGCTACCACCCCGACGCGCATGCGTCAGACAGGCGACCGTCAATGGGTGGGTGCCTCGCATCTCGCTGCATTAACTAACGTTCAGCTATCATTAAACTCTAATTAAACCTACTTAACCGATGAACCGGTGGGTGGGCGGGGGGGGGCACGTGTTATATTGCGGCACGTGAGCCTTATATAATGTATAGGCAATGTATACATGTAATTATGCAGTGTTGTGTGATGTCTTAACAACCAAATGTCATAATGGCAAAAAGGACGACACGAAAAACCCAACAACCTGTTCCTATTAATGCATACTCCCCATCGTACACTGCGCATGCGCACATATACCTAACATGTTGGTTCCAATTACATGACCTTTTGAAAGGTAGGGCTCACGGCTGTTTGCGGCTGGACACTAGGTTCATAATTAGACAATACGGTATAAGCCACTAAAGCTGTAATGTTCGTACCTCATTACAGATGTATTTTTTGGCGAGCTATATACCACACATTTTGTAAGCAATTCCATTGCAACAAATAGCTCCCGCACACACCCTACCAGTCTATTAAACAAAACGATCAACGCGCAACTGTACTTGATTTGATTAATAGTTATGCGCAGCCCGTTTTTAAGCCCATGTAATTTTGGCGGGTCTACTTCAAGCTTTGTGTACGACCGAACTAACCGACAGAACAAGACGGTAAGCAAGAACACTCAAAAACACACATGGGAGAGCATATATATGATGTTCAGAACTAGCCAACCTTTTTTTAAACACCGAATTGGACATGAGTATTTTTATGAATAATAGGTGTGGCTTTGGATGGAGCAACACATAACGAAAGTCAAGGAGCGTTGCAGAGTGTGTGGTTGCTTCTTGGTGGAGGCTAGGGAAAAGAAAACAAGGAGCTCATACATCTGCCAAGAGTTTGCAGCTGATTTGTACACTGTTTTTACTATTAACACCAGCAATGACATAGTTAACACTCACCCTCCTTGCTTCTGCTACCGTTGCAAACTGGTGCTGGATAAATGCCTGCTACATGTAGCACAAGATCAGCAGCAGCTCACACCATTCAGAAGCATAGTCCCTTTTGAGTGGAAGCCACACACTGCAGTTGACTGTGGGGTATAGTAGTGAATAAATACACATTTTTAAAAAACATTCCTGTTCACTTTTTTTTTTCTTAATTACATTCAGATCTGCCATCCTAACCCACTAAGGGATAAAACATCACCACCTTGTGGTCGCCCAGCCACACACAGCCCACAGAAGATCATTGCAGGCATTCGAGCAATAGCCCCTCCCACTGAATCCTTACAGGATGACCACTTACTGGGCAGCTCCAACAATCCAGCAATCCTGGAGCAACTGCAGTGTCCCATATGCCTGAAGATTTTACACCAGCCTCTGGAGCTCCCATGTAGGGCACTGGTGTGCACTGCCTGTCTGGTCGAGTGGTTCAAAGTGTTCAATTGTAGTGGGGTCAAGTGTCCATGCTGCTTCCATGACACTCCAATAACTGCACCCCAGCTAAAGGCAGCACCACTATTGATCCAGACACTGTTGAGGGACATAGTACTCCAGTGTCAAACCTGTAGGAAGGACATTAAGGCTTGCGAGTATGGCACACACCCGTGCAATGGTGAATCAACGAAGGCTGACCTGCAGACAGCATTTCGTGTGCTCAGAAGGTTGGCTTCCCACACTCCCTCTCAGCCAATTACGATTCCCACTGGAGGAACAGTTAAGCATATTATCAATTCCATGACATCATAATAATACACATGTACGTACCTCATTAGCCCCTCACATTTATGCACATCACCCAGGCCCGCACTCCTACCAAGACAGCAAGTGCCAGGACCATCAAGCGCCGATGCATGCAGATGCAAAACATCCGAGAAGTAGTGAGCCAGGAGGAGTCTTCTGCCCTTCTTCGGAGAGAGCTTGATTACCTCAGCACATCAGACCGGCAAATACTCTTGCAAGAGGCTGGTATTGTAAGTGTGATTGGACCGGGGGAAGCATTGGCTATAAAAGCTGGCCTTGGAATGCCATGGTCAAAGCTAAGAGTGCTTAGAAGGTGATGTGTATACCACAGTGCATATTACTGATGCATTACTCCTGTGACAAATAGCCCAAAATACATGGATGATTTTCTTACTTCAAATAGGTGGTTGAAGGCCTCTGGTGTCTCCATTTCCTGTGAGGAGAAGATGAGGCAGATTGGTAGAGGGTTGCTAGGCGAGAATCTTCAAGGGGAAGTAGCCCCACTTTCATTCTGCCTAAGCTCCGGTGGGGAGGAGATACGAGGAGCGCCACTTGTTTTCATGCCAGATCTCAACCAAAAGGTTATACAGATGTTGGACGATAACCACAGGTAAGGAATACTTATATCTGTAAGTAAAGGTGATGTGTACATGCATATACTCATAGTGTTGGACGGCTTACCTGGCATAACGGTATCATACCCCAAACTGAAGTGTGGGTGAAGCTTGGTGGTGACAAAGGAGGAAATACCACCAAAATGAATTTCCAAATCGTCAATGTACCCACACCTAACTCCATCCATAACACCTGTGTCTTCTGCTGTTTTGCAGCCACTGACAGTGTGACCAACCTTCACAGTGCACTGGACCGCTACAGAGACCAGGTGAAGCAGCTGCAGGGCATGAAGTGGAGGTATGTTCTGATTATCACTTAAGTGCAGTCTAAATCAATACACATACATCCAGGGAATACACTATTAAGGTGTTCATGTGTGGTGACTTTGAGTTTCTTACCAGGATGTATGGCTTATCCGGCGCCACTGGTATGTTAGTTGACAAGAGACTATACATAATCCAATTGTTACAGGGAAGTACCCTTGCTTAATCTGCGAGATTCCACAGAAGCAAATGGCAGTACCACTTTCTTTAAGGAAACGCTATCCATTACGATCCTTGGAGTGCATTAAAGAGAGCCACAAGCAGTTCATGGCTGCTGGAGGGAAAAGAAAGAAAGTGAAGAACTACATGAACTGTGTGACTGAGCCCATTTTTGATATCCCCATCGATCAGGTACACAAATGAATCGATGAGAGTAGCATACATATGTGTAAGATGCAATTTCATGCACTTTCACAAATAGGTGTGCCTACCTGGGCTGCACATCACTCAGGGCATCTTTGTAAAGATATTTGACCTGCTGGAAGATGCTTGCCACCAGTTGGACCTGCAGCTAGCTTACACATACACTGAAGAAAGCAGCAGCTCATCTTCCTTCACAAAGTATGCTGAAGAGCTGCACAAGCTGCAGGTGGCCAAGGCCAAGCTGGCTGAAGCCCAGGATGCAATGGTAACACTGGAGGAAGCCATTACATATATCGTAATAGCACATGGGGAGGACAGCGAGATCACCAAGTTCCTTATGCAGCAGGCCGAAGACATGAGGCAATCTGTGGAAAAGATGGTAGACAACAGTGTTATTAAGAAAGCATTATGCATGACTTACATGTTGACCATTATAACCAAACATAAACAGCAGGAGGAAATAGCCAACACCACCAAAGTCACAAACAAAGAGTTTGCTGCTCATGATGGTCCATTTGTGCAAGGTCTGGACAATGCCCTCCAGTCCTTTGGTGTCCATAGACAACAATACTTTGGGGGCACATTTGTTGGAAACCACATTCACAAGGCACTCCAGGTTCGAATTGTAATTAAATACAGTTTTTTTTTTTACCAACTACATTCTCATTAGCCCTCAAACGTTGAGTGTTTAAGCAGCTGCATGGTGGAGGTGGCTAAAGCAAGTGCCCTGCCCTAGTAGCCTCTGCTACCAGGGAGCAGACAAGGTTTAGGCGATCTCTATCCCTACTAGGGCAGTGCCACCAGATTTATGATCAAAATTACATTGATGAATCCCAATGTAATGAGCTGGGTAAGTGAATAAATGTATTCAAAATTATACTGCCTGTAATATGTACATTGTACAATGTATCAACAGAAACTCTAATAGCACACTTTATGGAGGACTTCAGGTCTTCATTCCCTGACTCCTCCATACCAGTTAAAATGCACATGCTTGAAGAGCACACAGTGCCATGGGCCAGGAAAACGCATGTTGGATTTGGCCTCCTGGGAGAACAGGGGGCTGAATCCATACATGCAAGGTTCAACAGTCTACAAAGGACGTACCACTCAGTACCTGACAAGGTTCAGCAATTGGTGCTAATGGTAAAGGAGCATCTCCTCTCCGTGGCTCCACAAAATGTGGCAGCGATCCCTCCTCCTACCAAGCGAATCAAGCAATGACATGATCGCTATTCTCGCGTAACTTTGGTATTAAAAATCACTGGCAAAAAAAAAGGTTGGCTTTTAGCAAATACAACTATAAGGTAGTACCTTCTAACTCCTTTAAGATTCAGCTTTGGTTTCGACTTTCTATCGGTTGGGAACATAGATAATTCGCTTCCAACAGGAGAGGTACATCGAGAGTTACCCGCTTTCACGAGCTATAACACGCCGTGGCAACGAAATTGTACCAGGAGGTAATGACTATAAATAGAACAAAGATGCTGGCTTTATTTCGTGTTTTCAAATGGCGACAATAACCAACCTGTTTGTGCTGGCTCACGTTTTTGTTCTACCTTGGGGTTGTCATGGGGCGTTGCTAAGGCACTACGTAATCATTTCAATATTTCGGGTAACTAACCTAGTGTCCACAAAATGTATGGCCGCAAACAGCCGTGGGCTAGCTGTGTTGTTTGATTACGTTGATATTAACGCGAGCTTATACAGTTGTACAAACAAATAGCCATATTTGACCGCACCTGTCAAAGTGACAGATCGCCATAACCCCAAGGTCAGCTAGAACCAGATCGAGAGGAAATGCTACTCATCATCGACATCTGTTAGGCGAAGATACGATATGGATAATTCAACGCAAGTGACGAACGTGATCATCTTCTACGTGATTAACACAACGTCTGTGCTCGCTTGCATTCTGGCAGCCATCTTAGTTGCCGCTCTTCAATTGTACAAAAAGGTCGTCTACCGGTTGGCCCTCTACCAGGTGCTATCCTCGCTGGCCCTAGCGTCGCTGGAAATGTTTCAATCCATATATGTCAACTACAGCGAGAACCCAGCGGCGTACGATAAAGTGTGCGCCGCTTTCGGATGGTTGGTGTATTACTCTCAATGGTCAAAGCTACTCTTTACTGGATGGGTAACCCTTCATGTCTTCTGTTTCGGAGCGTTCCAAAAGGACTTGAGGAGGCTGGAGGTATTGTACGTCGCGACATCCTTGCTCGTGCCCATCCTCATCGCCTCCGTGCCGTTGATCACCAACTCCTACAGGATCGTGTATACGACGCAAGGCATTACGTGTGCTACATTTTGGATGCGGAGCCTGGAAGCAACGCCGCGCTCATAGAAAGATTTGTACTCTGGGACTGCCCCGCTTTAATCATCCTCTTTGCGTCATCCGTAGCCATGGGTGCCATGGTGATAAAACTGATATATGTGTGTTTCAGATCGAAAAGCGAGCAATATAGAAAAGCTATTAAACAGTTCCTTCCTTTAGCTACGTTCCCTATTCTCTTCTTTGTTTTTATAATTCCCGGACTCGTATTTGACATCCATTTCGCTGTGAACCCAACTTTGGACACTGCATTGTCGTCTGCTGCTTTAGTGTCCATATCTCTATGGAGTCTGGGCTCCGGTGTGACACTGATTGTACACATCTTGGTGGCTAGGTGTTGTGCGAAGAAAAAGAAATACAAAACGGAAGCGGCCGAAGCTACCTCAATCCACTACAATGACTCAATACGAGCATCCTCTATGTAAAACTGACATATGAATCTGTATTGTAATCAGAAGCACTTTACATGCACACAAATGTTATTAACGCGCATACCTGCCGAATGCATGCGCTCAGTGCAGTGTAAAGCAGTACCCATCGAACGACCAGTGCTGATTAAAACCGCCATCTAGTCATCTCACAAGTTTTACGGGCAATTAGTAAGTTTGTAGCACTGTGCTAAGTAGGCAAAACATGATTGATCTAGCTGTTGCGGAAGCCAGTGTTCCCTGTTTATACGTTCACTTCATCCTTTGTGTGCACATCTAATTGTGTATAATAAGTTGATATTTCTGTTGAAAAAAAAAAAAAAAGAATTAATTTTGAACTGACAAATTGTCCATCATTATAACTAATTTCATGCATGTCCCTCACAATGGAGGGAACTCCTATACAAATTCATCACGAATATTTTTAATGTTTTAGTGTGTATTTGTCAGTAACCCAATTTACATAGAACGAAAATAATAATGAAATCAAAGGCAGTAAAATGTGGGTTGTGAAGCTCAATATGCGCTCGCGTTTGGCCATGCGTCTTACCATCAAATAATTTTTGCTGACTAAATTTTGAGCACTTTCCTACCTGTATTCCAGAATGATCATCACACTGGTCAGTGCAAGAGCCATGCTCTCATCGATTATACCTGGGTGGCATCTAGCTTGTAACTTGTGTATTATTAGATTGCTTATATTATTAGATTGCTTATATTATTAGATTGCTTATACTATTAGATTGCTTATATTATTAGATTGCTTATATTATTAGATTGCTTATATTATTAGATTGCTTATATTATTAGATTGCTTATATTATTAGATTGCTTATATTATTAGATTGCTTATATTATTAGATTGCTTATATTATTAGATTGCTTATATTATTAGATTGCTTATATTATTTGTGCTTGTTATTTTATGAAACACAACATTTTTTGAAGTCATAACAATTAGAAATATCTGATACACTTCATAATTAGAAATATCTGATACACTAAGTGCCTGAAAAGAAACTATTAATAACTCAAAACCAATTAGTAATTAATTGTGGATTGCAGATTTAGCCCCTGAGGTGGTGCTTATTATATAAACTTTAACAATGTAATCTGATTGTATGGTTTGAATGATGAAAAAATCAATCATCAAAGAAACTCCTTATTGAATAGAAAACAAACATGATAATTTCAGTGTTGTAAATCCAGGATTATTAATTTATTTGCATTAATTAGACTATTCATTTGTTTTTGCGTGTCAATATTAAGTACTAAAATAATTAAGAACCTAATTATTTTCCATGTTTGTGCTGTACATAGGCTGAGCACCCCTAAGGAGGATTTAAAAAAAAATTTTTATCCTTATTACACCACAATATTCTAATTGTCTATGCACAAGAAAATCAAAGACACTTTAGTTAACTGACTTGCTCTGCTTATACATGTAGCAAGGCTCAAATCTGCTGCATTTTTGAATGGTTGCAATGCAGCTAAACACACACAATCGTATTCCGCATGCACCATTTCAAAAGAATTCTGTAAAGACCTTCTCGTTGTCATTTGTTTCCGGCATACATTCCAAACAGAGAATAGTCATGATCTGCTCTGTGCCTATCACTTGAATAGAACAGTGGATGGGTATATTGACAAAAGAGAATACCTGAAAGCATTTGAAATTAACTGTCTAATGTATTTCTCCATAGTCTCAAACAGTATCCAGTTTTAAGAGAAATGACTCATTGAGCCCAGTTTATGAAAAGATTCACTTAATGCTTTTCATGTTCGGGCACGTGGAGATCTTGATTTTTTATTATCCACACTGGTAGACTATACAACCTTATGGGTATACAGAGAACTCTCCTACTAAAAAGAAAGCAGACTGAAATCTAGGTGTAATTAGAGCAGCATATCTTCATTAATGCTATTTCTCTCATCCACTGCCAATATATTGTCAGTGAATGCAACAGTTCATGCCACTCACAAAATTTATGCACGGTACAACTTAATACTTCTCTCAATGTCACATCTGCAAATGGGACATTTTCCAACTTGTTTTGAGCAGTCTTCGCAGGTACACATGTGACCACAAGGAACAAACACCATCATTGATGGCACCTCAAAGCATATTCTACATTCAGAGACATGCTGGAGGAGGGGTAATATAATTTGTAAGACACACATGCCAAAGAACATTTGGGATCGTTTCCACAAAAAGGGACCTAACGTATGTTTTTTTCATGATTTCAAATGTTTGATATTTTTAGAATGTCCTCTACACATTGCTTCTTATGGGCTGAGAATCAGAGTATCTGTAAGGCTCTGAATTTTAATTACCCACATGTCCAACGCAAGCGTTACATTTCTATTGCGCATACTGGAAATTGTATAATGTATGCTCTAGGTCCCTTTTTGCGGAAACGATCCCAATTATTAAATTCGTTGACAATATTGTAAAAGGCAGTGACAGGTGAGAGAACAAACCTCATCAGGTTCCAAACTACTACTCTCTAGTGGTAATGACGGAGCAGATGGGATTGGTGTGGAGTTGACTTCAGACACAAATGAGGGCCTCCCTCAGTCTCCTGAACAGGAACTGACAAAGGTCCAACTGATTCATACCATTATGAAATAAAAATTGTTTTGCCCCATTTTCAAACTGATTCACTAATTATTTTCTTTAGCAATGCACAGATTACTTCCAACAGTATGTACTGCAATGTCACATTTACTTAGTTAACATGCATGCAACATAGCCAGGCTCACATCTACACAGTATAAATACATGTACATGTCAATGACATGTATACATGTACCATTATCTCAGTATATGCGACCTTATGCAGTCACAAAATATGAATGCAACAACGTGCCTTTCCTTCAAAACAAGGATGTGTGCTTCAATCTGGAACATAAAAATGCAATATTGTAATGTTTTTGTTAATATTGGTTTCCCACTGCATGCAGGCACAATGAAAGGCAGTGACAGGTGAGAGGAACCAACCTCATCAGGTTCCAAACTATTACTCTCTAGTGGTAATGACGGAGCAGATGGGATTGGTGTGGAGTGACTTCAGACACAAATGAGGTGCCTCCCTCAGTCTCCTGAACAGGAAACTGATATAAAGGTCCAACTGATTCATACCATAGTGAAATAAAACTAACAAAAATCGTATACAACAACACACATATGTACCTTCTCCTCTTTGTTCAGAAATAGTTGTACAATGCCAATACATCCATTGCTCCTTGCGAGCATTGTGCAGTTTTTCCATTCTACAAACACACGAACACAGTTTACACCCAACTTGCACAAAGCATGATCAAGATTCACACAGAAAATGAAATGCACTAAACCCATGTGGCATCTCTGGTATGCATGACATTACATCACCACCCGTTTTTCCATCATCTACCTATTTACAGGTCCATTGTGTTGCTAAGGTAACTTTAGGCTAAGTAAAACATTAAAGGTTGAGCAGTAACCATTGTCAAGAAAAAATTTCAAGCACAATACCAGTAAGGAATGTACATAAAAAATAAATGTATTATCGGAGATGGTCATTTGTATGGTCTGTACAGTGGGGTGTGGTGGGGGGCAGGGGGGGGGGGGGAGTGCCACATGCAATTAACAGTGCTTAGTTAGCAAAGGCGACCTTACAAGTAGGCAACATGTTGCACGCAACTCAATGAACATGAGTAATCTAGTAGCAATTTTACAATGAAATTAGTTGCAGCATGTTGCCTAGAGTATGGTTGTCTTAAAACATAGGCTACATTCTTTTCCATTCATTTTTGGTCTCGGCCGGCCAGGGGAACCTCCACTTCTGGACCCACCCACAGACCACTCCCTCATTGATGCCCCATCTCCCTTAAACCTGGATCTTCACCTGCGGTGCACTAAAGCAAACACTATCATGGCTTGTATGTGAACCGACACTGAAAATTCATCGAGTCTGTACTTGCATGTGAGGCATGTAGGGTTGCTCGCCTGGTTTTGAATAGTTGAATCAGCTCCATTCTGCAGAAGAAGGCTTGCAAGGTCTATGCACCCAGCTTTACAGCACAGGTGTAATGGCGTGTTTCCAGGCTAGAGCAAAGTGAAACATATGCGTCATGTGTATGTTTGGTCCTATTACAGAACAAACCTGGTTCCTTATATTCAGATTTGCGTTGCCTTCAATCAGAACACAAGCTGTGATCATGTGACCACCTAGAATTGCAAGATGAAGAGCTGTATTGCCGTACTGTAATGGAAGATTTGAATTAAAATTAAGTGCTTGAATGTGCAACAAATATTATTACAAGAAGCTGGTTATTTACAATTACGATCTAGCAAGGTTTGTTTCATCAATTCTATTAACTTTAACATCACTATGGTTTCATTTGTTTGATGCTCTAGGTCCGCAAAACAGATTCCACATATCTTCAAAAGGTCCAAAAACATAGGACTGTGCTTTGTTTTTCTGTCCGGCACACAAACATGATTTTGATTTCAATGCGCATTGTCTCAAAGGGCTATAAAGATTTCTACACAGAATGTTTTCTTATCATTCAATCCTGCATGTCCAGCAGTGCCCACAGTCATCTACAGTCATCACACATCAAGTCATTGCTCATTAATTTACTGTTGATACTGTGCTTGGCTGTTAAATAATTGCATTCCAGCTTCTAGACACATGAAATACCCTGTTTATAGCATCGATGTTTGCACCATGCTTCAGCAACTCCCGAACAATTTCAGAATGCCCATGCTGAGATGCAAGGTGCAGGGCTGACATGTTACCCTAAGCAAATGAAGGTGAAATAGAATGGCATTCAAATAAGGCTTTTCACAAGAAGGATCAAATATTACTGTGCTTTCTCTTAAACTCCATGCATCTTATTGGAACTGGGTACAGAGGACACTCACAATATACACACTGGGCAAACACAACGGAATTTTAGGTCATCAAATACAACATAAAATGTGATATTTTGTGCTGCATGGCTTATATACAGTAAAACTAAAGAAGTTAATGAACCCTAGGGGCAAAAAGTTCCATTAGGACAATCAGGGCTTGGTGAGAGCGAAATAAAGATAGATAAACAGTAAGCTACCAAAGGAAATGTCTGCTTTGAGGTCCACACTGTTTCATTTCTTGTCATGACGATAGAATGAGAGGAAATTCACAAGAATCGAATAGCTGGCAGCAAGTAAGTGTGGATGAGAATAACAATGTTCTTTAGGTCTTCTAAGTTTGAAGATGGCATTAAAATCCATTCCCTTGGCATAATGCATTGAAGTGAGTGGTGTGTGTGTGTGTGTGTGTGTGTGTGTGCCTGAGCTAAAGTGCTGCAAAGAAATCTTACAAAGGTGATACACACTACATAAACGTCTAAGTAAACAAAACGTCTGTGCACAAGCAACACTATATCACATTATAATATCCACTTCTGCACACCAGAGCGGACTGTCATATAAGAATTATATAAAATTTATACAATAATTATATAAAAATTATATAACTATTATATACAGTGTCTCACTTTCTGCTCTGCAGTACTCCAGAGCAGAAGTGGATAATAGTGTTGCTTGAGCACATGCACAGTGCAGATGTGGTGTTTTGATTACATAGACGTTTATGTAGCATGAATTTTGTAAGATTTCTTCGCAGCTCTTTAGCTCAGACACACATACACACACACACACATAAACACAAACAACACACACACACTCACTTCAATGCATTATGCCAAGGGAAATGGATTTTAATGCCATTTTCAAACTTGGAACACCTAAAGAACATTGTTTACTCTTCAGCTTAAAGAGGGAAAGAATCAAGACAAAGAAATGGCAGTGTTAAGAAGAATAAAAACGATATACATAATACATTTTGAAGCATGGAGCCACACCCATTTAACAAAATGTAGCCTCTCGGTGGTAGCCTTTCAGCTGTACATGCAATGCACTTCGAGATATTCTAGATTGTTTACATTACCTTGTGGTTCCCAAACGATTTGACTTTAGAGTTATTTGTGTATATCTGAATCAGTGCAACGAACGTACAAAAACTGAAACATAAGTGTCAACAATTGTGTTAATTTGACGTGGAATGACCCATGTGTGCTGGGAGCAGTGTATTGAATAGAACCAATCTCTAGAGGTTTTATAACCACTGGACTCCTTACCGAAACAAGTTGCCAGTTTTGCTTTCTTTTAATATCCTAGATTTGCATTTGACAGTAATTGAAGTGTATATGGTGAGCTCCAGTAGGATTGTCTCAGAAGTCATCAGGTCTAGCAGATGTAACAAGTTAAACCGGGGGGGGGGGGGGGGGGGGGGGGGGGGAAGGGGGGGAGATTATTGTCACAGGCCCTGCATGTAACCTTAAAGAACTGCATACAGTTTCTCGTTGGGAGAAACAGTAAGACTTTCTAGCTCAGAACTAGTCGCTACAACACACTGCCATGCCTCCAAGTGTATCTGCCTTGGTTAAGGACAGAGGGGAGGGGCAACTATTGAGAATGCGGAGTAGGCAGGCAGCGCCAAGAATGAAGGTTGACCAGCAGGAAACCTTGCATAAGACTATTTCAAACCTGATTGACCCGATTTCACGACCCAAATTTTCAGTACAGTATTTGGCCCAGTAACAGTTAGCTTCTTGGGCCCCGCCTCAAACCCAGAAGTCTACAGCAGGGAATAATTATCTCAACCCCATCAAGACTCCTGTATATCCGCTCCCGCATGCAACAAGCAAATATCACTTTACTTCTCTCAAAGGGGAAACAGGAGCTATGCAGACGGTCTCAACATAGTTTAACTACAAACTACACGTGAATGTGATTAAAATATGCCTTACCAAACAGTTGACATTAACACCCATCCTGATACAATGGTTCACGGCAGCCTGATTTCCCTCCGTGCACGCTGTGCGAAACTCCAGCTCCTGGTTCTATGGTAAGATCAGGATTGCTTTCATTAAGTGATCATCGCACCCCGAGGCCTACTTTGTGGTTTAACGACATAGTTTATGTGACTCGTACCCAGCTAACACAATGCTCTAATTTATCATCGAGATTTTTTTTTTTTAAACTGCACACTAGGAATATGGGACAGTTCACGACAAATCCTTTGCGTTTCACAGGGAAAAAAAGCGTCGAATCATTTAGAAATCATTGCGTGATTGAACAGAAAATCACACGAAAATCAATAGAAGCGTGTGATTTGTGTGATTTTCTGTTCAATCACGCAATGATTTCTAAATGATTCGACGCTTTTTTTCCCTGTGTTTGCATCGTTATAACTTCCGAACGGTAAACTCTATCCGCTATCAACGTCTTACTTAATTCTACTCTTCATACTACACCATTTCTCTATGGTAAAATAGTTTTGGGGTCTTGCACTTGCTCCGTGCCAGTATTGCACGTCCGATACCCCACAGGTATGAACCTGTCATAACTTTCGGCAGGAGTAATCAAATCCCTTCAAATTCGGTTTGTAGGTAGAGGGATCATATAGCTATTGATTTGTCCTGTTCGTTAATTTTGACTTAATCCGTTACGAAGATACAGGTGTGCAAAGTGAATAGCACATTTTCCGCTACCAATATTTGCAGGCAACCCGAGTTCCATTCTCCCATTCCACATGAATTTAATCACTTCCATTCTCCGCCTTCAACTAAGCTATAGCCGTTCGCAACTCAGCGTTTTTTTTTGGTTGTTTTTTTTTTTTTTTTTTTCTGAGTCTACTCCTATACGGGTCAATGAAGATGAATTATCACTTCGTTTGACGATCATACCAAACAAACGGATCCAAGTGAATGGTTGTCAGCCTGATGGTTGTTTCCACTTCCCACGTCTCACGGCGAGCGTAAGGATTGTTTTCCCCTCTCACTCGCATCACCCTTCGGTACCCACCCTTCCCTACTAGTGTATTATAAAGCTTTCCACTAAACTTCATTCCTGTCACGCCCACACGACTACAGCTATATCACAGTTTTCAGCTCACTTATCACTTGAAGATGCACTACACTTTTTATTTTTATTTATTATTTATTTTTTCAATGGGAAATATAAAGTGATTTTACTTTGACCACACAAACAAATAATAATACAAGAAAACAACATAACATATAACAGACAATAAAAATAAATACACACTAACAAATGTGATCAAACGAGCCTATAGTGAGACTCTGCCCTCATGTACTGCTAGGGCCAGATCACAATAAACTGGATAGTGGTATGAAGATCTACTTCCTCGCAGGCACATGATAGCACTGCGCAGTATGGCAAAAGACAGACGACATCTCAGCCAGCCCATAATGGGGGAATATGCCTTGTCTTGTTTGTCAGAAAGCAGGTCGGCTAACCGTTTGTAAAAAATGGTGGCTTCTCTCCCCATTGCACCCGAGGTGGAAAAAACAAGGGGTGTGAAGACGCCATGTTCAACATCACAAATGCGTTGCCCGTATTTCCTTTTCTTGGCTTGCATTTTTACCTACCACACACCCACCTACTGTACATTTGCACATACAAACACGCCCACGCCACACACCCACACATCACACATACACACACAGCGCACACACATATGCACACACACAGACACAGAGACTGGGCTTGTACCACTTGCAGTGACTTTGGGTTCTTATTTGTCCCACTGTTTCACAAAGTGTAAATGTGCATGAATGTACACACCTGTGCGTGCACACACGCACACACACCACACACACATGCACACACACACGCACGCACACACACACACACACGCACAATACCATGGCAAAGAACATCACTCTGCAACATGATGCGCTGAATTCATATAAGCTCAGGGCTACATATCCACATCACCCTTTCCCATAACCCTTGTAAACTCTTATGCTACATCCACTCAGCTTTTTTCACTTGCAAAGAGCTTGGTCTTACTTCTCACAGCAGAATATGTGAACATGTCCTCACAGTGACTCTCACACTCTTATGCACGTGCACACATTGTGTAAATGAAACTGTATTCCTTTGGCAACTCTCCGTGCATGTGGAGTTCCCACGTGACTGGTTCTCTGTAGATCCTCCTTTGACTGCAGATAGGTACATGTGCATGTCCCATACGATGTACATACATCATGTTTGCCCCCACAGGGTTGGTCCTCTATACGTATATCATGTTCCATAGGACTTTTTATGTAATGGAAGGGCATTGTGTCCCATTGTGCACTCTGTAAATTCATTCTATACTAGCACACACACACACACAACACACACACACACACACACACACACACACACACACACACAACACTCATGTACAGTACACTTGCATTGTTATAAGAATGGCGTGGGCGTAGAATACGGGGGGGGGGGGGCTGAGGGGCTCAGGCCCCCCCTCCGGCTAATTGTGGAGGGGGCTCAGCCCCCCGGCGTACATATTCATTTGTCATTAATTTAATTGTGTTAGACCCGCCTTCTAATTTGCAAAGCGAATTGACAACTATAATTTGTGCAAAATAAGATTTGTCAGCAACCGATGTCAACAGCAGCTGAGCCTAGTAAGCAGAGTGAAGTACTTATAGATGCTTATGAACATCCCGTGGACAAAGGCAACACTGATGATCATGATCACGGAGAAGTGTAATGAACCTAGATCTGAGGAGCTATGTCGTTCGGGTAGAAAATTTCAGCTTAGTTGGAAAGCGAAGTACAACTGGATCGAGTACAACACAGACAAACGCCGTGTCTTTTGCTCAGCTTCCTTCTGTCAATTCTGTGTAAACTTACCAAGGGCCCTGACCTACCACAATCACCACTGATAGAGTAGGTGCAATAAAATTCATCACCATATTCCTTCAGCTCAATGTTGCATGTCACACTACAATCGTATCTATGGTTGTATGCAGGGGAATTTAAATGTCTCACAATTAGTACACACTACATATCCACTTTGTGCTTCACCTCCAGCCATTGGAATACCCTATACACTCATTTTACTCCCTGCATACAACTAGTTTGAAATACATGAAACACTGTGCTGCACTTGCTGGTAAGAGTAAGAGATTACTGTACCCCAAGGGTGATGTTCCTACAAGAATGAGCTATGGTAATGAATATGAATGTTCCTTTCTATCAGTGCAGATTGTGGTAAGTTTTACACAAACGCAACTAAGCAAGTAGTAAAAATTTCATATTCATTTGATTATGCCACACTGCCAAGACCAAAAAAGAAAGCCTCGTATCAAAGATAACACTTAAGCCGCTTCCACACTAGACATCTCAAACCGCATCCAACTGCATCGATCTAGATTGATCCGGCTCCGATGAGCTTTGGGCTATTCCGTAATATAATTGTACACCCCTACTGATGACTAATATCAAGGTATCCCCCCAGGACATAAAGCCTCTACACCATACCCCCCAGGACATTTATTTTGGACCCCCTCTGGACACACTTCCCTGTACATTACCATTGAACCCCCTCTGGACACAACCTGATGTAGGATACCCCTTTAGGACATTACCATTGAACCCCCTCTGGACACATCTCGATGTAGGACACTCCCTTAGGACATTACCATTGAACCCCCTCTGGACACATCTCGATGTAGGACACTCCCTTAGGACATTACCATTGAACCCCCTCTGGACACATCTCAATGTAGGACACCCCCTTAGGACATTACCTTTGAACCCCCTCTGGACACATCTCAATGTAGGACACCCCCCTAGGACATTACCATTGAACCCCCTCTGGACACATCCTGATGTAGGATACCCCCTAGAGCATTACCTTTGAAACCCATCCGGACACATCTCACTGTGTGACACCCCTAGGACATTGCCATCATTGCCATTGGACCCCCCTCTGGACACATCTCACTGCAATAGAACATCCCCCTAGGACATTAGCATTGGACCCCCTCTGGACAACTT
>JABACO010000006.1:11458932-11493932 GCA_013339895.1 Ephydatia muelleri
TTTGCATCAAATTACATCACAATGGTTTACAAAGACACTCATGGGGGACTATCTTCTTCTGTCGCGTCTTGTGCATTCTTGTGGCATTCTTGGATTCCCCTTCCACATCACTAAGACATGCATTTCATAAAGTAGTGGAGGGAGTGGCTGATTAGTGGGACTTCCCCTTTCTGTTGTAACTGTTACATCATGGCTTTTTTTTGTGTGTGGCATTCTTGGATTTTCCATTTCTATGCTCTTGACTAATAAACCAGAATTCCCTGGGTGTAGTGCTGACACTGGAGAGTAGGACTCTTCCAGACCTGTTCCAGAACTGTTCCAGAACTGTTCCAGAACTGTTCCAGGACTGTTCCAGACCTGTTCCAGAACTGTTCCAGAACTGTTCTTCAAACCGATGTAAACGCGAGCTATCAGCACTGTAACGGCTCTTAATTGATGACCAGTGCCACTTCTAGAGTCGGTCTGAGAGCGCGTGTAAACGATACAATGCCAGGATACCTCGGTTGACACATATGCGTGTACAGGTGGATTGACTTCACGTACCTGTGACTAAGTGATGGTGGTAAGGTTTACCAGTCCCACCATTTAGGCAAGGTCAAGGCAGGCTCCATACTTCTTGCGGCATACTCATTCGTCACATCGACAGCGCAGCTACGAATAACACCAATCCTGTTTGGTTTCGCGATCTTCTACGTCTAATAATGTTAGTCTTTGATTAGAAGTCAATCTATTGCAACGATGAACTTCCTGACCGCGTGAGTGCTTGTGGACCGTATCCAGCGAGCAGCCATGACGAATATCCACATGTTGCACGGACATGCCTACCAAACTGGTTATACCGCAACAACAGGTGTAACACTGATAGAACCTTTCCTGCAGCTCCTGAATCTAGTTTGTAGCCCTCCCTTTGTAGTGTGAACACACTGTAAGTATAGATACATGCAGTGTGGAGGTATTTCCACTGGTCGTGTTGTGACGGCGGCGTTCTTGTGCCATGTCAGGGAGCCATGCAGTGGCCAGCATTGGTTGGTAGACAGTGTGTAAGGTGGTAAGTGGGGATTATACACAGCTACTTAAGTGAACACGGTTACCATGTGGTGTGTGTGTGTGTGTGTGTGTGTGTGTGTGTGTGTGTGTGCCCACATGAGGTTGCTATAGTGACTAAACTCTTAGCGCGAAGACTGTGTTGGTTTATGTTCACGTCCTGCCCTTTGTGATATGAGGGGTCCCCAGTCCTTCAAGGAATGAGGGGTCCCCAGTCCTCAGGAACATGAAGGGTTCCCAGTCCTTTGAGGGTTCCCAGTCCTCTGAGGGTTCCCAGTCCTCAGGAACAGGAGTGGTCCCAGTCCTTATAGGAGCCCCAGGAAAATGAGGGGTTCTCAGTTTTACAGGAATATGAGAGGTACCCCAGACCTTACAGGAGTGTATGAGGGTTCCCATGCCTTACAGGAATATGAGGGGTTCCCAGTCCTTACTGCGATATGAGGGTTCCCAGTCCTTACAGGATATGAGTGGTTCCCAGTCCTTACAGGAATATGAGGGGTTCCCAGTCCTTACAGGAGTGTATGAGGGGTTCTCATGTACGGCCATTTCCATCTGTGCAGGCTCACTTACATCCTGCCCCACCCCTTTAACTTACATCCTGCCCCACCCCTTTAACTTACATCCTGCCCCACCCCTTTAACTTACATCCTGCCCCACCCCTTTAACTTACATCCTGCCCCACCCCTTTACCTCTCAGGTTTTCAAACCTGGGCATTCTGCATGTGACCAAGAAGAAGGTTCCAGAGGTTCTGGCCAAGAGGTTGTACCAGCAGATCCAGATGAAGGAAGGCATCGATCATATGGATGATGACGTCTCCCAACTCACTGAAGGTGACCACCTTGGTGGGGGAGGGTGTGTTGCATGTGTGTGTGTGCATGTGTGTGTGCATGTATGTGTGTGTGCATATGTGTGTGTGTGTGCATGTGTGTGCATGTGTGTGCATGTGTGTGTGCATGTGTGTGTGCATGTGTGTGTGTGTGCATGTATGTGTGTGTGCATATGTGTGTGTGCATGTGTGTGCATGTGTGTGTGCATGTGTGTGCATGTGTGTGTGTGCATGTGTGTGTGCATGTGTGTGCATGTGTGTGTGCATGTGTGTGTGCATGTGTGTGCATGTGTGTGTGTGCATGTGTGTGGTGCATGGTGTGCATCTGTGTGTGCATCTGTGTGTGCATGTGTGTGTGCATGTGTGTGTGCATGTGTGTGTGCATGTGTGTGTTGTGTGCATGTGTGTGTGTGTGCATGTGTGTGCTGTGCATGTGTGCATGTGCAATGTGTGTGTGTGCGTTTTGTGTGTGTGTGCTGGTGTGTGTGTTGTAGCAATTCATACGATGTCTGAACACTCTACACCAAAAAAAACAAAATCACATGTGTGTTTAATTAATTAGAAGCTAAGATAAATCCGGTTCTCCGTATACTTTGGTTGTAGCTCGTAGCCGCTACACCGCTTCCCCCCCAGAACCGAGAATGAAACGACGTGGGTAATTAACCTGACGTCCAGACCTTGTATGTAGGGGTAAAGGGGCGTGTGAAAGGATATCAGGTGTATGGGATCCAGACCTTGTATGTAGGGGTAAAGGGGCGTGTGAAAGGATATCAGGTGTATGGGATCCAGACCTTGTATGTAGGGGTAAAGGGGCGTGTGAAAAGGATATCAGGTGTATGGGATCCAGACCTTGTATGTAGGGGTTAAAGGGGCGTGTGAAGGATATCAGGTGTATGGATCCAGACCTTGTATGTAGGGGTAAAGGGGCGTGTGAAAGGATATCAGGTGTATGGGATCCAGACCTTGTATGTAGGGGTAAAGGGGTGTGTGAAAGGATATCAGTGTATGGGACTTGTGTCGAGGTAGGTTGAACTTTCTTTGGAGGTCGTCCTCTGTGTTTTGGCCTCTGCTACTGGACTTGGAATTCAGGATCTATGTGCACAGGTTTTAATCGGTCCACTGAGACGGTATCTTTTCGTCCTCCGATGTCAATTGTGAAGTTTTTTTCACCTGCTGAAGAACTTTGAAGGGGCCCTCATAAGGGCGCTGGAGAGGTGTGTGATGGGTGTCGCGACGTATAAATACATATTGAGAGTGTTGCAGGTTGGGTGGAATGTGAGATGGCGTAATCCCATGTTGGGAGGTAGGAACGGGAACTAGTGCTTGAACTTGCTCACGGAGACGCTGTAGCTCGGAGTTGTGATTAGGTTGTGAATTGTTGAGCTGGGAAAAATTCTCTGGGTACCGTGAGGGGGGCTCCGTAGACCAATTCTGGTGAGGAGCATCCAAAGTCCTCCTGAATCCAGGGTAGCTCTAGATAAAGAATCGCCTACTGGGTTGTCCTTGCCTTGGGGATGTGTTGTATGTCAGTCCGTAAACTCGGAGATATAGGAAAGTTGACGTTGCTGCCGGTTGGACCATGGTTCTGATACCTTGGACATACAGTAAAACAATGGTTTGTGGTCTGTGTATGCCGTAAATTTCCGACCCTCAAGGAAATGACGGAAATGCCATATGCCCAGATAGAGAGCAAGTAGGTCAAATGCACTGTATTTCTGTTCTGGGGGCCGTAACTTTTTTGCAAAAAAAAAAAAAGGCTAGAGGTACTCAGGATTCGTCCGTCCACTGTTGGAGGACGGCACCAACGGCTCGATCTGAGGCATCTGTGGTGAGAGAAATCAGTGCGTCGCGCCGGATATGTGCTAGTAGTGTAGCTTTAGCGAATGCTTTCTTGATATTGTCAAAAGCTTGGGTCATCGTATCGTTCCAAACCAAGGTTTTGGTCTGGCTTGTAAGTACTTCAAAAGGGGGGGGGGGGACATCAACTGCGCAGCAGCCGGAATGAACCATGGTAGAAATTCACCATCCCCACAAATTTCTGCAAAGCTTTGGTTTCTGGCTGTGGGTATTCTGTGATCACAGACACCTTGTGGCACAATTGATGGAAATCAAGTGATTCAACCCCAAACTTACATTTTGAAACATTCACCACCAAACCATAGTCTTTGAGACGCTGAGAGAGCTGATGAAGGTGGTCCAGGTGTTGTATCCTCATCTTCACGAGCCACCAGGATGTTGTCATTGTAGACAAAGGTAAAATCCAGGCCTTGGCAAACAGTGTCCATCAGTCGTTGAAAAGCCTGTGCAGCGTTTTTGAGTCCGAAAGGTATCCTGAGGAATTCGTAGAGGCCGAAAGGGGTGATGATGGCGGTGTTTGGGATGGCCTCAGCAGTGACTGGGATTTGATGATAGCCCCCCCCCCCCCCCGATACAAGGTCGATTTTTGAGATAATTTTCTTGCCAGCAAGTTGTGCTGAGAAATCGTGGATATGTGGCACCGGGTACTTGTCAGGTATGGTGATGTCATTAAGGCGCCTGTAATCTCCACAAGGGCACCAACCTCCAGGTGCCTTAGGTACCGTGGTGCAAGGGTGATGCCCATGGGCTGGATGAACGTCGAATAAGACCCATAGCCTCCATGTTTGGCGAATTCTGCTGCTTTGGCTGCTGCTAGTTTATCAGGGCAAAGGCGACAGGGACGTGCATGGACAGGTGGGCCTTTTGTGGAGGTGAAATGTTCTACTGTATGGCAGTAATGGTCCGGTACCTACTGTATGGCAGTAATGGTCCGGTACCTACTGTATGGCAGTAATGGTCCGGTATCTACTGTATGGCAGTAATGGTCCGGTATCTACTGTATGGCAGTAATGGTCCGGTACCTACTGTATGGCAGTAATGGTCCGGTACCTACTGTATGGCAGTAATGGTCCGGTATCTACTGTATGGCAGTAATGGTCCGGTATCTACTGTATGGCAGTAATGGTCCGGTACCTCTGTATGGCAGTAATGGTCCGGTATCTACTGTATGGCAGTAATGGTCCGGTACCTACTGTATGGCAGTAATGGTCCGGTATCTACTGTATGGCAGTAATGGTCCGGTAATCTACTGTATGGCAGTAATGGTCCGGTACCTACTGTATGGCAGTAATGGTCCGGTATCTACTGTATGGCAGTAATGGTCCGGTATCTACTGTATGGCAGTAATGGTCCGGTACCTACTGTATGGCAGTAATGGTCCGGTACCTACTGTATGGCAGTAATGGTCCGGTACCTACTGTATGGCAGTAATGGTCCGGTACCTACTGTATGCAGTAATGGTCCAGTACCTACTGTATGGCAGTAATGGTCTGGTACCTACTAGGAACTGTCGTCCCAAGATTTTGTCCCAAAGGAAAAGCAGGCCTGTGTAGCTGCGCAGGCTAGTAAGAAGGACACGACTGTGATTTGTATTATTTTGATTGAATTACTTTACCCTTCACGAAACAGCCATTGCTGCTGCGAAGAATGGTTAGAATGAGGGCTTTTTCATTTTCTTGCCTGTCAGCTCTAGTTTTATTTTGACAGCATTAGCAGCACTGCAACACGGGCATGGAGGGGTGGCTGTGAACGAGGAACAGGGTGAGTTAGTGTATACATATGACTTAAACGCTATAGCTATAGATACTACGCTGGCGGGATCTCATCATTCCCGTCGCAATAGAGAGATGAGGTGATAGGGATGGTGATTGATTGGGTGGGTGCAGGAATGTCTATGAGAAGCCATTCCCTCTGTTGCTGTCCCTACTTTCCCCGCATCCAGGAAAGCGAGAGGGGGTCTCAGAGTGTCATGTCTCCTCTCGTGGTGCTACATGAGGTATCTTATTATGGCAACACTTGTACATAATCGGTACCAGCACCAGCACCACCACCACCACCACCACCACCACCAGTATGATGATGGCATCATTATGATCAGGACCCCTTTCAAGGGTTTATGTGTGTAAGGGAAGTCAACTACCGTCATTTGACAGGACAACACACATCCATCATGAAATTAATTCATTTAGCCTCACAGTACCTGTCCTATGGGCCCATGCATTATTCAGCATGGCTTCAAGGCGTGGTGGCACTCAGCTGTGGCCACCACTTGTACACAAGGCTGGTGGCCCTCAGCTGTTAACCCCAAAGTTGACTGGTGGCCCTCAGCTGTTAACCCCAAAGAGCCCCACAGGCTCTCTAACATCATCTGGTGAGAAGCCATCACTGTAAACACCACTGCTGCTGCTATCAGAGACATGGCCCTCCTCAGTAGTGACCAGAAGAGAAGGACTCATCCTTCTGCTTCGTTTGAGTTGGGGTGCTACAAACCCCTCCTCCCTCTCTGCCTCTCCCACCTCCTCCCTTGTATCCTCCACTTCCTCCTCTCCAGACCCTCGTCCTTTTAGAGCCAGTCCTCCTGGATATCCCTTGACTTGTGCTTTGGCCAGCCACCATGGCCATTATTGGCGACTGGCCTGTTCTTTCCCGACCAAGAACAGGTGCCAATGACACTGAAATACCCACCCTCTAATGAATTAACTTCTAGTGCACTCATCAAAACTATGTAGTCTCAGTCATAGACATCCGCCTTCCTGATGGATCCATAGTTCCAGGTTAGTGGAGATAAGATCAACTGGATATACTATCCACGGCTCCGTAGATTTGCCTCTTCTCCTCACAATCCGCGGTTTGGTGCAGTTGCGGACGACCTGTCCGAAACTGCGATGGTAGTAGCATAAATCGTCAGCCGTGGGAGTGGGGATGTTTAGCTTTTGGTTTTTGACTTGAGAGGAGGCGTCGTTGAACGTCATTGGTACTGAAAACTCATATCTCGGCTCTCCCAAAGAGCGTACGCCTTTTTCGCTAGGGGTCGGTAGTCGTCAGCTTCTGAGTCAACCAGCTGGACACGTATATCTTTTGGGGGGGGGGGGGGGGGGGGGCGTTTGAGGAAACGTTGTTTAAATAGGAAACAAGGAGTATGGTCTTCTAGGAGGGCCAGCGTCTCATCCATTAAGACAGAGGGCTTGGGTGTCACCCAACTCGCGGAAATGAAGAAGGCGGGATGCTCGCTCCCTTTCACTGAGGCCGAAAGTATCGATAAGGCGGGTGTGTATTTGTCGTCGGTTGGAGGGTGGCTAATCAGGTCTAGAAGACGAGTGGCCGTAGGTTGGTCGAGTGCAACGAGGACGTAGTAATATTTCGTATCTGCAGTTATTTTGCGCAAGTTGAATTGTGCTTCTGCTTGCGCAAACCAAACTTCGTGTTGCGAAGACCAAAAGGTTGGAAGCTTGAGCGACACCGCATGTTCTTCTGACATTTAAAATGTTAAAAGTCTCAGGGTCACCACTGTAGAAATTCATACGAATGTCTGAACACTCTACACCAAAAAAACATAATCACATGTGTGTTTAATTAATTAGAAGCTAAGATAAATCCGGTTTCTCCGTATACTTGGTTGTAGCTCGTAGCTGATACAGCGTGCTGCTGTGTGTGTGCTGGTGTGTGTGCTGGTGTGTGTGTTTGCTAGTGTGTGTGTGCTGGTGTGTGTGCTGGTGTGTGCTGGTGTGTGTGCTGGTCTGTGTGCTGGTGTGTGTGCTGGTCTGTGTGCTGGTGTGTGTGCTCATGTGTGTGTCATGCATCCTCCCTCAACAGAGGAGCATGCTGGTCTTCGAGAGCAGGCCAAGCAGATAGCCAAGTCGATGAACCTCTCAGTGGTAAGGTTGTGCTTCCAAGCC
This sequence comes from Ephydatia muelleri, assembly GCA_013339895.1. NCBI lineage: Eukaryota > Metazoa > Porifera > Demospongiae > Spongillida > Spongillidae > Ephydatia > Ephydatia muelleri. Next base: position 11,466,557 of record JABACO010000006.1, read on the forward strand.
TTCCTCCCTGATGAGGCAGGGAGGTTCACTATCCCTGTGGAGCCCGTCTTCTCACAGAAGGTGTACGACTGCAGTAAGTCTGTTGTGTCGTCAATGTGTGTGTTTATATTCACCAGGTGTACTCGCCCATGTACTGTGAATCCGGGGGTAAAGCTTTTAATTTTTTTGCAGTCGCAAAATGCTGTGGGAATTATTTGATTAAGAAATATTTTCTACTGGTAGTAATTAATGTTTGATCTTGAGTTGAAATGTACGAACAATGAGATGAGCTACATGGCTATAATCACTATGCATAGAAAGTAGACTTGGTCACAATTGTCATCATTTGCATCTATCAAGTCCTTGTAGGGAAACTGAAGGCAAACAAGCAAGAGTTAATGTCATCTGAATGGCATGACGCTAGCAAAGAATGACAGATTTCTTGCTTAGCCAATATGGCCGATTCTTGATCGATGCGTAACAACTAAAGAAAGTCTCAATCATCCAGCTTTCAGGAAACATAAAATTATAGTAGCTGAAGAATAAAGATTTAAAGAACGGTCCGAAATATTTGAAGTAGAGCATATTAACCTGCATTGAACGTAGATTCCCGTTGCCTCTGTAGCTAGTTTGAGTGGCAGCACTTCTTGCCTCTGTAGCTAGGTTGAGTGGCTGCACTTCTTGCCTCTGTAGCTAGGTTGAGTGGCATTTCTTGCCTCTGTAGCTAGTTTGAGTGGCAGCACTTCTTGCCACTGTAGCTAGGTTGAGTGGCTGCACTTCTTGCCTCTGTAGCTAGGTTGAGTGGCTGCACTTCTTGCCACGGTAGCTAGGTTGAGTGGCACTTCTTGCCACTGTAGCTAGGTTGAGTGACAGCACTTCTTGCCACTGTAGCTAGGTTGAGTGGCAGGACTTTTTGCCTTCGAGTGGTCTGGTTGGTAGCTCTCACTCACCTGATTGAGCCTTGCAACCATGTCACATGATATGCGTGTGAGGGTGTGACCATGTGTCACATGATATACATGTGAGGGTGTGACCATGTGTCATATGATATGCATGTGAGGGTGTGACCATGTGTCACATGATATGCATGTGAGGGTGTGACCATGTGTCACATGATATACATGTGAGGGTGTGACCATGTGTCACATGATATGCATGTGAGGGTGTGACATGTGTCACATGATATAATGTGAGGGTGTGGACCATGTGTCACATGATATACATGTGAGGGTGTGACCATGTGTCACATGATATACATGTGAGGGTGTGACCATGTGTCACATGATATGCATGTAAGGGTGTGACCATGTGTCACATGATATGCATGTGAGGGTGTGACATGTGTCACATGATATACATGTGAGGGTGTGACCATGTGTCACATGATATGCATGTGAGGGTGTGACCATGTGTCACATGATATGCATGTGAGGGTGTGACCATGTGTCACATGATATGCATGTGAGGGTGTGACTATGTGTCACATGATATGCATGTGAGGGTGTGACCATGTGTCACATGATATGCATGTGAGGGTGTGACCATGTGTCACATGATATGCATGTGAGGGTGTGACCATGTGTCACATGATATGCATGTGAGGGTGTGACCATGTGTCACATGATATGCATGTGAGGGTGTGACCATGTGTCACATGATATGCATGTGAGGGTGTGACCATGTGTCACATGATATACATGTGAGGGTGTGACCATGTGTCACATGATATGCATGTGAGGGTGTGACCATGTGTCACATGATATGCATGTGAGGGTGTGACCATGTGTCACATGATATGCATGTGAGGGTGTGACCATGTGTCACATGATATGCATGTGAGGGTGTGACCTATGTGTCACATGATATGCATGTGAGGGTGTGACCATGTGTCACATGATATGCATGTGAGGGTGTGACCATGTGTCACATGATATGCATGTGAGGGTGTGACCATGTGTCACATGATATGCATGTGAGGGGTGTGACCATGTGTCACATGATATGCATGTGAGGGTGTGACCATGTGGTCACATGATATGCATGTGAGGGTGTGACCATGTGTCACATGATATACATGTGAGGGTGTGACCATGTGTCACATGATATGCATGTGAGGGTGTGACCATGTGTCACATGATATACATGTGAGGGTGTGACCATGTGTCACATGATATACATGTGAGGGTGTGACCATGATATGAATATGTGGGGGGCATACCATTTTGATGTTTTTCGTAGGCAGAGTTCAGCCTTTTTAACGATAACTTTCATTGCAATGAAATTTCCAGATGTACGATACTTTCAACATCTATGGTTTAACTATGAATTTAAAGAAAAGTTTACTGTCTGTGTTTCCACCTGCTCACTATGTCCATCTACTCACTATTTTCCACCTGCTCACTATTCCACCTGCTCACTATTTCCACCTGCTCACCATGATCACCTGCTCACTATGGCCGGCCTCCTGCTTGCAGAGGCTCCATGTGCCGGAACACTAAAGATTTGTCGTCTGGACAAGACCAATGGCTCTGTGAAAGGAGGAGACGAAGTGTACCTGCTGTGCGACAAAGTCCAGAAGAGTAGGTTATTTAGGACAGTGTGCGTTTATACATGTATTTACACAAGGATGGTGTGTCTGTATGTGGACAAGGCTGGGACGTCGTGAGAGCGATGATGGTTCAGACACACTTTCTCTCTGGTCACAGATGACATAGAGGTGGTCTTCTTTGAGGACAGGGTGGAGAACGGAGGACCGCAGTCAGTCCAGCCGTGGACTGCCAAAGGACGTTTTGGGCCAAACGATGTGCACCATCAGGTGCGTGGGTGGGGGTGGGTTTGGGGATATCTCATTGGGAGGCGTGGCTTGTCACGTGGTCATGTGGGTGAGGGTGTGGCTTGTCACTGTGTAGTGATGTGGGTATCTGGGGGATGTATTAGCATTTATTGTGTGCAAGTGTGTCTGTTGAACCGTGAGTCTGAGGCGTGTATGTGTGTAGGTATGTGCGTGTGTGTGTGTGTGCGTGTGTGTGCGTGTGTGTAGGTATGTGCGTGTGTGCGTGTGTGTGTGTGTGTGCGTGTGTGTGTGTGTGCGTGTGTGTGTGTGTGCGTGTGTGTGTGTGGTGTGTCTTTCATTTAAATTGTACGCTATTTATGCAGTGCGTTTGTATTGCGTTAGTGCGATCAAGGCACTGCGTTGGTATTGTGTTTTGTGGTGTTAAGGTTTTATGACGTATGTGCACTTGTGCATTTAGCCTGTAAGACGAGAGCATATAATTTAAATGGTAGTGTAAGCTGTTATGTGTGTTGGCACACATGGTAGGTGTGTAGGTCTAGTGTTGTGTTTCTCTACGTGTGCAGATCTAATGACATAAACCTCTATAGCATCTGCTTCGTTTCTCTTTCTAGTATGCCATAGTTTTCCAGACTCCACCTTTCTACAACATGGCCATCGAGAAGCCAGTGAGTGTGTGGATTGCCTTGAGGAGGCCCTCTGACCAGGAACAGAGTGATGCCAAACGTTTCCTGTACCTCCCACAAGAGTTTGGTATGTTACACCTCTGTGCATACAGGAGTCTGTTTAATGGTACACCTCTGTACATGTCTGTTACACCTCTGTACATGTCTGACACCTCTGTACAGTCTTTTACACCTCTGTACCTGTCTGTTACACCTCTGTACAGTCTGTTACATCTCTGTGCATAGTCTGTTACACTGTAATATTCTACACTTCCATGCACATGTGTGCAGTATGATAACTCTACATGCACATCTGCATGGGTCAAAACCATTTCCCCCTTGTCTTCAATGTTAAAAGTTAGCCTGCAACTTAGTGAACTTGGGCCAATTTCTTTCAGCAACCTATTTTTAAAAACTTAAGAAATGTTTTTCAAACATCGTGTGATTTTCTGATTGGTCAGATGAGGAGCGCATTGGGGCCAAGAGAAAGAAGAAGATGCAGCACTTCAACAACTTCTTTGGTGACGGAGGGGCAGGTGGACCTGGCTCCTTGGGAGGGGGAGGAGGAGGAGGGGGAGGAGCTGCAAACTTCTTTAAAGGTGTGTGACCCTATACGTGCAGTGATGCATGTTCTCTTTAATATTAGGGCAAGGACGGGGCATCATGTGACTTTTATTGCATCTTTGGGTTGTATGTCCAGAGCTTTCATTTCACTTTCATATTCGGAATTGCTTCTTGAGTTCATCGTGTTGTGTGTGCATCCGATTCTTGTTGTTGTCAGTTTAGTTGTTGTCAGGAGGGATGTGTTGTTTGCTTGCTGTTTTGAGGCAACAAATGGAATCGTTGCTGTGAAAAGGGACCTAACACAAATTTCCAGTACAAGCAACAGAAACGTAACGCTTGTGTTGAAATGTATGACTGATTAAAAATTCAGTGTCTTACAACTCAATGACAGATACTGCCGATTGAGGACATTTCAGAGTTCTAGAATATTGAATCTTGAAAAAAATAACATGTGTTAGGTCCCTGTTTGCTAGAACGATCCCAAATGATTTCAGTCTTCCTGTTAGTGGTTAATTAACTGCTTACACACATTCAGGTATGGGAGCAGACTTCATGTATGGTGGTGGTAGCACTGGTTACTATGGAGGTAATGGAGGAGGAGGGGGAGGAGGAGGAGGAGGAGGAAGTGGTAGCTATGGAAACGGAGGAGGAGGAGGTGTGTCCACTGACCAAGGGGGCTATGGCATACCTTCCGTCCAGTCGTTGGGCTATGATCCCCAGCCCTCTTCGCTGTCCAGCAACTCCAGTTCCCTTCACCTGCCAGACGAACCTGTCCCTGCCTACTTGGGGGAACCCCCTTCCTACCCCTCGGGGTTCGCCTCTGATCCCTACCCCCCAGGCCCCTCCTCCCAGATGCCCCAGTTCCAGTCGTACGGTCAGTACCAGCCACAGGTCTGTCAGTACCAGCCACAAAACCTCTACTCCGGCTTTGCTGCAAGAGGAGGCCTGTCAGGTAGCGTGCCAAGGGTGATGGTGGTTTGTAGGATGGTGTGTAGTGAAGTTGTGTGTAGTGAGGGTGGTGTGTAGTGAAGGTTGTGTGTAGTGAAGGTTGTGTGTAGTGAGGGTGGTGTGTAGTGAGGTTGGTGTGTAGTGAGGGTGGTGTGTAGTGAGGTGGTGTGTAGTGAAGGTGTGTGTAGTGAAGGTTGTGTGTAGTAAGGGTGGTGTGTAGTGAGGGGGTGTGTAGTGAGGTGGTGTGTAGTGAGGTGTGGTAGTGAGGGTGGTGTGTAGTGAGGGTGTGGTAGTGAGGTTGTGTAGTGAGGGTTGTGTCAGTGAGGGTGGTGTGTAGTGAGGGGGGTGTAGTGAGGTGGGTGTAGTGAGGGTGGTTGTAGTGAAGGTGGTGTGTAGTGAAGGTGGTGTGCAGTGAGGGTTGTGTGCAGTGAGGGTGGTGTGCAGTGAGGGTGGTGTGTAGTGAGGGTGGTGTAGTGAGGTGGTGTGTAGTGAAGGTGGTGTGTAGTAAGGGTGGTGTGTAGTGAGGGGAGTGTGCAGTGAAGGTGGTGTGTAGTGAAGGTGGTGTGTAGTGAAGGTGGTGTGTAGTGAAGGTGGTGTGCAGTGAGGGTGGTGTGCAGTGAGGGTGGTGTGCAGTGAGAGTGGTGTGCAGTGAGGGTGGTGTGCAGTGAGGGTGGTGTGCAGTGAGGGTGGTGTGTAGTGAAGGTGGTGTGTAGTGAAGGTGGTGTGTAGTGAGGGGAGTGTGCAGTGAGGGTGGTGTGTAGTGATGGTGTAGGGACCTAGCAATGCCACGTCACCATAATTTGCAGCACAGGTGAGCACAAGTGAGCATAGGTGAGCACAAGTGAGCACAAGTGAGCATGGGTGAGCATAGGTGAGCATAGGTGAGGACAAGTGAGCTTAGTGAGCACAAGTGAACATAGGTGAGCACAAGTGAGCACAGTTGAGCATAGGTGAGCATGGGTGAGTATACTCTCACCTCAATAAGCATTAGACACTCTTGCTCAACATCATCACCGCTGTGTGTCGGGATTCAGATGAGATGTCTCCTCTATGCCGGGACGAGCGTAACATTTGTTCTCTTTCATCGCAGCTGAAAATGCGCCTTTCGTCATGCCTCGAGGAGGTGTTGTCAAGCCAGAGAGGATAGAGGTGGAGCGTGAAGGTGAGTGGTGTGATGCGGCCTTGTAAGGACACTGCACTGATCTAAGGTCGCTTAGCATATGTGAATTAGATGCAAAAGATTGGTTGTTGTGCCCCCACTCTGAAGTTTCAATGCTGTGCAAGGAGGAATGCCACTGTTAGTGTGTATGTGAAAGAGTAGCCTTTTATAGAGTATATCCTTATAAGGTAGCATTTATATTATATGTCCTTATAAAGGTAGAAATCCTTTTAAAGTAACCTTTATTTTGTATATCCTTATAAGGATAGCTTTCATATTGTATGTCCTTATAAGGTAACCTCTGTATCATATGTATGAGGGGTTATATCTCATAAGGCTTTATTGTTGTGCAGGCCAGCAGCTAAGACCTCCTCCTCCAAACATCAGAAGGCCAGCATCAGCACCACAGAAGTGTAAGAGCCAACAAACCTGTGTGCATCACCTCCCCTCCATTAAGTTACATTGGGTGTGGTGGTGATGGGTGGGGGGTGATGGGTGTGGTGGTGATGGGTGTGGTGGTGATGGGAGTGGTGGTGATGGGTGTGGTTGTAGCTGTGGTGGTGGGTGTGGCTTTAGGTGTTGTGATGTGTGGAGGTGGGTGTGGCAATGAGTGTGTTGGTAGGGTGTGGTGATGAGTATGGTGTGTGTTGGTGGGTGTGGTGATGAGTGTGTTGTATGGTCAATCGATGAGAAATGCTATTTCCCTACATAGCTTCTGCTATTGACTCTGAGAACAACGAGTCCGGCATAGCAATGGAGAGAGAGGAAGACTCGGGACTGCCAGGGGAGCTGGGACTACCAGGTCAGTGAGTGGTCTGCAGTTAGTGACCTGGTTAGTGAGTGGTCTGCAGTTAGTGACCTGGTTAGTGAGTGGTCTGCAGTTAGTGACCAGGTTAGTAGGTGGTCTGCAGTTAGTGACCTGGTTAGTGAGGGGTCTGCAGTTAGTGACCAGGTTAGTGAGTGGTCTGCAGTTAGTGACCTGGTCAGTGAGTGGTCTGCAGTTAGTGACCTGGTTAGTGAGTGGTCTGCAGTTAGTGACCTGGTTAGTGAGTGGTCTGCAGTTAGTGACCTGGTTAGTGAGTGGTCTGCAGTTAGTGACCTGGTCAGTGAGTGGTCTGCAGTTAGTGACCTGGTCAGTGAGTGGTCTGCAGTTAGTGACCTGGTTAGTGAGTGGTCTGCAGTTAGTGACCAGGTTAGTGAGTGGTCTGCAGTTAGTGACCTGGTTAGTGAGTGGTCTGCAGTTAGTGACCAGGTTAGTGAGTGGTCTGCAGTTAGTGACCAGGTTAGTGAGTGGTCTGCAGTTAGTGACCTGGTTAGTGAGTGGTCTGCAGTTAGTGACCAGGTTAGTGAGTGGTCTGCAGTTAGTGACCAGGTTAGTGAGTAGTCTGCAGTTAGTGACCTGGTTAGTGGTCTGCAGTTAAGTGTAGTTTGACATCCAAGACTGACTCTTGTTAATGGGAATATGGGTTACTGGGGACATGGGTTACAGGGACATGGGTTACTGGGGATCTATGTGACAGCTGAAGGTTTTTAACAGAATTCCCCAGTTCTAAGGCATGCATGAACTCTTTCACTACTCCTGGTTTGCATTAACCCTTTGACTACAACTGGTTTGCATTAACCCTTTGACTACTCCTGGTTTGCATTAACCCTGTGACTACTTCCGGTTTGCATTAACCCTTTGACTACTCCTGGTTTGCATTAATTTGCATTAACCCTTGACTATTCCCTCTTCTAAAGCGAGGGTGGGCAGTGTGGTTTCGGATGCAGAGCTCCAGCGAGCCATGCAGGCCCTCCACGACAAGCAAGAGGCCGCCTTCCAGGTGTGTGAGCGCATGTTCAATGCTCTGCTGGCCTGGGCCTCCACCAAAGATGTGCGCTACCTTCTGGCTGCCCAGAGGAGCCTGACAGCCGTCCAGAACCAGGAGGGAGACACGTAAGTGTGTGTGTGTGTGTGTGTGTGTGTGTGTGTGTGTGTGTGTGTGTGTGTGTGTGTGTGTGTGTGTTGTGTGAGCTGTGTATGTGTATGTGTACTTGTGTGTGTATGTGTGTGTTATGTGTACGTGTGTATGTGTGCGTGCATGTATGTGTGTGCGTGTGTGTGTGTGTGCATGTATGTGTGCGTGCATGTATGTGTGTGTGTGTATACAGTATGTGTTTTGTGCATTGAGAATAATCTGAATGAACTGTAAAAAAAACAACTGATATCACTCTGAATTCTATTGCCATAATCTGGCTTTTGCTTTGCTTGCTATAAAATAGGAATACACAAGTACTGTTAAAGTAAAGAGTGTGTGCATTTGGTCCGACTGGTATTGAAAGATTAGTTAGACAATCTGTTCTTTTCACTTATCCCTAAGTTTTCTTTGCTGATCGTATTCAATACTTAACGTACCTTTCTAATAAATGCCTGCGCGTAGAAATGATTGAGCATACAAAGTACGAACTACAGTAACTGATGCAATGTCTCCTATTTAGTGCCCTCCACTTGGCCATCATTCACAACCATCAAGACGTGGTTCTTCAGTTGCTGGATGTCCTCCCCCAGCTACCCCCTACGGAGACCCCTGTGGTGGACTGCCTTAATAACTCTCAGCAGGTGTGTGTACCGGTCAATGGCACCCACGGAATAGATACACCTATGTGCATGCAACCCCTGTGAGGACACCTTGTCTGTAAACTTATATGTTTCCCTTGCACATCACATGATAACTTGAAGGCGCACACACTTTGCCCAAACAAGGCATCCCCCAGCTGGGTTGATAAAGACATGTGACTTGCACAGATTGAAAACATAGATCATTCAGGTGGAGTAAACCGTCATGGTGGGTTATGTGTGTTGGTAAGTGGCCTGATGAAGTCCATCTGCTAACAAATGCCTCGCATGAAAGGATTTAACAAACACTCAGGCTGTACTAGTAGTTGTGCAGATACTTGAATCACCAGTGCATGCTATCAGGTGCACCTGATACTTGAATTGGGGTAGATCAACAGTACCCTCATCTGCACCTGATACGCCTGGTAGGACCTGGTAGGGCCTGATAGGACCTGGTAGGGCCTAGGTCCTACTAACAGAGATCAGCATCATTATATAATACTCATTCCTGAAGTAATGAATTGATCATAGCAACACTGGCGCAGACTCGAGCCTCTAGTGCAGTCGCGTTGTGAACGTTCAAATTTCGGTATACACAGGAAGTACGTCACGCGTGCATTTCACGGGGGAAGAGGGCTTCAATGGTTGTTGACACATTCGCAAAGAATTAATAAGGTGTTGTAAACTCACGGTTGTAACAAAGAATGTTGTGTTGGTAGATGTGACAGATTCGCAAAGAATTAATAAGGTGTTGTAAACTCATGGTTGTAACAAAGAATGCTGTGTTGGTAGATGTAGATGTGCGGCATTTCCAGAAATGGCATCAGAGTGCGTGGCTCTCATAAATGTTCTGGGGGCCCCCACCCTCACGTGGCCCTGCCATCAATACTACCCTAGCTACGCCATTGCTACAGGTACATGCAGACATGTTAGACCATACATGCAGACATGTTAGACCGTACATGCAGGCATGTTAGACCATACATGCAGACATGTTAGACCGTACATGCAGACATGTTAGACCATACATGCAGACATGTTAGACCGTACATGCAGACATGTTAGACCGTACATGCAGACATGTTAGACCATACATGCAGACATGTTAGACCGTACATGCAGACATGTTAGACCGTACATGCAGACATGTTAGACCGTACATGCAGACATGTTAGACCGTACATGCAGGCATGTTAGATCGTACATGCAGGCATGTTGCTTGCTAGCACTTGCATGGCGTACAACACTTAAGTATTCTGGCTTGCAATAGCCGGCTTGGACAGTGACATCAATTGTGTAGTTCCCTAGTGGTGAGCAATAATTAAACATTAAACAAAAAATAAACCCTTCTGGCTAATGATATCGTGTGCATATCTCGTACTCCTCCCCATCCCTACCCTCCAGTCCCCACTCCACTTGGCCGTGCTCACTCGCCAGCACAAGGTGATCCAGTACCTGCTCAAGGCCAGCGCCAACCCGTTGGTCTGCGATCGCAATGGAGACACTCCCCTCCACGTTGCTTGTCACACGGGGTTTACCAATGGAGCCAACGTCTTTCTGAGCAGAAACAACCATGTGAATACTGAAGGCTGTCGCTATCCTGAGCTTACTATGCGAAACAATGGAGGTGAGACCTTTAGTGTGTGTGTATATGTGTATGTGTGCGTGTATATGTGTATGCGTGCATGTGTGTGTGTGTATATGTGTATGTGTGCGTGTGTGTGTGTGTATATGTTGTATGTGTGTGTGTGTGTGTGTGTATGTGTGCGTGTGTGTGTGTGTGTGCACATGTATGTGTGTGTGCCACTGCGCGCATATGTGTGTGTTACATGTGTGTGTGTGTAAATGTGTGTGCGTGTATGTGTGTATTAGTGGCAAGACGTAATTGCGTTTCAGTGTAGCAATGAGCATGTACTGTGAGGTTTCAGTGTAGCATTGAGCGTGTACTGTAACGTTTCAGTGTAGCAATGAGCATGTACTGTGACGTTTCAGTGTAGCTATGAGCGTGTACTGTAATGTTTCAGTGTAGCAATGAGCATGTACTGTGAGGTTTCAGTGTAGCAATGAGCGTGTACTGTAACGTTTCAGTGTAGCAATGAGCATGTACTGTAACGTTTCAGTGTAGCAATGAGCGTGTACTGTGAGGTTTCAGTGTAGCAATGAGCGTGTACTGTAACGTTTCAGTGTAGCAATGAGCGTGTACTGTAACGTTTCAGTGTAGCAATGAGCGTGTACTGTAACGTTTCAGTGTAGCAATGAGCATGTACTGTGAGGTTTCAGTGTAGCAATGAGCATGTACTGTGAGGTTTCAGTGTAGCAATGAGCATGTACTGTAACGTTTCAGTGTAGCAATGAGCATGTACTGTAACGTTTCAGTGTAGCAATGAGCATGTACTGTAACGTTTCACTTTTCCACCGACTACATTTTTTATGGCTAGAAGGTTCTTCCGAGACAAAGCAATTTTTTCTCATTGCACTAATTAAAAATCTCTCTCTACCCCATCCTCCCTCTTCCCCTCCCCTCCTCCCCAGGCTTCACCCCCCTCCATGCAGCTGTGCAGGGCGGCCATCAGGACTGTGTCAAGCTGCTGGTCAACTGCCATGTGGATGTGAACATGCAGGACACCAAGTCCGGCAAGACTGCTCTTCACTGCGCAGTGGAGAAAGGCGACCTCACCATGACCGGCTACCTCCTTACACAGGTTGGTGGGGGAGGGGTGATCCTATGATGTAATCAACATGTTTTAAATTCTATGTCACATTTAATAGTTGCACTTCAAGGTATCGGGTCTGCAAATTGCGCTGCCATGTCAGCTGTCGTAAATTTTAGTTAGTTTTTTTATTTTTGTGTGTGTGTGTGATTAGGGCCCTATGAAAATTAGACCCACGGTAAATTAGATCGAACGGAGAATTGAAGTACCTAACGGGTGAGCATGGTTCATAATTGCAGTACTACTTGAAACCGATTGGCAGTCTACTGGATCAAGAGGTCCTATGTCCATTACTGTACTTCCGGGAGTATTGATATTTTGATAATGTGTGCCTCGTTATGAAAATTATCGTTGGGTTTAAGATAACTTGCTGCAGGTATTAACTCTGTTGGTGCCTTATTTACTAAATAACAAAACATTTGGCTGATGAAAAGTTTAATACACAAAAATTTCAAATGTTTATTAGCCGTTTTTGAAATGTGGCAGCAGGCGTGTCATGTTAGTGTTTTATTTTTGGCTCACATTGATGTGAAATTGCATCGTGCCTACACACAACTCATGGCAATGAAGCTGTAAGTTAGTGATTAAGGCGGTCCTAAAGTTTGTGTGTATGTGTGTGTGTGTGTATGTACATGTGTATCTGTATGTGTGTGCATGTGTGTATATGTACGTGTGTATGTGTGTGTGCATGTGTGTATGTATATGTTTGACCCGCAAAGTGTTTGTTGTGCTGCAAATGATTTTAACGATCTCACACATACATACACACATACACACACACACACACACACACACACACACATGTGTGTTAGGCTGAAGCGGATCCAAATGCCTGTGACTTTTCTGGGAGCACTCCCCTTCACGTGGCTGCTGGCCTTGGCTTGTCCGCTATTGTATCGCTTCTCCTGGCTGGAGGTGAGTGCGTTTGCACTTTTAAAATGTAGAACTGTCTTTGGTTGTACTTGGACGATTTATTGTTTAAGCTATTGAAGTGTTATCAGCAGGGGTGTGCTCTAACTGGAGTGCTGGTAATGATAGGGTTGTGCTCTAACTGGAGTGCTGATAATGATAGGGTTGTGCTCTAACTGGAGTGCTGATAATGATAGGGTTGTGCTCTAACTGGAGTGCTGATAATGATAGGGTTGTGCTCTAACTGGAGTGCTGATAATGATAGGGTTGTGCTCTAACTGGAGTGCTGATAATGATAGGGTTGTGCTCTAACTGGAGTGCTGATAATGATAGGGTTGTGCTCTAACTGGAGTGCTGATAATGATAGGGTTGTGCTTTAACTGGAGTGCTGATGATGTCATTTGTGTGTTATTATTATTTTTGTACCAGGTGCCAGTGTAAGACAATTAAACACGGAAGAGGAATCCCCACTGACCCATGCGGAGTATGCCAATCAGCAGGAGATCGTGAAACTTCTGAGAACTGCGTTGGAACAGGAAGGAGGAGAGCTGGTTGAAAATGACGGTGATTTTTTGTGGGGTGCATGTGTGCCTGTGTTGCTGAACAGCTGTCATTGGGCTGCACTGAAATAAGCTACCTTACTATCCTCAAAATTGCGTTTCAGATCAACTTTCCAGTCAGCTGAAGTCAGTGACGATCAAGACCGAAGGTGACATGGAGAAACTCGATTTCAGAGCACGAATCTCTCTTGCTGTTCTGCTAGACTCCACCACAGAAGGAGCTGATTGGAGGTACAGACACACATTTTAATTTAATCATGCGTGATGGAAACTAGAAGTGTTGCAAAGGATTGAAGGAGAGGTTTAATGTCTCCATGACAACAGAGAGAGGTTTAATGTCTCCATGACATTATGGTTTGTTCCTGCCATATTCAGGGAGCTGTGTCACCGTCTCAATATAGGGGACCTCACGTCCACCCTAGAATCAATGACCAGCCCCACCAAAGAGCTCCTGATGATGTACCAGGTAAGGCCAAAGCCTTCGCACCATTAATGGCTTCATCATTAAGTTTGGTCATTAATGGCATAATAATTAAGTTTGGTCATCAACGGCATCATTATTAAGTGTGGTCATCAATGGCATCATCATTAAATTTTGTCATTAATGGCATCATGGTCACTAATGACATTATTAAGTTTGGTCATTAATGGCATCATTGTTTAGTCATCAATGGCTTCATCATTAAGTTTGGTCATTAATTGCATCATTGTTTAGTCATCAATGGCTTCATCATTAAGTTTGGTCATTAATTGCATCATTATTAAGTTTGGTCATCAATAGCATCATCATTAAGTTTGGTCATTAATGGCATCATGGTCACTAATGACATTATTAAGTTTGGTCATTAATGGCATCATTATTAATTGAGTTGGTCATTAATGACACATTAATTATATATTGTGGACTTTTTAAATTGTAACAAAGATGCTTGCTTTATTTAAAACTAAAATAAAACGTGGTTGTGTTTCTTTAGGCATCAGATGGTTGTATTGCGAACTTGAGACAGGCCCTTGTTGAGATGGATCGAATGGATGCAGTGAGAGTCATTGACCGTTTCTCTGTGGAGGACTCAGGTGAACACTCCTTGTCACAATCCAGCTCAAAGTCAACTCAGATGAGAAGTGTTCCAGGTAAATGAGATTGAATGTGTTCTCCAGATTGTACGTAGGTCCTGCTATGGTGCTGTACTTTCATGGCAGCTCCATAGACAAGTTAATGCAACTGTGTTTCGATTTTATATGTGGTATTGTTGCCTCGAAACAAGACTTAGCGCATATATATACATGTATATGCATTTTCCAGTACAAGCAATAGAAATGTAACGCTTGAATGGCTTATGAAAAATTCAGTGCCTTACAACTCCATGACAGATAGTCTGATTCTCAGTGCGTTAGAATCGCTGGGTAGAGAATATCATAAAAATTGAAATCTTCAACAAAAAAACATGCTTTAGGTCCCTTTTTGTGGCAATGATCCCTTATATATTTATTTTTTGTTTTATTTTTCTGGGGCTCTTTACCCTGGAGTATTAACTTGCCACTCAACGCTATACAGTTGTTACACACGTACATCTGATGCATGCACTTGTGGGTTTGACATGAAATGATTTTATAATCACTTAGATACTCTTTGGGATAAGGTGAAAATACACACTGCAGTATGTTGCATGCAACTCAAATGAATAAGAGTAAGATTACTACAAGATTACTACAAGATTACCCTCATTTAGGTTGCATATACTTCATTGTATATTTTTTGCCTTCAGGTATAGTATGCACTGTGACCTTTAGGAAAATGATCGTCGTACTCCACAATGCAGGGTGTATTTAGTGACCACGCTGTGCCTGTACCTATCCATTTAGTGTGCACATGTTATGGGATGTACACACACGTGCACACACACACTCACACACACATGTGCACACACACACTTGCACACACACACATGCACACACACACTCACACACACACACACTCACACACACACACTCACACACACACGTGCACACTCACACACACACACTCACACACACACACACGCACACACACACACACACGCACACACACACACACACACAAAGAGCTACAGTGTATATCAAATAAAGCTATGCATGCATTCCTCAGTATATGGATCTGAGTGCATTCTCCCGCGAGCACTTCTGGACTCTGGCTTAGGGTCAGCAGCTAATTCAGGTGTGTCTGTAGACTCGCATATATGTGTCTGTCGAGTTATTGCCATTGTGCATGTGCGATAAGCCGAGAGAGGTAGCATGTATTTGTTGACAATAAAGGCTTTGAACTTGACCCACTAGCTCAGCTCAGGTTTTTCAATGCAATCATTTGGTCATACTGATTACAGGCCTTAGCTGCACAACAAAGGGGTGGAGACCAAACGCAGAATGCACTCTGGCTGGTTGGCTGGTTTGGCTGAAATAATTCAGAAGCTATTGGCCTAGTTTATGAGACATTTGGATCCCATCTGCAGTTAATAATAAGCCCAGGGTTTTCCTATCTATTGTTATGTTAATACCTTTATCACTACGAAATAGTCTGTGGGGATCCTTCTATTGTGGAGTGTTCGCACACCCAGAGATTTCTTATTGAGCGTAACGGAAAATAAACTCTTCCACTATTCACTTGAGGGCAAGCATTCTTGTGCCCTGATGTGTGAGTGGGAGGGGAGGTCTAGCCTGGTACATTGGTCGGCTATGTTAGCTTTATAAATTATTATATTTTGTCAAATAAGTGTTGGACTGTGAGCAGCTGGGTTTTCAAATGCTCACTGCTGTGTTTCATCTTCTGTATGTAATTATGTATACATTACAGGTCATGACTATCGCCAAACCCACATCCTGCCACTGTCTGCTGACCAAGATCCTTATCCATCCCTTGCTACTACACACTCCTGATGTGTTTCCCTTCATTATCACTTCTCTCAACACACTTCTCAACCATTTGCGCTGCTTGCTGATAGTGCACGAACATGAGCTATGCTAATAGAGCCATTTCCCTCGTTAATTTTTATAGTGTAGTTTTATTTTACAAGTGATTAAGGTTTGCTTTTCTCACCATTTGTATTTGTAACTTTGGCAACCATGTCTGATCCTGAAAATGCGGCAAAACTGAAAATTATTATGGTATATCCTGTCGTTAAACTATTGGCCTGCATGTTCCCAATAGATCTTACTTGCAGTGCATGAATGTGGATAATGTGATTAAAAAAAGTCTTTGTGTCCTTTTAGTACTAAGTTTTCGCTGGGCGTGGGGCTTTGTGGATGGATGTGGTACAAACTAGGTTTTGCATTCTTCCATCAGCCGTATGCACGTGCGCACCCTATATAAGTACAAGTTTTCGCACTGGATCGATGTCTGTTAGTCTGGGGAGCGGTGCCGGGTCCCTTTCCCCGACATCGGAGATCGTTTACGCGAAAAGGGACCTATAACGCATACATTATAAAATTTCTAGTACGCGCAAATAGAAATGTAACGCTTGCGTTGAAATGTATATGGCTAATTAAAAATTCAGAGCCTTACAACTCTATGACAGATACTCTGAATCTCAGTGCGCAAGAAGCAACGTGTAGAGGACATTTCAGACTTCTAGAAATGCAATCATGCGTTAGGATGCCATATATGGTCGCTAGATCCAAAGGTTCGCTCCTCGCCCTTCTCACGTCTGGCCTCGCTTGAGCATCTTCTCGGTGAGTTTGGGCGGAACACGTTGGACCCTTTTCGTGTGGCATGTGACCGCTGTGTGAAATATGTCAGTGTCACACTATATAAATTAATGCACGTCCACCATGTTGGTGCACAGCTTTTAACGGAAATATCCGAGTGATCTTAAGCCTACTACATGTATTTCTCTAAGCGGACCATTTTTTTAAAGCGTAGGACAAAATTTCCAAGGAGAAATGGTCTGTAATATACTAACACTCGTCAGAACTCGTATCCAACTAGGCAGCGATGGCCTTCGGGGTAGTTAGCATGTGTCTAGTAGCTGTTGAAGAGCTAGGATCTAGGACATTTTGTTTACCGGAAAAAACGGCGGACCAATAATTTCAGTGACAGCGCTTACCTCCTGTTGAGCTCGGTCGTATGCGCATGCGCAGAACCGTCATTGTGCAATCATGCCTCTTATGAACTTGGGAGATGATTTCCCTAACTTCAGCGTGGATACCACCGAGGGACGGATAACATTTCACGACTTTCTAGGCAACCAGTAAGTTACAGACGTACGAATAAACTCGTAGAGAACGACACAGGCAAATAACCGTTTAGTACGCGCAATCCGCAGTTGGGGGGTACTGTTCTCCCATCCCGGAGACTACACTCCCGTGTGTACAACGGAGCTAGCCGAGGTGGCCAACTTGATCCCAGAGTTTACCAAGAGGGACGTAAAGGTGATCGCCTTGTCGTGTGACACTGTGACGGCGCACAAGGGATGGATTACGGACATCAAGGTGAATCGCACGCTAGGGGGGTTTGTTTGCATCGATACGTTATGTAGCCACCCCACTCCACCCACTTTGCGCGCGGTGATGATACAGAGTTACGCGTGCTACGCGAGGAGCGGGTGGCCGTACCCGCTTATCGCGGATCCCAACAGAGACATCGCAATCCAGCTCGGCATGCTGGACCCTACGGCCAAGGATAAGTCTGGAATACCTGTGACTTGTCGTGCTGTAAGTGGCTGGCTAGTTAGCACACACACTTTCCCAATGTATATACTAATTTAACCGGTTATATACTTGCACAACATCGCTCTACATTCCCCACCACTAATACGTTAATCGGTCGCACCTAAAATGACAGGTGTTCATCATTGGCCCTGACAAGAAACTGAAATTAGCACTGCTTTATCCTGCCACAACAGGACGAAACTTCTCGTAAGCCGTTCTTTTTTTTTAATTTTTAAAAATGGGATCGTATCCGCGAAAAGGGACCAAAAGCATGTTGTTTCAAGATTTCATTTTTTTTTAGAAGTCTGAAATGTCCTTTACGCACTGAGAATCGGAGTATCTGTCATGGAGTTGTAAGACGCTGAATTTTTAATTAGCCATACATTTCAACGCAAGCGTTTACTTACATTTCTATTGCGCGTACTGGAAATTTATAATGTATGCGTTATAGGTCCCTTTTCGCGTAAACGATCGCATGCAAATGTTCATTTATTGTTTTGGAAGCGACAGCCAACACTGAACACTGCGATACGTCTTGACGTGACCAAATCCGTGTACTCCTATGTTTTTCTCGCGCGGGATAGTATTCAAACAATAAAGTACTTAATTGTCTTCCGCACCTTAGTGAAATCCTCAGAGTGATTGACTCCTTACAACTCACAGCTTGCAAGCAAGTCGCCACACCTGCTAATTGGCAAGTAAGTTTTGAGCCTTACAGGGTACATGCGCACCTCTTGTGGGAAGGTTCTTACTTGTACCTTTTTTTTTCATTTAGCCTGGAGGAAAATGCATGGTTTTGCCGTCAATCAGTGAGGCGGACGCCAGTGAACTATTTCCAAAGGGAACGGAACTGATCAAAATGCCGTCTGGAAAGCATTACATGCGCTACACGCCACATCCCGACTGACTCCCTGACTCCCTGACTGCAGTATTCGTTTGACGCCCACACCACAGTATTGATTATTTAGACAGGTGACTATATACATTGCGAATGACATGCATGCGCAAACAAAAATAAAACATTGAGTTTACTCGCCGTGGACCATGATTACGATAGTATTGTATAGTGCCAACATTGTGGAAGCCATAAACAGCGAATGCCCCAACTAAAGAGTGTCAATAGGTGTACAACCACAAAGATATTACAAAGGAAATGCAAACTGTAAACACTCATCCGTTTGTTTTGAAAAGTCATAAAAAAGAATTGAGATCGACTGACAGGCATATATATTAAGGGCAATAGAAGGGCTAACATGTCATAGCGCTAGCGACTAGGGCAAATTATTTTAAAATAAAGTAGAACAAAACTACGTATATAGTTATCAGAGCCAATTGGGAATCGACCACACCCCTCCACTGACTATACCTTTAATCGGGAACGTTGATTTCCAGAGATGATGCTCGAAATATGACAAAAGGAATTGATGCAGAAGTCCCCAGACCAGCATGTTTAACAGTGAACAAGCGAAATGCAATTATGCATGACGTGTTTATTTTTTCAAGTTGTCTTTTAATCATCGTAAGTTAACACTTTACATGACGATGTATGTTCTTTTAAGATAATGTACAGGTGTATTTGTTCTGCTGTGTTGTTATTTTAGCGTTGTGTACATATATGTGTCTGATGTATGCTTCTTTTTCATCACGTGATTTACTTTGTCGTTAGTACGCCAGCATGGCGGATCGTGTATTAATTTATATTGTGTGGCAATTACGTATGGTAGATTTCAGAGTGGTCACATGACACATGAAAAAGGTACTGAACTGATAGTGACTAACTCAATAACTGTGTATCGTTTATAATGATCATTTTCATGCAGGGGGCGATGTACGGAGAATTAAAAACTTTTTCGAGGCGAGAGAAGTACTGGACTGAGAAAGAAAATACAAACTATACTACACGTCCCATACATACATCGTCCCTTGGCATAATGCTGGGTACGACCCGATACGACCCGATGCATGTAATTATAAACAATAATACGTCATCATAACGGTGCGCAGCAAAAATTTAATGCGGGCAGGGTAGCAGAAACCTAAATGGCCTAACTTATCCCAAGTCCGCAACAAGTGCGCATGGATTGCGTGCATGGATTCCGAAACTGATGCGCAGCAAAAATTGATGAGGCGAAGCAGAAACACAAATGCCATCTAACAGTGGCCTAAGCGCGATAACTGATTCAAATAGCCTGGAACAGTGCATGCATGCACGGATTCTCACCAAACAGCTTGGAGTCCTGATGAACCAGAGATAGTATATAGATAATCTCTGGATGAACTGCATGATACATTCCCCCCACCTCCTCCCACCCCCCTCTCATTATTGTGAACCCGCCCCATTCAACGGTGTACATGGTGCGTATCAAACGTTACGTGTCAGACATATGGTCGACCGTGCCTGTTCATGATCGACCGCGATTTTATTGTTCGGTTCACGCACCGCCACCTTTGTGACGACTCGCACATGCATGGTCACACTACGTAATAATGCACAAACAATGTATATAAAGGTGAGAAGGAAATCAAGAGATCAAAAAGTTGTGTCATTCTGCTGTTACTGTCAAAATAATGGCTAGGCTCGGTATGATTGCGCTGAAAGGCATATTTCCACTAGTAAGTCGTCGCAGCATTTGTGTGCACGTTACGGTGGGAAATTTGCTTCGTCGTTGATATCTGTATGCGCAAGTCGCGCGTGGTCGTTATTGTTACACCTTTGTTATACCGTGGTCGTTATTGTTGTACCGTGGTCGTTATTGTTGTACCGTGGTCGTTATTGTTGTACCGTGGTCGTTATAGTTCGTAATTGTTGTAACATTGCGTTGGGACGAAAGCATGAAGTACTAGTTGCGGCGAATTTGTGCACGATGTACTCGGAAACAAACATCGAATGGGCGTCGTCAGGTAACCTAAATGGCCTAAGCGAAAAACAAAATTGATTCTAATAGTATAGCCCTAAATGAACAATTTACTTCAGAAAGGTTGTAACGGTTTTTCTAGACACTTTTCTAGAACATAATATCCATAAAACAGATAAATAATTGTACAATTATAAATTAAAATACAATTTATTTGTACTTTATATTTGTATTATAGTAATGATATACATATCTGCATTTAAGCAATGATGCATCAGTTTTGGGGTGTAGTGGCTTAGATTTATGTGTTGTGTGATCACTTACCATTTAGTTGTGCCTGTAAATATTGATATTCAATATGTGTATTCTTCATGTATTAATAATCACTCAAAACAATGAATACGCCAGTGTCGGGCTCTATTTGACTAACGCTCTATTCAAACTCGACACTAGCTAATAGTGGGCAGATTTAGTTTTAATTTTTTAAATAAAAACAATCCAATGATATACTTAATTAGTATATTAAATATTAAATGTGGGGTATCGGACGTTGCAATACAGGCACGGAGCAAGTGCAAGACCCGCGAAAAGGGACCTAGTGTATTTATATAAAACGATATAAAATTTTGTTCATATAAAACTGATATAACTTCCGAACGGTACACGCCATTGACTTCCTATTTTCAACACTTCATACTACAACCATTTCTCTACGGTAAAATACTTTTTGGGGTCTTGCACTTGCTCCGTGCCTGTATTGCAACGTCCGATACCCCACAAGGTATGAACCCGTCATAACTTTCGGCAGGAGTAATCAAATCGCTTACAGTTGAACAAACTACGTGCACATTTTCGCGCTCGTTTCGCGCCAATGATTTGGGCAAATTGCGCTCCGCTCAATGTATGGGGAGGCGGGGATTATTACATTGGCGCGAATCAAGCGGGAAAACGTGCACGTAGTTTATTCAACTGTATCTCCGTAACAGATGGCATAAAAATTAACGAACAGAACAAATCGATAGGTATAGGACCTCTCTATCTACATACCGAATTTGAAGCGATTTGATTACTCCTGCCGAAAGTTATGACGGGTTCATACCTTGTGGGGTATCGGACGTTGCAATACAGGCACGGAGCAAGTGCAAGACCCCAAAAAGTATTTTACCGTAGAGAAATGGTGTAGTATGAAGTGTTGAAAATAGGAAGTCAATGGCGTGTACCGTTCGGAAGTTATATCAGTTTTATATGAACAAAATTTTATATCGTTTTATATAAATACACTAGGTCCCTTTTCGCGGGCACTGTCCCAAATACAGAATATATAACCATACACAAAACATAAAGAGGGTGTTAGAATGCTTGATAGTTGTGTTAGTAGCTATGCACATCATGCTTGATAGTTGTGTTAGTAGCCATGCACATCATCTATTTCTCTCCACTTGGTGCGAGAACCATGTATGCAAAGATGTGTGGCTCTAAGAATGTTGCCGTCTGTAATAATTATTTGTTGCTTTCGTTACAAATCATAAATGACACCAAAAATATCTAGTATAGTTAGTTGAGAACAAATTACTGCTCAGTTGCTGGCATATATCAATATACTCTTAATTGCACTTTCTGATGTCACTCGCGTCAGAATAACGTGTTACTCCTAGGCAAAGCCATGTGTAATGTTCACATTCATTTCGGGCCTTTATGCAGTTCGTAATTCTGTTTCAGTTGGCACTAATGTTCGTAACTTTCTCGTTCATTGGATACATTGTATTTCTGGGTGGATTTGGAAGACTGGTGGCAACCCGTGCGATTAATAATTTTCCGTAAGTGCAATTTGTTACGTGTGCTCACAGTATACATGCATGTATTAGTCCGTAGTTGATCCAAACGTGTACTGTGCAATCATTTATATCATGGCGTATTTTAAACCTAGATACAAGATCTTTCTCGATCTTGTACACATTAATCTTGTCATAAGCAAGATTTGTTTTGTTTTGTTAACAGGTGTGAAAAAGGGCCAGGCACTGGAGGAGGCCCATTTGGGGGCAAATTCAATCATCCGAATTTCTTTGCCTACTATTGCTACATTGCTCTTG
This sequence comes from Ephydatia muelleri, assembly GCA_013339895.1. NCBI lineage: Eukaryota > Metazoa > Porifera > Demospongiae > Spongillida > Spongillidae > Ephydatia > Ephydatia muelleri. The sequence goes on from JABACO010000006.1 coordinate 11,489,064, forward strand.
GTCCATTTGTGTACCTCAGTTGCCTTCTTCGAATTCTGCTCTCTATCACAAAGATAGGAAGGACAATTGTGATGATCATAGTATCCTCCACAAATAGTCCTCAGATATTTGCTGACTTGAAAAGATTCCTTTACTTCAGTTTATAGACACTGGTACTTATCAGTGCATTCGGTTCAGTTGGTGGATTTTGCACAACTGAACTGGGTGTTTCTATACACTACCCAGCTTCACATGGCGGCGTTGGGGCACCTCTTGCTGCAGCATTCTCAGGGATGTTTCTGTCACAGCTCTTTATAGTGAGTTCTTCTGTATATCCTAATGCAAACCATTTATATAAATGGATGCACATATGTAATGTGTTGTGAAAAATGATAACCTAATGCTCGCCGAATGCTGTATATGATTCAAAGAAACACACTTGAATGAATTAACCAGTGTTAGTTAGTGAATTAACCAGTGTTAGCTTGTGAATTAATCAATGTTAGCTTGTGAATTAATCAGTGTTAGCTTGTGACTCTTATTAAATGAATGGCAGCAGCAGCATGAGCAGTATCGATAGTGATCATGAGCATTGTAATTTAGCAGATGGTACTGTATACTGGCTCATATTGCATTTCCATCACACTACGTATCTTTCTGCAGGTGCTTGCTGCTTGCGTTTTTGTGTGCATTGACTCTACGGAACCAGAGAAGGAGGTTCAATGAGTTGAACAGCTGTTGCAGCAGTCAGCACAGAACACCCTAAAAAACAATCAGACAGCTTGCTGAAATTGTTTTTTGTTGTATAAATCGTTTGCTTGTATTGAAGATGCAAATGTTCTAGAAATACAAAACTGGCCAGGCTAAGTAGAAAAGTAATCCATTGACTAAGGCTTACCAATACAAATCGGAATATATTTACAGATGGGACACTGTCACCTTATATTCCTAAAAAGTTGAATTGTGCTTCAATATTTCTATACTGTGAGCATTAAGAGGGAAGGGGAAATAACTAGATCTGTGCTTCAATATTTCGATACTGTGAACATTAAGAGTGAAGGGGAAATAACTAGATCTGTAATATTGGATGAAAATATGGAATCGTTCCCGTAATTATTCTGATAAATTAGCTCATTTTATTCGATGAGTGCATTCACAATCAATGGTATTCACAAACCATACAAATCCAAGCAGCTGCTAACTCATAAGAATCCACTATGTAGTTGTAGACTGAAAACATGTTTATTTCACCCACAATCCTGGCATTCACGAACAAGACAAATTCGTGTAACAACAGTAGTCATGGGGTCATGTCATTCAAGAATGGATTCTGGACATCAAATATTCGCCTCTTTTCAGGAATGCATGAAGTGTGAAATCTATGTGATCCCCTTACCTTGCTATGTGATCCCCTTACCTTGCTATAGGCTAATCTATGTGATCCCCTTACATTGCTATGTGATCCCCTTACCTTGCTATGTGATCCCCTTACCTTGCTATAGGCTAATCTATGTGATCCCCTTACATTGCTATGTGATCCCCTTACATTGCTATAGGCTATGTGATCCCCTTACCTTGCTATGTGATCCCCTTACCTTGCTATGTGATCTCTACCTTGCATGTGATCCCTTACCTTGCTATGTGATCCCCTTACCTTGCTATGTGATCCCCTTACCTTGCTATGTGATCCCCTTACCTTGCTATGTGATCCCCTTACCTTGCTATGTGATCCCCTTACCTTGCTATGTGATCCCCTTACCTTGCTATGTGATCCCCTTACCTTGCTATGTGATCCCCTTACCTTGCTATGGTGATCCCCTTACCTTGCTATGTGATCCCCTTACCTTGCTATGTGATTCCCCTTACCTTGCTATGTGATCCCCTTACCTTGCTATGTGATCCCCTTACCTTGCTATGTGATCCCCTTACCTTGCTATGTGATCCCCTTACCTTGCTATGTGATCCCCTACCTTGCTATGTGATCCCCTTACATTGCTATGTGATCCCCTTACCTTGCTATGTGATCCCCTTACCTTGCTATGTGATCCCCTTACCTTGCTATGTGATCCCCTTACCTTGCTATGTGATCCCCTTACCTTGCTATGTGATCCCTTACCTTGCTATGTGATCCCCTTACCTTGCTATAGGCTATGTGATCCCCTTACCTTGCTATGTGATCCCCTTACCTTGCTATGTGATCCCCTTACCTTGCTATAGGCTAATAAGGCTGAGTGTCACTCTTATTCTTAGCATTCACAAATTATAAAAATTCCAGGTAGCAAACAACGGGGAGCAAATTACAAGATTCCATCACGAATGAGAAAGATTCGTCACTTATTTGGAAACCATTAATGGTTTTGATGTAATTACTTAACCATATGCATAAATCTAAATCTAATCTTGTGCAGTATCGTTAGCCCATGCTCTGTTGAGTCCAGTGTTAGGTGTTCTAAACCATTTGTAGCAGAAAAAAAAAACTAAACAAATTCATTTGTGTTACTTTGTGGGCATTGCTGGTTGTGATAATAATGCAAGCTCCACTAACTGCCATTTAAATCGGCAAAAATTGCAGGCTATTGCACAATACCGGTCTATTACACATCACTGCGCACTGTTAATCAAAACATGCTGCGATCCGAAGGCCCTGTTGTGCCCTGATAAGGTGCATCACACTGCATGCTCTAAACACCAACGTGTAACCACCATTCCAAGGCAGAGACTGCAAGTAGGGTAAGGATATTATAATCTGCGAAGCAAATGCCTTACACTAGAAGTGCTTTGTCAAGTATTCCTGAAGAGGAGTTGTAAGATTGTATAATTTAGAATAAGGGGTTTGAATTTGTGAACGAATTAACTAAATGACATGCAATAAAACTTAAAACATGTAAGATATTCAATAATTAAGTTGATACGTAAAATGACCTTTGTTCTGTTCCATTTATTAGTTTGTCACAATAATTATTGGGGTGACAATGCCAACCATTAAAGGACGGCAATGCCTTGAAAAGACATCCCAATGACATCAGTATGACATCATTGCTTGGCTCGTTGAGTTGGAAGTCTTGCATGCTGTACGCTGTGGCCGCTAGAACTGCAGTGGAATAAATAACACTGAGGCCGATGCTTAGTGTAGAAGTTAGGCTGGCACTGCATCTCAATGGTGTGAATGTTTGGTATATGGGGACGTGATGCCATACCTGCACCAACATGCAGAAAACTGCACTTAAACCTGCAAGTTGTTTTTTTTTAGTACACAATCAGGGAAATGTTACAAAGGCATCATAACGCCTACAAGTCAATCTTGAGTTCAAAGAGTTGGTTGTCGGTGACTGGTGTGTTTTTACTACTCACTACAACGGGAGCTCCACGTGTCAAACTGCTATTGGCAATGTCCAACACATTACCCTGAAGACTAACCAGGTACTGTCCATCTCTCTTCCAAAGTTGATTTTTCCCTCCATGTCGTTCCCACACTACTAGATGAGAGCCTTTCTCTCCACTTCCACAGTCCATCACCTTTCCATTCAGCATGGAGACAATGAAGAAGGTGTCGTCTTGCTGATAGTCAAGGTACCACTTCTGGTTTGGGGCAGGTGGGTAGACTGCAGAAACAGGGGTGACCTTTGCACCATTCTGGTCATGGCATCCTGCCACATCCAGTATCATGCCACTAAGATGGCACCCGATGTAGAGTGGAGGCTGCAAGAGCAATATACATTTCACTGTTACAACATTCGAGTTTACTAACCAATGTTTAGGCCCTGATCTGTTTACAACCAATGTTAGGCCCTGATCTGTTTACTAACCAATGTTAGGCCCTGATCTGTTTACTAACCAACGTTAGGCCCTGATCTGTCACTGATGTTACTCTTTCTTATCAATGCGAGTATGCAGCAACACCCATGTCGACATGCATGTAGACTTGCTAGTAATTTAAAAACACAAGAGAATATTGGCAAACGATGATAAAATGAACTAATCTGACCTGGGTTATGAGATGTACACAAGAACTAATACCAAAACACTTGAGGCTTGCCCAGTCAGAAGAAATACTTTGATGAATAGGGTGCTATATGGTCTGGGCAAATCAATCATGTATTCTTTATATGTTATGGTAACACCAGGGTGTGCGTATGCATTATGGTAACGCCAGGGTGTGGGTATGTGTTATGGTAATGCCAGGGTGTGGGTATGTGTTATGGTAACACCAGGGTGTGGGTATGTGTTATGGTAACGCCAGGGTGTGGGTATGCGTTATGGTAACACCAGGGTGTGGGTATGTGTTATGGTAACGCCAGGGTGTGGGTATGCGTTATGGTAACACCAGGGTGTGGGTATGTGTTATGGTAACACCATTGCTGTAAAGGCACACATGAAAGTTGTTACATCTCACTGACGGGTAGTGACTATACCTCACAACCAATGCTGTCCCTCATATTTTGACTTGCTTGTTAATACAGCTATGAGTATTGTGGACGAGTGAACGTGTTATGTATGTGTGTGAGCATGTGTGTACGTGTGTTTACTGATGAGTGTGTGCATGTTTATGTATGCATTTGTGTGTGCGTGCGCGTGTCGTGTATGTGTGTGCGTGTGTCGTGCGTGTGTGTGTGTGTGTGTGTGTGTGTGTGTGTGTGTGTGTGTGTGTGTGTCCGCGCGCGTGTGCGTGTACTTTACGTCGTGTTGCTGCTGCATCTTATATTCCACACGCACAATGGTCCACTCTCACCGTGACGAACGAAAACAGTTGGCTTGGTGACTCATCTTGTGTTTGCTCCAAAGTACTACCGCTGCGCCGGGAGACTTGTTGCAACCTGAAATATCTGCCACAAGCCCGCTCATGGAAGTGAGGTGATCCCCTTCCCGCTTCCATCGCTGACTTTCACCTCC
>JABACO010000006.1:11498932-11586432 GCA_013339895.1 Ephydatia muelleri
ACTTTCAAATCACTGTGGAATAGTACCAGTATGCAAAGATTGGCAGAAGGAAACAGCTTGGGCTCAAATTCATCTGCTGTGTAAGCTTATGTCAAGCACCTATTGTAGGGCAAAAGGAAGAGTACGAGGTGATGCAAATTACCTTTTCAGAGCCGTAGCAATTGTTATAACTGGATCCAGGTAGTCTCTCACACCCAGGCCATGCAGTGCCTGGGTTGGTGATTCGATGCTAGCCTCATTTCCCATTCTAGAGGATTCATTTTGGATCACCAAAGAGTATAGTATGATGAGTTTGAACCACGTAAAGACTTTTAGCCCGCGCATAATTTCAATTACTTGGACAATTTGTGAGTTTCATTCTTTTTCACCCCTGATTACGGCAGCACATTTTGTGCAGACGCGCGCGTTAATTGCAAATACGTGCCACACGAAGCACTTGTGGCGCAATCGGTTAGCGCGTTCGGCTGTTAACCGAAAGGTTGCTGGTTCGAGTCCAGCCAGGTGCGTTTTTTTTTTTTCACTCATCGAAAACGTGAATGCCTTTCTTGTTGATCTCTGCAAATAACCTGATGCATATGATATATGGCCTTTTTTTGTGTGTCTGCCTCAAGAAATTGTTCAGCTGTGTGAGGATAAGATGTCCCTCATTTTATCAATCATTTGGTGGCATCATTGATGCACGGTGTGGAGGTTGAAGCTCAAGCTCTTTGTCCTCTCTTCTTATCTAAATACTAATCATTTGATGGCATCATGATGATGCAATTTTAATGTACATTGTGGAGGTTGAAGCTCTGGAAAATCAACTTCATTTGACGGTCTACAGTCTTAATATAGAACGTCCATTGTCATAAAATGATTGTACATACATATGTGTACATTAATAAAAAATGATTATTTTGGCACAAACAACATTGACGTCATAATGAGTTAGTTGTTGCAACATTATTGTCCATATCCTTGCTCACTGAGTGCTCTGGGGTACTATAACTCTGTGTCCTCAAGTGCTGAAAGGTAACGTAAAAATTTAATTGCCAATCGAATGTCCTTCACATGCACTTTTATTTCCTACCTGTTCCTGGGCTTGCACTTGTTTTAATTCTATTTCCAGTTTCTTAGCTTGCTCCTCCAAAGTGGAAAAGTGATGTTTTTTGCTATGTTCATTGGAAGCAAGTTCATCTTCATTTGGATCACAGTACAAGTAGTACATCTACATGATAGAGAGGAGATAGTGCTTATAATAGTACATCTGTGGCAGGCTACAGGTGATGGTAGTACATTTACAGCATATACCATTACCTTTGGTACAAACACAAGAAGAAGAATGATAGTGGCAGAGATCCAGAACCCAATGGAGTACACAGCAGCTAAAGTGTTTACTCGTCCCTGATTGTTCAGTGTGGCAAAGCATGCAATGATAACAGCCAAGCTGACTGACGTAATGTATACGATAGATATGATGTAAACTGAGTCGTTTAGACCTTTTATTGGAACTTTTCTTGCACCAAATGCAAGCGGGATAGATAGAACTTGGACGAAACCCTTGTAGCTTAACAATATGATCTGCCATATTCTGTAGCCTTGATCCGGTACGGATTGACAGTCCAATATATTGTTGGAAATTGGAATGTGATAAAACTGCAAGAAGACAAGCCACGCAAAACATTATTCAAGTATTTATCGTTATGAATACCATGTTAAATCAACACTGGCAAAAAGAGTCGTTTATCATAATACAAAGAAAGATAAAGAAAATGCATCCCATTGCAGAATGACATTTCACACTAGAAAACTGAACTCCAAAAAATTTTGATTAATTTAGAGAGCATGTGAAACGACTTTTGCAATGTATTAAGGGACTTACACCAGAGTCTATGGAGGGGTATTCAAAGCCGGTTTGAACTTCAGCATAAATTCTCAGTTGTGGCACAACAGAAGCAATTATGAGCAATGTGATATCAATTCCGACCAGTATACCCACTGCCATCACTATCATCCAATCCTTAATGTTCTGTCAGTGGAAAGGGAGCATATGAATGAAGTATGGAGCACAAACTGCAGAATCGTAATAGGCAAATTACAAATGTGCAGCAGAAGAGCATCCTTTAAAGACCAAACCATACAGGATAGGCTGCAATACTAACTATACTGTAGATCTGGGATAGGCTGCAATACTGATCGTATCCAACACAGGTGTAAATACAAAATAATTAAAAAAAGATGCACACTTTGATGTTCTTGTGCAATTGGGGAGATTACCAAATTAGGTATTCAAATGCTTGATATTCAAATATTTACGGTTAGGTTTTAAGAACAGAAATACGTCACTGTGAATTAGATGGAGGGAGACAACATCCACAGGTATACACGTTGACCAGTAAAACGTTGTGCACAGGTACACGAAGCATTCATATACATATTACAAAACATGTGCCCAGTATGCACGCGCAAGCAGTGTTCAACATTACGTACCAGATTGTTTGCATGCCTATAGTTGAAGATGAAGTAGATACGAAATATTTTTCCTAAGATTGGTCCGAATGCAAGGGAATATCCGATTCCCCACAGCCACACACGCAGCTGCAGGACAGAAAATAAAACGTGTGATGATGATACAGGTGTCACCCTAATATATTTATTGTACATTGCATATAACGGTTGCAGATGATGTCTCTTTGCTCTGAATTGCTAAAAAGAACACTGATATATAGAGCATCATACACCCCATACAGACGATACTGCATAGAACAGGACTTGAGAGTTGTACAATCCTAAGGAGATGGGCAGACACATTCATGCAAAGTTGCAACAGACTGAGCTGACTTGGCTGCTCCTTGCCTTTTGTGTCTAAATATGACAATAAATGCAAAGCAAATGATTGCACCAGCAATTCCAATCGGAGCTAAGATGTACATGACGGATGTCAGCCCTATTTCGATGCTGTGTGTTACATTCAGTGCACTTCCATCAGACGGGATTCCATCTGATGGAAGAGGACAACGTACACAAAATGACCATGCATTAAGGTTGCACTGAGATATTGTAACTCCACTCACCAGGAAATATGGTACTGGTATTTTCACCATCATTTAGAATGAGTGTTCCATTCGGCAACACATATCCAATACTTTCTATGTCCAGTTCATTGTCTAAGGATGTATGAGAAGTAATTACGTTTATTCACTCATTGTCTATGCTTGTATAACATGGGGGGTTAACCGTATTTCATATGTTCTATCCCCCCAAAAATATATATAGTAATGCTATGCAGAGATTAGCTCAATTGTTAAATAGCCATTTGACTGCTGGTGTGTTTCAGACAGTGTTACAATGAGATGCCAAATTTATAGCACACGTGGAGTAGAGATAATGTGGCACATTTTTATTTTTACAAGCATATCTGCAACTTACTAAGTGTTAGAGCAAACCAACTATCTCTAGATGTACTTACAGTGGATTTCTCGAAGAACATATTAGTGACTTACTTTCTGTGTCAAATCGATACTGCTCTATATCAATTACATAAGAACGGCGTATTCCATGTTGATTGAAGGAAACATCTCCCTAAATTGAATTGCAGGCCCATTACATTCTAGCATCGGGTCAATTCACAGTAATTTGTACCACCCTAGATACATCACTTTCTCATATGGAAGTACTGTTTCTTATATATATTCTCCCATAAGAAACATACAAAATTGCAATACATTTGCATACCTCAAGTTATTCCGTTTATGAAATGCAAACGTATGAATATTTAATGAATTGGCTCACCTCTGCCTGTTTGCAAAGACATTGCTTAAGTTCTGCTATGAGTAGGAGATTTTTTATGGTTCAGGCCAATGGACGTTAAGGAGATGCATCTGAGCAGTGTTAGTAAAATTAATTTTGCTAAAGAGTGAATATGTTTAACATGAATTAACGACGAAATGTGATGCACAAGGTTTTTTTATGCTTCAAAATTCACCAATTTTATTTTATGGATAGCTGCTAACACTCTCTAGATTTAGTGTTGTTGGCTTTGTGGGATGAGAATTCCTTGATGTGGGATTATCCCTTTGAATGGTAGCAGCCTTTTTAATTCCTACCCCAGTGCCTAGTGGTTACGCAATCCACTTAACAGTTTTGATAGCAATATTATGATAAGAAACAACTAATGGTTGGCTTAATCCATCGGTTGTGACAGCTTTTACAACACAGGAAGCTTGCATCCGCGCAATTCAGAGCTGTTCTACGTGTACGTCGCGTATGATGGAGCTCTATACGCGCCCGCTCCGCATTACGCGCGCACAATGCTGCCATGACACGCATTCTAATGGACTGTTAATTCTTACAACAAAGTTGATTTGCACAATACAGCGCCACGTACGAGATTGCAAATTTTAGGGATCAAAATCAAATGCCTAAACACATCTAGTCTTTAGAACATGGCTGGCCTCGTCCATTTCCTTCTTGCTTAATGTGTACATTCTACCAGTTGGTGTGGTTGGATTGACTCGGGTTAGAATGTCATCAGGATCCACACCCAATATATCCTCATGCTCAGGGTAGACAAATGATTTTGCAGGGATGCAAGGGTGGAGGAATGTGATATTGATGGTGTGTCCTTCTTCATCTGCATTTAGTACACAACCAAGCCAACACGATCCATTGTAGGCAACAGTAACATAGCCATTAATGGTGTCAATTGAAAGGGTGCGAACAGCATGTGCCAGGGTAACCCTTTCCCTCCTGGAGTGTGGACTATCCGAAAATTGTCTGACTTCAACAGTGTTCTCAACAACTGGCACAATACAGTGGAGTTTTTGAGTACCTGCAACTGTTTTACTAACTTTCAGCCTCTCTTCCAGTACTTTGGCTTCCTGAACATGCTCCTCAAAAGTAGCATAGCCAAAGTGAATTCCCTTGATGTTAGCCACAGCGAAGTCATAAAGTTGGCGAGTAGTAAGTATTTGGCCTTCATAAGGTCGCTGGAGGCTGGCTTTAGTTGCTGTTTGCTTCAAGGTCCCCCCAGCACCATCACCAGCACCATCACCAGCAGACTTTCCGTGGGAGGTTGCAAAAAAGTGCCACTCAGCTTCCACTCCAAAATCTTCATAATGGTGGCATAAATTAGTAAAGTTTTTGCAATATGCTTCCCTGAGGTTGCAGGTACTCAAAAACTCCACTGTATTGTGCCAGTTGGTGAGAACACTGTTGAAGTCAGACAATTTTCGGATAGTCCACACTCCAGGAGGGAAAGGGTTACCCTGGCACATGCTGTTCGCACCCTTTCAATTGACACCATTAATGGCTATGTTACTGTTGCCTACAATGGATCGTGTTGGCTTGGTTGTGTACTAAATGCAGATGAAGAAGGACACACCATCAATATCACATTCCTCCACCCTTGCATCCCTGCAAAATCATTTGTCTACCCTGAGCATGAGGATATATTGGGTGTGGATCCTGATGACATTCTAACCCGAGTCAATCCAACCACACCAACTGGTAGAATGTACACATTAAGCAAGAAGGAAATGGACGAGGCCAGCCATGTTCTAAAGACTAGATGTGTTTAGGCATTTGATTTTGATCCCTAAAATTTGCAATCTCGTACGTGGCGCTGTATTGTGCAAATCAACTTTGTTGTAAGAATTAACAGTCCATTAGAATGCGTGTCATGGCAGCATTGTGCGCGCGTAATGCGGAGCGGGCGCGTATAGAGCTCCATCATACGCGACGTACACGTAGAACAGCTCTGAATTGCGCGGATGCAAGCTTCCTGTGTTGTAAAAGCTGTCACAACCGATGGATTAAGCCAACCATTAGTTGTTTCTTATCATAATATTGCTATCAAAACTGTTAAGTGGATTGCGTAACCACTAGGCACTGGGGTAGGAATTAAAAAGGCTGCTACCATTCAAAGGGATAATCCCACATCAAGGAATTCTCATCCCACAAAGCCAACAACACTAAATCTAGAGAGTGTTAGCAGCTATCCATAAAATAAAATTGGTGAATTTTGAAGCATAAAAAAACCTTGTGCATCACATTTCGTCGTTAATTCATGTTAAACATATTCACTCTTTAGCAAAATTAATTTTACTAACACTGCTCAGATGCATCTCCTTAACGTCCATTGGCCTGAACCATAAAAAATCTCCTACTCATAGCAGAACTTAAGCAATGTCTTTGCAAACAGGCAGAGGTGAGCCAATTCATTAAATATTCATACGTTTGCATTTCATAAACGGAATAACTTGAGGTATGCAAATGTATTGCAATTTTGTATGTTTCTTATGGGAGAATATATATAAGAAACAGTACTTCCATATGAGAAAGTGATGTATCTAGGGTGGTACAAATTACTGTGAATTGACCCCATCGCAAACCAGTGAACTGGTCTAAAATTATACACTGAGCCATACAATGCAAGCACTAATGTTGTTAGATTACTACACTTACATGTAAGTCAGTATACTACACATGCACCCATGAGACAAACAGGAATAAAAGCTTATGATACTTGAAATATATGGTAAACTGGTGACAATGAGAAAGCACTGTGCGACTGTGGAGTATATCTCAACTGACTTACATACTCTTTCAGTTCATATCTGCATGTTCTAATATATGCTGCATTGCATTTGTACTCACAGTAATTCCAGTGAAGCTGGTGTTGGACATCTGCTGGAATAGTTGTTCCATGATGACATCATTGGAAGCCGTATTGTTTGCAGTAGAAAAAAGAGGTGGAGCCACATTGCGGAAGGAATTTGATGTTCCATTGCTAAAAAACTGGCTACTACGAAGATCTGAAACACAGTGAACTTCAATAACATCTTACAATGTGACTACACCTTCCTTTATCATGACTATGAAACACATTTTTTAATTAATCTAATTAAATAACTAGTGATATCTGAGTTTTGTGGAGTTTATTAGGGAAAAACAGTAAAGTATATATCACTGCCTCAGTGCATATAAATCCCACACACAATAATTCACACAAAAATACAAACATCTTTTACATTGCGGCATCACCTTGCAAGGTCTTGTTAATTGCAAGAGCAAATGCCCAAAATGAATCAAAGTACGATGGATCATCGCGATTTGGATCAAGTCCAAGTATAGCTGCACGCTTGGTATATTCCTCATAGTACTGGTTTAAGCTCTGGGTGTAACAGAATCAGAATCGGCTCATTAAAATATAATCCTTACCACATGTGTGCTTTCTTCATTATTACAACATACAATGCAAATGTGTAAACATCTGCTGATTGGCACTAAAACAGTGCAATGAACCCAAGAAATGGATTCAACATTGATGTATGACTTACAAGACCTGATACAGTGATTTCATTGCTGTCATAATTATGGGCGTTCAATGCTACAGCAAAAGCTCCGTTTAGAGCCATTTCCATTTGCTCCTTTGTACAAGACAAGTTGTAACCCTTTGCGTTGGCAGGATCCCACCACTGGGGTCCATACCAGTCACGAAGGATGAGGACATATTGTGGTGCATACTTCTTTTTATGGTAAGCCTACAATGCCAGAGTCAAATAAACAATACAGATACACATACATATGCACAGATGTAACATATAAATTAATCCATCACTATTAGGCTCATGACCAATGCAAAATAATTGTATGTGCCTCATTACCTTACCTCACAAACTGCTTTAAGAGCATCTGGTTGGTACACTGCCAGTTCAATTATCCGAGAATCAGTGTTCTGAATAGGAATGCAAAGTTAGTTGTGAAATTACTATTCATGACTGCATTAACTCTCCCGTGAGCAGCAGCACAATATTGCGCCACAGCTGCTGTACAAAAGCCACTTTGTTTTCTAAATCGTTAACGTTTTTGTAGTCGACAACACAATGTTCAGAGGAAATGTTTCTTGCTTGTCAGATTCGCGGGGTTGTTTACAAAGAACGTTAACGCACAAAAACTTATTCCACACTATACCACATAATTGACTTTGCCCATGAGAGAGTTAAGCATGAAAGGATTGAGCTCGACTTGAAACAGAATGAGATGATTGCATTGTAAAGAATTATTGACACGACTGCATGTCCATTTATTCATGTAGTTTTTATTTGTAATGTACATCAGTATGCTTAGAAGGCTTATATAGCTAAAACATGCATTAGTTTTTATTCATCCTATTTCAAAATGACCCTCTAGTGCAACCAACATGTTGTGACAATTTGTTCCATACATCAAGATGTTTGTTTCAGGTATTGCAAACACCTCAAAGTAGTTTGTTTTAAGAACTGTGCCTTACAAAGAGCATCCCTTGTAAAATGAGGTTATCCAGGCTATTGGGTGATGATGCAATAGCCGAAAAAACTGTTGAAGTGATGCCTGGTGGCAATACTTTCTTTGTGCCATCCATTACCTGCATGAGGAGTGTGCACATGCATCTTACATCAACATACATTGTGTTGTCCAACATCTGCCTACCACAGTAAACAGTGCGTTATCTTCTGCTATAGTGTACAATTTTTTCCATCCAAATTTGTCGAACAGTGCTTTGAAGACAGACGGCAGCAAGGCTTCATTGGGAAGCATTTGGAAATACATTTTGTATGCGTTTCTATCTTCAAGCTCTGGGGCTGAAGAGTCACTGGACACCTGTCGTAAAGAAATGTGCGCACGTTAATGCCATTAAAAATAATAAATTAATAACCATATTCGATCACAATAGAGAAGAGCTTTGAAACGTTGCATAGTTTAGACACTTTGTTATTGTATACATTCAAATACACCTATTCAGAGCACTTGTTCTATACAGTGAAATGTGTTGAATAATTATTGGATTTGAGAATCAATTGCTGCCATTCTTTAACTACAAAGTGAGTGAGAGGCTTAAAATGCACATGGTACTTTACATTTTTCGGATTACTCTCTGTAAATGATTGGAATACTACCACTGGGTGAAAAGTTGGATTTACTCTACAATATTTTTCACGCAAATCAGTGTGCAGGATATGGACTTTACCGGTATAGCACAAGTGAGTTTTCATATTTACTACTGTGCAAATGTGTATACCACATTTACCCATATTTGACCACTAGTCTCATTGTCACCTAGTGTGCAGCTACTGATATGAATGCAGTGGTATGCCGACATACTTGTGTTAGGCCATAGAACTGACTGATCTGAGCTGTTGGGACCGTTGCAGCTTCACAGCCCGACCCCACTAGTCCTACGATGGGCAGCCTTGGTGACAAGTAGGCACCAAAGAGCATGGTCAGTGCCGTAGTCTCGTTGCACTTCACACGTAGTTGCATTCAGCAGTATGGGAGAGAGTATAAAGGATGCATAAGGAACAACAATGAACGCATGAATGTGCACCACATGCTGCATTAGTCAGCTCCATAGGCTGGAGCGTGATGTAATAGAGCGTTATCATTTCTGCGCTTAAATGAAGCGTTGGTGAAAGAGTAGTCAAAATGCAAAACTATATGCTGACGCTGACGGTGACCAGGGCTATAGCTACGAAAATATGCCAACAGAAGCCAGACGGAGGTGGAGGGTGGCCGGCCCTAATTCAATACGTTGCGTACCTGGGAATCGGTCAACTTGTATTGTAGCCTGTATCCGGGTAGAAGGCTGCTGTTCTCGTTGATCAGGTCAAGCGCTAACTGGACTCCAGATAGTGAGTTGTACGTGACGTAGTCTCCAGAGAAGCTCATCATTAGCGCGATGGTGAGAGGCGAGCGCGTGTCGCTGAGACTCACGTTCGAGGGATATATGCTATCAAAGTCTCCAACCTGTTTACTGGCATGGCCGCTGAAGAAAACGAATATCGCGAGGAAGGTTATCGCATCAGAGAATGACATAATTGGGGTGTAATCGTACTGTAGAACTAAAGATCGATACATGTACTCAGATAATATGATATTCTAGTGGGCGCGTGATCGTATAATTAGGTTCATTCATCACATTGCTCGGGTGGGAGAGGTAACACCTGCCCTTAAGGGAAACGAAATTTATTGACCGTGTCACCAACTTAATTCACCTGGTAATAGAGATGTACATGAGCTGATACAGAGTTAGACGCGAACTGTGATGCCCACTGAATCTGTATATATATCAATAACCCTTTTTCTAGATGCACCCCGCCCCTCCCACACACACACACGCACACACACACGCACACACACACACACACATGAAACATACACACAACACACGTGCACACTATAAGCGTACATATACAATACATGTACATGTAGTATCACAAACGTGGTGTGTGCATCCGGTTCATTCATTGAATACGTGGTTTGTCACGGTTGCCATCCTGAAATGGTTCTAGGACCGTTTCAGGCTGCCCGTCTTGATCCGACGGACTGAAACAGGCTATGCCTGAAACGGTCATTTTGGTCCTAGGACCAAAACAGGTATCTTATAATTCGTTCCCGCTAGTGGTGTTAAGAAAACAAAAACCATATATTCACACAAGAAGATCATAACAGTTGGGAGACATATCTGTCATACACACAAAGGGCAGCACCATTTCTCATCACAGTTGGGGAGTGAGAGAAGACCAACACACTTGACATGGCAACAACTTTTACATTGAACCATATCTCCAAATGTTTCTGGCATCAAATATGTGCTTTTAAAATACAAGTTTTCTGCGTACAGGCTTTCTTTGATCTCTTGCTTCATTTATCAAGAGTTGGAAGTAGTGGAAATTTCCGTTCTGAGTACTGAAAGCATTTCAGAATGTGGCTTCTCATTTTGACCTAATCAAATTCCAAGCCAGACATACAGTAACCCAATATGCACAGAGCTGATAAGAGCTGAACTCAATTTTCCCCTTCGCAACCTGCTGTGGCTTAGGCTACATGATGTCATCCAGTGGTTACCGGATAACAGATGATTTTGAATTGCTTCATTTCTTACAGGTATAAACCCACCAGTCTGGACCAGAAGTGTTGACTGCCAGCCTTCAATGTGAGAAAATTGTTTTTGTACAATACCTTGAGCAAGGTACATATGTTCATCACTTAGCCAGTCTCCACTCTTAAGAACTGCTTTCATATTCCTACTGAAAGGAAATTTTCTATCTCTAACCTGCATTTGAGAAAGTTTCAGCAGTAAGCATTAATTTATACATCATTACACACCTGTGCACATACTTTCGATTTATCCCCAACATTCAAAGGTTGATCAATTTCAACCACGTCACCATGTTCACTGAGTGCCTTTTCATCTTGCTCACTAGCAATAGCTCCATGTGCATCCTTTGTATCTTCAACCTGTTCACTGTCACCTGGGATACCATTACACTGTTCCTGACATCGCCAATATGTTCATTGGCACCATCACTGTCATACTGTTCAATGGCACCTTCTATTTTATTCACTTGTTTTAAAAACCATTTCCAGAATTCCAATACATCGAGAGGACATCTATGCATTTTAAGTCGACCGATTGCATCAGTGGATAGAGAAAAATCGGAAAATCATAATTATATATATTTTATGACATTTGCACTGAAAGGAAAAGTGCTAAAAATTGTCAAAGAAAAAGTAATTAGTACTTGCGGTCGCGGTCATATACTCGTGCTTTACGTCATGAACTAGTTAACTAATGTAAGCACGCTTGTGCACGAGATCTCAGATCGGTCCTCACCACATAACCATTTGCGGAAATGCTTCTATAAGTCGAAGGTAGCAGCTGAACTTTATAGCCACGCCTCAGTCTGTCTTTGATCAGCCAACACACGTTCAATCCTGGCTCACTTCTACTAGTACCGGTACCATGAACGGGACTATGAACTGTACTTGTATAGATATGTGTACTTGTACGTAATCTGGCGTAGCATACCCTCCGCAAATAAACGTGGCTGTGCTACGCAAGACTAGCGTGTATGTGTGTCTCATATTTGCTGCACCATGGCCACGCAGAAACTGGTTGATATTTCTGTTAACTGCAAGATTCAGGCTGGCTGGCATCTGCAGATCTAGGCCTATTACGGGGCTTCCGGTCACACGACTCACTTAGACAAACTTTGGCTTTCTCAGCAGTTCGAGCTTCCACTGTGCTTGCCATGGCCAGATGTACGAAGGACCTTACATAATATGCACGTGATCGGTCTTTAGAATAGACTGATATCTGCATGCACCACTCCGACACCATGTGCCTACGTCGTACACATAAGTAGAGAGCACTGTTTGCAGTCCTGTGTTGCGTGTGAATCGTGAATTACATCAAACATAGTAAAGTAGACTTTACTAGATATAGTAAAGTAGACTTTACTGTCTATGATTACACGCTGGACTTTTTTACTCTTTCAGCGACAGTTCACAGAAAGGTTGAATTGTCTTTGATATGGGCTCAGGTTGCGTTGTGTAAACTTACCACGGGTGCAGACCTTACAGTTGTGGCTAGATAAGAACTCCATCTACAGTTTAGGTGTACAACAAGTAGACGGTTGCTCCTTCGTGGCAGGATATGGCTTTTTGCATGGATATTTACACATACATGTTTTTCAACATCGGTTTTGACTTTGAACACAGATGGAACGCTCAATTGGCAGAACTAACAGTACAGCGCACCTGACTGGATTTGGACAAATCATCCACAACCAACCAGTTTTCAGGCTCTCATGCAAGCGGCATATATTATCATCATCTATAACAGTAAGGTCTGCACCCGTGGTAAAGTTTACGTAACACTAAAACCCACCTTGACCACTGCTGATGTAATCTGGAGAGCCCCAAGGTCGGTTCTCAAACAGCCCACTTCTCCAAGTGTCTTCTCAATGGCCTCTCTCCTCTCCTAACCACAGTACCTCCAACAGTCAAACACAAATGCACATCACTTGTGAACACTCTTAAAACTATAAAGTCTCAGACAGTACTCTCCGTCAGACCTTCAAACGATGATCGTGCGCTCCCCGAGTCCAGTCTCGTCAGAGTTCGATGGTTTTTTAATGATCCACTTCGACTCGTCTTCTGAGGTAACCTACGAGAATGTTCCCCTGAACCCATTATGTAAACTTACCGCGGGTGCAGACCTTACAGTTGTGGCTAGATAAGAACTCGCCACCTGAACACATGCAACAGCAAATAAAAAGGTGAGACAGTCGCTCCTTCATGACAGAAATTCTTGGCGATGTACATGTACACTTCATATACATGTTTTGAACACCAGTTTTGACTTTGTGCACAGATGGAGCGCTCAATTGACAGCGACCGGGCTGGATTAGCGTCTCGACACTAACAGAAATCGTAAGATCTGCACCCATGGTAAAGTTTATGTAGTACAAAACCACCCTTGATGTAATCTGGTGGTTTACCTGGATGCTGAGCACTCCTCCAATTTTCCACTTCCCATACCATGGCTGCTCTCAAACAGCAACCCCCCCCCCCCCCCCCCCCCCCCTTCTTTTCTCAACAGCCTCTCCTCTCTTAAACCACAACACCTCCATATCTCACTACATGTAGCACACTTTTAAAACATGACCAGCACAAAAAGCATACCCAAGGTTACACACATGTACACTACCCAGCTTCAATCCAGCCATGGTATGTGTGTTGTGTGTGTGTGATATGGAGAGGTTGCTTCCTCAATTTCAAGCTTGGCTAATTGGTGCATGGTGCTCTGTATATACATATACATTTGCAAATGTACAAATGACTACATATAAAGATCGTTTGGGTATGCTGTATACACCCTACCAAGCTCCAAACACTTTTGGTTATTGATTTTATGCTTTCTGATCTCAGCCTCCTCGGCTGCAGCCCCTTCAGAAGGCTTGCTGCTGTTAGGATTGAAGGAATTAAGGGAGAGGTCACCATGATGTCAAAGGCAGCATGTTTCCCTCTCTCCCAACTGAGGACAAGTACATCCTCTGGCCAGGTATGGCTTAGGTCAGGTGTAAGACCACTGCCAGACTCTACCCTCACTCCAAGGTGGGCACGATGGCAGAACTCAACAAACAGATGATTGTGGTGAGTGATGACACCTGCTTTAGAGAACAAGGGGGAGGAACCACTTGAGTGTGTACTCAAGCTCATAATGATTTTTTTTTTCACACTGCCAATCAAACAGTAGACAGCCTGCATAATGACCACAGTGCTGTATGTACCACATTTCATAATTGCATTGATCTTAAAACCCCAGTGCAGCTGATGGCATGTGTACATGTAACCAGCTCAGCAAAAGGTCGCGGCATGCAGTCACTTTTAGAAAAGCCTACAAGTATAAGATGTGCATATCTCTACCACACACACATGCACATGGCTCTATGTATGTATACACGTAGCTGCATGACTACAACTTTGTCTCCCTCCCCCGGCCTCTCCCCCCCCTCACACACTATGCCCCAACGTATGTATGCCAGTGTGCACTGATGTATTCCTATTGCCAGGCTTGGCCTAATACATAATACCATGCCTTCCCATATCCAAACCCTTTCTCCAAAAGCTTTGTCAATGTGTGGGTGCGTGGTATGGCATGCGTGTGTATGTGCGTATCACAAAGGGCGGATTGAAAGCTTGCGTTTGTCTACTCGGTGTCAACGCATGCATATTCAATAATGGTGGATGTAGTATGCATGTACAAGCCTTCTTATAGGTACACACACAGAGTGTAATACGTACTAAAGTAACTGTATAATATGAAAAGAAAAAGTGACTTGAAGAGTTATATCTTGAATTAAAGTTAACGTGATGCTTATTATTTTTTCCAAATGGGGCCAGGGAACGAGTGAGGGTGTTACAAGAGTAGCGCCATATATGGCATTGGCTGCCATTTGTAATAGTAATCATTGAATCATGAGCACCATTGACGATTATGATATAAATCCTCTAGGAACCGACAGGTTTAAGGTTAAAAATGATGTTTTTTACCAAAGTAAAACACGTTGGTGTATAGTGGACCAGAATCTGTTGCCACAAGTGAAAAATCCAACGAATCAAGATTTATAGCTGGTACAATACTGTAATTAGGTCAGAAAAACTGCATTTTATGTACTTGTCTACGGAAAGCACTATTTTGCCTCCAGAGGAACCAACATAAAGGGGGTATTTTCTCTTTTTAGAATCTAAGACAGAGGATACTGAGCAACAAGCTTGAGTTGCCGCAAGTGAAGTATCATCTTGGAATAGTTAGTAATTATCAAGTATCGGTTTTTGCTGTACATTATTATTAGCCCCTATTCTTGAATATTTTATAAAAATGGATCACGGATAATTCACAAAAAAAATCATATTAGTCTTTCTAAATATGTACAACAGAAATCATGTGATGGAATCTCAGAAACAAGTAACTTTTACAACTTTGGTGACCGCTCAAATTGGTGCTGATGTGCTGAAGAAAGATTTATTTAGGAAAAAGAGGAAAGGTGGTAAATTGGACCCAAAGTCGTATATAATAACAGCAAAGTATAGCAAGGGATGTTATTCATTGCGATCCGTTGACAATCCATTTGACTGCATTAAAAGTATGAATGGTGATGATCTAAAACTGTTCACAGCAAAAACAGATTGATGCATGTCACTAGAAATCAATAATAGGGTACTCATTTTTTGAAAAACGAGTGCCCTATTATTGATTTCTAGTGACACGCATCAATCTGTTTCATTCACAAAATCAACCTACACATCATCATCATTGTGAATTATCACCTCAGCATCCAAATCAGTTGCCATTTCAGAATGCTAGTCAAATAGAGTCTCAACAGCCCCTTCCCCATCCCTAAATCAACAGCCATGTCCACCAATAAATCCTGAACAGTCCATGTCATCCACTCCACCAGCCTACCAGCCTCTCTCAACAACAGTCCACTCCACCAGCCTCTCCACCACAATCCACTAAAACAGTCTCTCCACAACAGTCCACTCTAGATAAAGATGATTTCTATACAAGGTTTGGTGGTACAAGTTTGCAGTATCTCTATTATTTGGCTATATTTTCATACCTTGTATCACATATGTAGCCCTGAAGACAGAACACTGTTTGTCATTTTGAAAGAAATGGATAGGTTAAGGGTAAGTGAGTGTATTTGGAATAACATAATACAACCCCTCACTGCCATAGTTAGAGCTCACTGCCATCATCCTGGGTGACACAAGTTCGGAGCTGCGTAAATTATATTGGCACGGCACAAAACATAATGCATGCACACACAAATAGCTTGAAATAGTGTTTGGGACATCTAACCCACACTTCTGGTGCATGTGTCAGGAAGTATGACAGAGGGATTAGTGACCAACACAACAATAGATCTATTCCAACTATGTTTCGGGATATGCATGTTTGTCACAGTACATAAGAATTGAATCATCCATAACTTTATTATAATGTAATAAGAGAATCATGATTATATACCTGTGCAAGATTTTTTAGTCTTTCACTGGTTACCTTTGTCATGTGGCCAGGTACATGCATTCTCCACAGTCATACTATGCAAAAAAAAGCATTTAAGTGAAGAGGTAAGGAACTCAGTTGGCTTACGTCAATAACTTGTCAGGTGACACAGGATTCAAATCAATATCGATAGGTAAAGTAGCTTTGTCCCCAAGCATTACTCCATATGGTGTGTAGTAACTGAACTCATGACAGGATGTGTTATAAGCAAACACTGCTGAATCAAGAAATTTATCCCACAGTTCTTTCTGTCCTGCAACTGCTTTCACAAGCATCATTTGCAATGTTCGATTAAATCTTTCATCAAGTCCGTTAGACAAAAAACTTTAGTTGAAGAAATAAAATAATTGTATATATCTGTGGATTGTAGGGTGTGATTAGGCAATGTTTTATCACCAAACGTTTCATAATTTCAGAATTTAACTTACCTTTACCAGAAGTCATTACTTGAGGCAGTCCCATTCGCAGGAAAATCAATATATTAAGATAAGTAGTAAAACGAATACGTAATGATATGTAATGATAATTGTAGTAACTCGGCTAAAGTACCAATTTTAATCTGTCAAAATCCAATGCGGCAACACTTAAATACTAGCATGCGCATGCGCGTTGCATAATATAATACATCAGTTATCACATCTTTCTTCCTTCTCAAGAAAACCCTGCTTGATACCGTTCAGGCAGCCGTCTGTTCCTGCTGGGATATCTTCGGTCTGGTGCTTGTTGCACGATGACTGGTGGGCGGGCTTCTTGATCTATTTCTTCGTCAATCTCAGGCTCATCGCCCACCACCGAATTATTGGCATCTTCCTCTTGCTCATCTTGTGCTCCATTATTGAGCTCTGGATCTTCTGCAGCCACATCAGTCGATAATCTGTCTCACATCCACGTATCATCAGCCTCGCCTGCTCGCTTCCTTAGTTGATCTTGGTGTCTTCTGCACACAATCCCATTTTCTAACACCACATCAAACGATAATGGCCCCTTGCATTTTGTGATTTTCCCAGGCACCCATTTCCATCTGCCCCCCCGCGCATAATATTTCACATATACGCTTTCCTGTTCTTGAAAACTCCTTTCAACTGCATTGGTATCGTGTGCTGCCTTTTGTCCCTGCTGCCTCCTTTCCACTCTTTCCGCTAAATTTGGATGCAATGCATCTAAACGGGATCGGAGCCTTCTGCCATACAGAAGTTCAGCAGGAGAGACACCAGTGGTCGTCTGGGGGGGTAATTCTGTACTGAAATAAGAATCTTGCCAACTTATCTCTGAGTGTTCCAGTTGTCATCTTCTTTACTCCCTGCTTCACAGTTTGCACAGCCCTTTCTGCCATTCCGTTAGAAGACGGATGATGTGGTGCTGACCTAATGTGTGTCACACAATTATTTTTAAGGAAGTCATGAAACTCCCTGCTTGAAAAACATGGCCCATTATCCGTCATCACTGTTTCTGGTATTCCAAACCTTGAAAATATTGTTCGCAGTCGCTGGATAGTTGCCTCTGCAGTAGCATCTTTCCCGACCTCCACTTCGATCCACTTTGAATGAGCATCAATCACCACCAGCAACATCTGCCCTTCGACAGGGCCTGCATAATCTATGTGTAATCTTGCCCATGGTCTGGTAGGCCAACTCCAAGGTTGTAAGGGAGCCACTGGTGGTGATGGTCTTGCAGCCTGACACTGAGGACATTTGGAAACCAGCATTTCAATATCTTTATCTATTCCCGGCCACCATACAAATGTTCTAGACAAGCTTTTCATTCTAGATATTCCTGGGTGTCCCCCATGCAACTCTTGTAATACATAATTTCTTCCTTTTTCTGGGACAACCACCCGATTACCCCAAAGGATACAACCATCATGAGTTGATAGCTCCATTCGACGTTGCCAGAAAGATAACAGGGTCTGTGATGCACCTGAAGGCGGATGTAGTGGCCACCCTGCCAATATATACTGCAACACTTGTGACATAATTGGATCTTTCTTAGTCCAATGCTTCACTTGTGAACAGTCTACTGGTGAGTCCTTTAGACTTTCAAAAAGTAGGACCAATTCTGTGGGTATTTCTTCTTCCTCTTCAATTTGCTTCCTGTCCATTGGTAGCCGGCTCAATGCATCTGCATTACCATGCTCTTCAGTTTCCTTGAAAACCAACTTGTACTTGTACACTGCTAGAGTCATTATCCACCTTTGTATTCTCCCTGACACCTGCATAGGGATTCCCCTTTGGGGGTCAAATAGCTGCAACAATGGCTTGTGATCTGTTACAATTGTAAAATTTCTTCCATATAAATACAAATGAAACCGCTTTACACCAAATATGCAAGCAAGCCCCTCCTTTTCAAGTTGTGAATAGTTTTTTTCTGCACTAGACAGTGTACGAGAAGCAAATGCAATGGGTCGATCTGTACCATCTGACATTTTATGGGACAGTACGGCACCCACACCATAAGATGAAGCATCACATGCTAAAATCAATTCCTTATTGGGGTCAAAATGTACAAGTACCTTGGCAGACAGTAGCAAATTCTTTGAGTTCTCAAAGGCCATTTTCTCCTTCTGTGTCCAATTCCATGGAATCTTAGCCTGCAGTAGCCTGTACAATTGTGCCAGCATGGTTGCCATGCGTGGAAGAAACCGAGAGTAGTATGTCAGAAGCCCCAAATACGATTTTAACTCTGTTATATTCTTAGGCTCTGGTGCATTCTTCACTGCTTCTACCTTTTCTGCCAAGGGATGAATACCATTTTTATCAATTTTGTATCCCAAATACACAACTGACTCCTGCAAAAAGAAGCATTTATCTTTGTTGAGGTGAATACCAGCTTCTTTTAACTTATACAGAACTTTTTCAAGTGTCTCCAAATGTTCTTTGTCAGTACTGCCTGTTATTAAAATGTCATCAATATACACAATCACCTTTGGGATCCCCTGAAGTAACTGTCCATTATCCTCTGAAATATACTAGGAGCTGATGACACCCCAAAAGGCATCCTAGTATATTGGAATAATCCTTTATGTGTATTAATTACCATAAATTTTCTGGAAGCCTCATCCAGTTGGACCTGCAGATATGCTTTACTCAAATCTAACTTGGTAAACCTTTCCCCACCTGCCAATGAGGCCAATATATCTTCATTTTTTGGCAGTGGATACCATTCAGTTTCTAAGGCCTGGTTTACAGTTAGCCGGAAGTCACCACATATTCTAATAGATTGATCAGGCTTAACCACAGGAACAATTGGTGCTGCCCACTCCGACAGTTCAACTGGTTGTAATATACCCTCTTGAACTAGTTTATTCAGTTCTTTCTCAATCTTTTCTTTAATGGCATATGGCCTGGTCGAGCTTTGCAAAATCGAGGTACTGCATTTTCTTTCATAACTAGTTTTGCTTCATAGCCTAGCACTGTACCTAGCCCTTCATTAAACACCATTTCATACTTTGTCAATACATTTTCTAATGAAGCACCCTTCTGTATAACAAACAAAGACTTCCAGTCAATCCTAAAGCGGTATAGCCAGTCTCTCCCCAAAAGTGATGGTCCTGCTCCCTCCAACACAATTACTGACAATTTATCTGTTTGGTTAATGTACTTCACGTCTGCTTCCCATTTACCTATCACTTTTAATGACTCACCAGAATATGTACACAACCGAATTCCTGACCTCTCTAAGACCTTCCCTGACCATAGGCGCCGGAATGTTGATTCCGAAACAATAGATACAGCGGCTCCTGTGTCTAGCTCCATTGTGACCAATACTCCATCGATAGACACCTGCAATTGAATGGGTTCGTTATTGATTTTGCATAATACACCTTGTATACGCAATTGTTGGAGTGCGTTAGTACTGTCTCCTTCCTCCTCTAGGTCTTCTGACTCCTCGCAACACCTGTACTCCTCGCCGAGATGGCTGCATTCCCCCAGCCTTCGCTTGTACTTGTTTACACGCCCTCCGGATATGACCTCTTTTGCCACACCCAAAACACTCAGCACTTCGATGTGGGCACTTATCAGGAGCGTGGTCCCTCCGCAGACACCTGTAACACCTCGGGGTTCCAGTTCCAGGACCTGTTCTCCACTGAGGTCGTCCAGGAGTTACAGCATGTACCTGTTGGTTTTGGTGCTCGGCCAACGCCTGAGAGCGTCCACTGTGTATTTCTTTTGCGCACCGTTCTGCCACTTCGCAACCTTGGGAAATCTTAAGGGCTGAATCAAACGTCAAATTTACCTCAACTAAGAGTCTCTTTTGCACTCGCTCGTCGTTAATGCCACATACTAGTCTGTCTCGCCAGAGATCATATATAATCTCTGGTCTCGCAGCATATCGTTAAGGCAAATATATGATCTCTGGTTAAGGGCATCACCAAACTCACACTTCCGAGCTAGCTCCTTAAGCTGCGTTACGTACACACTTACAAACTCGCCTTGTTGCCTGACCCTGCTATGGAACCTGTACCGCTGGACTATTACCGGCGGCTTGGGACTTAAATGCTCTGCCATCAATTTTATCAGTTCATCGTACGTCTTGCCTCCCGGTGTCTCTGGCGCAACCAGACTAGCTAGCGTCTGGTACGCTTTCGGCCCTATGGTGGAAAGAAGAACCAGAGATCATTATATGATCTCTGGAAGAACTGAGCGCTTCTTACTTGCATCATTCACTCCGTTAGCCCCGAAAAAGTGCCCAAGCCTTTCGACGTATTGTGACCAGTCTTCCTCCCCCTCCACATATTCTCCAACCGCTCCAAAGAATGCCATGAACACCCTCGTCGCCAGTTATGTAGTAACTCGGCTAAAGTACCAATTTTAATCTGTCAAAATCCAATGCGGCACTAGCATGCGCATGCGCGTTGCATAATATAATACATCAGTTCACGCGAAAATGATAACATATAAAATGTTATATAAATGCTTCTCGTTTGAATCGTTATATCTTCCGAACGGTAAACGCTATCAACATCCTATTTTCAACACTTCATACCACACCATTTCTCTATGGTAAAATACGTTTTGGGATCTTGCACTTGCTCCTTGCCAGTATTGCAACGTTCAATACCCCACCGGGTTCAAACCCGCCATAACTTTCTGTAGGAGCAATGAAATCGCTTCAAATTCGGTATGTAGGTAGAGAGGTCCTATACCTATCGATTTGTTCTGTTCGTTAATTTGTATGCTATCTGTTACGGAGATACAGTTGAATAAACTACGTGCACGTTTTCCCGCTTGATTCGCGCCAATGTAATGATCCCCGCCTCCCCATACATTGAGCGGAGCGCAATTTGCTCAAATCATTGGCGCGAAACGAGCGCGAAAATGTGCACGTAGTTTGTTCAACTGTATCTCCGTAACGGATTGCATTAAAATTAACGAACAGAACAAATAGATAGATATAGGACCTCTCCACCTAAAAACCGAATTTAAAGCGATTTGATTACTCCTACAGAAAGTTATGGCGGGTTTGAACCCGGTGGGGTATCGAACGTTGCAATACTGGCAAGGAGCAAGTGCAAGACCCCAAACATATTTTGCCATAGAGAAATGGTGTGGTATGAAGTGTTGAAAATAGGATGTTGATAGCGTTAACCGTTCGGAAGATATAGCGATTCAAACGAGAAGCATTTATATAACATTTTATATATAAATGCGAGTTATCATTTTCGCGTGAACTGTCCCAGTTATCACAATAAATTTTTGAATCACCTTGTACTTGATGGGCCTTGCTTTAACCCATTTAGAGAAATAATCACTCAAAGTATGAATTTACCTAACAAAAAAGGATGGCACCATACATCAGTATGCTGCATGTACTTTTACTAATGAATCACATCATATGATGTACGCACATATCACACTTATGGGCATACCTGATAACTTGATGAAATAGGTGATATTGGTCCAATGAAATCAATTACTACATGATAGCATGCTGTATAAACAGGGTGCAGTTCAGTAACTGCCAGT
The DNA here is from genome assembly GCA_013339895.1 of Ephydatia muelleri. Lineage (NCBI taxonomy): Eukaryota > Metazoa > Porifera > Demospongiae > Spongillida > Spongillidae > Ephydatia > Ephydatia muelleri. The sequence continues at coordinate 11,521,274 of JABACO010000006.1, forward strand.
TATGCTGAATGCCTTTGACAACAAACTTCACAGGACGATACCTTGAATTACATGCAAGCAAACATGTAAGGAAACTGGATTCCAACCAGAGTATGACGACAGCATATCTCCTGATGCCTACCAGTTGAATAACTTTATTGTTAAGCCCTTTTCACGTGAAACGTTCTCTAAGTTCTCTTACAGTAATTGTTCGTTTTATGCCCAGATGGAGGATCGTTTGTTTCTCAGTGGTATCATCAATCAACTTTAATCTGTGTTTTGAGTAATGGAGTTTCTAACTAGGCTTCGCAAATGATATCAGTTAAAAAAAAAATATTCCGTTAGGTTCACATATTAAAAGAAATAGCATTGGGTACGCAGCAAGCCACAACATTATCGTAGAGCAATTACACAGGGTAGCTTTCATGGTACGCTGCTCTGTACTGGCAATTCCTAGATCATTATCACTCCAATGCTACAGCCCATGCCGTAGTTCGTAACCTACCGCACTCGTCCCTTAGTCTTCTTTTCCATTCACGCTTCGCCATTCCATATTTAAAAAAAAAAAAAAGAAAAAAAAGGGTCTGTTTTTGTTCTTATGGACCACTTCTTGTTCAAGGTACATCCCTCTGGTACCAACTCTGTATTCACCTTGTAATCGTACGCTTGCTCCAGAAGATCGGCAAGGCACCAAAATACAGCCAGATAGTGTAGGACAAAGTGGGAGTCGATAGTTGGTAAGTTATAACAATTTGGGGTTTATGATATAAACTTAAATCCACAAGGGTAAAATCGTTCCAATTAGACATAATTACGCGCGAAAGTAATGAAGTTTTTGTCTTGATTTATGTTTATGAGTGCTTGCAATGAAAAATATAATTCACATTCAGACCTATTGTACTATTTTATAAGATCATTTAAAATTCAATTGGAAATAAAACGCCGCGAATGTACATCATTAAAGGGTAAATGTAATTACACAATGATTCCGTAGAGCTATTCTGTGAACAAAATTGCCGATGTCATTAGGCTGGAGCCTCTAAAGCGCTGTTGCTGTAATTATAGCTCACTATTGCTTCACTTTGTGTGCATGGATATTTATCTCTGTATACACTTGTGCGAGAAAAGACTTGCTGAAATGACAATGACGAGGTATTGCATGTACACCCCGACATGAGTAGTAGCATATATGTACTATAAAAAATTTGAAATTTGAAATCAAGGAAATTTAAAGATGCATTAAATTCCAGTTGGAATAATGTACTGACCACTTTTGGCATCAGAGTAGGTAACCACCAACTCATTTTACCTCCCATTTCAGGAATATGGATGAAATGTACTTACCACTTTTGGCATCATTGTACCAATGCATTCATGGTACTATCTGCATGCATGCACAGGACGATCTTCATTGCTACACTTCATTTCATGATTAGTTGACTACATAAAAAGCTGCAATGCAGAATGTTCAAACATACATGTATACTCATCTAAATGAGTCCTGTACAGATCTTTATTTTCTCAGATCAGCTTCTGCCTGTGACTGGTGATGCTTGTGCTAAAAAAACAGATTCTTGTGTGGTTAAACTTAGAGTTTCATCTTTTTCTATTACTAGTCCTGCTGCTGGCTCAAGACGTTCTGACTGTGATGTGATCCTCAGGGATGCAATTGTGTTTTCTCTATCAAAATCATCATCAATCCTTTGGCACACATTGTCCTCCACTGCACTTTCAAAGCCCATCTCTGTACTCACATCAGTGCTTTTTACATGTTCTGCTATTCCATTTTTGTTACAGGGAGGTAATGTGTCGTTACCCACCAAGATAAAATTACTCTGCGATGCTTGTCTGATGGTCTAAACAGTTCAGGCACAGGTTGTTGGGTTTTGGTGTAGGAAATTCAGAAGAAAGTCAGTTATACACCAAAGACGTGACAGGCACACACATGTAAGTATTAATTGTAATGGAATAAATGTTCGTTATAAAGTTAAAAATTAAGACCTAATACGCACAGTAAAATATGCACATGTGCTTTGTTATTTTCAGGAAATACATTTATGACAAAAAAACATAAACTATGATGACAATACCTTTCTCGTTTTCTTCAAAGTTCTAAGCTCAGTTTCCAGTTGGTTTATTCGGTCCTCCAGAGAAGAGAGCTTTTCTTCGTAGTTACAGGTAGACCCGAGGTTTTCACCATTTGGATCACAATACAGGTAGTAGAACTGCAAAGGATCAGTTTCAAGTCACCATTTACTCATCAAGTTATCTTGCCTATTTATAAAGTCAAACCTCTAGTACAGTGCACTGTAAAGAAAAGGGGTCTATGCACGTATATCACACCAAAGTTTGATTTGATGTATGCATACACCTGTTGGACCAAATGTACGTTAAGATTCAATTTGTGGTTGTGAGTGGATTGTGTACAAACAAATACATTTTGGTTGCGAGAGTGAATCTTTCGGTCAAGGATCACTCCAAACCCAAAAATAAAGATTTGCAAATGCATCAAAAATGGCTAATGCAGTTGGACATTACAATGACCCATTACATTCCTGAGGTAGATACCTTGCACTTACTTTAGGTATGAACAACAGGCTCAGGATAGTGGTTGAAGTTATCCAGGCCCCAATCGAGTAGATTGCAGCAGATGTGTTAACATGATCATATATTGCTGCATAGCACACAATAATCACTGCCAATGATATTGAAGTTATGAATACAATTGCCACCAAATATTTAGAGTCATTGAGTCCTTTGGTTTTCACTTTTCGTATTGCAAAGGCGAGCGGGATGGCAGAAGCCTGTAAAATTGCCTTGTATGCTATAAGAATTATTCGCCATATTTGGAAGGACTTCTTTGGAGTAGACTCACACACTAATATCATGTTCATGGTTTCTTCTTCGAAAAACTGATATAGAGAATGAGTTCATGTTAAATGTGAGGCAATGCACTGTACTGAGGTGTGCATATTGTGTGCACTGTACTGAGGTGTGCATATTGTGTACACTGTACTGAGGTGTGCATATTGTGTGCACTGTACTGAGGTGTGCATATTGTGTGCACTGTACTGAGGTGTGCATATTGTGTGCACTGTACTGAGGTGTGCATATTGTGTGCACTGATGCTGCATTCTAACTTACACCAGTTTCACTTTTTGGATTCACCAGATCATGTACCAGAACAGCACCAACCCTTAGTTGTGGGACAGATAGAGTGAGAATCATTAAGACCACATCAATGGCAACCAGAATGCAGACTATGGCAACCAGCATCCAGTCCTTCACTGCCTGCCAGAGAAATTGGTAAGTGTTACAATGTAAATGTACTGTGAGTGACATTGTCAATCTATTTGATGTAGTGACAATCTATTTGATGTAGTGACCATCTAATGCTTAATTGGTGAAATAAGTAAATTAGGCAATGATGAGTTTCCTCCTCCCCTCTCTTTGTCTCGCTCACTTTAATTTATGCGCACAATACTTAGAATATAAATTTTTCAGGAAGATGTCAAGAGACAGCAGATATGCATTCAATGTGTCAGTAAGTATAACTAATTTAATATGGACCCTCTGTGACACTGCATATCACCAGCAGTACAGTACGTGCTAAATGGAGATTTACCAGTTTATTTGGTCGTGGGTCATTGAAAATATAGTAAATGCGACATGTTTTTACAAGTATGGGACCAAAAGCAAGAGAATAGCCAATAGACCACAGCCAAATACGCACCTAAAAAATAAAGGAGAATGAAATAATAGATAAGATTCAAGTACAAGTGTATTCACTGAACCAGCATGTGCATGAAGAAATGATAACATTACATTGCAAATGACTGATGTTGGCAGTATTGCCTTGCTCTGGATGGCTGCAAAGAAGATGCAGATGTAGAGCAAACAACACCCAGAACACGTTATCATAGTGAGAGCTGGACTTGTTAGACGAACAAGCCTAAAGTGACAGCTCAGGAAATAAAAGGGGATATTTGTGAAGCCACAGCACAAAATCAACCTTGTTTTGTGGAATATTGCAGTGAAACCGATGCACACAGAAACCAGGATCATTCCAAGTATTGCTAGAATGTACATAATGATTGTTAATGGCTTTTCTATTCCTTTCTCTACCGTGAAGGTTGTACCATCAGGTGGAATTCCATCTACAGAAATTTGGTGCAGTACAAAAGCACTAAAAAGATACATTATAAGCCAGATTTGGAATACATGTATTATTTCTGTCTCACCAAGAGATTGTATTTACTGGCTAAAAATGAGGATAGACTTACATGGGAATATAGTTTCACTGGATTCTGTTTCATTGAAGATCATTTCTCCAGTTTGTGTTACATAGCCTATTGGTACAATTTCAAGAATCCCAGCTGGTTTAAAGAGAAGATTCTCAACTGTGTTAAAAATGGAAATCTACATTCAGGTCAGACATACCTTTGTTGAATCGATACTGACTCACACCAATTGCATAAGAACTTCGTATTCCATTGGTGGTAAATGACACATTGCCCTACATGCAAAGATAACTGTTAGAACGACTAATGGAGACATTTAATGTCTATAATTCATGTAAATTAATTTCTTATGAGTGAATAGCACCTATTAAATCAAGAATCAGTTAGGGCCCTGTAATACTACAACTGTAATTGGATTTTCATTTGTATCAAAGTAAATCTGCTGTTTATACAGTGTAGGATGCAGCATTGCAATATCTAGGTTATTGCATATAAACTGACATGTTAACCCATATTGCACATCATGTCAACACTTAGTTTCCTTGGTGCAGTGTTATTTATCTTGTAAACAGTTATCTGCATTAAAAAGGGGTGGCTACTCTCACAACACTATTTAACCATTAACGATACACAAAACTTACTGTTATCCCAGTAAAGCTAGTGTTTGATAGATGCTTGAACATTCTTTCAACAAAGGCACTGTTGCTGTATGCAAAGTTCTCAATTGAAGTCTGGCACGAATTATTGGACATGAATGAAGTTGTTCCACAAGTCTGTTCATTAAGATCTGCAAGAGATTATATAGACCATAATTCATCAGTGTGAAAATTGCTGGTTTGAAACATACCACTAGCACTAATGAAATTAATGTTTAAATTTTCCCCAATTAACTCCTAGATACCAACAGTATAATTTTAATACGTTTGTCAGTGCATAACAAATGAAGGTGCATGTCATTTTACAATCCTTTCACATAAAAAAGATAGAATTTAGCACCACGTTGAGAATAAAGATTTTAATGGCAGACCAGATGCCAAAAGAAATTCATTCAACACACATATATGTTGGATGCATTGCTATGCTCAGCTACATATTATAAACGTACATAATTATGGAACGTTCTACGAGATTTTGTGACCCTTGTGGATTTATATACCGTACATAATGTATATTAGAGTGTCCTATTCAAATCGCTATTTCTTCCGAAAGGTGTACACTAACGATGCACTATTCTCACCATTTCTTTATGCCATTAAATATATTTTGGTGTCTTAAACAACCACGATGCCGACGGTACGAGGTCTGATATCATATGGTAGTTCAAAACGGCCACATCTTCAGATAGCAGCGTTCAAATCACTTCGAATTCGGAGTGTACATATAGGGGCCCTGTAGCTATTGAATTGTTCTGTTCATGAATTTGAATACTACCTATTACGGAGATACCGCTGTGCGAAATTAATGTACATTTTCCCACGCCAATAATCTCCCCGTACTTTGAATTGGACGCAGTTTGCCAAAATGGGAAAATGTGCACAGTGATATCTCTGTAACGATAGAATAGAAATTATAATAATAGCAATTTAAATAGGACGCTATATATAAACCCACAAGGGTCAAAATCAACGTATATCATATAATCCTAGACAGAACACATTAGGAATGTGTACACCTTATGTTCAAGTAAGTAATATACCTTGAATTGTCTTGTTAAGGGCAATTGCGTATGCCCACACGGCATCAAAGAAAGTGGGGTCTGAATGGTTGTAGTTTAAGCCGAGCTTGTCACCAAGTTGAGTATACCAATCCCAGTATTGTGAAAATGTCTGGCAAAAACATATAGCATATGCCACATGTCATGCATGGAAATAAAATGATTTTAGGTTATACTCACAAGCCCAGATAATGAATCTTCTGCATTGTAGAATGTATCTAATGATACAGAAAGTGCTCCATTTAATGCATTTTCCATTTGACGTTTTGTGCAATTCAGGATATAGTTTAATTCATTAGCTGGGTCCCACCATCCAGAAGGATACCAGGTGCGTAGTATGAGAACATATTTAGGAGATATCTTACTCTTGTGATATGCCTGTAAAAATTGATATCTCACAATTAGCATCTTTAAGAATGTTACCAAGTGAAAGGCTTATAATTTCTGATGCAAAACTAGTTCAAACATTTTGTGCGCAATTCACTTACCTCACACACAACCTTTCTTGCATCAGACTCGTACATTGCTAATTCAATGATACGAGTGTCCTCATCCTGCATGTATAAACATTTGCCATGTTAATTGGAAGAGCAGAAAACGTAACAAAACAGCAAAGAAAATAAAATAAAAAAGAAAACACCACAAAAACAGAAAAGCAATGATAACAAATGTAACTGATGAGTGTGATACCATTTCTATAAGTATGCCATTGAATAATACATTAATTTAACTTACAAAGAGTCTTTCATTATGAATGTAATAATCGATGCTGTTCTGTGGGTTAGCGTCATTATAAATGACTGATGTGATCTCAGCAACACCTTTTAGAAGTCCTCTGGTGACATCAAGGACCTGAAGTGAAGAAGTTAATGTTCAAAATAATTCAGATGTTTTTGGATGGATTTATATATTGCATGTAAGTGCCTGAAAATGTAACAATATACTGACATTGTATGGTGAAATCACAATGCATCAAATTCTTCAACGGTTATGCTGACATGATATATGGTTCAGAATGCAGTGCAGACAAAACATACAATCAAGAGCATACTTTATTGAACACGTCATTCTCAGCTGTAATGGTGTGAAGTTTGCGCCATCCGAACATCGTACACAGAACCTTGTATACGATGGGCAGAGATGATTCACTTGGAAGCATTTGGAAGTACCTCCTATATTTTGTCCTATCTTCCAGCACCGGTGCTGCTGAGTCAGGTGACACCTGAAAAAATTTAGTGTGTCTATCATGTGATCTGTTATGCTGACATTGCCACTCTCATCGCACTGCAGATGTAATTAATTCTCTGCTAGAAGCATTTTGTGTTATTAGTAGCCTGCAACTACAAAAACACAAGACTTTCAGTGTCATCTCAACCCTCACAGGGCTGTATGCTATTTAACCACCTGAGGAGTCTCAAGCAATTCTAATGATGAAATAAAATACTAATGGCCACATATTGCATATCCCACCGTGAAAGTCAGTGTAATTTTGACAAACTGACACATTGTTATGAATAGTTTCTTTAAACTCACTTGGGTTATATTGAAGTAGTGGCTGATACTGGCTACTGCAATTGTAGCATCTTCGCATCCAGAGCCAACCAAACCGACAATGTTGGGTTGTTCCCGAACGTACTTCAGAAAGAAGCTGTCGTAGGCAACAGTCTGGTTGCACTTCCTCGATTGGGTTTGGGGGAGGAGGTTATCAGGGGTTAAAATGTAAGACAATCATCCTGTTTTGTAAAAATATTACATATACACAACCGGAGTCTTTATACCATGTCAGCACATTTTGAAGGCAGCAATAGCTATAAACTTACAATAATTATGTCACTATAACAGTATTCCATGTGATCTAATTAGGAATTAACTCAACTATCATGTATCAATCACACACAAATCTGTATCAGTATCCAATGAGCGAGAAGTAGTCACGCGGGGAATTGATTGGCACTTGCCAAAAAACGGTCGGCGTATGATACAATGTGCAGTTGTGCAAAGAATGGTACCCTCACCAATATAAAACAATGGTCTATATTTGTGTTGTTGTTGTAAATAGTTTCATGACGCGTATGTTAGCGTGCAGGTGGTATTCATAGTTAGCGTGCAAGTGGTATTCGTAGCATGAAAGACAACAACTATTCATGCAAGTCTGACAAAAGGGAAATAAGGGCCAGACCATTTTTTCAAACCGAGCCAAAACAAAAAGTTTCAGAATTTTTGGTCCGAGATCACCCTCTAGCACAAAAACGAAGGGCATTACATTTTGAAAGTTCTTCTCCTGTTAGAGCAACAGTGAACACAGTAAACAGGGATTTTCCGCTTTCAATTTCCATTGGGAAGCAGATTAACAAACACCATTAAAGGAAAGCTTCTAAGTAGGTACTTCAAGATTTTTTTCAAATCGTGTTTTGTGCTGCGATTTTATTACCCTCTACAAGAGCACAAAAAATGCTGCAGAACGACACCTTATGCATCATATTTGGATTAGTATCTCAAAAGTTACAGCGTTCCAAACATTGCATTTTGAGTGAACGGTACAGTATGCGCGATCATAGAAAAAATTGTGACGGTTTATGTTTACTGCAGCTATTGAACCATTGAACGTTATCATGCCAGAACGTAACTACATGTAGGGTACACATATATAGCATATACATAAGACTAAATAACGATTTCAAGTATGTACAGGTCATCAGTAACATAGTCAACTAAGAACTCATAAATGGTCATTGTAACGTCATCTCCGTCATCCTGATTTTCATCATGTTTCCAGTACGTAGCAGTACCTTTTGGCATTTTTGACCTTTCTGTTTCTTATAGTTTGAAACTTTTGCTTGAAAAGCTGCTTTGAAATCAAAATCTCCTTTAGTTTCTATTGTCTGTGTAAACATGCATCGTTCACAGTGGATTCTTAGCTTCCGTGAGATGGAACATAAAGAACTGTCAACTACTGGACACAATGAGGTAGAAGTATGAGGTGCTGAAAAGGTTTGAATTGGAAGGATAAATTGCTCATCTAACAGATTAATTATGACATCCCAATTCCGATCTACATGCATGCTTCTTCATTGTTTTTATTGTAACGTTGTATTGACCTCTGTAAGGCATCCATGTTGACAAATGCTCCAGCTTGCAGAGAAGTCACTTTTATGGCAGTGTCTGAAATGCTTATTTGTATATAGGTACATCACCAATCCTTTTCTTAGTACTGCATGCAGCCTGTAGAATATTGCCAGCACTCATACCACTTCTAAATTTTTCAAGATGCTTGTTAAAATCATTAGCAGTAATATAAAAAATGACACATTTGTTTACAACGTCTACGTATATTTACTTCGTGACCGTAAAAGTGAGTCAGTATAAATGGCCTGGGGACTAGGCTTGAAATGAAAACCTTGTTTAAAAAGCACCTTGGGAATCGGTTGTAAATTACAGAATTGCAATCCCTAGTAGTGTTGCATTAGCCATGAAAGAAATCTTAACTAAAAAGTTGCGCCGCTCGAAGATTAAGGTACACTCTAATTAGAGTTATAATGTGCTCGATCATTCGATACATAAAACTCTTTTCTGCTGTTTTAAAAGTTACAAAAACTAGTTAAAAAAACAGTGCTTGTTATACTAGGAGACTTTGTAAGTGATTTGGTTTTACACAGAGCGTATACCAAGCGCAAACACGTAGGGCATTTGATAACACCTTGGGAATCGTCTGAAGTCCATGAAAAAAGAAATGCAAGTAGATAATAACCTTTGGAACCTGTTTATCAGAACTCTATCCCCGCCGCTCAACACGTATAAAAGTTTTGCAAATATGAAAAACAACCATTATTTCAGCCCGCCAAAAATATTGAACAAGTGTAGTTTTCTAGGTTTTGACTGCACAAAGGCTTAGATAATTTAGTATCCTACCTGAAAAGCACAGCAGAGTCCTCAATTGCTACCAAACCAATACAAACTAGCCTTCGTTTCTATGTCCCGTACAATTTCAATCCATCACTTCCGTCACAATTTTTACTCGTTATTTGGTACACGTACGTCAAATATTGAAGTACCTATTCTAAGTGCTGTATGGCACCAGGCACCATCGTATCGAGTGTCGATCTAGGTGGGAGACGGGTGAAATGATGAAAAGTTGGCTTGCACCTTGGGTGCGACCATAAACTCTAAACCCCAAGTTTGATTTGATCCCACGTAGCAAAGCTTAGTGAGTTACGTAGCCAGGGGGGGGGGGGGGGGGGGGGTTCGAACGAACCCCCCCTAAAAGGGTCAAGGTCCGCTTAAGTGGTGCGGGTCCCGGCTTGCGAAGCTTCTGGGGCTTCGCCCCAGACCCCAATGGGGGAGTTTACACATCGCTCCCCCCCCCCCTCCCACTTTTCGTAATGGACCTGAAGCGAAATGCCCCCCCCCCCCCCCCCACTTTTCGTATATCGGACCTGAAGTGGACTGCCCGCCCCCCCTTTTCGTATCGGGCAACCCACCTCGGCCACCGCCCACTAGTTAGGAGTTAGGTCCACATTTGTTTTCCGAACCCCCCCCCCCCCCCCCCCCCATTTCTTGACCTGGCTACGGGCCTGATTTGGCCGTAGCTTCATAACACAGCTCTTCGGTGCATGCTTCAGGCAATATCAATAGCTAGTTTCTAGCTTAGAATACATCGAATTCCACAGCAGCCTAATTGCCTCCTAGCTGTCACACGATACATGTATCTCTAATCTGATTGGCGTTTCCGACAACAACAACAAAAAAAACATGCAGAGGTCAAGCAAAAACTGAATCCGCATGTGAGATGTTATTTATACGCTCGGCCAAAATTTGGAGGAACTTAAGATCACCCCTTGTTTGTACTACGGCCTTGTCAGTATCCAGTGGACACGCAATGCCTACCTGGGAATCGGTCAACTTGTATTGTAGCCTGTATCCGGGTAGAAGGCTGCTGTTCTCGTTGATCAGGTCAAGCGCTATCTGGACGCTAGCTATGGAACTGCTCGTTACATAGTCTCCAGAAAAGCTGACCATTAGACCCAACGTAAGTGGGATCCGAGTATCGTTGCCATTCTTCACCGAGGGATAGATGGATTTGAAGTCCTCCAATCGACTTCCTAGGGCGACCACAAAACTAGAAAACAACACGACCACCTCGAACTTCGAAGACATTTTGCTTGCGGATATGTAGACTCCAACACAGATATGTGGCATGCGGTAATTCTATATCACATATAAGTAGGCGCTCAAATAACTTTGGCGAAAATTCCGCGTGTACCGTACACAGGAAAGTGCATTTCTGTTTTAGATATGGCTGAGATGAACAATCACAACAAAACCTAGTGAAGTACATCTTAAACTATACTTTATTGATGAAACCAAACATTCACATGATCTACCTGTACCCCTAAAACAATTTGAGGGTTTTTTCAAGACGTTTGTGCACGCATTTTGCACGTTCTGTAATAGTTGTACACAAATCACACATGGAATATGTCAGCCAGATCACCAAGGCAGGTGTTTGATGCCGTAGAACAAGGTTCCTGAGTCAGTTTAGGTACTGTCACCATTTGTAATTCTCACAATGATCTATAATAATTTATTATTAGAATCTATACATAATGGAACATGGCTTTACGGGTGTGCGATGAACCTGGTACTGTGGCCGAGGTACGAAATACGCAAACTGCTTCAAATGTGTGATAGTTTAAGGAGACAGCTCGTATTTGTTGTATTAGTTTCTGATTTCACAGTGTAAGCGTAGTTTCCTAATTAAAGCTCTTCCGCTCTTTGTAAATACTCATAGTACAATGAACTGGACAAAAAGCTGAACGGACAATAAAAGTGAACTGATAGACCTAGGGAAGTTTTCGCATATGTGCATGCATGTGCGTGCGTGTTTGTGTGTGTGTGTGCATGTGTGTTTGTCAGTGTGTGCATGAATGTGTTATTTATACGTGTCGTGTAGGCTGTATTTGAGGTGTCAGTGCTGTGAGTAGTATTCGTGTGTGCACATGCGTGTGTATCCGCTTATAAGAACTCGCTGAGCCTCGAGGTGCCGATGCAAGTGTGTGCATTGTGATTTTATTTCACTGATGTGTTTTTGTGTATTTTTTTGTAATTCTTCTGTTACTACAAAATGTACATATACTTGTGTATGCTTGCGTGTGTGCTTGTATGTGCTAGTGTGTATATTATTTTTTGTGAAAGTATTGTACATGTATGAGGAAAATCTGGTGCTACATCACATCACATGAGTGTATATTTATATGAGTGTTTTACAGTAGCAATGGATTTGAAATCACCAGCAGCATGCCTTTCTTAGGTGTTGCCTTAAGGGCACCTCTGAGAACAACATACCATGTAGCTTCATGTGTAAATGAATATGGCACAGCTTCCACACTACAATTCTTGAGGACAATTCATGCAATAGAGCGGTGTGATCCAACAGAATTCTATAAAGTGGATGTGCAAAACTTGTGACTTTGACCAGGTAGGTATATGTAAACTTTTTAAATCTTGCTACTGCATGTGTAGGGAGAGGTGATGGTGTGCTTGTATAGGGAGAGGTGATGGTGTGCTTGTGTAGGGAGAGATGATGGTGTGCTTGTGTAGGGAGAGGTGATGGTGTGCTTGTGTAGGGAGAGGTATGGTGTGCTTGTGTGGGGAGAGGTGATGGTGTGCTTGTGTAGGAAGAGGTGATGGTGTGCTTGTGTAGGGAGAGGTGATGGTGTGCTTGTGTAGAGAGAGGTGATGGTGTGCTTGTGTAGGGAGAGGTGATGGTGTGCTTGTGTAGGGAGAGGTGATGGTGTGCTTGTGTAGATAGAGGTGATGGTGTGCTTGTGTAGATAGAGGAGATGGTGTTGGTAAGTAGCTTGAGTGTATCTGTCAGTGTTTCATATGTATCACAGGTGTATGTGTTAATTTGTGTGTGTGATCGCTGTGTGTATATTTGTGTTACTACTGTACTGCTGTGTGCTTGTGTATGTATGTATTTATGTGTGTTTGTGTGTGCATATTTCCAGTAAGGCTTGTGAATGTACTTACATGTATGAGGCAAATCCCATACTCGCCCTCTTCCACCAGTCACACTGACCATTAGCCGCAACAAGGGGTTGATTCAACATGACCTGAATGTATTCACGGCACGTTTTAAAAAGCACAGGATCAGATGCAGCAGATGAGTAGCCTTTTCAATGATCTGTATGATATTGGAGGCCCTTTAGGTAAGAGCACAGTGCTGGTACATCTGTTGGGCGATAGTTATATATGCATGCATATGTACTACATTAGGTGCAGGGAGTGCAAGATACCTGTGGATCCTGAAGAACTAGCAAACTGACAGAGAGCGTACTCCCTCTGTGTGTGTTTGGATAATCTTATCACTGCTGTGGTCATGTTGTGGACACATGGTTGATATCCCAAACTTTGCACTGTCTGTGGCTATAAATGTCCTTCAGTAGTGTGAATTGGAGGATGTAATAACAGCTTCTGGGGGACTTCAATGGTTGGTGGTCCGTCTTCAAGTTTGTTTGTACTTTATACATTTTGCACACATGGAGTTGAATGGTTCCAGTGCATTGCATTTTGTGCCTACCTACTACTGCATCATTGCCAGAATTTCAGACATGGTCGTCCTGCTCTCACCCTTTCATACAGTATGGTTCAATCTGTAGGCATCCATATACACCTGTCTTTTGCAGCAATGAGCACGGTTAATTAATTATTTTTGTTGTTGTTATTATTTGATAAAGGAGGCAATTGCACCAATGAAAGTAGATCTTTTTAATTACACTCTTAGGCTGAGTTATAGGCTGCTGTCCAAAATTTCTGGCAAAGCATTCTATCACATGCGTCTCTGTGTACCGGTGTATACCGAACCCAGAGGAAAATAAAGCTGTAGGTTCAATTTACCCCCACCTGTTTCATATCCCCTTCCACTGCATCTATTATATCTGAATCCTATAATTTGAATTTGTTGGGAAGAGTGGGCAACTATTGTACACTATTTTACAGGCACTGATATTACGATAGTGAAGTATGGTGGGCCTGGTGGAGGATGGGAGTAGAGAGCAACGTTCCTTGACAAATAGTGCCTCCATAGTATACTGGTAGCTTGTTATTTAAATAGAGCCTGTGGAATGGGATGACATCACATTACAGTCTAAAGCAATCTAATACTCTTCCAAATTAGGGGCAACTGACTAAATTTTATAATTTCTGCAGCTTATACATTTTGCTGCAAAATGTATATTTTTACACCACCAGAGCATTGCCATAATTGGGTGTTAGAAGGGCATCACTGAGTCTGCACATCAAGTAATGCTATAACAATCCTCCAATGTGAACAACAGTTTCGCAACAGTTACAAATATGCTACAATCGTCAAATATTCTGCAATTGTTAAATAGGTGCAGAAGTGGTTTGCAGCAACACTAATCTGCAGCTTACAGGTAGAATTCCATCGACTAGAACAGTATAGTGGTCGAGTTCGTACTTCTATGGCTATTTTGACGTAACAATGGATGAGGGCAGGGGGAGAAGATAAAAAGGTAATATGCAATACTGAAAGATTTAGTTGTACAACTAGTTACACCCATTGTAGTCGAATTATCATGGCATTCAGATATTGGTCCCCAGAGACCACACAATTAGGTCTACACATGAAGCATAAGCCAATCAGCAGCCTTTGGTATATAGCATCAGCACATTGTAATGGTTACATATGAAAACGTCTACACCATCCTTAGAAACGGATGTCCAACTCTCACATTTTTTAATCATTCACTTTGACAATCAAATTACTAGTGTACAATTGATATATTTCTCTAAGGCCAGGCCACAATTCACAAAGCGTTATGCCATACTTGACAATCCCATTGGGCTAAGCCCTGCCGCTGCCCAAATTATTAATAAAAAAGACAAACAAAATTTTAAGAACCGATGGTTAGATTACTAGACACACAAATAACTGAAATAATGAGGCTAAAAATGTTTAGGGTACACAATACATGGTCCAGACTCATCATACTGCTCTTTGGTGATCCAAAATGAATCCTGTAGAATAGGCAATGAAGCTAGCATCGAACCACCAACCCAGGCACTGCACTTGGCCTGGGGATGAGAAACAATCTGGACTTTCATGGTGGGTGGGGCAAGAGCTGCAATCTCCTCCTCCATTCTATGGATGACGCCAGGGAACATAGTGTTTCCCCCAGTCATCAGGACATTGGCGTACAGCTCCTTTCTCAGGTCCTCATCACACTTCATGATGGTCTCATAGGCGGTCTGGTGGATACCTACAGACTCCACACCAAGTAGCGAGGGTTGGAATAGAGCCTCTGGACACCTGAATTGTTCGTTTCCAACTGTGACCACCTTGCCGTCAGGAAGTACATAGTTCTTCTCCAGGCCGAAGGACTGAGTCTTTCGCCCAACGTCTGCAGCCACGTAGCAAAGCTTCTCCTTGATGTCACATACAACATCGCGCTCGATGAATACGCCTCGTTCTGCCAACATTTTCTCAAGTAAGTTAGTCAGATCGCGACCAGCAAGATTTACTCTATGGATTGCATACGGAAGAGCCTTACCATCTATGATGGGCACAGACTGTGAGATACCATCGCCAGACTCGAATACAATTCCAGAGACACGCCCAGAGGAATAGAGCGAGAGTTCGGGCTGAACGCGCATACAGAAGAGTGGAGTACTAAAGGTTTCAAACATGATCTGTCTCATCTTTTCACTGTTGGCTCCCGGGTTAAGCACCGGCTCGGTCAGTAGAACGGGGCATTCCTCTGGAGCCACCCGAAGTTCGTTGTAGAAGGCGTGGTGCCAGATATCCTCTATCGCGTCCCACCTGGTACATATGCCGCGTTCAATGGGATACTCCAGATAGAGAACATCTCTCTTCTGCTGAGCCTCTTTGCCGACGATACGGCGCTTCCAACTTGTATGGCAACTATCAAGCGAGCGCCCAGTGACGCACGGGAATACTGCCCGCGGAGTATCCTCTCCTGAAAAACCTACCTTGCACGTGCCTGAGCCGCTGTCTATGACCACGGCCCGGGAATGACCAGTGCCGGATTTAGGGGGGGGCAAACGGGGCGGCTGCCCAGGGCCCACGGCTTTTTGAGGGGGCCCCACCGTTCTCATAATAATGATATTCATGTTTTTTTGGTTTATAATAACTCATACTAAAATTACTAATTAGTGTTAATTGAGCGAATTAACATGCATATGGAGCCGGAGCAAGAGACCGAGAATAGAAGTGCGCGAAGTGGAGCATCGAAACGAAAGAAGCGGAAAGAACAACTTGATGAATGGAATAAGCTACAAAGCAAACTGCCAAGGCTTTTGTCCTTTGGATTTCATGTTCAAAATGAGCCAAACCACAGTACCCTCCAGGGAGTCCAGGCTGGTAACCTCGAAACCGCAGTGGCAGAACATCAGTGCGTAGACGTAGTCGACAACGTGCATGACAGTATGAATGAAACGGAAGTGCAAGTGTATGAAGTGTTTGTGTAATTGTTACATTAATTGTGTATTATTTCAGTATGCATGTCTGATGGGTTAAATAGTGGGGGGGGGGGGGGGGGCCACCAAGTATAATTGCCCAGGGCCCACGACTGTCTAAATCCGGCGCTGGGAATGACTACCTAGACTCATGTAATTTTAAGACGAAACATAATCTATGACGCGACACGCACAGTACCAATTAACAAATAGTTATAAATTAGAAACCTAATTCTTCGATTCGACGACATACCGTAAATTAATTAAGCTGATCGCGCCTGTTCCGTCTGGAATCGAAGGCTAGCTAGTACAACATTTTGCGCCATCATTTCACCTTTGACGCGTATACTTCACCCTGTTGTCAGCAGATTCACTTTGGACTTACAGTATATATGAGTCTGCTCCATTTAGTGCTATTTAATACCTTGATCATTCGGAATTTGTTCACTATAGTCTGCATGGCCAATTACGCCGTCTCCAGGTTTACGTATGGAGGGCTTGAATACCGGTTCATCGATGTCCCTCAGGAAGACTACTTCTGCTCCACGTGCAGCATTCTTATTTGCGATGCTTACCAAAGCATGTGCTCCTGCGCAAAGCTCTATTGCCAAAAATGCGAGCAGGGGTTCAAGCAGTGTACCAAGTGCCACGAACAGCCGGAATTATTTTGTGACCGCAACGCCACCCGAAGGATTAGAAATCTGAGGATAGAGTGTACCTCGGACGGCTGTCCCTGGGTTGGGGTGTTGGGGGAACACCAAGAACACCTCCTGAAATGCGACTACTTGCCGGTCATTTGCGGCAACGGCTGCGGATCATTGCTCCCCCGAACACTTCACGAGAAGCATCTAGCCGAGGACTGCGTACTGAGACTTCACGCATGCCCTCACTGCAACGTGGTTGACACGTACCAAACGGTTGTTGGCGAGCATTTGGAAAGTTGCTCCCATGTATTCTGCCCTTGCCCTAACCAAGAATGCACTGAGACATGTAAAAGAAAAGATATGGACTACCATCTTTCTAGCTGCCGTAAGGAAGTGATTGCCTGTACGTTTTCAAAAGTTGGATGCACTTTTAAGGGTCAAAGGGAAAATATGAACGATCACTGCGAAAAATCCGCTTGCCGACATATGGAGTTGGAGATGCAGATGAGAGAACAAGAAAATCGCGCTTTAAAAGACAAGCTGGACGTACTTCAAGCGCAGCTGGAGGCTTCAAAGCAAACGATCACTTTGACCAGTATACATGTACGCCGTGGTATTCAATGCAAGGTCATACATGGTGTTGGACTCAAATTCTTGTCGTTTAGTGAACACAAAGAGAGCGGTAAAGCGTGGCATAGTCCTAGTTTCCACACACACCAGAGGGGCATCAATGTCCGCTTAACCGTTTATGCCAATGGTTTCAAAGATGGCGACGGACGTTACGTATCGGTGTACATAACCCTGATGAAAGGTATCTACGATGACGAGATTTCGTGGCCCATGTGTGGCGCTTTTCAAGTTACCCTGCTTAACCAGGTTCGGGACGAAAATCATCGCCAAGGGACCATCCCGGTGGACAGCTGGAACAGGGTGACTGAACACGAGCACCAAAAGGGATACTCCATGTTCGTGCCCTATGTAGACCTCAGGCGCAACGACGAAACACAATATTTGATGAACGACACCTTGTACTTCCGAGTCGAGGCAGCGATAGGTAAACCGTGGCTTGCAACAATCAACTAAACAAAATGTACTCCAAAGACGAAACCTTCGGGTCGTGGAGGACATGTTCCTACAATAAACTTTGTATTCAACATTATTTATAAAGATCATGTATTTTATTCAAGACTCTGCAGCGTTAATCACGCAAGTGACGTAATCCAAACACAGTTCGGTAACAAGACAAAAACATATCGAATGTCATGCATAAGAAGATAAGTCTAAACAGATGCACGGCTCGCGTGTAATTAGACTGAATCCAATAAAGTGAGCATGTGCAGAGGAAATGTCACCAAAGCTACTTTGGTGCCACAATCCAAAACTGAAAGCAACAACATAACTTGCAGTACCATCTATGAGTTCACAGAAAATAAATGTCAACAATAACATCACACTAAATGTGCATCTGCTGTCTTTAAAGAATCCACTGTTCACAATTGCAGTTCCCTAATGAAAGAAGCATCAGATTGTAACAGAATACATTACCTACCAACACCCTTCTCTTACACATTTTACACAATAATGATACTCTCTGACAATGAGAATTTACACGTGCATTTCTCCCCCTCCATGTTGGCTGTGTACTTTGGGGTGAGGTGGTGGGAGGAAGGAGGAGAAAGAGTGATTTGACCATATTGCGACTGTGTAATGGATTGTTGCTGCATGTTAAATTGTTCTGTAGATGACAATGATTATGTAACAGCTGTACATTATCTACCCACATTTGCTTTTACAACTGAAATATGCCTGCTATTTACGAGCTTCCCCCTCTTGTTACACACACACACAGGTGCTACATACCTGACAGCACAGGCTCAGCAACTATACACCACTATGTAGCTGGGTATATACTCGTAATAAGTTGACAGTACCATTCTCACAACTGATTAAGGGATGCCCCCCCCCCCCCCCCCCCCCCCCAATTAACTTGTCACTTTGCCTGCATGTAATTTGTTTAGCAATTGAGTCATATGCAGCAAAGGGTTACAGTAATCACCCGGTACTGTACTAGAGGCAGGCAAGTAGAGGTGGAAAGAGGACAAAAGCTAAGTATTGACTGATCGCAATACTGTGTACCAACCAATGTCGCTGGATCTTACTAGGTCATTAGTCAGATGCCCAGAACCTTATACTTGCAACAGCCTAAAGCATGGAATGAACACAAGATGCTGTAGCCTTGCCAATAGATGGGATGCTGTTTTGGGGCACCAGTGTATATCACACTGAGTCAAGTACACATTATCAAGCTGCTTCTCCTGACAATACCTGTTTTCCAATCGCTGGCTGCAATGATGATTTCAGCCTTCAAGGCGCAGTTAGCCTTGTGAAAGCTACACCAGAATATCTCCAACTTCAAGCTCTAGTATCTGATGGTACCAAGTACAGTATCCCAACATGTATGGGTGATGCCAGACATACCCCACCCCATGTATTAGCAATGCCTTCAACCTCCCAGAGTACGACAGAGGTAGCTGAAGAACAGGCTACGGCAAGCAACTAATGACAAATGTTTTGTTGCCATATCCAGGGGCAGCAATGAGTAATGGTTTTGTTTCGGTTTTCCAGTCCTTGTCACCTGTCTGAATGGATCCACATTGAATAACAGTCTGAAATTGTAGTTGATCATGACAGTGATACAAATGGCAAACAGGATCAAGACGTCACGAAAAGGAGCTTGATGTGTTGTAGAGGATTTCGGAAAATACTTCTGCTACACGGTGTTCAAAAAACTGAGTCGATGATGTACAACTCATCGCCACATATAGAGAGATGTATCTTCACATTAAAAGAGAACTGTGATGGCTAAGTACAAGTGGGGACGTTGTAAAGTTGGTCTTGCAATTAAAAACATTTCAATTTGCACTTTTGGTAGAGTGTGACACACGAGTACCAGACATGGGCTACATACCACACACAGAACACACAAACATTACACTTGCAATGTCTGCAATATGGTCAACTGAAAGATGTTTTTGCAGACATTGCAAGTGTAATGTTTGTGTGTTCTGTGTGCGGTGTGGTGTGTACCCAAACATTGCAAGTGTAATGTTTGTGTTCTGTGTGCAGGTGTACCCATGTCTGTGTGTACTAGTGTGTGTGCTCTTTGTGTGAATATTCACCTACTAAGCATTTTATGTTGATTGCTGGCAGCCATGGGTTCTTGGTGGGTATTTGAAACATCACTCATAGCATAGCTGTATTATTTGAAATGCTAGTACATTTTATGTCGTAGGTGTGGCTACCACAACTAACCAGTGGTGCAGCAGTTATTTTACAATACTGTACAGCTTCTGGCTCATGCGTGTAATTCTGAGCCCTTTTTTGTATGTTGTTTATTTGAGTAGCTTGAAGGTTTGGAGCTGCACCATTGACTGCTGATACAACAGGTGGTGAATTTATCTGCTTAGAAATAGAGCAGGAAAACATTTAAGATACAGTCCACTTTCACCGTGTTTTTGAACTGAAATAAAACATGTTCACTAGGAAATGTCATAAGATTCCTAAGAATAAGAAAGTAGGTCACAAGCTTTTAGTTTTATTTCAGAAAACCGATGTGGCTAGAGCTCTTCAATGTACGGCAGGGTTGGTTATTAAAGAGAAAAAAAAAACAGCCACATCAAAGAATCTATCAAAACTCAGCACCTATATAGAGGCTTAGGATTGCACAGAAAATAATTCAGTGTGGGTCAAATGGTTGGTGTTGACCACAATGAACGCCAAAACAGTAAAAAGGTTTGCCCTTACTGTAACAAAAAATGGTTGTGTAAACCATAAGCATACATATAAGCACACCATTTAATAATGTTTATTGTTTCTTAAAACTTGTAGGTACTTGTATATCCATTTTGTGATCAACAGACCAACCACATTGTATGTTGATGATATAGTACAGTACCAGGTGATTACTGTAACCCCCCCCCCCCCCCCCCCCCCCCCCGCTGCATTTGACTCAATTGCTCTGTGGCGCACAAAACAGTGGGCCCCAATCAAATTGGTTGTCGCCATCAGACACTCATGGAGGGAAACAATGTTTTTATCAATATGCCAACTGGAAGCGGAAAGTCTATCTGTTAGGCTCTCCTGCAGTGGGGAGTTCAACCTGCTGCGTACGTAACCAATATACTTGGGGCGCACGATTTCATGCGCCACGGAACAAAAAAAAGTTGAACTTCCTTCCCAGACTAGCACCATACATTATGTGATAATGCTTACATAAGTGAGTCTGGAAACGAGACTAGGATGGTGGTGTGGGAACTTGGGAGATGAAGGATCCAGCATATGATCTGTGGAATTAGTCTTTAGCTGTGTGGATGTACGCATCTTGCCTGTACATATAAGGTTGTCAAAAAGTGTTAATCAGTCAGAGCTCATCATATATGCACAGCTACTGGCAGATTAACCCCACATTATCTGGATGGAGACGGAGAACGACTCTCTAATTGGCCAGCTGATGACAGGGTTGACAGAGCTTCGGAAGCAAGTGTTGAGGCAACAGGAGGATGTGAATGGTCTACTGGCTAGGTGATTCAGAGCTAGAGACAGGCTATACCCATTTAGGAGTGCAGGTATTCGTATTGGATGCTGGACCACCAAGAGAAAAACAGATAAGGGGTATGATAATGGCAGGCAGATGAGGTACTTTTGCTCACAGCGACCATACTAATCACGAAAAACTTCACTTGCACCTCACGAATCCTCATTCAGTCACCGGCAGACCTAACCTGCCTTTTCTGGATGGCAATTGAGGAACCCATGACACGTTGGACAGTGCACCAAACGCAAACGTTCAATATGATACAGTTGGCTGATCGATCTGAGCTGGTCTGTTGTTGAAGAACACAAAGCAGATGAGCTCACTGACAATTCAGAAGATGCAAAAAAAGCTCAAAGGAAGAAAAGGCATACCCAACTACATGATGTAATTGTCAAAACGTTTTGTTTGAATGAATGGTATATGGCATATACAAAAGTTTGTGTTTCAGTGTATCAGATGGCCCAAGAAAGGTTGTGTGTGTGTTGCTGGAGGCAACATTAGGTGCAAGCACGATGAGTGCACAAGCTGAAAGAGGATGTATGTATTTGTCTTTGGAAACTCTAGAGCTGGTGGCGTGCGCAAAGGACACTGGACTGATATGTCATCAGTATGCATGAGATGGAGTACGTATGGAGTTTGGAGTATTACATGTATGCACACATCCAATCCGTGTTAGTGAAGCACCATGTGTGTGTGTGTGTGTGTGTGTGTGTGTGTGAATTTGTAGCCATAAAATTTGGTATATGCCATCTTTTTCGCTGCACACGTAACACAATATGATCACATGAGCATGTAATAATGCTCATGCAGCTGCATTTGTTTATAAGTTGTGCATTTGGGTACAAGAATGCCATATACATTTTGCTTTCAGACATGTAAAAGAAACCATATATGGTAGGGTCTCGTACTATCAGAAGAAGTACCAAATACTCACTATAGTTGATTATTGCTTTCACCACGCACTGCGTTAACTGACTAAACATGTTTCTGAACTATATTTACTGAAGAAACGAGGAATGTGAATTGATAATGTTTTTGAGCCTTTTTGTTTCAACCTTATAGATGGTTTCGTCATCCGAGCAAAGCAGGATTGGCTAATTGCATTTGCATTTACACAACTGTGAACATAGGCAGTTTACACGAGAATAATGATTTGACCACATTACAAAATCAGCTCTCGTTAGCTGGAAAATTCAGAAATAATCACTGCAATTTTCCAACTGTTCCAAGGTGATAGTTTTTACTACCCCTCCCATATACCCACTCCTTCCAATGAAGGAATACATTTACTGATAGCTTTAGTCATCCTACATTTAGCATGCAATGGCATCAGCTGGTTCCCTTCCGTGAGGTTCAACATGTGCTTTATTTAGAACAGTACACGTTTTCACATCATCTGCCATTAACATATACACAATACAAGTACATCGAAATTGAATAATAGTCTGCTTACCCCTTTACATCTCTCTCACATGTCCACAATAGGTAGGCCAGCCAAATTGAATTACATGCTGAATCCAAAGTTTAGAAGTTCTAATTTTAGAATTGAGATGGTACGGATTATTTGAACGTTATGATATACATTTATAACTGATGTGAATTAACAATATACTGTACAGAGTGTAATGACTGATATTGTACTCAACTTGTGAGAAAATGGATATACCGACTTTTTGCAATAAAAAGTGCCATATTTGTAATTACATTGGCACTGCCAGCAACGCTTACATAACTATTGTAAAACTGGGTGAACAATAAGCATTCTACTATGATAAAATTTAGCTTGAGTCTCTTTGTATTACATGCTGTATGAGTTCATAACTGTGCCTTAAGCACCAAATAGCACCATACAGTAAGGAAATAACACGCCAGTGAAAAGGATTGTTCACTCCTCACAATACACGCACATAATACACTGTGCAAGTATCCTTACAAAGTGTTTGCATTCATCTGTCACGGAGTAGATTCAGGAAAAATTCCTTAAAGGGAAAATAACGCAGCTCACTTTGTCATACTTGTATACAAAACTGCAGGCATTTGCCACAGAACATTAGACGCTTGGACATATGGCATCAGCTGGTTCCCTTCCGTGCTGTTCAACATGTGCTTTATTTAGAACATACACGTTTTCTCATCATCTGCCATACTAAGTTTGTGAAACAACCTGTGCTTCCTCATCTCTCAAGCAGATATCACAGACTAACCACAAGCAATTAACTTACAGGACAAGAAGCGAGCAATCTTCATCTTGAATCTGAAGTAATGAATGGCAAAACAGAAAAAAGTTTCAAAACACAAACGCGTATATATGAACTTACAGGACAAGAAGCGAGCAATCTTCATTTTGAATCTGAAGTAATGAATGGCAAAACAGAAAAAAGTTTCAAAACGCAAACGCGTATATATGAACTTACAGGACAAGAAGCGAGCAATCTTCATCTTGAATCTAAAGTAATGGATGACAAAACAGAAAATAGTTTCACAACGCAAACACGTATATATGGAAATACAATGCTACACACGATCATTAGAATGCTATTAGGGCATCAGCTGGTTCCCTTCCGTGCTGTTCAACATGTGCTTTATTTAGAACATACACGTTTTCTCATCATCTGCCATACTAAGTTTGTGAAACAACCAGTGCTTCCTCATCTCTCAAGCAGATATCACAGACTAACCACGAGCAATTAACTTACAGGACAAGAGGCGAGCAATCTTCATCTTGAATCTAAAGTAATGGATGGCAAAACAGAAAATAGTTTCAAAACGCAAACGCGTATGTATGAATGCTACACACGATAATTAGAATGCTATTATATTATGTCAGAATTGACAACACAAACACAACAATATGCATAAAGGATGCAGCCAAAATAAAAGTTTCAAAATTATATGTTTATGGAGAACATGTGCTTATGGCATCAGCTGGTTCCCTTCCGTGAAGTTCAACATGTACTTTATTTAGAACACAACACGTTTTCTCATCATCTGCCATTAGTAACAAACTAAACACAGCAGGAACTTAGCATTCTACAGATTTCCTACTTTTATGCCATACCTACCTAACTCACCTAAAGCAATGTTACGAAAGGTGAGATATTTTCATACTGCATCTTGAATCTGAAGATTAGAAAAGGAGTTGATGGCTACCAACAGAAAATAATTCCAATATGTAGCTACATATAAGGGGGTAAAACGTTACGACAGAATTTGTGCTACTATGATATTAACATGTCACAAATCAGGACTAATGACCACACCCACCCATCCACCCACACCAGTTCAAAAAGAGGTGTTCAAGAAGATGGCATCAGCTGGTTCCCTTCCGTGCGGTTCAACATGGGCTTATTTAGAGCATACACTTTTTCACATCATCTGCCATTAATGAACACTCTCTCCTCAGTGAAAACTACAGCAGTCTCTTCGTAAGCTCTCCAAGTGCACACCTTTGCTACACATGCCATCACAAACTAATTGCAAGGCAACACTTCTTTTCAACAGACGAGAAACCATCTTGAATCTAGAACTGAAAAAATAATTCATGGCAATAATTCTAAATATATAGACGTACTAAAATACATGGGAAAACAAAATAGAGTTCCCTTCCATACAGTTCAACATGTGCTTTTATCTATAACACAAGTTTTATCATCACCTGTCATTAATAACAAACTAACCACAGCGGGAACTTCGCAATTTCCAAGTGCATACAGCCTTCCTACTTATGTCATACCAAACTCACCATAAGCAATGTGAGATATCTTCATACTGGATCCTGAATCTGAACTTTAGACAAGAATTTGATGACTACCAACAGAAAATATGTAGATATACTAAATAAATAAGTTACTCACAGAGTTTGTGCTACTACATGTCATAAATCAGGACTCAGTGATTACACCCCTAAACACACACACACACACACACACACACACACACACACACACACACACACACACACACACACACACACACACACACACACACAAGTTCAAAGAGCTGTTCAAGCAGATGGCATCAGCTGGTTCCCTTCCGTGAGGTTCAACATGGGCTTTATTTAGAACATACACTTTTTCACATCATCTGCCATTTATGAATACTCCCTGGGACAAACTATCGCAGTCTATTCATAAGCTTCCCAAGTATACACATATTTGCTACACATGCTGTCACAACTAACCGCAAAGCAACATTTCTTGCCAACAAATGAGAATCATCTTGAATCTAAGGTGAAAAAAAGAATTCATGGCAATTAACACAAATGTGTCAAATAGAGACACCAACATGGGAAAAGCTACACACAATTAGAAACTTGCCATAATTAAGGACCCACAATCACACCCCTTAAACACACACACACACACACACACACACACACACACACACACACACACACACACACACACAATAGAGTCCAAAATGAGAGGGTCATACAGATAATGATTTATGGCATCAGCTGGTTCCCTTCCGTGCAGTTCAACATGTGCTTTATTTAGAACATACACGCTTTCTCATCACTTGCCATTATAACGAGCTTTACTGTGACAAAGTACAGCAGTCTCAACATAGCTCCAAAGTACACACATATTTGCTCACATGCTATCACAATTAACCGCTAGCAACCAACAAATGAGAAATTGTTTTGAATCTAGAACTGAAAAAAGAACTCACGGCAATAACAGAAATGGTTCGAACATCAACTGGTTCAGTTCAACATGTGCTTTATTTAGAACATACACACCTGTCACAAATCAGTGAAAACTACAAGCGGGCACCTGATACTCTCTCAAGACCACACATCTTTGCTGTACACATCACGGCATCCCAAACTGAGCAAAAGCAGCATTATGTTCCTCTGACAACTGCAGTTCAGCAAGCCATACATGTATTATTGTTATATTGTATACACAACAGAGCACGCTGACCTACCTAGGCTGCATGGTGTAGACTGGCTGGCCATTATAGTCTCCACTCAGTCGCCTTTGGACCCTCTAGAGTCTATTCTCTCATGGGCTAGTCCACTTGATGACCAAACAAGGGGATGGAGGGCAAATTAGTTATCTACTGTACTTAGCTTCTGATATTCAGAATATCAAGGTTTTTCCCCCCATCTGTCCCACTGTAAGATTATTAAATGGAATAGCCTATGCTAGGCTCACTGACATCACACATCTCATCTCACTCCAAACTGCTGTGATCTTAGCACTTTCTGTTTGGGTGAAGGGGAGGAAGGTAATGCCACTATTGAAGGGAAGGTAATGCCACTATTGCCACTGATATGCATTTCGTACTTCAACTAATATCAATTCTGTTATTGTTCTATCATCCAACCACACACCATAACATATTTGTGGTACCTAGTCTTTCATAAAGTATACTGCAATATCATGCAGACATAGGCTTCCTCATCACCTGCTATTGACATACTCTACCATGCTATCGTAAGCAACACTTCATGACAAGAAACGAGAAATCTTGGTATCGCATTTTGAATCTAAAGTTAGGACAGGAATTGAAATGGCTCTGAAATGCATGCTGAATTGCTATATTGATTTGAATGCTACTACTGTCATGAGCCAGTTCCACCAGTAACTTCACACACCCACACACATCATGCACACACAACAGAATCTTGGTTTCAAAATGATCTTTTCTAAAGGTTTTCGTGCAGACCAACAGGCTTATGGCATCAGCTGGTTCCCTTCCGTGCAGTTCGACATGCGCTTTATTTAGAACATACACGCTTTCTCATCACCTGCCATTTATGAACCACATCATAAAATAGGGGAACGATGCAGACGAGTCACTTAATTATCAGCACGTGAGTCCTTAACACAAAAAACAAAACAGTACAGTTCACATACCTATGCGAGCAACAGAATTTATCACGCTCCAAACGAGACTTGAAATGCGTTCCATCTAAAACACATGCCAAAGAAAGAATATAAGCAATTGTGGAAACAAGATTAATTAGTAGGTGTCGTGAATGACTATGACGTACAATTCATTTTGCTCAAGCAGTCAATCGCGGCCACCATAATACGACCAGCGGACATCCCAAGATATCGTATCTTACCATTTGCTGTGAGAAATGTACCCACGCTGTCAGAGAGGAAGAGTAACAGACAGCCCTGACAGTTTTATCTGTTACAACACGTGTTCTGAAACCACAGATTGTAATTTATTAACGATATACCGTATTTATATAAGAGGACTTTTGCGCATTATAAAACTAACTACAGTCCGAGTCCGGCTATCGTATCCTACCCCCAAACCTTGGACATTTTGTACCATTATATGAAGTAGTGGGAATTTATAATGGACACTCCCATACCTTCCTGACAGATGCACTTCTCCTTTTCAATGTTCAAGGTGGCATGTACATGTAATTGAGCATGATGAATTTTACTTTGTAAGGTGTGTATATGTTAATTTGACAGTACACTGGAAGTTTGATATGTTACTTTGACAGTACGCTGGAAGTTCGAGAAAGAGTATGTATTTCGGACTATGAATATATTACCGGTGTCTTAATGAATTGAAATATTTACCGCTACCAAGATGTCTTCACTCTCACACCTACAACATTCGTACAGCATAAATATTGGCGCGGCTGACGAGAGCAGCCGCGCGACTGGCGAAGGCAACAATTCGGAGCTAACACATCTTATCGGAGGAGGTGACAGCTGCTGCAGAGGCTTACAATGTGCCTGCACGAAGGGGTGTTTACTTGCCGGGTGTGGTATCCTACCGCAGTGCCGAGTACAGAGGCGCTTGCCCATGGGAAGGGCACTGGTAGTCGTACTTGTCCTCAATGTTTTGGAGAGTTTTGTATTCTTCCAAGGCTGCAGCGGGATGTTCTCTCAGGTGTTTCAAGATGACTTGAAGTCCATAGAGCCGTTGGTCCCACTTCTTTTTCAGATGATCACCAATTCCGCTGGAAGACTGGTGTATCCGTTTGCAGGGTTTCTAGCTGACGCTTATCTCACCCGCGGCAGAGTCATCCACTTAAGTATGTGGCTATTGTGGGTTTCTCTTAGTGTTATGACTATTGGTCTAACAGTCAGAGCCAATACAGATATGCCAGTTTTCTATGTTCTACAAGTCACCACCTTTGTCATCTTCTGCTTTGGCATGGGATCATTTGAAGCCAATGTTATTCCATTTGGAGCTGACCAATTGCAAGGGGTTTCATCGGAGGAGGAAAGTGCCTATTTTTACTGGTACTACTGGACAAGGCAATTGGGCAATTTTCTTGGAATCATGTCAATCTGTGCAGTTCAATTTGAAAAGTCACAGCTCAAGGAATCAATGGAGCCACTCATTGGAAGCATAGCAATAACTTTGGGGATAGTGACCTACATGATCTACAACAAGTCGTTGCTATCTGCTGGTCCCCCCCGTAACCCTCTCAAACTAGTGGTCAGTGTGATATTTTATGCGGCGACACTCAAACGTGGGGCCCCTCTGCACAGGCGAGCCTTTAGGTATGGTGAGGAAAAGAAAGGTCGCATGGAACTGGCAAAGAAGGAGTTTGATGGAAAATTTGAGAGTGAGGAAGTTGAGGATGTGAAAACATTCTATCGAATTTTGATGATGTTTCTGCCAATGGGAATTTTCTACATTGTATATTATGGGGTATGTTATCAATCAGTATCAATATATGGGTTTGTCTGCAAAAAGGGACCTAACGCATGTTTTTTCAAGATTTCAATGTTTTTGAAATTCAAGTCTGAAATGTCCTCTACACATTGCTTCTTACGCACTGAGAATTTAAATATCTGTCATGGAGTTGTAAGATGTTGAATTTTTAATTAGCCTTACATTTCAACACATTTCTATTGCGTGTACTGGAAATTTTATAATATGTGTGCTAGGTCCCTTTTTGTGAAAACGATCCCATATACTGATGATACTTTAATTTGACCTTCGCCATTTCAGCTTTTTGTGACTATAAACTACGAAGCAGCACAACTCTGTATCCAACTGTACCAGCCACAAAATGCAGCACTGCAATATATAATCCAGAATCTCGTCGGCTTCCTCGATCCCTTTCTGCTCCTCTTCATCATACCCCTCATCAACTTCGTTGCACCACACTTCCTGTGTTTTATGTCCATGAGCCTACGGTTTAGGGTTGGGGTTGGCTACTTGGTCATCCTCATGGCAGCTGTGTCCCTGATCTTTACAGAAGGCCTCCCAATTCCAGGCCACGGCCATCTCTTGTGCCTCCTCCTTCCTTTGATGCTTCTGGTTGTGGCTGAAGCTTTATCAGTTATATCAGGTATACTGCATTGTTGCTTCATAAGAAATACACAAATATGTATTCAGTGTCATTTGATCTGCAGTGCTTCTGTTAGTAAGCACAAAGTTATCAATGCTTTTTTTCATTTTACTAATGTTTGGTTGTAGTAATCAGCAGTCTTATTAGCATGCTATGTACAAGTACCTAATAACACACAACAAGTTTATTGGTGGTTAATACTGGGTTCATTAACAAATTTATTGGTGGTTGTGTCAATGAATATCATGGTGGCTCTAGTAATCACACTAGTTGTTGTTTTTTTTCCAGCCAGAAGTGTACACTAAGAGAACTGTTGCATATTGTAAGCATTAGTTGAGTCACAACAGTGTATAGAGTGTTAGTAATTTTTTAATATCAATAAAATGAATGGGGGGCTTGCATTGTATTGTGCAGTGCGTTAGAATGCACTCAACTAAAATCAGACTTATTTTCATGCACTAAACATTTCTTCAAAGCTCTACTATCTGCATATCTGATGCATGATATTTTCATGTTCTCAATTTTGCTTACAGGTATTTTATATATAGTTCTAATGCGGTCAAAATCAAAGGCAATTGGTCCTCGCTCTTCATCAACATCAGAATCGTTGTCCTTACATTTCAATTCAATATCCTCACTGCCCTCAAAAGTTTCATTCCAAACACTCATGTGAATACTGAAATCAATCTGGCTACCTATATTTATGAATGTATTTTCAAAAATCATACAAAGGCTTCACAAATCATTGCAAAGGTTTAATATAACTCGGGTTTTTTTCGTTTATATACTTTACAGCAGTTAGGCAAATAATATTAAATCAATTAGAAGCAGTTAAGTAATTATATCAAAACCCTCATTAATGTAACTATCCAAAGCCCTCTATTTCCAAAGTTATCCGAGAGTTAGATTAGATGTTGTATAAGTAGCATAAGATATGCGCAGTGGAACAGGATTAAGTTTAAGACACCAGGCTCAAAAGTGAGTTATTAACATTTAAGGTCATGTGATAAGTTTTAAAGTTGTCCAGGTTGAATATTTTATTCGATAACTAATTTTCTAATCAGTCACTATGAAATGAAGTAAGTATCACTATTTGATTTTTGGAATCAAAATTATGTAGTAATGAGTCATTAAAAGTCAAATTCATTTAAAGTGTAGTGGTGTTATCAAGTTTGAGTTGTCATTTTTGAATATTTACTAATAAATCAAATTTAACATTGAGGTTAATGTGCAATTTATAAATCCTCCAATTAATTAAAAGTTTTGGTACATTTTTGTATCATTAGATTTGATCTTTATGCCCATTAAAGGTTTTACCTAACTTAAGTATTGTATATCCATGTGTCCCCCTTGCTGTTGAATGTTACAGTGCTTGGGGAGTCAAAGCATGTAATGCTTTCTCTTTTTTGGCAAGGCGTGAAGCCATCATAACCAACTCTCCAAAGTCTAAAGTACTTTGCAATCTTTTTGGCAGGCTGAGTTTTATCGTGATCCAGTCCAATACTAGAGCTAGCTAGGTCGGGTCTTGTCCTAGATCGGGAGGTTGACCCAGAATGATCTGGGTTCTAATTTCAGTTTTTTTTAATCTTTGTTTCATGTTCGTAAAATAATGCTTTAATAAATATAGTATTATAATTCATTTAGATTGATAATCCTGTAATAGTTGCCTTCATTTGTAAACACCCAGCATGCACATTTGCAGAGCCAATGCTGCTATGTATCTCTAACCCCCAACCTTCCCTCTCCCAAACAGCATTAGAGTTCATCTATGCACAGTCTCCAGAGCAGATGCGGGGACTACTCACAGGATTGTTCTACTTGATGATGGGCATCTTCATGTGCACTGGATCTCTCACTGTATTCCTCGTCCAGCATCCTAATCTACAGAGCCTGACCAATGGCATAAAGCCCTCATTTATCCTCTCCCTGATCTTTGCAAGCATAGCACTTTTGGGTTTTGTGTTCTATGTAGCCATCGCCTCAATTTACAAAAACCGCCAAAGACCAGGGTCTGATGAAGAGAACTTGCAGATTCACACGTATGCCTCAACATATTACTCTCATCTTTCAGTGTAGCGTTAAACACTGAATCTTGTTACCAACACACAACTTGAAACTTACATTCTCTTTCCTTCCCCATTCGGCTTCTGTGCTTATATGTATGTTGTGTATTATCTGTATGTATACAAATGCTCTTGTATTGCACACCACTGCTGTAAACGTTTCCAATTATTCTTTATGTATCATTCACAGACCCAAATGTCACAGCATCGAATGGATTCATCCGCTGCTTATCGATTATTGGAACGAGACACGGCGGTTTGCTCCCATTGAACGAGTGGACCCGCCCCGAAAAATTGAAATAGTTTACGTGCCCCATAGCAACGTAACGAACCTGACAACCAGCTACATGTATGTTACTAAGTTCCATAAAATTTTAACACCTAAAAGCCATACTAGAAGCGACAAACACCTCTGAGCTTTATTTTAAGCATAAATCACGTGGCCTGACGTTGTCGACTGTCAGCTCTGGTGATCGCCGACCTGGTGTGTTCAAAAAAACATAACGACGCTCAGGAACCGAGATAGAACAGACCCAAACTATCACGGTACATTGAATAGAATGCTCTATCTGTTTTTGGTACAAGCTAACGGTGACGCATTTTCTGAAGTAGTTTTCAAGCCTTTAGAAAATCCACCATTTTGGCGTCTTTTAGGGGTTGGAATTGTTGCAAGTATTTATTATTTTAACAAAATGTAATCTCACGTTTTAAATACTTGAAGTGAGCTGCATTACATTCTTTACTCTCTTAGCTGGGGGGGATGGCAGCTACCAGTTGTGGTTCAATGCTTAATAGATGTTCTTTAACTGTGCACAGCAGATTGGAGCAAATACCAAGCCAAGTCTATTAAACTTGGCATGAATCGATTCAGCACCCTGTTCTCCCAAAAGGCCGAAGCCAGCATGGTAGGTAATTTCCCACTGTACTTTATGATCCTCCAGGAAATACATTTTAATGGGGACTTTTGCTTCAGGATATGGTAAAAGGCCATGAACTCTTGAATAGCCTTCGAATCCACCTTCACTGGCTGGTATAAACTATAAACCCTTCATGCCAGCCAGCACTGCAACCATGCTTTTAAAAGTAAGAGCATTTGTATTTCACTCTTATCTTTCATTTCAAGTTCATTTAAGAAGTGGACAACCTTATCTACCAGATGGGGAATGTAAACTAGAGGAGCTCCTTTGATTTCATCTCCACCTGAAGGAAGTGGAAATGTAAAGGGGGCAACTTTCCTTTGAGGTTATCCCCCACAATGTGGCTGGAGATGTGACACATCCTTTCCTCACCAGCCAGATGAATCCCTGATGATTTCAGCCACCTGAAAAATCAGTGAGTTACCTTTGTGGCATGTTTTTATGATATCATACTGTCTTAGAAGTCTCAATTTACTCCAAAGTATAGCAAGACCAGCCTTTATTGCCAATACTTGAGCTGGACCAATCTCGATGGATGATGAGATGCTTGCAGTAGCTAGCCAACAAACATTGTCGCTCTTCATCACTGAGGGTGAGAACTTCTGTTTGGACGAGGGCAGATGCTTCTCCTCCACTGACAATACTTTGTATTCTCTGCATTTCAGAGCATCTGGTCCTTGAGCAGGTGGCTGTGGTTTGTTGCTTGGCTTTGGTGACTTGCATGAATGTCATTGGCTAAGGTGAGGGTAGATATTAACAACACCTTTGTTGGAACTGGTAGAGATGGCCCTCTGCAGCAGCTCAGCAGCTTGCTTCTCCTCAGGTGTAAGTGATGGTTCACACTCATGCCCTTCATAATCACCACTTCTAATGTCCCTGTTGCAACCAGCACAATGTCTTCTAACATTTTATAGCAGCAGAGGAGTATTGCATTTGATGCTGGTCTGGATCATCGTCTGGGCAACAGGGACAGCTCACAGTGCCAGATTCTGCTATGCATCTGTGAGGCACTTGATGCATACCAGTGAACTGCACGTCAATTCTAGTGGCTGTGAAAGAACATTGGAACACAGTGCTCACTTCAACTTCTCTAAGATCAACAGGTTGTTCACGCTGGCCAAAGGTGACTAGGCTCATGCAATAAATTTGGTGGAGAGGCAATCTTCGGAAGATGAGCTATTAGTAGTGTATTAGGTGCCTTTTCATGTGTCCACGCACATGCACTGAAGTGCTCACACAATGATGTCATATTATTGTATTGTTTAAATAAAGTACATTGTACCTTGCATTGATGAAATGTATGTTTGTGCCACTGAAATACACTGACTGTACACTTGTGATGCACCCCCTTGAATTCATTATGGCACTGATCGTTAATTTATTCTAACCGTCAAATGCTTACAGAGCAAGCAGAAATTTTCAGGATGTATGTTAACATCATCCCCAGAAGTCAAAAGCTATTTTCAGATCAGCTGTGAATGATTGCATTCATATGATCTTTTGCTTTGCTTTGGATTTCCACAGCCTCTGTCCACACACTCTACAACACATGGGTACTTGCATGAATTGCTCTATGTGGCAATCCATACCTATTATTATCATGTACCAGGTACATGTACGAATGAAATCACAACTTGTATCGATTATTCATGAAATACGCTCCGCTTGTTCGTGGTGATAGAAAATGCGTCACCACTTCAGGTTCGTATATACGTATTGCCACATGCCTCCTGATCACTACCGTAGTATGCTTACCTTCCAATTTTGTTCCTGAAGTTAACTTCGTCTTACTTTGTAATGGCCCTCCAAAATACGTGCCGCGTGACCTTACAAAAACGGCCTGCGCGTATTGTTTATGTGTCATGTAGACTATGCGTATAGAGTGGGCATGCTAGAAACTTAAGTACAGTGCGTGAATTTGATTTCACATTTTGATTTGCAGTTTCTGGTGAGTCATGGTAAGCTTTGAAACATTGGGTGGCTATAATGAGGCGTCAACTTCAGAATTATAGAGTGATACCGTAAATTATCTAATTGTACAACCAGTTTCTAGCCGCATACAACCGTGGAGACTATATGTAGATAACGTACTATATTCATTAGTTTATACAGATGAATTCTCTTGCTGTTAGCGTACACAAGGGGGCGAATCACGACGCGCCATCTCAATCTGCATTAAAGTTGGGCTCAATCTGCGGAAATCGTCACAACAGAGCACGTCACACGTCGCCCCTAACCCTCCAAACAGGAACAGAACAATGGTAGGTTGCACGACATTAATTTGTGCTGCAAATGTGCATGTGCACAGGCGATGCGTGAGAATGGGAGCAGCTGGAAGAGGGACAGACATCCTGTACTGCATTAATGACACTTATATTTTTCTTTATGCCCAAAGACTGCAACGAGCGCAAACCATGGCATTGAACGGTAAAGCTGCTGTATCATGCAGTACTATATACATGTATATCATGCATACGCGGGTTAACAGTGCCCCGATGTCAGTTCTTAATTGTCACGCTTGCGCACGGCTTCTCTCACAGTTCCAAGTATTTGATGTTTTTCTACGACGTGGAGACCACTGGTCTCGGAATCAATGACGACCGCATCGTCGAAATTGGCGCTGCCGTATTTGGGGACGCATCAAAGCCTAACGTAACTTTTAATCAGCTTGTGTACACAGACGTTCGCATCCCTCGCAGAGGTATAAGCGCGTGTGTCAGTTAATGGATCATACACGTATCGCTTCTCTTTATTATTATTATTATTTTTTACATGCAGTGACTAATTTGACCGGAATTACAAATTCTATGCTGACTGGGAAAAAGCCCTTCAGAGACGTTTTTGCAGAATTTCTGCAGTGGATTGACGCGACGGTATACGAAGTTTCGTTGTCTACCGACGTGCGCCCCATTCCAGGTAAGACTCAAACTTCTCCTTGCACTCTTGTTTGCAGTATTTAACTGCTCATCCTCTGAGCAGTTCTTGTGGCCTACAATGGATTCAGGTTTGATTACCCAATCACATTAGCTGAAATCCAGAGGAATTCCCTGTCCTGTGCAGACGTCATTAACAGAGGCATACATTTTGCTGACACTTATCATCTACTTCAGCAAGTTAAAAGCAGTGGAAGGTGCCCAGCTTTGAGCGACATGCCGCTCAAGATGAAGAGCCTAATCGATGCCTTCGTCCCTTCTCACAACTACAGTACGTGTGTTGCGCATGTTTTTTAATGCGGCTTCTACGCATACTGTACTAACAATTGTTTTGTTTTTTTTCTCTTTTTTTTTTTTCCTCATCAGATCACCGGGCATTGGACGATGTGATAGCAATGGTCAAACTTTTCCATTTAGTGCCTTTCTCCGACCTGTTGTCTTGCTTAGTTGTCAGAAGTCCTCAGGAGCAGCTTCAACGCTGGGAAAATAGAGCATCTGGAAAGGCTTAATAAGTCTCAATTTATGCATACAAATCCTACATCTACACCAATTTTGTTTTCATAAAATTGTTCTACCAGCGATTTTGTGCGTGCGCTCACGGATCACGTGCCGGATAAATGACGTACTTCCGGTTAACTTTGAGCGTGACTTAAAAAACGGTATCAAAAAGTATTTGCTGTATCTCAGATCAGCGTGCTTCACATGTCATAATTAGGGCGTTACAGACATGGGGTCTTTATACGCACATGCAGAACAACATTCATGATGGAATCATGATAGTTGAAGCATCCACGATATACCGCGTATATACGATGTCGAATCCACATGCACACCTAACTCCACATGCACACCCGTAAAGATTTTTATACACTATGCAGCATGGAGTCAAGACGAGCGATCATATTGCTGGCGTTGTATGCGACAATGAATGTATCAGCCTACTGAGGTGTCAGTGCAAGCCCAACACATTCTTGTGCAATACTTTTAACTCTGGTCTGCATGAGGATCTATAGAAATTCGTACCGGTTGCATGGCGAGTACGCGCCGTGTGCAAAAAGGATTCGTGGGCATGGCTCATAAATATACACGCCTCTTTACACTATGCTATTGCAGCTGACCGTCGGTTGACATAATTCACGTGCTTTTATTTCTATTCTCCTAGCTGACAAGGCGTTGCACTTCTCTGTACGTCGCAGCGATGTGGTCTCGTCTCAAAGGGAAGTTTCCTCCCATCCTGGAACCGTCCAAGGGACCTAAAACAGTCGGGCTCGCTGTTGGGTACTTCATGGTTCTGAACTACGTGGTGGGAAATGGGTTTTTGGGCATCCCTTTCACCTTCTATCACGCGGGCATGGTCGGCAGTATTACCATCTTTCTATTCATCATGTTCATGGAGTGGAACAGCGCTAGATGGTTATTTGAAGTTATGTCACGTGCCCAGGTGGGTCTCCGTCTAATATGCATACGTTATTCGCTTTGTGTGTGGCTGCATGTGAGAAACTATACATCGCATAAATACACTGTACATGTGCACTTACAATATTGCACCCCAGCGTGCATACACATTGCAAGCACCCACTATATATTTATAGCACACATGCAAACACACACACACACACACACACACACGCACACACACTCGAACGCACACACACTCGAACGCACACACAACACAACACACGCACGCACAACACACAAACACACGCACGCACGCACACGCACGCACACACACACACACACACACACACACACACACACACACACACACACACACACACACACAACACACACTCACTCATGCAGGCCTATATGGGATCGTTTCCGCGAAAAGAGACCTATAGCGCATGCATTATAAAATCTCCAATAGAAATTTTAGGGTATGAATGGCTAATTAAAAATTCAGAACCCTACAACTCCATGACAGCTACTCCGATTCTCAGTGCATAAGAAGCAATGTGCAGAGGACATTTCAGACTTCTGGAATATAAAGGTCTCTTTTCGCGAAAACGATCCCATATATTAATTGTAACGAGCTGCATGATGCATGTGTTGGTTATATAGTATGCACCCTGTTATCAGGAAGGGTGGGTTTCACTTTCAGGCGCTGGAAACGTTCAAGCAGGAGCAATTGGTTGAAACGCAGTCCGAGAAATCAGACCATCTCCCGGCCCTAAGCGACCGCTCTCACGTGACGCCTGACGACCACCCAAAGTACGAAATCCTGGTGACGCGCAAGTTCGAACTGACCGAGCTCTGCCAGGTCTTCGTGGGGCGCTGGTTCAAGGTGTTCTACCTCCTCGTCGTCATCACAGCCTCGTTCATCGTCCTCTGGACGTACAGCACAGTGGCAGGTTCGGCCTGGTCGACGAACCTCCCGCTCAACTTTGGACCCCTGCGGATGTGCACGGAGGAGGAGTTTCAGGACAACATCTACCCGAAGGGGAGTGGCTGCCTTGCCGCCTACAGGTTCTGCGTGTTCCTCTTCGCCGTGGTAGTGCTCCCGCTATCTCTCCTCGACCTAAAGAACGTTGGCGTCATTCAGACCATATTCGGGGGTCTCAGATTTGCCATTATCGGCGCCATGGTTCTGTACGCCTTGTTCAATCTTGGAATAGGCGGGCTTCAAGGGGGAGTCCCGCTCTCTGCAAACGGCACCGAGTCCAACCTGACCGGAAATGTCCTCAGCGATTTTGTTTATGGTTTCAGCTTCACCGGATGGCTCTCCGCCATAGCTTTGTTCACCTCCGCTCTCATCATCCACCCGGGACTATCGACGCTCACCCATCCGATAAAAAACAAGAAGCCGCTTGGTTGGTTTGTGCTGTCGATCTACGGCACCGTAGCCGTGTTCTACGTCCTCATGGGAGTCATACTCACCCTGTGGTTTGGGAGTGACGTTAATTCTACTATTACCTTGAACTGGGTGAGAACCAATAAGAACGCACATCCATTTAACCATGTCCTAACCATACACTATTAGATATTAAATGCGTCGGGAATTAAAAGTTATAAGTTACTGTAGATAGTATTGCATCAGAAGTTCTTAAGTGCCGGTGGTATGCAGCTGGCTGTGTTGTCAGCAGAATGCATCACTATGCTAACAACGCCGCTGTATTTATATAGGCATGAAAAAAGTCGTGCATGACAGAGGACCCTTGGCATTTTACTTTATCTATATACGTTTATTTCATGCATGAACATATATACACGCGCATACAATAATTGAGATATAAAGCCTCCTGCATCCGCTTGCACCAAACTCGTATAGAAAGGTGCTATACTTAAGGTGACGTAATGTGTGCACGCGATGAACTGTTCGTGGCTCCCTGTACATGCATGCTCACATAACACCCTATCTATGCAGGTACCGTCAACGAAATCTGATCATTCGGTCGCCATTCGAGTCCTTTCCTATTTTATCATTTTGGTCCCCTCCATCATCTCCGCATATCCGCTGGTGGTGTACTTCACGTCGAATAACATCTACCTGGTACTGATGGGCAAAGACACGTCACAGAAGACCTCCACACGTGAGTGGGTGGTCCTCGTCCTCATCAAGGCCATCTTCGGCGTCCTGCCTCTCATTGTCGCTCTCTTTGTCTCAAATCTCATTTTCATCCTCAAATATGCCGGCTTGGTGGCCTTCCTAACATCGGCCCTCTTCCCCGGAGTCCTCCAGTTGACATCGCAACGGAAGTGCGCCAAAGTGTTCGGAGGTAAGCGAGAAGGCGTCGCCGATTCACAACCAACACCCAGTACGGGGCTAGAGATGGACACCATTAAGAGAGAAGAGGGAGCTCCTCTTATGGAAGGTGAAAAGGCGGACGGTGAGAAGGAGGCATCCCGAATGAGAAAGGATGCTGTGTACACGACACCGTACTCGTTACCTGTGTTGAGCCACCCTATTGCTGCAATTGTGCAACTTGCAGTGGCTGGTGTGTTGTTTGTAGCGGCCTGCGCCAGTATCGCCTATAGGAAGTAGAAATGAACGCAGTCCACTGGTGCGCTGTGTCCGTTAATTGGTGTGATCAATACGCGTGCATACACATGTACATTTACAGCTCAGTTTTAGTGCATGGCATTTTCCAAGTTTGCTGCTATTGATGTGAAGATCAGTTTGGCATTTTTAAAAATTGCATGTAAATTATACGCACTTGGACAAGCATGCATTTTACTGGTGTGTAGCCTAGCAAATGTCTCCTTTAGTTTGATTTATACTTAATGACCTACTCGGGTATATGATACGAGAACAGATGATACGCCACCTATTCCTGTTACCCTCACAAGATATTTGGCAGAATCTGGCTTGACCCCGCCCCCTGAGAGGGTGTGTTGCGTGTAATATAATGAGACACGCCCCCATCCCAGATAATCACACCACAATAAGTCTAACTAATGCGCGTGGACTTATCGTGATGGAAAAAGAAATTCTGGCTTGTTCGCTGCTAGCACGATGCTCGAATGAGCTACCACCCCGACGCGCATGCGTCAGACAGGCGACCGTCAATGGGTGGGTGCCTCGCATCTCGCTGCATTAACTAACGTTCAGCTATCATTAAACTCTAATTAAACCTACTTAACCGATGAACCGGTGGGTGGGCGGGGGGGGGCACGTGTTATATTGCGGCACGTGAGCCTTATATAATGTATAGGCAATGTATACATGTAATTATGCAGTGTTGTGTGATGTCTTAACAACCAAATGTCATAATGGCAAAAAGGACGACACGAAAAACCCAACAACCTGTTCCTATTAATGCATACTCCCCATCGTACACTGCGCATGCGCACATATACCTAACATGTTGGTTCCAATTACATGACCTTTTGAAAGGTAGGGCTAGCTGTGTTGTTTGATTACGTTGATATTAACGCGAGCTTATACAGTTGTACAAACAAATAGCCATATTTGACCGCACCTGTCAAAGTGACAGATCGCCATAACCCCAAGGTCAGCTAGAACCAGATCGAGAGGAAATGCTACTCATCATCGACATCTGTTAGGCGAAGATACGATATGGATAATTCAACGCAAGTGACGAACGTGATCATCTTCTACGTGATTAACACAACGTCTGTGCTCGCTTGCATTCTGGCAGCCATCTTAGTTGCCGCTCTTCAATTGTACAAAAAGGTCGTCTACCGGTTGGCCCTCTACCAGGTGCTATCCTCGCTGGCCCTAGCGTCGCTGGAAATGTTTCAATCCATATATGTCAACTACAGCGAGAACCCAGCGGCGTACGATAAAGTGTGCGCCGCTTTCGGATGGTTGGTGTATTACTCTCAATGGTCAAAGCTACTCTTTACTGGATGGGTAACCCTTCATGTCTTCTGTTTCGGAGCGTTCCAAAAGGACTTGAGGAGGCTGGAGGTATTGTACGTCGCGACATCCTTGCTCGTGCCCATCCTCATCGCCTCCGTGCCGTTGATCACCAACTCCTACAGGATCGTGTATACGACCGCAAGGCATTACGTGTGCTACATTTTGGATGCGGAGCCTGGAAGCAACGCCGCGCTCATAGAAAGATTTGTACTCTGGGACTGCCCCGCTTTAATCATCCTCTTTGCGTCATCCGTAGCCATGGGTGCCATGGTGATAAAACTGATATATGTGTGTTTCAGATCGAAAAGCGAGCAATATAGAAAAGCTATTAAACAGTTCCTTCCTTTAGCTACGTTCCCTATTCTCTTCTTTGTTTTTATAATTCCCGGACTCGTATTTGACATCCATTTCGCTGTGAACCCAACTTTGGACACTGCATTGTCGTCTGCTGCTTTAGTGTCCATATCTCTATGGAGTCTGGGCTCCGGTGTGACACTGATTGTACACATCTTGGTGGCTAGGTGTTGTGCGAAGAAAAAGAAATACAAAACGGAAGCGGCCGAAGCTACCTCAATCCACTACAATGACTCAATACGAGCATCCTCTATGTAAAACTGACATATGAATCTGTATTGTAATCAGAAGCACTTTACATGCACACAAATGTTATTAACGCGCATACCTGCCGAATGCATGCGCTCAGTGCAGTGTAAAGCAGTACCCATCGAACGACCAGTGCTGATTAAAACCGCCATCTAGTCATCTCACAAGTTTTACGGGCAATTAGTAAGTTTGTAGCACTGTGCTAAGTAGGCAAAACATGATTGATCTAGCTGTTGCGGAAGCCAGTGTTCCCTGTTTAATACGTTCACTTCATCCTTTGTGTGCACATCTAATTGTGTATAATAAGTTGATATTTCTGTTGAAAAAAAAAAAAAAAAAATTAATTTTGAACTGACAAATTGTCCATCATTATAACTAATTTCATGCATGTCCCTCACAATGGAGGGAACTCCTATACAAATTCATCACGAATATTTTTAATGTTTTAGTGTGTATTTGTCAGTAACCCAATTTACATAGAACGAAAATAATAATGAAATCAAAGGCAGTAAAATGTGGGTTGTGAAGCTCAATATGCGCTCGCGTTTGGCCATGCGTCTTACCATCAAATAATTTTTGCTGACTAAATTTTGAGCACTTTCCTACCTGTATTCCAGAATGATCATCACACTGGTCAGTGCAAGAGCCATGCTCTCATCGATTATACCTGGGTGGCATCTAGCTTGTAACTTGTGTATTATTAGATTGCTTATATTATTAGATTGCTTATATTATTAGATTGCTTATACTATTAGATTGCTTATATTATTAGATTGCTTATATTATTAGATTGCTTATATTATTAGATTGCTTATATTATTAGATTGCTTATATTATTAGATTGCTTATATTATTAGATTGCTTATATTATTAGATTGCTTATATTATTAGATTGCTTATATTATTAGATTGCTTATATTATTAGATTGCTTATATTATTTGTGCTTGTTATTTTATGAAACACAACATTTTTTGAAGTCATAACAATTAGAAATATCTGATACACTTCATAATTAGAAATATCTGATACACTAAGTGCCTGAAAAGAAACTATTAATAACTCAAAACCAATTAGTAATTAATTGTGGATTGCAGATTTAGCCCCTGAGGTGGTGCTTATTATATAAACTTTAACAATGTAATCTGATTGTATGGTTTGAATGATGAAAAAATCAATCATCAAAGAAACTCCTTATTGAATAGAAAACAAACATGATAATTTCAGTGTTGTAAATCCAGGATTATTAATTTATTTGCATTAATTAGACTATTCATTTGTTTTTGCGTGTCAATATTAAGTACTAAAATAATTAAGAACCTAATTATTTTCCATGTTTGTGCTGTACATAGGCTGAGCACCCCTAAGGAGGATTTAAAAAAAAAATTTTATCCTTATTACACCACAATATTCTAATTGTCTATGCACAAGAAAATCAAAGACACTTTAGTTAACTGACTTGCTCTGCTTATACATGTAGCAAGGCTCAAATCTGCTGCATTTTTGAATGGTTGCAATGCAGCTAAACACACACAATCGTATTCCGCATGCACCATTTCAAAAGAATTCTGTAAAGACCTTCTCGTT
This sequence comes from Ephydatia muelleri, assembly GCA_013339895.1. Classification (NCBI taxonomy): domain Eukaryota; kingdom Metazoa; phylum Porifera; class Demospongiae; order Spongillida; family Spongillidae; genus Ephydatia; species Ephydatia muelleri. The sequence goes on from JABACO010000006.1 coordinate 11,564,651, forward strand.
GTCATTTGTTTCCGGCATACATTCCAAACAGAGAATAGTCATGATCTGCTCTGTGCCTATCACTTGAATAGAACAGTGGATGGGTATATTGACAAAAGAGAATACCTGAAAGCATTTGAAATTAACTGTCTAATGTATTTCTCCATAGTCTCAAACAGTATCCAGTTTTAAGAGAAATGACTCATTGAGCCCAGTTTATGAAAAGATTCACTTAATGCTTTTCATGTTCGGGCACGTGGAGATCTTGATTTTTTATTATCCACACTGGTAGACTATACAACCTTATGGGTATACAGAGAACTCTCCTACTAAAAAGAAAGCAGACTGAAATCTAGGTGTAATTAGAGCAGCATATCTTCATTAATGCTATTTCTCTCATCCACTGCCAATATATTGTCAGTGAATGCAACAGTTCATGCCACTCACAAAATTTATGCACGGTACAACTTAATACTTCTCTCAATGTCACATCTGCAAATGGGACATTTTCCAACTTGTTTTGAGCAGTCTTCGCAGGTACACATGTGACCACAAGGAACAAACACCATCATTGATGGCACCTCAAAGCATATTCTACATTCAGAGACATGCTGGAGGAGGGGTAATATAATTTGTAAGACACACATGCCAAAGAACATTTGGGATCGTTTCCACAAAAAGGGACCTAACGTATGTTTTTCATGATTTCAAATGTTTGATATTTTAGAATGTCCTCTACACATTGCTTCTTATGGGCTGAGAATCAGAGTATCTGTAAGGCTCTGAATTTTAATTACCCACATGTCCAACGCAAGCGTTACATTTCTATTGCGCATACTGGAAATTGTATAATGTATGCTCTAGGTCCCTTTTTGCGGAAACGATCCCAATTATTAAATTCGTTTGACAATATTGTAAAAGGCAGTGACAGGTGAGAGGAACAAACCTCATCAGGTTCCAAACTACTACTCTCTAGTGGTAATGACGGAGCAGATGGGATTGGTGTGGAGTTGACTTCAGACACAAATGAGGTGCCTCCCTCAGTCTCCTGAACAGGAAACTGACAAAGGTCCAACTGATTCATACCATTATGAAATAAAAATTGTTTTGCCCCATTTTCAAACTGATTCACTAATTATTTTCTTTAGCAATGCACAGATTACTTCCAACAGTATGTACTGCAATGTCACATTTACTTAGTTAACATGCATGCAACATAGCCAGGCTCACATCTACACAGTATAAATACATGTACATGTCAATGACATGTATACATGTACCATTATCTCAGTATATGCGACCTTATGCAGTCACAAATATGAATGCAACAACGTGCCTTTCCTTCAAAACAAGGATGTGTGCTTCAATCTGGAACATAAAAATGCAATATTGTAATGTTTTTGTTAATATTGGTTTCCCACTGCATGCAGGCACAATGAAAGGCAGTGACAGGTGAGAGGAACCAACCTCATCAGGTTCCAAACTATTACTCTCTAGTGGTAATGACGGAGCAGATGGGATTGGTGTGGAGTTGACTTCAGACACAAATGAGGTGCCTCCCTCAGTCTCCTGAACAGGAAACTGATATAAATGTCCAACTGATTCATACCATAGTGAAATAAAACTAACAAAAAAATCGTATACAACAACACACATATGTACCTTCTCCTCTTTGTTCAGAAATAGTTGTACAATGCCAATACATCCATTGCTCCTTGCGAGCATTTGTGCAGTTTTTCCATTCTACAAACACACGAACACAGTTTACACCCAACTTCACAAAGCATGATCAAGATTCACACAGAAAATGAAATGCACTAAACCCATGTGGCATCTCTGGTATGCATGACATTACATCACCACCCGTTTTTCCATCATCTACCTATTTACAGGTCCATTGTGTTGCTAAGGTAACTTTAGGCTAAGTAAAACATTAAAGGTTGAGCAGTAACCATTGTCAAGAAAAAATTTCAAGCACAATACCAGTAAGGAATGTACATAAAAAATAAATGTATTATCGGAGATGGTCATTTGTATGGTCTGTACAGTGGGGTGTGGTGGGGGGCAGGGGGGGGGGGGGGAGTGCCACATGCAATTAACAGTGCTTAGTTAGCAAAGGCGACCTTACAAGTAGGCAACATGTTGCACGCAACTCAATGAACATGAGTAATCTAGTAGCAATTTTACAATGAAATTAGTTGCAGCATGTTGCCTAGAGTATGGTTGTCTTAAAACATAGGCTACATTCTTTTCCATTCATTTTTGGTCTCGGCCGGCCAGGGGAACCTCCACTTCTGGACCCACCCACAGACCACTCCCTCATTGATGCCCCATCTCCCTTAAACCTGGATCTTCACCTGCGGTGCACTAAAGCAAACACTATCATGGCTTGTATGTGAACCGACACTGAAAATTCATCGAGTCTGTACTTGCATGTGAGGCATGTAGGGTTGCTCGCCTGGTTTTGAATAGTTGAATCAGCTCCATTCTGCAGAAGAAGGCTTGCAAGGTCTATGCACCCAGCTTTACAGCACAGGTGTAATGGCGTGTTTCCAGGCTAGAGCAAAGTGAAACATATGCGTCATGTGTATGTTTGGTCCTATTACAGAACAAACCTGGTTCCTTATATTCAGATTTGCGTTGCCTTCAATCAGAACACAAGCTGTGATCATGTGACCACCTAGAATTGCAAGATGAAGAGCTGTATTGCCGTACTGTAATGGAAGATTTGAATTTAAAATTAAGTGCTTGAATGTGCAACAAATATTATTACAAGAAGCTGGTTATTTACAATTACGATCTAGCAAGGTTTGTTTCATCAATTCTATTAACTTTAACATCACTATGGTTTCATTTGTTTGATGCTCTAGGTCCGCAAAACAGATTCCACATATCTTCAAAAGGTCCAAAAACATAGGACTGTGCTTTGTTTTTCTGTCCGGCACACAAACATGATTTTGATTTCAATGCGCATTGTCTCAAAGGGCTATAAAGATTTCTACACAGAATGTTTTCTTATCATTCAATCCTGCATGTCCAGCAGTGCCCACAGTCATCTACAGTCATCACACATCAAGTCATTGCTCATTAATTTACTGTTGATACTGTGCTTGGCTGTTAAATAATTGCATTCCAGCTTCTAGACACATGAAATACCCTGTTTATAGCATCGATGTTTGCACCATGCTTCAGCAACTCCCGAACAATTTCAGAATGCCCATGCTGAGATGCAAGGTGCAGGGCTGACATGTTACCCTAAGCAAATGAAGGTGAAATAGAATGGCATTCAAATAAGGCTTTTCACAAGAAGGATCAAATATTACTGTGCTTTCTCTTAAACTCCATGCATCTTATTGGAACTGGGTACAGAGGACACTCACAATATATACACACTGGGCAAACACAACGGAATTTTAGGTCATCAAATACAACATAAAATGTGATATTTTGTGCTGCATGGCTTATATACAGTAAAACTAAAGAAGTTAATGAACCCTAGGGGCAAAAAGTTCCATTAGGACAATCAGGGCTTGGTGAGAGCGAAATAATAAAGATAGATAAACAGTAAGCTACCAAAGGAAATGTCTGCTTTGAGGTCCACACTGTTTCATTTCTTGTCATGACGATAGAATGAGAGGAAATTCACAAGAATCGAATAGCTGGCAGCAAGTAAGTGTGGATGAGAATAACAATGTTCTTTAGGTCTTCTAAGTTTGAAGATGGCATTAAAATCCATTCCCTTGGCATAATGCATTGAAGTGAGTGTGTGTGTGTGTGTGTGTGTGTGTGTGTGTGTGTGTGCCTGAGCTAAAGTGCTGCAAAGAAATCTTACAAAGGTGATACACACTACATAAACGTCTAAGTAAACAAAACGTCTGTGCACAAGCAACACTATATCACATTATAATATCCACTTCTGCACACCAGAGCGGACTGTCATATAAGAATTATATAAAATTTATACAATAATTATATAAAAATTATATAACTATTATATACAGTGTCTCACTTTCTGCTCTGCAGTACTCCAGAGCAGAAGTGGATAATAGTGTTGCTTGAGCACATGCACAGTGCAGATGTGGTGTTTTGATTACATAGACGTTTATGTAGCATGAATTTTGTAAGATTTCTTCGCAGCTCTTTAGCTCAGACACACATACACACACACACATAAACACAAACACACACACACACACTCACTTCAATGCATTATGCCAAGGGAAATGGATTTTAATGCCATTTTCAAACTTGGAACACCTAAAGAACATTGTTTACTCTTCAGCTTAAAGAGGGAAAGAATCAAGACAAAGAAATGGCAGTGTTAAGAAGAATAAAAACGATATACATAATACATTTTGAAGCATGGAGCCACACCCATTTAACAAAATGTAGCCTCTCGGTGGTAGCCTTTCAGCTGTACATGCAATGCACTTCGAGATATTCTAGATTGTTTACATTACCTTGTGGTTCCCAAACGATTTGACTTTAGAGTTATTTGTGTATATCTGAATCAGTGCAACGAACGTACAAAAACTGAAACATAAGTGTCAACAATTGTGTTAATTTGACGTGGAATGACCCATGTGTGCTGGGAGCAGTGTATTGAATAGAACCAATCTCTAGAGGTTTTATAACCACTGGACTCCTTACCGAAAACAAGTTGCCAGTTTTGCTTTCTTTTAATATCCTAGATTTGCATTTGACAGTAATTGAAGTGTATATGGTGAGCTCCAGTAGGATTGTCTCAGAAGTCATCAGGTCTAGCAGATGTAACAAGTTAAACCGGGGGGGGGGGGGGGGGGGGGGGGGGGGGGGGAAGGGGGGGGAGATTATTGTCACAGGCCCTGCATGTAACCTTAAAGAACTGCATACAGTTTCTCGTTGGGAGAAACAGTAAGACTTTCTAGCTCAGAACTAGTCGCTACAACACACTGCCATGCCTCCAAGTGTATCTGCCTTGGTTAAGGACAGAGGGGAGGGGCAACTATTGAGAATGCGGAGTAGGCAGGCAGCGCCAAGAATGAAGGTTGACCAGCAGGAAACCTTGCATAAGACTATTTCAAACCTGATTGACCCGATTTCACGACCCAAATTTTCAGTACAGTATTTGGCCCAGTAACAGTTAGCTTCTTGGGCCCCGCCTCAAACCCAGAAGTCTACAGCAGGGAATAATTATCTCAACCCCATCAAGACTCCTGTATATCCGCTCCCGCATGCAACAAGCAAATATCACTTTACTTCTCTCAAAGGGGAAACAGGAGCTATGCAGACGGTCTCAACATAGTTTGTAACTACAAACTACACGTGAATGTGATTAAAATATGCCTTACCAAACAGTTGACATTAACACCCATCCTGATACAATGGTTCACGGCAGCCTGATTTCCCTCCGTGCACGCTGTGCGAAACTCCAGCTCCTGGTTCTATGGTAAGATCAGGATTGCTTTCATTAAGTGATCATCGCACCCCGAGGCCTACTTTGTGGTTTAACGACATAGTTTATGTGACTCGTACCCAGCTAACACAATGCTCTAATTTATCATCGAGATTTTTTTTTTTTAAACTGCACACTAGGAATATGGGACAGTTCACGACAAATCCTTTGCGTTTCACAGGGAAAAAAAGCGTCGAATCATTTAGAAATCATTGCGTGATTGAACAGAAAATCACACGAAAATCAATAGAAGCGTGTGATTTTGTGTGATTTTCTGTTCAATCACGCAATGATTTCTAAATGATTCGACGCTTTTTTTCCCTGTGTTTGCATCGTTATAACTTCCGAACGGTAAACTCTATCCGCTATCAACGTCTTACTTAATTCTACTCTTCATACTACACCATTTCTCTATGGTAAAATAGTTTTGGGGTCTTGCACTTGCTCCGTGCCAGTATTGCACGTCCGATACCCCACAGGTATGAACCTGTCATAACTTTCGGCAGGAGTAATCAAATCCCTTCAAATTCGGTTTGTAGGTAGAGGGATCATATAGCTATTGATTTGTCCTGTTCGTTAATTTTGACTTAATCCGTTACGAAGATACAGGTGTGCAAAGTGAATAGCACATTTTCCGCTACCAATATTTGCAGGCAACCCGAGTTCCATTCTCCCATTCCACATGAATTTAATCACTTCCATTCTCCGCCTTCAACTAAGCTATAGCCGTTCGCAACTCAGCGTTTTTTTTTTGGTTGTTTTTTTTTTTTTTTTTTTCTGAGTCTACTCCTATACGGGTCAATGAAGATGAATTATCACTTCGTTTGACGATCATACCAAACAAACGGATCCAAGTGAATGGTTGTCAGCCTGATGGTTGTTTCCACTTCCCACGTCTCACGGCGAGCGTAAGGATTGTTTTCCCCTCTCACTCGCATCACCCTTCGGTACCCACCCTTCCCTACTAGTGTATTATAAAGCTTTCCACTAAACTTCATTCCTGTCACGCCCACACGACTACAGCTATATCACAGTTTTCAGCTCACTTATCACTTGAAGATGCACTACACTTTTTATTTTTATTTATTATTTATTTTTTCAATGGGAAATATAAAGTGATTTTACTTTGACCACACAAACAAATAATAATACAAGAAAACAACATAACATATAACAGACAATAAAAATAAATACACACTAACAAATGTGATCAAACGAGCCTATAGTGAGACTCTGCCCTCATGTACTGCTAGGGCCAGATCACAATAAACTGGATAGTGGTATGAAGATCTACTTCCTCGCAGGCACATGATAGCACTGCGCAGTATGGCAAAAGACAGACGACATCTCAGCCAGCCCATAATGGGGGAATATGCCTTGTCTTGTTTGTCAGAAAGCAGGTCGGCTAACCGTTTGTAAAAAATGGTGGCTTCTCTCCCCATTGCACCCGAGGTGGAAAAAACAAGGGGTGTGAAGACGCCATGTTCAACATCACAAATGCGTTGCCCGTATTTCCTTTTCTTGGCTTGCATTTTTACCTACCACACACCCACCTACTGTACATTTGCACATACAAACACGCCCACGCCACACACCCACACATCACACATACACACACAGCGCACACACATATGCACACACACAGACACAGAGACTGGGCTTGTACCACTTGCAGTGACTTTGGGTTCTTATTTGTCCCACTGTTTCACAAAGTGTAAATGTGCATGAATGTACACACCTGTGCGTGCACACACGCACACACACACACACACACATGCACACACACACACGCACGCACACACACACACACACACGCACAATACCATGGCAAAGAACATCACTCTGCAACATGATGCGCTGAATTCATATAAGCTCAGGGCTACATATCCACATCACCCTTTCCCATAACCCTTGTAAACTCTTATGCTACATCCACTCAGCTTTTTTATCACTTGCAAAGAGCTTGGTCTTACTTCTCACAGCAGAATATGTGAACATGTCCTCACAGTGACTCTCACACTCTTATGCACGTGCACACATTGTGTAAATGAAACTGTATTCCTTTGGCAACTCTCCGTGCATGTGGAGTTCCCACGTGACTGGTTCTCTGTAGATCCTCCTTTGACTGCAGATAGGTACATGTGCATGTCCCATACGATGTACATACATCATGTTTGCCCCCACAGGGTTGGTCCTCTATACGTATATCATGTTCCATAGGACTTTTTATGTAATGGAAGGGCATTGTGTCCCATTGTGCACTCTGTAAATTCATTCTATACTAGCACACACACACACACACACACACACACACACACACACACACACACACACACACACACACACAACACTCATGTACAGTACACTTGCATTGTTATAAGAATGGCGTGGGCGTAGAATACGGGGGGGGGGGGGCTGAGGGGCTCAGGCCCCCCCTCCCGGCTAATTGTGGAGGGGGCTCAGCCCCCCGGCGTACATATTCATTTTGTCATTAATTTAATTGTGTTAGACCCGCCTTCTAATTTGCAAAGCGAATTGACAACTATAATTTGTGCAAAATAAGATTTGTCAGCAACCGATGTCAACAGCAGCTGAGCCTAGTAAGCAGAGTGAAGTACTTATAGATGCTTATGAACATCCCGTGGACAAAGGCAACACTGATGATCATGATCACGGAGAAGTGTAATGAACCTAGATCTGAGGAGCTATGTCGTTCGGGTAGAAAATTTCAGCTTAGTTGGAAAGCGAAGTACAACTGGATCGAGTACAACACAGACAAACGCCGTGTCTTTTGCTCAGCTTCCTTCTGTCAATTCTGTGTAAACTTACCAAGGGCCCTGACCTACCACAATCACCACTGATAGAGTAGGTGCAATAAAATTCATCACCATATTCCTTCAGCTCAATGTTGCATGTCACACTACAATCGTATCTATGGTTGTATGCAGGGGAATTTAAATGTCTCACAATTAGTACACACTACATATCCACTTTGTGCTTCACCTCCAGCCATTGGAATACCCTATACACTCATTTTACTCCCTGCATACAACTAGTTTGAAATACATGAAACACTGTGCTGCACTTGCTGGTAAGAGTAAGAGATTACTGTACCCCAAGGGTGATGTTCCTACAAGAATGAGCTATGGTAATGAATATGAATGTTCCTTTCTATCAGTGCAGATTGTGGTAAGTTTTACACAAACGCAACTAAGCAAGTAGTAAAAATTTCATATTCATTTGATTATGCCACACTGCCAAGACCAAAAAAGAAAGCCTCGTATCAAAGATAACACTTAAGCCGCTTCCACACTAGACATCTCAAACCGCATCCAACTGCATCGATCTAGATTGATCCGGCTCCGATGAGCTTTGGGCTATTCCGTAATATAATTGTACACCCCTACTGATGACTAATATCAAGGTATCCCCCCAGGACATAAAGCCTCTACACCATACCCCCCCAGGACATTTATTTTGGACCCCCTCTGGACACACTTCCCTGTACATTACCATTGAACCCCCTCTGGACACAACCTGATGTAGGATACCCCTTTAGGACATTACCATTGAACCCCCTCTGGACACATCTCGATGTAGGACACTCCCTTAGGACATTACCATTGAACCCCCTCTGGACACATCTCGATGTAGGACACTCCCTTAGGACATTACCATTGAACCCCCTCTGGACACATCTCAATGTAGGACACCCCCTTAGGACATTACCTTTGAACCCCCTCTGGACACATCTCAATGTAGGACACCCCCCTAGGACATTACCATTGAACCCCCTCTGGACACATCCTGATGTAGGATACCCCCTAGAGCATTACCTTTGAAACCCATCCGGACACATCTCACTGTGTGACACCCCTAGGACATTGCCATCATTGCCATTGGACCCCCCTCTGGACACATCTCACTGCAATAGAACATCCCCCTAGGACATTAGCATTGGACCCCCTCTGGACAACTTTTTGGTCATCAGTAGGGGTGTACAATTATTTTATGGAATAGCCCTTTAGGTCGAGTCCACACTACGAATTTAATGTTCATAGCGAACCGGATCGAGTCGGTTTGTACCGCAAGTTAAGATGGAATCCGCTGTTACAGATTTGCTAGTTTGCGTTCATGGAATTATGAGCATGCATGCATATTGCCTTCACGCGCATTCATCACGTTTATACCTTCTTGTACTTCAGGACAAGGTTTTTTTATTTTGCCCCGGCACTGCTCCCAAGTCCTGGAGCTCATTGTGATCTTTTGGTATATTGATTTATTGTGGCTGACATCATCGAGTTGGAGTTGGACATCAGCCCCCACCCATACTTCCACCAGTGTACGGGATCTCTTCAATACCGCAGAAAGTGTGTGTGTGCGTGTGTGTGTGTGTGTGTGTGTGTGTGTGTGTGTGTGTGTGTGTGTGTGTGTGTGTGTGTGTCACGCGCGCACGCACACGCACAGGTGTGTACATTCATGCACATGTAAGGTTTGTGGAAACAGTGTGAGATAAGAACGCAAAGTCACTGCAAGTGGTACAAGCCACTTGCTGCGTGTGTGTGTGTGTGGGTTGTATGTGTGTGTGCGTGTGTATGTGTGTGTGTGTGTGCGCACAGGTGTGTACATTCATGCACATGTACGCTTTGTGAAACAGTGTGAGAAATAAAAACCCAAGTCACTGCAAGTGTCAGTCAGTGTCTGCGTGTGTTTGCTAGTGTGTGTGTGTGTGCATGTGTGTGTGTGTGTGTGCGTGCATGTGTGTGTGTGTGTGTGCGCATGTGTGTGTGTGTGCGTGCGTGTGTGTGTGTGTGTGATGAATATGGTACACAGGTTATTACATAACAATGCAAGTGTGTACATTCATGCACATGTACACTTTGTGAAAACAGTGTGAGAAATAAGACCCAAAGTCGCTGCAAGTGGTACAAGCTCAGTCTGTGTGTGTATGTGTGTGCTAGCGCTAGCATGTGTGTGTGTGCATGTGTGTGTGCATGTGTGTGCTAGCGTGTGTGTGTGTGTGTGTGTGTGTGCATGATGAATATGGTACACAGACTATTTACATAACAGTGCAAGTGTGTACATGTACACTGTGTGAAAACAAATGTGAGAAATAAGAACCCAAAGTCACTACAAGTGGTACAAGCCTAGTCTGTGTGTGTGTGGCGTGGGCGTGTTTGTATGTACAAATGTACAGTAGGTGGGTGCGTGGTAGGTAAAAATGCAAGTGTGTAGTGCTAAGTGAGCGAGATATAGCTGTAGCCGAGTGGGCGTGACAGGAATGAAGTTTAGCAAGCAAATGTGGAAAGCTTTATAATACACTACTAGGGAAGGGTGGGTACCGAAGGGTGATGCAATTGAGTAGGGGGGAAAGCAATCCTTACGCTCGCCGTGATGTGTCCGCGACGTGGGAGGCGGCAGCAACCATCAGGCTGACAACCATTCACTTGGATCCTGGTATGATCGTCATACGAAGTTGATAACACATCGTATAGCTATAGACTCAGACAAAAAACACTGAGTTGCGAACGGCTATAGTCTAGTTGAAGGCGGAGAATGGGTGGAGAATGGGCGGAACAACGAAGTGATTAATCTTCATGTACAATTATAATGGTGCATTGACTTGTATCTCCGTAACGGTAACGAACAGAACAAGTCAATAGCTATATGATCCCTCTACCTACAAACCGAATTTGAAGTGATTTGATTACTCATGCCGAAAGTTATGACGGGTTCATACCTAGTGGGATATCGGAGGTTGCAATACTGGCACGGAGCAAGTGCAAGACCCCTAAAAGTATTTTACCATAGAGAAATGGTGTAGTATGAATTATAAAGAATAGGACTTACCGTTCGGAAGTTATAATGATGTAAACGCAAATGATTTATATAACATTTATAATATTTGGATCACGACATTTTGTCGTGAACTGGTTCCATATATACAGGATTGAGAGGTGGGGAGTCAGAGGTTGTGTCTAGGTACTTTATACCAACATGCTCAAGAGGTGGGGGAGAGACATCGCCCCTGGCTCCACCCCCTTTATTTCTTCATCAGTGCTATGATCTTTTCCTTCCTCTTCGCGCCTTCCCAACGTACTCAATAGGATAATTTGTACCTGCTACACGTATATGCAGCGTTGTTATTTATGACATTCAAGCATTAGTCTACTACTGAACTGATTATTGCATAATTACGTCATCGTGACTTTACGGGCGAAATTGTGTCAGTTACTTCCGACGATGCTTGCCCTTGTAAAGGCGCGCCCTTTCGTCGCCCCTGTACACTGTCATAAGGTTTCGAGAGGGGAGGGACCCCATCGATCGCTTTGTTCGCTTCGATGTCGGTAAAGGTTTCGCAAATTAGACACTTCTAAATATATAAATAATAAAATAATTTTTTTATTTATCCTTTGAGGGGTGTTGCTTGCCCTGAACAAGATGGATACCGCTCTGGACCCAATGAGGTACGTAGCGACGTGTGGTTTGGGAAAGTAGCACTTATTAGTTACGCCAAGAAAGGTCACTCGGCGACCCATCATCGAACGAAGAGAACAGTGTGTGTTAATGAGAAATGATCACGGTGTGCCTGTACGCTGGTTATCTACCCCATCGTGAGCACACGCCTCCATCCCGCTGCAGGCTTCGAGGTGTAATCATGTGGGGATATCCACAACGAATAGTATCTTATTAGCGGATGAAAATGTTTTACGTGCGTCCGCTGGTTAGGATAACAACTAACAAGCAGGGCCTTCTTTAGATGTCTTGTTTAAGTACATTGTACGTGAGAGCAGCAACAGTGTTGAGATGTTGTGGTTACCTAGATAATGCATTGGAATTTCGCTACCCCGGATGTCATAAGTATTGTTTTCCCACACACTGTTCGAATCAAGGGCGTGCCGACTTAATTCTTTTAGCCACCTGCACTTCGTGTCCTCCAATCGTCGTCATATTCTACGGCAATGCGTCGTGTGACAATAATGATCACGAGGTTCGGTCACGGAATAGGGATGCGCGGCTTTAGCTGAACGATGATTAGCTACTGGGATGATTACACTGGGCTTAAGTCAAAGTTGGACGTGTGTACGGTCGCCATGCTTCAAACCAACGAAGAAGCTATGATATCGGAAATGTAAGAGTTAGGTTGGTCTAACGCATGTAAACCTGTCCACAATTTCAAAGGCAGCGCACTTTGTAAAAAGAGAATGTGACTCTCCCGACGTGAATAGCGCATCCCACATTGTACTAGTTAGATAAATAAAAATGGTTCAAGCAAATGACAAATATTAATTTATTTTTAAAAGCAATTAATATTAAGATTGTTCAATAAATCCCCTAAATCATAATGCAGTATTGTAATCAAATTGCAATACAAAATCACTGTAATGGCTTTATTATCTCTGTATAGAAACTCTCTAAAAATCAACATTTGAGATTCAACCACTCACAATTGATAAACATAAGTTATAATGATTGATTCAACTTGAATATTTGGTCATGATTGCTGAATTATTTAACTGTTCAACCACATTATTGTATGCCAAATTGTAAGGGCTAAGTAATGGATCATCTAACTGATATTGATGCAGGGAAATAACCATTCAAAGCTTTTGTGCCCATTTACCGATTGAGAGATCTCAGAGATGATCCTTTCATTATGTTTTGGTTTGTCTTTGTCTTGCAACGTATATGTAGTTGAAATGTGAGTTAGCGGAAGGGAAGGTGGCATTTTGGGAGTCTGAGCTAAACAGGCTTATGTAGTCAGCAATGAAAGACAATTAGTTGATTATAATGTGTTGTATCATCAACTTTAAGGTGATCTCACAGAATTAACACACATAGAATAATGTCATGGAACTTGCAATGATCACCATGTTAGCTGAAAAAAAAAAATCAATATCACATGATTGCATCCATTTTAGTATTTATTTCGGTAGAGTATCAACATCTTCTACCCTGTTGGATACCAGCCTTCTCCTGTCATTGCCCAGACCTACAATTCAACTCTCAACCATGTAGGCACAAGGTACATGTATTCAAAAGGAAGGAAAAGGGAGGCAGCTTGCTTCAGATAGCATAATTGGCTTCAACGTTCACATTTACCTCCAAGCATTCCAAATTAGCTACTGTTTGTAAAATACATGCAGTTATCATGCTATGGTTGCTTGATGCAGAGAATATTTTTCATCAAAGCTTCTGGTAAAATGCGGAGTGGATTTATTGTGATCCACTGATTCACACATATTTACAATGCTCACACTCAGGACTGACAGGGAGTACATAAACAGATCAACCCCACAACCTGGTTGGTTTTGGTAATTAAAACACATAACAAATAAATGCTAACCTGCTATCCAACACCATGTCACATATCTTATTTTAAAAATGAAATGCGGACAATATTAAAGCATACATCTCAAAATTCCACTCAAAATTACTTCTGTCTTCCTGAACAAATGGGAGGGGATGCATGTGTGTGTGTGTGTGTGTGTGTGTGTGTGTGGAGGGGAAGGAGGAAGGGATTTGGGAATATTTCTATGACTTGCATCTCTTCTTTATGCCCGCCAGGCATCAACTCAATGCAAAAGCTGAACTCGCACAGCTGTTCTTACAAGCATGCTCTGAGCATGAGCAATCGCCAGCACTCATTACTGACTCAGCAGTTTTTAACTACAAGTGGTTGCATAGCTCTGCCGTGGTGGTGGAGTCGCTGCTTAGCAGAGCACAAGTCAGACCCTGCCAAGTTGTGGCACTCTGTATTCCTCCTGGACCTGTGCTTGTGGCAACTGTCATGGGCTGTATTCTTCGTGGAGCAGTGTTTTTGATGGTGGACACATCCTTGCCGATGCTGAGGAAGAAGATTGTGATGGAAGCCTCGAAACCATGTGTGGTAATTAATTGGACACAGCGAGGACAAACACTAGGGCAGGACACATTTGAAAATGCTGCAGCTCTGACCTTCACTGCATCCCTGGATGAGAATAATAGCCTTCAAATGTTTCCTGATGATCCAACAAAGGTGAGCATTTCACAGACATTTGCATGTAGCAGCAATACCCTATATGTCATGTTCACATCGGGCTCTACTGCAAGTCCAAAAGGAGTATGTGCTTCAGCCACTGGAACACTAAATAGGTTTCGCTGGATGTGGGATACATTCCCGTTCAAGCAGGGTGACGTTTTGTGCTTCAAAACATCTGTGCTTTTTGTCGATAGCATATGGGAAATATTTGGAAGCATCTTAAAGGGGACACCTCTGGTTATTCCATCATTGGATGTTGCTCGGGACCCCAGGCTTCTATCATCCTTCATTCGGAAGCACCAGGTAACACATGTGACAGCAACACCAACATTGCTGCAACATTTGTTGGAACTAGCTGGGGCAGCAGAAAATCTGAGAACACTGGTGCTGTGCTTTGTGAGTGGAGAGCCACTCTCTGCTGCCTTGTGCTCAAGGTTCTTCAGCATTCTTCCATCTTGCAGGTTGGTCAACCTGTACGGTACAACCGAAATATGTGCAGACGTAACGTTTTTCGAAGCTACCCCCGAATACCTTTCAAAGTCCTCAGGCCCTCTGGTTCCCATCGGTAAACCAATCAGCAACATACACGTTGAAATATTTGATCCACTGAATGGTGCCATTGTGCACAAAGAAAACCTGCTGGAGCAGGGAGAGTTGGTGGTGTGTGGGCCGTGTGTTGCGGAGGGTTACTTAGATTGCAGTAACCAATCATCGGTTGAAAATCCCAGCATGGAGAAATGTACATCCTTCAATACGCATGACATTGTGCACTACACTTCTAGTGGTGATCTAATGTATGTAGGTCGCAGGGATCATCAGATCAAGTTAGGCGGGATCAAGATCAACCCGTGTGAAGTTGAAGCACTCTTGGAGCAGTACAGTGGTGTGATAAAGGCTGCAGTTGTGGCAAGTGAGTCAAAATCATCTCTTGTTGGGTTTGTTCAAATGTCACAGTTATTAGAAGTTGCAAATGAAAGCAAAATTGAGTTTTCGTTCAAAGGTATCAATTATATGTCAAGCCAGTGGGTTAATAGAAAATTGTCTGAGCACTTGAAACAGTCCTTGCCTAAAAACTGCATTCCCTCTCAGTTTATGTGTACCCACACGTTGCCATGCCTACCTTCAGGTAAGATCAACAGAATGCAGCTTCCCTCAACTTCAGACATTGCTACCCTCGTATCAAGCTCTGACACCACTTCTAAACAGGTTCTAAGCAGAACTGAGGAGACCCTTATAGAGCTGTTTGCCCAGACATTAGGTTTAGGGCATTTAACTCCAAACCTCTCAGATGATTTTATGTCAATGGGAGGAAATTCTCTGTCAGCCATTGACCTCAGTGTTCAGTTAGAGAAGCGTTTTGGTTACTCAGTCCTCGTTCATGATCTTCTTTCAGGCATCTCTATCAAGTCACTGGCATCCATGATCGATGATTGGCTTTTTGGAATAGCTAAGTCACCTATTGCAGCACCCTCAAACCCCACAGAGCTGTCTGAACGTGCTTCCACTCACCAGCTGGCCAGCGATGTCACTTCAATACCAATTAAGTGTGTGTATGAGGATAAAGTGCTTGACAATCCAGATGAGCACCCTTTACTCCTCACGCAACATATGGTGTGGCTGGCACAGCAGACGATCGAAACGGAAGGAATAGTGATTGAAATAGCAGCATTGTGCCGAGAAGCTGTAAATGTAGATTGCTTGCGACAGTCAGTCTTGCACCTTTTTCTTCGCCATGAAACCCTTAGGACTTTAATCAGAGAAAATAAAAGAGGGGTTCCGTTTCGTCACATTATACCACTTTACTCTCCAGAGTTTTTCAAAATGCACGAGTCAGTATTTAGAGTACAAAGCTGTTTAACCCCCGCAGCATTGCAGCGCAATGAAATTCCTATTTATGATGGAAATCAGATGTGGTTACCAAAGTTTAATTTCAATCTTCCTAATGGACCACTATGGCAGGCCACATTTTTCAAAGATGTGAAAAATGGAACTAAGGATGGTTTTGTTGACATCTTGGTATTTCAGTTGCACCATATCATTGCTGATGGGTGGTCATTGAAGATTTTGATGACAGAGCTGGAAAGTATCTATGGTCACTTAGCCACAGGTGGCAGCATGGATAACCTCCATGAGCAGCAGCACAACTCCCCCGTGGTGGATATGGCTGACATTGTCAAGGACGAGCGTGATCATCTACAAGACCAGGCCACGGTTTCAAGGAAACTCAGCTACTGGGTGAACCAGCTGAAACACTGCACTGCTCCCATGCTCTTGCCTGCTGAACGCAGTTTCAGTCTTGCTTACATCGAAATGGAAACAAGCTCTATCTATAGAAACCTACAGCTGCAAAAAGACACTGTTGAGGCTGCGTTGAAATCATATGGTGTGAGCGAATTTGTGCTGACATATGCCAGCTTCCTTTTGGCCATGTACGCAGCAACAGGCAGTCAAGACGTCACCATATACTTACCTGTAGCTAACCGCACAACTAGTAGTGTGCATGTTGTGGGAATGGTGGTAGAGACCCTGCCACTGAGGGTGAGAATGCATCCGAATATGACCCTCACTGCACTGCTTCACAGTGTGAAGACTGCAGCGTTGGAGCTATTCCAAAACATGCACCCTTACGTCCTTGTCGATCAGTGGGTGAGAAACAATGGCAACATTTATGTGTCTCATCCGATATCTGGCCACTACCTGCAGACCATGTTTGTCTTTGATTATGACAGGACCACCCTATTCTCCGATTCCAGTGTGTTCAGGGAGATCCCGGTCTGTGAGCACTTCACGGCATGTGCTATCACCATATACGTACACATGAATCAATTTCACGAACAGCTAAGTGTTCACATCATCTACAACCACGATTGGTTTGATGTCAGTACGATAAATACCTTTCTAGGGGTGTGGGAGGCGGTCATCCCAGTCTTGTCTGACATCAGTCATTTTGATAAGCCATTAGACGCTCTTTCAAAGCAGGTGTGTGCATCTCTATCCAGGGACGAGGTGGGCCCCAATCTCACTGTTGACCACCTACCTTCTCTGCCTTGGGCTGCGAGCTTGGCAATACCACTTGGAGGTTCATCTTCCATCCACGTCTGTCATTTTCATATGGAGTGCATTCTGAATGGTATGAGGCACACCGTAGAGTTCCATTCGATAGCAGAAATCGTTGTGCTGTACCCAACATCTGCATTGCTTTGTGCGATTATAGCAGCAGCTATTTGTCTCAAGCGTGACGTGTGTGTGCTGCCTTCAAAAGAAGCTCTCTGCAACTACCTCATGAGAAAACAAAATGAATGTTCTGTACTGGCTCTATTGACCCATTCTGATCAGACCAACATTAATAATTTTCTTATCAGCAAGCATTTGTCTAGGGTCCACATAATTTCAGCAGAATCACTTCTCCTTCCGAGCTCACATTTGCAGCCATCATCAACTGACCTAATTACAAAGTGTGACCAAGATGATACAAAAATGATGAATTGTGCACATACAGCACCACCCGGTTCATGCAAGTGTTTGCAGTTCCTACCACTTAATGTTCCTGAAGTATCACCCACACAAATCCAGTGCATTAGACTACAGGATGTCTTAACAGCTTTGAATTTTTTACGTACCTTTCAATTCTCCAGCCAGCCTGCAATTTCAATCTTTACAACCCCCCTGTGTCCAACATTTCCTATAGCCATTGCCCTTCTGCTGGAAGGCATTCCATTTCAGATACATACTGACACAGATGTCGGCACGGCCAGTTCACTGGCTGATCTGATTGGTATCCAAGAGTCCGATCTACTGATTGTACCAGACATTCTTGTCCCCAGACTCATCCAGGATCTACCCCAGACATGGCCTAGGAAGCAAATTTGGATTCAAGGGTTACCTCTTGGTTTAGCTCATGTCAGCAAGTCTGCAGAGAAGCTCTTCACACAGGTGTTGGTTACTCACAGCCTTCTGCCCAACGATCTCTTGATCACTCACTACTTCAATCTGGATTCTTCTACCGTGCCCCCGTTGGGTGCATCATGGACACCCATGGGGCATGCTGCAAGTGGCATTAATTGGAAAGTTGAACACCCAGATGGAAGGCAAGTCATCCCAGGATTTCCCGGCCGTTTTGCTATTGTCAGCGCCAACAAAACGATTCTGCACTCTAAAGCCATTGTAAAGCAGGCAACTTCAGGGCGCGATGCTGGCGCATTTAAGATGCTATCGTTGGATTACGAAGCATACTATCGCGGGAACGATCTCACCCCTCTGGTAATCCTGCTTGGACAACTGCCCGACATCAAGTGGTGCCATCGCTCTCGTGAAGGTGTGCTCTTTGTGGATTGCGCAGACGACAAGGATGCCATTGTCGCTCACGTGCTGGACCACTTGCAACCCTCATT
Source organism: Ephydatia muelleri (assembly GCA_013339895.1). Taxonomy (NCBI): domain Eukaryota; kingdom Metazoa; phylum Porifera; class Demospongiae; order Spongillida; family Spongillidae; genus Ephydatia; species Ephydatia muelleri. The sequence continues at coordinate 11,583,477 of JABACO010000006.1, forward strand.
CGTGAATCACATGTACACAACAAGTTATCCTCCGGTGATGGGATCACATTTCTCGGTTGATGCAGCCCAGCCATCTTCAAGCTGCATTACAGCTAGTGTGGTAGTCAATGACCGCTACCAAATGGTGCTGGACAAGCTGACTGGCATCGTGTCACGAGTGTTCTGCATCAGGGCAGAGGAGATAGAGGAGATCTCGTTCATGTCCTCAATTGATGGGTACTGCATGGAAAACTACTTCCAGCTGACTTTGGAGCTTAACTGCACATTCAAAACCTCCTTGACCTTCAAGGAAGTGTCGAAGATGTCAACCATGAGTGAGCTGGTGACACTCGTGTTGCATAACATGTGACTAACACCTGAAGAGACCCCAATATGTGTAACGTTATTGATCAAACTTCATATCATGCCACTAAAGAAATGTACTACGTACAGTTTTATTTTCATTTGAACTTTTAACAGTGGTTGAAAGCTCTATTCATTTTTAAAATGTATGTGTTCGTCTGTACTTATAGTGATTTTCATGTAAATTTTGCAAAGGGCATGGCTTTGCCTTCGGGATTGTGAATGTATTACAGTGCAGCATTTGTACGGATATTCAGCGCACGTGATGTAATGATGAGACAGACGCGAGGCATTGTAACGTAGTGGGTTCAGTGGCGTATCCAGGGTAGTCTGGCGTAGCCACACCCTCGCGTATACACCTACGTGTATACGCGAGGGTGTGGAGACTATATCTAGGGGGTGTGCTCCGGGTGCTTGAGCGCCCCCCTCGGTCAAAATTGTAACCGTTTATTATTAACGATAACGTATTTTCTGTGGGCCAAAGAAAGGCATCGGACCTGTAGCGGACTGCCCCCCCCCCCCCCCCCCCCCCCCCCACTTTTCGTATCGGATCTGATGCGGACTGCCCCCCCCCCCCCCCCCCCCCCCCTCCACTTTCCGTATCGGGCCTGACATTAAGCACCCCCATCGCTGAAATCCTGGATACGCCATATATTGAACATATATAGGTTCGGTATATCATTAAATTAGCTGCAACCGTTTGGAAGTTGTTCAGGCAACCCTAATTACATGCTAACCAAAACTTCAAATTCAATTGCGGCGCGTACGTTGTCATGTATAATTATGTCAATACACCTAAAAATCGGCATCACATATATACGGTACAAACAGGGCGTCACCTATAGCTGATTCCTATTTATAGTGCTCTGACGAACCCTCAAGAGTCGTTTCCGTCACAATATACTATGGCGTATCCTGGTGGTTTTGGTTCGTCCCAGTACCCGGGTTCGGTAAGTATTTTTGTGTAGTTGTAGTTGTCGACACCGGGATTGGTCTTTTCATGTACAATATACCTGCCCTTTCAATTGCACATTGCGGAGACGTAGTGCTACCTCGTCTCACTCATCCTTCCCCTCCATCACCTTTCCAGGGCCCTTCATGGGGTGCCCCTCAGCCTCAGTTTCCGGGTATGCCGCAATTCCCTCCAGCATCCGGTGAGTTACTGCACGTGAATCTCGAATGGCCTCACCGTAGCGAGGCAAATGCGGTTTTCGCTTGAGGTGTGCTTTACTTTTGCTAGCACCGGCTACCTGCTTCCGCGCGTTTTAGTGTGTTTGTAGGTAGTGCCTCGTAGTATGCTGTCACAGCCCAATCAAAGATATCTGGCCCAAACAAAAACACGGGTGTACTAGGGTGATGTGAGGTATGGTCGGCAGTAGGGAGTGTTCGGCAACCGCACTTTCAACACAGTACAGAGCCTCAAAAGAAGATATTTCAAAACAGGATAAAAACCATCCTTCTGGGTTGTCTTAGGACGCAGTAAGTATAGTTTAAAGCAACTACGTTCCCTTTAAATAATAATACATGGATGCCGAACACTTCCTACGCTATCACTACCTAATGCTGTCACAGCCCAATCACAGATAATATAATCTCTGACCCAACCCAAAATACGGGTGTACTATTGGTCGGGGCCTAGGATATCCTACCCAGCTATCAGTTACCAGCCTCCTGACTGTTAATGATGTCCTATAAAGCAAACAAACAATTGCTTGATGCACACTTGTGGTTTGCACTCATTCACTTCAAATGCTAGCTGCCTATAAAATGATTTGTTTGTTGGTGGTATTCAATGGTTGAACAGCAGGAAGTGTGTTAAACTTACAGTGTATGATTATTGTCTGTGTTCTCATTCCATTGTTGGGCATTATGAGATCAGGATACTCCCAAGGGAGGGAACTGTGTATGTGTGTGTGTGTGTGTGAGGGGTGTGTGTGCGTGTGTGTGCATGCATGTGTGCAGTGTGTATGTGTGTGTGTGTGTGTGTGTGTGTGTGCATGCATGTGCATGTGTGTGGGGGGTATGGGTGGGGATGCAGATTGTTGCTTGTATTGGACACATGCAGGTGCATGCTTGCTGCACCTGCATGACTTTGTCACTCAGTATGCGAGCATGTGCAGGCTGTCAGGCGAATAGTCCACCTGTTAAAAATAACAAACAAACATTTGAAAACAAGTTCATTCCTCTTTGTAACCTATGGTAAATATAATTCTCATAGCAGAATGTGGTTTACTGCTGACCATTTTCAGATGCCCCCTTTATACTGTTGTAATATATTCTTTTGTATTGTTATCATTTGTGAAGCTGTTTTTCACTTGCCCTCCCCTCGTGACATGTGCACATCTCTTTCCCTTCAGATGGTTTCCCAATGCCTGGGGGTGCTCCACAGCCCTTCTATCCACCCCAGCAGCCACCAATGTTCCCCTTGGACCCTTTCCTCCCTCCATTCCCTCCCCAGCAACCATCCTACCCTCCCCAGCAACCATCTTTCCCTCCCCAGCAACCATCTTTCCCACCCCAGCAACCATCCTACCCTCCCCAGCAACCATCCTACCCTCCCCAGCAACCATCCTACCCTCCCCAGCAACCATCCTACCCTCCCCAGCAACCATCT
>JABACO010000006.1:11591432-11646798 GCA_013339895.1 Ephydatia muelleri
GGATTACATCACCGCTTCAGCTTATCAGTGATGTAATGAGTAGGATTAAATAGTGCTACTTCCCGCACGTGTTGGCATCATGTCTTGAAGCGTGTGCATCCTGTGTTGTCACTTGTGTGGGTTGTTATTGTGAAGACCAGAGGGGCTCATATGTACTCCACACATACATTCATCTTGTGCGGCGAATGTGCAAGCATCGTGTGGGTGCATGTGATGAAATGCATAAACTGTCCAATCGAATTTACCGCAGCTAAGCAGATACGACATGGAACATGTCATTGAGAAGGAGATGTCTGGTCACATTAAAGATGGAATGACTGCCGTTGGTGAGTGGAAGAGCATTTAGTTGCTGTTATTGGGGTATTAGAGGGGGGGAGGGGATGAGGAGGAAGGTGAGGATGAGATGATATGCTATGTCACATCCCTTTCAGTGAAATGTGTCAAGGACAAGTCAGCCTTCTTTGCGGAAAAGCTGTACAAATCGATGAAGGTACGTCACAGATTACACAATTACACACTGACTGCTGCGCACACTGCACAGCATGGCCATCTTGACAGGCCATTCTTTAAATGAACTTGCATAATCAGTTGTGTATTGGATGTCAGATTTGTACAGTACAGCCTTGGTTACTAGCAAAACAGCAATATTTGTGTGTAACATTTGGGGAAAGAGAAAAGGAGGGAGAAAAACTAAAAATTTAAATTAAAAAAAAAAGTGTGTATTGTACTCCATGCTATTTCATTCTGCTGTTCTTTGGACAGGGTGCCGGGACTGATGATAACACCCTGGTTCGTGTGGTTGTGACCAGGAGTGAGGTTGACATGGTGAACATCAAGAATGCTTTCAGACGCCTCTATGGAAAGACTCTTGGCTCCTTCATCAAGGTACATGTACATCACGTTTTGTTGTGCCTTGGAATCGGCCAATGTGTCTGACTTGAGACTGCATTGTTACACTATGGCCGCACATGTACCTTGTTATTTATACTCATGTTGCCACGTGACTTGACTCTATTGTGTTATTCTCCTGTTTCCAGGGAGATACGTCGGGTCACTATGAGGCACTACTCCTGGCCATGATTCGTGAGGAGCACTCTACCTAAAGGATACCTTGCTCAATACTTACGTGTATTGTTTGACATTGTCAGATAGTGTAGCTTTTTTTTTACAAGTGTAATGAGTGTGATTTATTAGGCTCGTTCACTGTAACTTATTTGTTCAGATTATATGTACAGTGTAGTTTACATGTACCATTTATCTGCAACCTCCCTACGTCATGCATGCACACGTGTACAAGATGCGTAATAAACGATCCTCGCGTATGATATTATTGGCTAATTGACCGCATTGGGATTTAGTACTGTAGTATGGCGTATCTGGGATTTGGATCTTCACAACTACCGGGCGTGGTAAGTAGTTAGATGTGTCTGAGCCTACTAAACTGTAGTGGTCCAGCATGCACTTTTGTGCGCGTGCGAACGGGGACCATTCGTCTTCTACAATTATCCTTCTAGGTACTAGTGCGTGTGTACATTTCTTACGTATATATGTGCATCAGTAACGTTTCTGTATCGCTTCTACGCTATATAAGCCACCGGTCATTCCCTGTAGTCACTAGTGTCTCCGAGCGCGTAATGATTTTGTATCGCAGCTTGTTGCGCTTTTCAAAGTAAATAGGGGTGTATTGTTTGACACAATAAGAAGTTTTACGTTGTACTCAGTAAGCATCGAGTTTTATACGTGTATATACATCCTTTCCCAATGTCTGCTGCAGGACCAGGCTACTAGCAGTATTTACATCACTAGCCTGCTCAATGGATTCGTATTGGAAATTTCTGGTGGTGGCTATGACAACGGTGCAGTCGTTCTGACCGCACCAAAGAACGCCTCTTCACCTAATTGCCAGCTGTGGTTTCGTGAATACCAGCCGGATGGGAGCTTGTTGCCAGAACGAGTGGCAAGGTGTGCTCTAGTTCACATGTGCTCTAGTTCACATTAATCAATTTGTCACACTTCTTACCTTGGGTGTGGGTCATTTGTTTGGTACATGTATGCCAAGCCATCAGGCTGCAGGCTTTATGGTGGTAATGTGTGTTAATATGTGTGTTGTGTGTGTGTTTGTGTGTGTGGGATGAATGAATAAAGTTGAGGAGTGTAGGCTGCAATGGTGTGCACAAACAACACGCATGCATTTTCTCATGGCGTGTGTGTGTGTGCGCGTGTGTGTGTGTATGTATGTGTGTGTGTATGTATGTATGTATGTATTTATGTATGTGTGTATGTATGTATGTGTGTGTATGTATGTATGCATGTATGTATGTATGTATGTTGTGTATGTATGTTGTATATGTGTGTGTTGTGTTATGTTGTGTGTGTATGTTGTGTATTTGTGTATGTAGTATGTCTAAGTTTGTGTATAGGTATGTTTATGTGTGTATGTATGTATGTATGCATGTATGTGTATTTATGTGCATATGTACGTGTGTGTGTACTAGTATGTATGACTAGCAACATGTGTTGAGCGTGTGTGTGTGTGTAGGTGTGTCTGTTGTTTATGGACCCATGTGTGGGTGTGTAGGTTTTGTGGTCTACTCTGCATGCCTTTTGGGTGTTGTGTCACTATGGCCGTCTTGATTATTGCAGCAACACAAACAAAAGTGGCTTGATTTATATTTGGCATATGTGTTCTATTTATAGATGCTTGTAAGCAATGGGACAGCTGGGGCCAGTGTCACTGTCTGCGATAGGTATGGAGGAAACGACCAACGATGGAGATACGAAGGGAAGCAACTTGTTTCTGCGGCAACCAACCTCACGCTGCAGGTCTCTGATGGTTCTGGGACTCCATACTTCCCACTGATCATGTGGGAGTGCGTGCGCCCAACCCCACTCAGCCAGGAGTTTGCATTGGAGGAATGTGGGGTGAGAGCTGTGTTTTGCTTCTACCGTTCATGTGTGTCCTGTCCCCTCCATTGTGTCCCCCCCCCCCCCCTCATACAACCATCCTTCATTGTCTCACCCTCCTCCTCACATACATAGGACTCATCTTGGGCTGCTCCCCAGGTTCAATTTGCAGGTAGGGCTGTGTAACATACATGTATGTGGTTACGTTAGGGCTGTGTAACGTGCATGGTATCTAGAGCAGGTTGCTTGTGTGGTATGTTGGCATGTGTGTGTATTTGTGCATGTATGCATAATACACAAGTTTCACTTCAGAATTGTGTAAAGATTAATCATTTTGTTTATTGCTTCTTTTATAATCTGTCATGGATCTTCTTTGCACAGGATCTTATCCTCCCCAGCAACCATCTTTCCCACCCCAGCAACCATCTTTCCTACCTGAGCAGCCATCTTTCCCACCCCAGCAACCATCTTTCCCACCCCAGCAACCATCTTTCCCACCACAGCAACCATCTTTCCTGCCTGAGCAACCATCTTTCCCACCCCAGCAACCATCTTTCCCACCCCAGCAACCATCTTTCCTGCCTGAGCAACCATCTTTCCTACCTGAGCAGCCATCTTTCCCACCCCAGCAACCATCTTTCCCACCCCAGCAACCATCTTTCCCACCCCAGCAACCATCTTTCCTGCCTGAGCAACTATCTTTCCCACCCCAGCAACCATCTTTCCCACCCCAGCAACCATCTTTCCCTCCCCAGCAACCATCTTTCCCTCCCCAGCAACCATCTTTCTCTCCCCAGCAACCATCTTTCCCACCCCAGCAACCATCTTTCCCTCCCCAGCAACCATCTTTCTCTCCCCAGCAACCATCTTTCCCACCCCAGCAACCATCTTTCCCACCACCTCTATCGCCCCAGCAACCATCTTTCCCTCCCCAGCAACCCTCTTCCTTGCCCCAGCAACCACCTCCATCGCCCCAGCAACTGCATACATCATCACAGCAACCACCCCAGCACACCTCTGTACGTCACTGAACTATAAAATACTCACAATCCTATCTATATTTAGCATTTGGCATGGATCTCAAGGACTAGTAATAAGCATTGGTCAAAAGATATGTGATCAGTTTTGTCGTGGAAGAGAATAACTGTGGTGATGTATCATTTCCCTTTGCCTTTTGTCCCTCCCCTGCCAGCCTCCCAGTACTGGTGCAGCGCTGGTACAGACCCCATCCTCTCCTGGTAGCCAAGAAGAGATAAAGGTGTGTTGACGTACATCTAAATCAAAATGATATCATGACCAAATATTCAAGATGAACAATTGTTAGTCGATAGTCTTTGCAAACGGTAAGCACAACAATGATTATTGATTTCAGTTGACAGACCTCTTATTGTGAGTTATTGATTGATTGGTTGTAATATTTTGCAAGTTACAAATATCTAATTAGTTAAAGTCCATGTTTATAATATATAGATCTTTAGCACAACCTTTTCACCATTTTTAGAGTGTAATTTGCCTTGTATGCACTTCTAATAGATTAATTTTAACGTGTAGTAAAAAAGAAAATATAAACACACATGTACATTTTTCTTGTAAAGAGCATTGCTGATGTGTTGTGCCAAAGCAGTCACTCCAGCAGGGAGCATTTAACCCAAAAGTACTTAACTGTAGCATGTCCCATCTCCATGGCTACAGGAGGGCACTGTGAAGGCCATTGCCCAGTTTGATCCGGAGGCAGACTCCAAGATACTGCACACAGCCATGAAAGGATTGTTCAAGGACGAAGGGTCTGTCATACGCGTGTTGACTCACCGGTCAAATCAACAGAGACAGCAACTCAAGCTGAAATTTAAAGTGTTGTTTGGAAAGGTGGGGTGTGGGGGCTGAGGCTGACATGGATGGCATGGCATAGTATGCTGGGTGGGTGTGACACTGGTGATGTGGGTGCAGTGTGGGTGTGGCACAGTGAGACTTAGTGAGCAGGGAGGGTGTGGTGTCAAGATGTCGTGATGCGTTCTGTCTTATTGTGCATTGAGTTGTACAGTTTATAGAAACAGAGAAACCCATCCCTTCATGTATGTATTATTCCATCCTCTTCCCTCCCTTTCTTCTCCTTCATTTCTCCTTCTCTTCTCTCCTTCCTCCTCCTCTACTCTCCTCCCTCCTCCTGCTCCTCCCTTCTCCCACCTTTCCCATTCCTTCAGGATCTATCGCATGAACTACACAGTGCTTTCAGTGGTAACTTTGGCAAAGTTGTGGATGGTCTGATGATGACACCAGTGGAGTTTGACGCCTTTTGCCTGTTTCAGGGCATTGAGGTGGGCACCGAATAATGTGCATGTACATTTTTAGTGCTATGGAGATAGTTAATAAGTAACCGCCTAAAGCACTGCTTCTCAAGTACTCATGCACACACATGCACACACACACACACACACACACACACACACACACACACACACACACACATACATGTGCAGTGACTATACATACACACGGGAGTGGAGTTACTGCTTTCCGTTTCTCTCTGCTGTTAGGGCTTGGGTACCGATGAGAAGGTGTTGATTGAGATCCTGTGCACCCGAACCAACCAGGAGATAAAGGCCATCAAGCAGCAGTACAAGACCAGTGAGTCCCTCCTTCCCTAACATACCACCACACCACCATTCATTATTTACTAGTACATGTTCACCTCTTTCTCCTCCCCTCCTCTCCCATCCCACCCTCCCCATCACAGTGTTTAGCCGTGACCTGGAACGTGATGTAGTTGGTGACACGTCAGGTGACTTCAAACGACTACTGGTGTCCATGCTCGCTGTGAGTGTAGCGCAATGATTTTTAAACCTGCGTCTGAGTTGGCCCACCTCTGCGTAGGGATTTAGGGACGAGTCCAGTCAGGTGGACGAAGCCAAAGCCAGAGCTGATGCTGAGGTGTGTTTCTGGTGGAAGAGGGATGGAGGAGGGGAAGGTGGGAGGGAGGGGAAGGTGGGAGGGAGGGAAGGTGAGAGGGAGGGAAAGGTGGGAGGGAGGGGAAGGTGGGAGGGAAGGGAAGGTGGGAGGGAGGGGAAGGTGGGAGGGAGGAGAAGGTGTGAGGGAGGGGAAGGTGAGAGGCACAGGAAAAAGTTTAAAACGTTTTCAAGGTGGTTTTTAACATAAAATCACTCTGGGATTTGTGGTCTAGCGTGCAAATAGTGTAAAAACCATCCTGGGATTAAGTGTCCAGGGTGGGAATATAGTAAAAAACCATATGGTCTTGTCGAACAAAAACCGTTGAAGCAATAAATATTCATTACTTCAACATGGTTTTTGTTCGACAATATCAGGACAAGACCATATGTTTTTTACGATATTCCATCCTGGACGCTTAATCCCAGATGGTTTTTACGCTACTCCCATGCTAGACCACCAATCCCAGAGTGGTTTTATGTTAAAAACCACCATGAAAAACCATGCCTGGAAGTTTCTAACTTTTTCCTGTGAGGGAGGGGAAGGTGGGAGAGAGGGGAAGGTGCGAGGGAGGGGGAGGTAGGGAGGGAGGTGAAGGTGAGAGGGAGGGGGAGGTGAGAGGGAGGGGGAGGTCAGGAGGAAGGAGAAGGTGAGAGGGAGGGGAAGATGAGAGGGAGGAGAAGGTGAGAGGGAGGGGAAGATGAGAGGGAGGGGAAGGTGAGAGGGAGGGGAAGGTGAGAGGGAGGGGAAGGTGAGAGGGAGGGGAAGGTAGGAGGGAGGGGAAGGTGAGAGGGAGGGGAAGGTGAGAGGGAGGGGAAGGTAGGAGGGAGGAGAAGGGAGAGGGAGGGGAAGGTGGGTTGGGATGTAAAGGCATGGAGAATGGGGGGTTATTAAAAGTATTTAGTTAATGAAATAAGTATTGCACCAATTACATACAAGAAACGATTCATCTTAAGCCACATATTGTGTACTGAATATGTCGTGGCATTGCAAATCTAAATGAGTGCATGTGTAACGACCCTTTGCAGAGATTGTACCAGGCTGGAGAGGCCCGGTGGGGAACAGACGAGTCTGTGTGAGTTAGAAACAAATTGTGTCCTTGTAGCGGCTGAATGATCCATTCGTCTCGACTGTCTTTCTACAGCTTCAACCAGATCCTGGCATCCCGAAGTTTCCCCCAGCTCAGGGCCACCTTCCAGGCTTATGCCAAGGTCCGTGAGTAAGCTGTGATTTTGCAGGCCAAATGTTGGTTGTTGTGGGGTACCACACCCAAACCTGATGTTTCCCCAGGCCGGCTGTATTATGCCGTTGATATTTGGCTGTGCCATTTGTTACAAGTTATAGGTGCCTATTTACTATTGTATTATTATAAGTCTTTAATAGATAGCTGCCAATATACAAGTATAATTGTTAATTAGTCATTTTCCTCCTTTTCATTCCATTTATATTGATCCTTTCATTCCTCTGGAAACATTCAAGTTTAATTTACATATGTGGCATTGTGCCAGCAAAGTTAACAGGTTATTTTTACTGATATTTCCAGCATCTTGAGATAAGAAGAAAACAAAAGCATTGCATAATAATTGTTTCTCACTAGTGGCAATTACCAGTAAAATGGTGGAAAGCTTATTCTCTGTCCTTGGTATGATATAACACCATGCAGTGTGTATGATCTGTACACATGCGTGCCTTCAAAACGCTATCAAACACAACTCCGCATGGGAGCTTGTGATGCTGATACAGATACAGTAGCACAGTGTATATGTATATGCACTATGATCCATCCCGCGTTCACTTGTGAACTTGCATGCCATCGTGATTGTACGTCACAGCTTAGCAAGTATGACATGGAACACGTTATTGAGAAGGAAATGTCTGGACACCTCAAGGAAGGAATGTTGGCCATTGGTGAGTGCATGTACAAATAAAAAAGGGCACTGCTATGAATGGTGTGAGGTAATGATGTCATAATGATACAATACCTTTGCAGTGAAGAGTGTTAAGAACAAGACAAGTTTCTTTGCTGAGAAGTTGTACAAGTCCATGAAGGTGTGTTTCCTAGTTCGAAATGCAATACTTTGATCACTGCGAAGGTTCATTTGAAGTATACATCTATTTAGTTATGTCCTGAGTGTTTAGTTGCAGCATGTTGCCATGTGGGGGGTTGGAGATGGTATTAAATTGTACTTATTGAAGTCAACAATAGTGAATACAAATATGCACTAAGAGAGTAAGATTAATAAATAATAGTTGTTGATGTAATTTGATGCTCCTCCTTCTCAATGACTATATTTTTATCGCAGATGTTTCTAATATGTTAGAACAAAATGTTTCCAGTGGGTTTTTTGATAGATTCTTGGTCAAAACCATTTCTTGCGTTGAAAACGTAATCTTGTTGCCTGAACCTAAGCTTCTTGCACATAATGCTATTGAATAGTTATGTGCTTGGACTGGCTGCATGTTACTGATTCGAACGTGTTTGCATGGTTGCCCTAATTGCTCTCAAATATTCGAACAATCTTTTTGTGCAGCTTCCTTAGTTGCTTTACACAGAGCCATGTGTTATGCTTGCACTGCACGTAGTACTGCATTGGATTGACTGCAGCTGTTTCGACAATTGCAACATGCGTGCCCACGTTTACCACAGGTATAACGGCGCCTCTGTGTTGTTGGATTCAGTCTTGCCTTCAGTCCTTGTGCTTCATAACCAAAGCCTCAATCTTTCACAATAATTGAATCTGTCAATGCCGCTTGAACATTTCTATGCATCGATTGGTCCAAATTGCACTGTTGTAAGCAAATATATGCCATCATCATGAATTCTGATGAATACAATCGCTTACAGTTGCAACTAACTTATCATGTTTCCCAGCAACTGCTTCATACATTTAGAAGTTTCAAGATTTCTATTTACATCCCGTTGTTGTGGCAAGACCTCTGCCATAATACATGCACCTCTCTCACCTCACCATTTCTCAACATGATGAACTTCTCTCAGCCCCAAAACTTTGTCCCAGTTCTTCCAACTTCTCCAGGTGGACACTCATATATTGTCTTCACCATCAGAAACAAAGGTTACAATCTATTTGTACTTTAGTTGGTCAGTTGCACTTGATATCCTGGCCCAAAAGTTTATTTTCAATAGCAAATACAAATATGTAGATAAACACAGTGAAGAGAGATTCTAATAAGAGAGCAACATAAAAAAATAGTTTTGACGTTTGGCTGTTGTATTGAAATTGTGTGCTTCTCAAATTCTTTTGCTATAGGGTGCTGGTACTGATGATAAGACACTGGTTCGTGTGGTTGTGACCAGGAGTGAGGTTGACATGGTGAACATCAGGAAAGCTTTCAAGCAGCTCTATGGAAAGACCCTTGGCTCTTCATTAAGGTACATGTACATCATGAATGTTGTAGCACCATGCTTGCTAATATTCTGTTCAAAACCACCATGGACAAACTAGTGCTCACACACATAAAGAACTGAGCTATTACTACAGTTTCTATACACGTGGTCACTTGGGATCCCACCTACCTCATACATGACACCAGCTTGAGGTTACTACTATAAAGGCATTGTTTACATATCATGAGAGAGGGATTTATGTGGAAGGCTATTAAGTTCAGTTAAAGTAAAGATGAAATATTTTTTGCTGATTTTGCTCAATACCAACAGGTCATGTTGCAATGTATCAGCTAGGACATACAGACATCATGTAATTTTTATTTGCATGTACATGTACCGTGTCTGTACAGCTCTGCCTGCACATCTGGTCCCTGATTTAATTGTACCAACTTTTTGATTGGTATGTCATTTCTTCTTGATAACTCAATGCTCCTATAATACATGTACATTTGTTGTTTTATATTTTGATACATTTGTATAGCATATGGGTTTCTACTTATGCATTTGTCATTATAGCAGTGTCACTCTTCGCTTTTACATTATAACATGTGGCTGATGGTTTTAATGGTTTGTTCTGCTTGTCTCTGCAGGGAGATACATCAGGTCACTATGAGAAGATACTCCTTGCCTTGATCCGTGAAGATTAGGACCTATTTGTTCCATTTTGCTAAGCAAGTGTCTCATTGTAATCAATAGAGTATCACATTTCAACTGTGTACCGTAAAGAAATTAATTGATGTGTGTAAAATTTCTGCATCACTTGTGCTTTTTATACTGAGTGCATGCAGGCATAATCAATTGCTCATGTGCAGTACCATTTAAGTCTTATGTTTGCCTTTCTTGTAGCTTGCTGCCTGGTGCATGTTCCTATACCATACTGCTTCCCACCTCCCCCACCATATCCTTTACATATTTACATGAAGTAGGGTTTGAGGTAAGGGAGGGTCAGGTGCCTCACTGTCTCAAAATAAATCAAATTAGTAGTGAAGATACTATTAAAGACTAATTTGATTTTCATTCTATTTGAAAGGCTTCTAATTCAAGCAGCTGTGCTGCCAGGGGGAATTACTGCGAGTTACTTGAAGAAGCAGAATAGACAAATGGATTCTAGATGAGCATGATAGATGATACGAGTAGGATGTCGAATGTGAATGTAGAATGGGAAATGACCAAAGCCATTGTCAGTTGCTTGGCAATGCAGTCCTTTTACTCTTCCACGTTGGGCAGCAGCACAATATTGCGCCACAGCTGCTATACAAAATTTCTAAATCATCAGAGGAAAGCTTTTAGGCTTGTCACATTTGCGGGGTTGTTTACAAAGAATCTGTTTACTGTAACGTAGAAACGCTTATTCCACACTATACCACATAATCGACTTCGCCCATAAGGAGAAAGCTACTCAAATGACATGTTTGTAGACATGTCTCCACTAAGCACATAGATGTTGGCTGATGGATATCTCAGCTAACAAATGTTACCTGGGAATGGCTTCCCAACATCCTGTGTTGGGGGAGAAGATTTTGTTAAATTTCCTCAAACAGCAGCCATCCCAGCAGTTTTGTGATTGACATGGTCACTACCTATTTCACTACTTCAGGAGAGTGTCCGTATGGAAGCCTAGCTTTCACAGGTGAAGATACAGCTACCACACTTGCAGAATGTGGCGTATGAAAATGTGCTATCATTTTTTATTAATGACAACAAAATTTCCACCTATCATTTGGACGTAATATATTTACCCTGAGCTGTCCCAAGCAATGCATAGCAATTTCAGTTGAACAAAGAATACACATGCATGTGGATTATTCTAAGACGCATTTGTAAACTGAGTCATGAAGTACTTAACTCTTGGAATGCCAAGTAAGTAGACATGCAGGCTCACACAACCTTACTGTCTGTGTCACAATCCATGCAGCAGTGCTGTGTGTTGTGTTTATCATTTTGAATACCATTCTACTGCAATACTGACTTGCAAGTTACCAGCGTAGATGCTAAAGTCATAAAACATGTGGGGGGGGGGGGGGGTGTAAGCACATAGTGTGTGTTTCATTGTAACCTACATGTGGTTACATCAATCCCAACATTTTACAAACGGACAAGAAGGGGGGGGGTGAAATGGCATTTTAAGCATAATGTACTACACTGATGGATTACACATTCTTGTTCTAGGAGTAGTGAGTGATGCATTAGTGAAGCCATTTGCGTAATGGGTTACATACAGTGCAGCAAGCGTATTCATGCATCATGCTGTTGTGATCAACACATTTTTTTACCTACATGGTAATTATTGTGCATTGGTTGTGCATGCATACATGCACATGATGTTCAATGAGTTTATGGCGGACTGGTACATGTTCCACAATGGGAAATGGAAAAAAATGGGGGGGGGGGGGGGGGGGGGGGGCAAACGATTTTGAGGCATTGCATCATGTGTTGTCATATTCTACCTTATAGCATTTGTGGTGCATGCTTTGGGCTGGCGGCCAGTCCAACCCCTCTACTGGCAATGAAGTAAAGCAATTAACAAGTATGATTATGAATTATGGGTGAGTCCCAGTTCACTGTACTGATGGCGCTGGGTGTGGCTTGCTTGTGCAGTGGTGCAGCACCTGAAGTCAGTAGGATGTCCGTGTGGAGTCACCAGTGAACGGTGGTGTGCATCAGTGAGAATTAAAGCATGGATCATTGTAGTGTGCAGTCATGAATTGAACAGATTTGTGGTGCGTCCAATGATCTATGGCTTGAACGTGTGTCCATTTTGGGTGAGAATGGTGCAACACAATTTTGTTATGTGTGTGTGTGATTTTCAATGTACATGTATTCCATGTGTACTCTGTATATATCTCGGTGAGTTTCATGTCGCCTATAAATGATGGATATTGTATGCTTATGCAATACTAATAGGCCACAAGGTAATAAGTTATTCTATTTGATGGACTGTATGATTGGATGACACAATGGTAGTGTGAAAATGCAAACTTACACTGTACAGTATGTGATGCTAATATGTTCCTTCTCCAATCTCAGAAAAACGAGGAGGAGGCTGGGTTGGAACAAGCCGGGTGGGCATGTGCCCTGTACTGGTGTTGGAGAAATGGCTGCTCTCTGTATCCAATCCCCTTTGCAGGAAGAGTATGTTCCTGATGTTGCATGTGTTTGTACAGATAAAAGGAATTAAAAATGGATGTGTGGTCCAGTATCACTGTGAAATACTGAAAGTGTGCCTGAGTTGATTACCTTATAAGTGCACAATTCCTGGAATAAGGAGGCTCTAAAAGCGCGTTGATATTGCACACAAGTCTGTACTGGTACGAGGATGTATTCTGCAGTGAATGTGTGAGAATTCACAAAATAAAGTGTGGCAAGAAGGATGCCGTGTGGTGCATTAATAAGAACTCTTCATATATGCGTGAAATGAGTATTGAGTTCCAATTATCTGCTTGCAAGTGTAACTATATCACAGTAAAAAGTGGAGATGTTAGGTCAATCCAATCCAATCCTCAGGATTGAGACAATGACGTGGACTGCATTTAAATTCTAAGTCATTCTTGTATTAATCTTTAATCTATCATAATTCGATTGAAAAAAAATGGATCAATCTATTGTCTATTATTCTGGATTTCCTATTACCTATCGTGGAACGAAGCATTCTGATGAGGGAGTTTCAGGCGACTCAAGTGGTCTCGTCAACAACGGATTGGGTGCTTCGTATTAGCCTGCAGCTACTGTAAGTAATTAAAGCTCTAGGAAAGAGAGGGGCCAGCAGGTTACTTCCAAAATGATGGAGAATCATGGAAGGCCCTGGTACCCTGCATGATGTCAGAGGAGGAGAGAGCGACGACGATGACCCCCAAATTTTCAAGCGACCGCGTCCGTCCTGTGAGATCAGACCAGCTTAACAGCCTAATCGATGCGGAGACTGAAGCAGCGGCAAAGACCTCGTTAAAAAAAAAAAAATGAATAGAGGGACTTTCCCTTGCTATTACTTGCTGCATGAAGCTAAGCGTCTTCTGGATCCCCAGCTGTCACCGGAACTGAACACCATCATTTGTAATGGATATCATATGTCATATTTCAATAATGGCAGCTCACGATCGGAGAATATAACGATGTGCTAGGATTACGAACATAAAATGCAAATTAATATGCGGAAATATACTACTGTCAAAAAGGCATAGGTAATATTTCGCGGATTCCACTAATATCCGCCGGGTAATATTGGTTCTATCCGCACAGTATACAAATATCAGCATGTGCATACCACGTTGGATAACGCAAAATATCCGACGCTGTATTTCAAAGCCTTAGCACAGTGGAAAGCAAAAGAAGCCATCGATTCAGGGAATTAACCTATCCTATTTATGCATCGAGACGCCAAAAATGTGTTTACTGTTACCAAAATTCTTCAACACACTTTGAAAATTATACTAATTTGAAGTTCTTCATAGCCATAGCTTCAGTTACCTGGAGCCGTGACTATGAACAGTTTCAAATTACTATGATGTTTGAAAGGGTCTATTTATCTTGATTTTAAATAACTCTACTTTAAGTAAATAAAACATATTTCGGCATGGTTGAAGCACACACACACACACACACACACACACACACACACACACACACACACACACACACACACACACACACACACACACACACACACGCACGCACACACACACACACACACACAGGCACACACACAGGCACTCACACAGGCACACACATACATGCACGTACACAGGCACACATACACAGGCACACATACAGGCACACACTCACACTACACACACACGTACATACACACGTACACACACATACACACACGTACACACATACACACACTCACACGTACATACACACAAACACACACACAAACACACACACAAACACACACACAAACACAGACACACACACACACACACACACACACACACACACACACACCATATACACACACATCCTGACGTGCACAATCAGTGGTGGCTATCATGGAAGACATAGGATTAGGTCCATGTTGCACTAACAGCGAATAGGAATGTTATTTGGAACTCCAGGATCAGTTCATTGAAGTTTGTGTTGTCCTTTATTGGCTAGGAGGATGAGTGACACACATGCAGGCAGGCAGGTCTATTATCATGGCAACACCTCAGCCTTGGGTAAAACGAAGAACTATGAATCAGCATGTCTGTTTGCTTTACAATGTTTGTTTGGTTTGCCTTATATTTATACTACCTAGACCCTTTTCATGTGTCATGTGACCCCTCCGTAATCTGAAATACGTTAGTGTCACGCAATATAAATTAATACGTGTCCGCCATATCGGTGCTTTTACGGAAATATCCGAGTGACGACGATAGCAAGGTTTATAGATAAGGTGCCGGTGTCACAGGAGTACGCGTCCCCCCGGATTACGCGTCCGGCCGGACTCGTGGTCCTAGGATACTAGGTCCGCCGTTAGGATTACCCGTCCGGCCGGACGCGTGGTCCTAGGATACGAGGTCCCCCATTGCCCCTTGTTGACTTCGTTACCGGTAGCAGGAGGTATAGGTAAGCCAAATAAATTAAGCTTTGCCCATAAGCAGCAGATATGTACATGTATGTAGCTTTGGAAATCAGTATTTATGTACAATATAATTCAACATCCGATGCCCTACAATCTCAGTGACGCTGTCAGGATTACCACCACGTTCGCTAGGTCGTTCCACGCCAAAAGTAATCATTATAATCAATGCACCAATACACTTAAATACCAATGCGCAACCATGTGTCAGCATACACACACCTGAGATCCTTCTAGAAGCGCAGTCCCCTCTCCATTTCAGGTCTCAATTGTCACCTCATTCAGTGGCCAGGCAGGATCCGTCTGGCCCTGACAGACGCAATATTAATAATACTAAACATGCGCACGTGTTTAAAAGTTTATGAAATGAGTGAGAAAACGAGCGAAACGAGTGAAAAGAAAAGGAGTGAAAAGGAAACGCGTGGAAGGAGGAAAAACGAAACGAGCGGAAGGAGCGAAAAGGAAACGAGCGGAAGGAATGAAAAGGAAATGAGCTGAAGAAGTGAACAGAAAACGAGCGAAAGGAGTGAAAAGGAATTGAGCGGAAGGAGCGAAAAGGAAATGAGCGAAGGGAGTGAAAAGGAAATGAGTAGGAGTGAGAAGAATGACCAAGAAAAGCTGCTGTATCAAGACGTAATGAAATATATTATGGAAAGGGCGTACAGAGTGGATGCTGAAAAGAACTGGAAGAGGACGATACGCAGGAAAGCAGGAGAGTTTGTACTCGAGGATGGTCAGTTGTATATGATAGAAGACGTTGGGTGTTTGACGAAGAAGACCAGAAAAGAGTGACCGAAGCTTGCCACGACGATAAACTAGGTAATAACTCCTTGTGTATCATGTAAACATCATGACATTGTATTCCATTTTCATGCATGACCAGGTGGAGGCCATTTTGGCAGGGATAAAACATTGCAGAAGGCATGCTCTCGTTTCTACTGGCATGATATGACCAACGACATTAAAGAACATATTAGAACATGTGATACATGTCAGCGAACCAATAAGAAGCTAAGCAAGGCCTCTGCAGAGCTACATCCCATTCCAGTGAGGTCTGAAGTGTGGCATCAAGTTGAAATTGATCTCGTTGGACCGTTGACACTGACACGTAATAATAACAGGTAAAGTTCTCATGCTGGGCTTCATGTAATCGATTGTACATAGTGTATAAAAACAAGTAATTATGCAACAAAATGAGAGAATTTGTACAAAAAATTATATGATTTTGTTCGAACAAAGTTATCTTTTGCGTTCATAATCTATATATCCTAGCCTGTTTTTGCACTGATGGCTCCAGAGTGAAATGGTAATGTGGTTTGGGGATTGATGTAATTTAAGCAACTCCTTGCATATTTGCAACAGTGTGAAAAAATATTGTATTTATTTGTACTAGGTACTTATTTTATTCTCTTTGTACATTGCTCCTTCCTTATTTATTATGGAACAAATGTCGTACAGTTCCGGGTATAATTATAATACCTTCCTCTCCATCCCCATGTATGCATAGAAAAAATTACTTTTTTTCTTAACCGATCGTATCTCAGTAAAAAAATAAGCGCTACAGTAGTTACTTATAATAAAATTAATATTCAACAAACTTTTATTTCTCAAACAACATAATTGGTTAGTCCTAGCGCTTAATATGGTGATGGAGATATGCTCGTGTGAAAAAACATTCCATTTTCTCCATGGAGGGCGGAGGGGGTGTTGTATCCGGGACTCTACGGTATGTTTTTGTGCAGTGTGTACGTTGATAATTAAACAGCACTGATATTTGACATTATTTATCCTCACATTGCCATTTTGTGATCTTCTGTCAGGTTTCTAGTAACATGCACAGACTATTTTTCAAAATGGCCCGAAGCTCAAGCTCTTCCATCCAAATGTGCTGAAGGGATAGCCAATTTCATTTATTCCCTAATTGCTAGGTTTGGCTGTTTTAAAGTATGCATTTCAGATCAGGGTCGTGAGTTTGTAAATGCACTAAATGAGAAGCTTTTTTTACTGATGGGAACTGAGCATCGTATTGCAAGCGCATACCACCGCAAACCAACGGACTTGACGAAAGACTGAATCAAACTGTTACAAAGTCGCTTGTTAAATATATTAATGCTGATCAAGATGACTGGGACGAACACTTAGAATCAGTTCTTTTCTCATATCGTACAAGTGTTCATGCTACAACTAAATACACACCCTTTTTTCTTATGTACGGTAGAGAAGCAGTATTACCCATCCAGCTACACACCAGTAATGTGGATAATGGTCATGCAATCCCAGAAATTGAAAGTGAAGCTCAGAGGCATGCTGCAAGGCTGGATATGATACGCACTGAGACTTTTATGAAAGTTGCATCTAAAATTGAAAATGCTCAAGCTAAACAAAAGCTTTACTATGACCGCAAGCATGCAAAGGCAGAATTCAAACTAGGAAGCCCAGTTCTTTTAAGAAATATGAAAAAGCTTTCTCGAAAAGGAGGGAAAATGGACAATGAGTGGACAGGCCCTTTTACAATAGCTGAAGTGTGTGATAAGGCGTTGTATTTATTAAAGATTGAACACGGCAAGGTTTTAAAAAATTTATATAATTCAATCCAGTTGAAAACATATGAAGAAAGGCAAATTCATGAAGCTGCTAGTGATCTAGGGCAGGTTCATGCTGGTGCTAGTGACGAGGAGATAGCAAGCAAAATTGAACAGGATTTTACTGCATCTCACAATGAAGAAAGTGCAAGCAAAGAGAGACTGGCCATAGGTGTGACTGATTCTCACAATGAAAAAATCTATGGCAGTGAAATTTCTACTCGTGAACTGCTTCATGAGCAATTGTTTTCACCACAATTGTTTCGATTATGGCGAACAGGTGCCAATGAACTTGCATTTAATCCAGCAGAAGATGATGATGACTTTGATGTAAGTTATTCAGTCTTTAACATGTTATTTTATGTACGTTATGCTCGTAAATGTATTTCCTAAGTACACCGGTATAAAAATATTACCTTACTTCGTTTTACTTTTTTTTAGACAAGTGGATTAAATTCTGAAGCTGGTGAGTATGCCCTGAACAAGGATCTTATTGTAGAGCACTGGCTGACTCATCGTGCATATAATAAAGAAGCACCTTTAAGAGATTTCTGCGGAGGGCAGTTTGTAATAATGAATGAAAAACTTTCCGAAGAGTTTGATCATTTCAGAATGCATGACATTAATGGAAGTTTCTATCCAGTGGAGTCTCTTCAACTTCTGGAGTGTTGGTTCAAATCCAGTGGCATTAGTATTAAGACCATTATTAGATATGGCAAAAGATACTTCCTAATGTCTGCAGCGAATATTGATGCATTCTGTCAGTGGGTTATGGAGACAAGAAAGATGTACAATAAAGATGGTGTGATTCTTGACAGCCTAAACTTAGCCAGTAAGCCAGATTTGAATGTTTGCGCCTCTGGATTCATTCAATTACGACCTGATAATTGTAGAACGAATGAAGCAAAAGTTAGCGTGAATGATTGTGATGAGGAGAAACAACAAAGTAAGAAAACCAGTGATGAAGAGAAGCCGATAAAGAAAGCCAGAAAGGTTAGATGTCGTAAACAATGGATGGAAGTGGAAGATGTTAAGCTCTATGAAGAACACAGATGCATCCTGGAGAGTAACAAGTGGGTAGATGATGTGCTTGATTAATGCTTTACAGTTCCTTCTCCATAGCCAATATGGCCGACCGGGATTTCAAGCTACAACCTTGGCTTATAATTTAAGATTCAATGTAATGAGAGAATTCATTCAAATTCTACACAATGGAGAAGATCATTGGGTGACTATTTCGACCATTGGATTGGCATCTGGCCACGTGAACGTTTTCGATAGTTTTTATGACACCTGCAATAGTTTTATCATTGAACAAATATGTGCAATTCTATGTACACCTAACGATGCGGTACATCTCATTTCATGGATACTGTGAAGCAAACCAATCATTCTGACTGCAACCTATATGCCATTGCCTTTGCCATAGATCTATGCTCTGGTCAAGACGTGTGTAAAAGGAACTATAGTGCAGTACTGATGCGTCCACATCTCTTAAATTGTTTACAAAACTCCATTTCCTGCTTCAGCTCATCCAATCAGTAGTCGTGCTATAGCACAAAAAAGAGCGTACACGTGAGGTGCTATTGTAGGATGCCAGATGCTGGATTAATGATTCAGTGCGATTCTTGTAAAGAATGGTTCCACAAAGAATGTGACATATCCATTCCAAAAGAAGCGTGGAACAATAAAAAATACAAATGGAATTGTAAAAAATGTCAGCCCAACTGAACATTATTTTTTATGTATACTTGTTTCATGTATTTATCACTGACATGTTGTATGATCAGATATATCGTTTAATAATCTATTAAAAACCACGATAAGCTATAGGTACATGTATAATCTATATTGAAAACCTTGATAAGCTTTATAATTATTATTAATATACAACACTATAACAAAAACAAAGAACTATAACTACATGAAACACCACTACTAAAGAACTATTATACTACCCTGACTATGATGGCTATATAGCATACCATGCATGTGCATGTAGCTAGCTCAGCTTAGAATGGGTACAATGACTATATATAGGAAAATGCTACAATAATACCATTAACTAGTATACATATTAGACTAGACTTGGTGATAAGTGAAAAGAAAATAATGCTATATTGGGGACATGCTATCCTAGTATACGCTGTCCGGGGGGACAGCTACTCCTAAGGGGGGACATACTATCCTAGAATACGTTGTCCGGGGGGACAGTGGCTCCTAGGACTGGTTGTCCGGCGGACCTAGTATCCTAGGACCCCGAGTCCGGCCGGACGCGTACGTCGGGGGACGCGTACTCCTGTGACACCGGCCGTGCATCAAAGGGCGTAGCAATAGCGCATATGGCATGGTTCCCTGTCACTGTACGACATGTTACCGTAAGGCAAGGCCCCGGCCTGAAGCCACAGGAACAATGAATTAGCTATAGGCATTATCAGACTATATACGGGTATAGATTGTATAGGTCTAATTAACGTGCTGTCGATAACAGCAATCAGTGTTTGGTGATGTGCAGTTCTCACTCTGTCCCCATGCAATGTCGGCCCACACTCCTCGACCATGTACATTCGGAAGACATGCAGGAAATGACGCCTCTGCCTTAGTGCCGGATTGAAGTCGCACTGAAATATGTGCATCGTTGATTGATGTGGTATTGATGTCAAATTGTGCATCGTAAGGCTTTTACATGAGAATGTAAACATGTTTGCTTATAACCCTCACAGCTAGTGAAGGTTCTCCATTATGTCAGTCTTTTCGAACATCCAGTGCAAAGCCGTGTCAATAGATGCATAAAAGAGGCACAACGAAAGGTAGTTTTATTAGTTCCAAGGCTTGATTTACTCTATTCTATGCCTTTGTCTATGCATAATATAGCTACCGTTGCGAACTGTTGGTATTTCATTGCTGAAGCACTTGACTGAATTGATTTATTTTTAAAACATGCAATGTAGGCTCTGATTACAGTATACTTTATCATTCAGCTCTTATATACGCCGCAGCACTAATTTTCCACGTGTTTTCAAATTCTCCTTGGACTAGTTTAAATCCTCTTCAGAATTCACGGCCAGGCATTTGAATTCTCCTCGGGTTCCTCTGCTAAGGGATACACATTTTCCTCGGAGTCCTCGGCGATGGTGTTCATATTCTCCTCGGGGTCCTCGGCGATGGTGTTCATATTCTCCGCGGGGTCCTCGGCGATGGTGTTCATATAATTTTCGGGGTCTTCGGCAAAGGTATTCAAATTCTCCACGGGGTCCTCGGCCATGGTGTTCATATTCTCCTCGGAGTCCTCGGAAAAGGTATTCAAATTCTCCTCGGGGTCCTCGGCGATGGTGTTCATATTCTCTTCGGGGTCCTCGGAAAATGTATTCAAATTCTCCTCGGGGTCCTTGGCGATGGGGTTCATATTGTCCTCGGGGTCCTCGGAAAAGGTATTCAAATTCTCCTCGGGGTCCTCGGCGATGGTGTTCATATTCTCTTCGGGGTCCTTGGCGAAGGTGTTCAGATCTTCAGCCGATGGGTTCAAACTCTCTTCAGGCAAGGCGTTCGAATTATCATCGCGTTCCTCTGCCAAGGTCTCCTCAGGGTTCTCAGCGACGGTGTTCAAATTCTCATCGCGGTCCTCGGCGTTCGCGGCATCGGCGGTTATGGCTGGCTGCTTTTCTTCACTCACCGCTTCGAGGTCTTTTTCGATATTGCTCGCCATACGCTGGTCATCGTAACTATATGATGGATCAGTAAAGGCCTTAATCACAGTATACAGTATAATCATACGTACGTTTTCTCGTACACACGATATCTGATGTTCGCACTCCACGCGCAGGCACAGACGCTGATCAGGATAGCTAGGAGGAGAAAAACACGGGCCATTTCCACAGCTTCTTTCTAGAACGATGTTAAATTAAAAAATACAATAACGCACACTAATTTAAATAGTCCTTGCTTGCGGAAATGCCTTCAACTGATTGACGGTTAGGCGGATATATATATACCGTAAGTCTGGAAATGTTTGCAAGCTCACATTTGGCAGTTTCTCGACAGTGGCAGTTAATTCTCGTACGGAAGCTTTATTGCACGAATATTACCCTATTTATGACATGTACACACGAATCCCCCTCCCTTCTCACGTTGAGGTGTCTCTTGTAAACATCGAGATAAGGAAAGAGGAAATAACTCACATGATAGGAGCTAAAGAATGCTAGCCATTGCCTGTAATATCAAACTACTTCGTATGGCACTGATAACTTTGAGGCATAAGGCGAGTGAACATGCACAAAGAATCAAAAATGAAATCAAGAAGCTTAGGATAGAACAAAGCACATGCAAGGGAATGCATACAGTTAGAAAGTGATTAGCATGGATGTAGGATTTATGGTTCAAAAGGAAGGGGGCAAGGTCAAGTCTTGTTACAATGAGTTTTGATAGGGTGCTATAGATGCAGTCATAAAAATTTCACTGAAATAAATAGACAAATGTATGCGGTGAGACACCAGCACTGCACATGTATACACAGATATGTCTGCACAATAACAGCTTTATAGGTAGCAAATTAGGTGCTGATATGGGTTCTAGTGAAAGTACAGCTGCATCTCAGTCTTCAGGATTGTCCTTTGAACAGAAAACTGAGAGAAGGAAGGTCACTTCAGTTCAATAACGCCCTGGGTATCGATGAAAACCCCTATATACAAAGGCAAAAACAAATTCGCAATAGTGTAGTCACTGCCTTATTGAATATTGATTATGTGCGGTCAGTGATAATGGTAGGACAGTACTACCACTAAATGTTTACACAACAGAAATGAAGTCACACCTGCATGCAATAAGATGAAGTGTAGTATACATGTACATGCATAAGCAGCTGTCACCTCTAGCAAACTCTTGGATAAACAATTTAACCCCATAATACGCCGGTATTTCGGCCACACCCAAAGGGCAACTTTTGCCTTAACCCAATAATGCCCTCCTATTTCACACCAGCTCAGAGCATCTTTTCTCATGCAGCTGCAATTAGTGATGATGTTCTACATTTTGACCATACCAGGCACCCAGGGCATCTTTCTCGTCTAAGTGACTTGTTGGCTTTTAGTGTAACAGAAAAGTTAGTATGATGATAGCACTAGTGTATTATCAACCTTACGCTAAACAAAAGCTTACTTTTTGGCAGTCGAAAAAGCAGAAGGAGTGGCGAGTAGCAGGTGTCGCGGGCGTACGTGAATAGGGCAATACGGCTACCGTCGCTACCATGACTCTATTTGACGCACAATGGGAACCAATTGCTACCATAGCCCTATTTGCATACTCCTAATTGACGCACACCGGGCATACTGGTCGTTAATATGACCCTATTTGATGCGCATCGGGCATATTCCTATTTTAAGGGCCAGGGTCACTATCATGACTTTATTTGATGCACACCGGGTATGCAAGCTGCAAAGATGATCCTATTTGATGCCCACCGGGCATACTCTTATTTGACGCATACTGAGGCCTGCTGTTACACATGACTCTATTTGATGCACACCGGGCATACTCCCACACCTGGCATAATGGTCACTAACATGGCCTACACATATGCACACAGATACACACATGTACAGACACACACACACACACACACACACACACACTGTACATGCACACACACACATGCACACACACACACACGGACACACACACATGCACACACACACGCACACACACACGGACACGCACATGCACACACACACACGGACATGCACACACACACACACACACACACACACACACACACACACACACACACACACACACACACACACACACACACACACACACACACACACTATGCCAGGTGTGCATCAATGCATGTGTGTCAATGTATGTATATGTGTACATGTTTGTAAGTTTATGAAAATGTTGAAACCATCAACACTTTGTGTCCTTCCTCAGTGATGGCAAAACACTTAGACTTTGTACATCAGGACACTTTCATGGAGCTGTATGATAAGAATTGGCATCACTGCTCTAGTGTATACTGGTAGTCATGGACAAACATCCCAGGAGCTCTGTGTCTCAATGAGGCTTGAATCTAGTGGCATGATGCCACCATTACTTCTTTGGCCAAGCAGAGTGTTTGCTTCTGCATCCGATGATTTGTTTGTGTGTATGCATGATGTATAAGTTGGTTTGGTGTATGTATTTGAAGTAATAAAATCTAACTTGTTTCTGTCATTCCTAACCATGTGACCCAATTAAAAACTCAGTCAGAACTTTGCCCCTATGCCCGCTGTCCCTTCCAAGGGAATCAGCTAAGCCTCAAACTATGTGTGTTGCATTGCCATGGACTCAAGTTAAAACTGAACCAACATGCAAATGGTATTCATGATGAGTCCCTAGTCACCCTTAGTTAAGACAACCAGTCAGGTCTCCTTTCGTGGTGTCTTCCTCCATCTCCCAAGTGACCTTGGTTGTTTTTTGGAACTTTGGTTTCCCTGAAAACAAGAGCATGGTGTGTACTGATGTTTGTGCAGTTATGTGCATTCTGTCTTTGTGGGTGGTGTGTTACAGTTGGGTGTGTTGCTTACATAACACCTAACCAGTACCGGGAGTGGATTCAATAGAATTTATAGATGGGTGAAGTTTATGTAACCCTCTTGTAAGGTTTTTGTGAGATTTATTTTGATCAGCAGCACATGCATATCAAACTGAGAGGGTCTTTCTACTTGTATAAACATGTACAGCACTGATGTCATTGTACAGTTACCTAGATATCTTGGCTTGACAAGGACACATAATTTCCGATAACTTCTACATGACAATTGATGCTCAAGATGCAAACAGAAAAAACGAGGTACAGTATTGTATTGTAAGAATTCAGGATAACCTAGAGCTGGTCTTGTCACACCAAGTTAATGCACATCAGCAACTCAAGCCCAGTGCTGATGCAAAAAAACAAAACAGTATGAGGGGTTGAAGAATATACTACATCTGGTAGATGATTTTGTGGATGCCATCCGAGCATGCAGTTTATGTGCAAAGATAGTGAATGACTTTGAAGTTGTTTCTCTATCTGCAATATATGAAAAGTGTGCTTATCTTAACCATGTACCATTATGTAGTGCAGGGCGTTTTTTTCTAGGTTCCCAGTCCTTTATTGAGAGATTGAATGCCCCCACCCCTTGTAATATTAGTTGTGCTATCACAGCTTTGTATTTCGCAATGCTTTGGCGTTGAAATGTATCTTGAATGTGTGAAAGTAGCATTTATGTTACACGGCAAGCACATATACATTATAAAGTACATGTACATTTTTCTTGGTTCCTCACAGAACTGATACAGCTGAAGAAGCTAAACAGATAGCAAATAAAAACAACAAAATTCAGTTTCTTATTGTGTCTCCTTAGCAAATGGTTGATTGGGCAGTTGAGGAGGAAAGGAGAGAGAAAGGAAGGGAATGGAGTGAGGCCTCTAGAAAGGGAGGAGAAAGGAGGGAGGGAGGAGATCAGAGGGAGGAGAAAAGAGGGAGGAAAGGAAAAGGGAGAAGGGAGAGGTGAATGGAGGAGGACGGGAGGAGAATGGAGGGTAGGTAGGAGAAGGAAAGGAGAAGGGTAGGAGAATGGAGAGAGTAGAGAGGGAGAAGGGTGGGAGGATAAGGGGGGAAAAGGTATAGAGAATGGCTAAAGGAGGGTCGAAGGGAGGGAAAAATGAGGGAGAAGGGCAGGAGAATGGAGGGAGGATGTGAGGGAGAAAGGTAGCAGAAAAGAGAGAGAAGGCAGGGAGGGAATGAAGGGAGGGAGAAGGGAGTGAGGGAGAAGGGATTGAGGGAGAAGGGAGTGAGGGAGAAGGGAGTGAGGAAAAGGGTGGGATGAAATAGAGGGAGGGAATAGAGAGGGAGAGAGAATGGAGTGAGAAGGGTAGGAGAAAAGATGAAGGAGGAAGAGAGGCGACAGGCTGGAGGGGAGAAGAGTAGCCAACATGGATTCTTTGCAGAGCCCATAGTGGTTAAAACGATTGTAGTTCAACATAACTAACATCAACATAATGCTTCTGATGAAAGCACTGAAACGAGCATATACAGTATATAGTACTCAACTGCTTTGGTTGCAGTTAAAAAAAAAAAAAGCCAAGCTTGAATTGAGGAAGCGACCTTTCCTACTCTTTGCATGTTCCACAATCAGTGTACTTACAGTAAAGTACTATTATGCACCAATCTATGCACACTAAATAGAGACCATAGCATGAAATACATATACAGTGTAGCGCCACGCTGCATTCATTCCTCATCAAATTAATGTACCCACCAGATTGCAGTGTCTGCACTTGTCTACGGAAAGTACTATTATTCCGCCTTGAAGCCAAAGATTGAATGCAAAGGTGGCACTAGCAGTAATGTATTACAGGTACACATTTATTGACAATTAAAAGTTTCGTGACTTTGATCGTCCCATCTTTTTGCTCAAACCCGAATGCATTAGGCTATTCCATATTTAATGATGAGATTGTACAAGGGGATGAATGAACACCACAATAAATCACCCTGGACAATTAATAAATTCCCCTGGATATCAAAACTAACAATCGTTGATAATTGATGTGTCATCCATCCGGTCATTAACTCTTTGAACGCCATTGTGCGTACATGCCTGCCTGCACACACAACCGTTACACCATTCATGCATGATTTAGATATTGCGCGCACAAATGTGTTGATCAAGTCACAACTCAATGATGCATGCATATGCTCATTGCATATGCATATGCTTGCTGCACTTGTAACCTTATAAGTCCATGTACAAAGTAATTATGTTTCTTCTGACACTGGCTAAACAACTCCATTATTCAGATGACCTCACTTGAATTCACTAATGCATCACTTCAATACACCAAGAAAAAGAATGCGTAGCCCAGATCAGTGTAGTATATCATGCCTGTTCACTCCCCCCTTTTGCATGTTTGCATTATGGGTTGTTGCAACAATAGGCCAGTGAGTTATAATGGACACTCAAAAGGTGCTTACAACCGGGACCACATATGTTCAAACATTTGTATGACTATGGGGTTACATCCATGCCAGTAATGCACTTGCATGCATATTGAAAGTGATTTTGATCAACACAATACAACACACAGCACTGCATGAATGGTGAGGCAGATAATTCTCGTTTTGTGAAAATGCATGTTTATATGCACTTGGCATTCAAAGAGTTAAATGGAATAGCTAGTCCATTATCCCAACGCCCTTCTCCAAAAGCCTTGTCAATGTGTGGGTGCGTGTGTATGTATGTGAGTGTGCATGTATGTGTATGCGTGTATATGGTGCGTGTCATAAAAGGCGGATTGAAAGCTTGCGTTTGTCTACATGTGAGTGCATTTATATGCGTGTGTAAGTGTATGCGTGTGTATTTGTGTGTCACAGGTGGATTGAAGTTGGGTAGTATTCATGTACAAGCCTTCTTATAGGCATACATGCATAAACGCAAACGTAGTTAGCACACAGAGTGTAATACGTACTATAGTAACTGACCTTGTACATGAAAATTAATTATTCCAAATAAAGAGTATGGCCATTTGTAATAGTAATCATTGAATCATGAGCACCAATGACCATTATAATAAAAATTCTCCAGGAACGGAGAGGTTTAAGGCAAAAAATATGTTTCCCCTCAGTAAAACACACTGGTGGATATTGGGCCAGAATCTGTTGCTAAATCCATCACGAATCAACATTTATAGCTGGTGGAAAACTGTAATTTGGGCATACTATGTACTCGACTACGGAAAGCACTATCTTACCTCTAGGAATGAATGTAATGACAGAGGATACTAAACAACAAGATTCCGTTGCCGCAAGTGAAGTATCATTTTGGACTAGTTAGTATTTGCTGCACATTATTGATAGCCTTTATTCTTGAATATTGAATCATGGATAATTAAAATAAATAAATAAATAAAAATTACATTTCTATATATGCACAATAGAAATCATGCAGCGGAATCTCAAAACAAAAAAAAAATTAACTTTTACGACTTCATTGATTGCATCAAGAAGCGACTGAGACGATAAGACAGCTATCCAAAGAAGTTCTCACAGCTTAATTCAACCTATAGCTGAAACAAATGACTGATGCACAGTTATAGAACTACGACTGTCATCACGCAACTGAAAGCTTTAAATATAAGCTACCATTTTAACATTAATATCAACAAAGACCTGAGTATGCTTTGTAAGCCATTACATTATTAAGGTTAAGTCACTAATGATAGGCTGTTTGCTCTCAAACATTATTACATGTAAGTGATACTGAATGCACTTACTGCTCCTTCTGTAGGCAGTCGTAATATACCTTTATCAGGATTGGTGGAGATGGCCCTCTTCAGTAATGCTGCTTCTCTGTTTGCCAAATTAAAAAGTCACCATTTTTGTTTGCTATTAAATAATCTACACATACTTCTATTCCAGCATTTTATGCTGAGATGAATGAAGGGGTCATATAACAGAGCTAAAGCGTTATATAGTTCTCACTTTTGGTAGAGGTAATATGAAAATTATCTCTGCTTTTGGATATGTATATGTCTGCAACCAGCAACAGCAATCCATAGCTTCTTGTGCCCTGTGCACTTTATAGAAGTGCTTTTATCATCTGTTTGGTGTACTGATGGCCATGTAGGCAGTACACGGCTCAGCTCTAGATAGTTCATAGAAACGAAAAACATGATACGTGATATAATTTTTTTTCTTTGTGCTGGGGGGATGGCAGCTACAACTTGGTGGGCAATACTTATTAAGTGTTCCTTTACTATACACTTCAGATACTGTGCTTTATCAGTCACTGCTGTGTATGTTAGGCCAAGTCATATAAACGTAGGACTCAGTGTTCACCTAGGAGGCCAAAACCAACATGGATTGAATTGGCCCATGGAATGACATGATCCTCCAGTACATGCATTTTGATGGGGACGGTTGCCTCAGGAAAGGATTCATGTAAGAACTTCATGAACTGTTCAATGGACTGGTCTGTATAGAAATCAACTGTGCAGTTGATCTAAAGAGTTCACATGAACTCATAAAAGTGTTTTATCCACCTAATGCATGAGGTTGTGCTTCATCGATGAAATTCAGGTCATAGATGTTGTGGCATTGTGCGAACATTGAGAATGCACTGATTAGCATTTCTGAGCGACGTTTTGCCTCTGTTGATCGATTAGGCAATTTGTTCAGTGCAGTTTGAGTGAGGGACTTGCATAATGTCTGAATGTTAGCTGACAGAGCTGACAGAGTGAAGGAGATACATGATCAACGTTACAGTTGCAGTACCTTTAGAGCCTTATGCACATGGTTACCAATAAAGGCTCCCCCAAAGCCAAAGTATTGCTGGCAGTGTACTCCTATAGACTGCAATGCAACTTCCAGCTCCATAACAAAGGACATTCTTTTACAGAAAATCCCATTTTCACTGTGGCTGTGCATTTGGCTACCTCTGTTTCTTAGTGTGATTAATGCTCCAATACATTTTGTTTTATTCAACTGCATGGCTTACTAGTTGTTTAAGAGATTTCATTTTGTCTTCACATTGAAGAAATCCACAGTGACTGGATCTTTCTCCCCAATTACTAGTGACACATATGTTGCCATTTGCTGCAATGACTGTTGGGCTTCTTCAAGCAACCCATATAGCTTAGTAAAGACACCCAAAGTGATGTGGAGCCCAGGTGGGCAAACCTTAGCATTGTGTATGTGTGTGTGTGTGTGTGTGCGTGTGCGTGTGCGTGTGCGTGTGCGTGTGCGTGTGCGTGTGTGTGTGTGTGCGTGCGTGTGTGTTGTGTGTGTGTATGTGTGTGCGTGTATGCATGTGTGATCATGCCTAACATTTCTTGATGCTAATATACCTACCTGTGAAATAGGAATGTTAAAAATAGGCTCTGTAAAGCAGTTATGGAAGTGCTTGGCCTGTTTTTGTCAGCCTCTGATGCAATGTAGTGCTGATGGTCAGCACAGATTGCTTCAAATGTTCTTGATGGAGCTCTTCCTCTGACTGAGAGAGGTATTATGTTTTTATTGTAGACCAAGCAATACAAGCATGGGTAGCATCGTATGACAATGATGCAATGTTCATACATTTTGTTTTCACTTAGTCAAATACCACTTGCTCCAGACAGCCCATACAGTTTAGTCAGGAACTCGTAATCCCCACACATGAACAACTTCACCGAGTATTGCCTGTAAGTGTCATGTTAACTTAATTATTTATAACCTTGTTGCTAACCGTTCCTACCTCCACTTCATTCCTTGTAGAGGGGTTATTTGATCTTTATAGCAGTCAAGTGCTATGTGAAGGTTTGTAATGGTGTCACTTGCTTCATAGCAGCAAAACACACACGTGTTGTGGACAGAGTTGGGAGCTGCAATATTTACAATCTGAAAGAAAGAGCCACCTCTTTTGTCGCCTCCAATTTTTGTTCACACTTCACTGGCAGGTATAACCCCATCATGCCAGGTAAGCCATCCTGTCCTGCATTGGGTTAAAATTATTGTGTCATGTTATGCCATGATCTTCTAACCTTTGATTCTCTTCCAAGAGGTCAACAACCTTTTTGACCAGATCCGGAATGTAAACCAAAGGAGCTCTTCTAAGCTCTTCACCACCAGAAGGGAGAGGAAAGGAAAAGAGAGCCATCTCTCCTTTCAGAATGTCATCCACAATTTGTCTGCAGATGTGGCACATCCTCTCCTCCCCAGCCAGAGAAACTCCTTTTACTTTTTACTTTGAGCCACCTGGAGAAGCGATAAGTTTTATTTGGTGCTGTGTGTGTAATACTTTACCATCTAGGAAGTCTCATACTGTTCCAGGGAATAGCCATGCCAGCTTTTATTGCCAATACTTGAGCAGAGCCAATTGCAATGTTTGAAATGCCTGCCTTCTGCAATAAAGACTTTCGCTCTTCATCACTCAGTGTGAGCACCTCGTTCTCCATCAGGGCAGATGATTCCCCTCCACTGATGATGCTTCTTACAGTCTGTATCTCTGCACACCTGGTTTTCACAGTCCTGGAGCAAGCAGCTGTGGTCAATTGCCGGGCTTTTGTTAGGTACATGAATGTAATCCGCTCTAAGGTATAGTCAAGTATGACATAACAAGATAAGTGATACTGAATGCTCCTTCTGTAGGCAGTTGTAGTATACCTTTATCAGGACTGGTGGAGATGGTCCTCTTTAGTAATGCTGCTGCTTCTCTTTCCTCACCAGCAGTAAGAGTTGGTGTGCATTCATAGCCTTCATAGCTACCAGCCTTCACATCTCTGTAGCACACCATACACTGTACCAGTACATCCTTCAGCAACAGTAATGTGACATTTGATCTCTCTAAGTACAAGGCAGAGCAGCAAGGACACACTGTGGTTGATGCTGCTACCCGCTCCACAACACAACTGGTGCAGACCAACTTACGACATGGCAGTTCAAGGGGCCGTGACAGAATGTTTGAACACACTACACACTTCAACTCATTCAGGACATTCACATTCTTTTGGCTTGCCAATGGTGGGTAGGGCTCATGTGAGAAGACTGGAGGAGGGGCAATCTTGTTAGGTGTGAGGCCTGGTTGATGACCTCTGCCAACTGTGTACCTTCTTGCATGACCCTTTGCACTGACATTGAAGTGCTCACACACCTGCAGTATTATTGTGCATGATGTTGCGAATATAAACCTTACACCCTTCATTTGTATGTACTGCCCATACAAACGGTTGTCAGTGCACATCTGTGGTGCACTCCTCCTGCCTTGGCACTGATAACCCTTTTGCATTGAATGGTGCAAAAATGTTTAGGGTGCACTTGGGGGTTATCAGTCAGGGTGTTGATGGTAAAAACAATATGCAGATCAGCTGCAAATGCTTTGCATTCATAGCACTCCTTTCCCCCCCCCCCCCCCCCCCCTCTTCACTAGCCTTTGTCCACACACTCTGCAGTGCAGCGGCAGCTGTTTCTGGTGGTAATCCATTCCTGTAACCTATGTTTATGTCACATCTTCAAGCAATGACCACAACATTCATTGATTTTTTAAATCAACCCCACCAATCAAAGGATTGTACAATGTTTAGGCACTTTTATGGTTCCCCTTTTGATATACGAGAAATCAATAGAACTCAATCTTACATCCAGATTGATTTCTCGTATATCAAAAGGGGAACTAATATTTGCCTAAAAGATTATACATGTACTTGTGTCCAATAATGACATACCTATATTAAAATAAACTGGTCTAGATCAGTGGAAGATTTGTATG
This sequence comes from Ephydatia muelleri, assembly GCA_013339895.1. NCBI lineage: Eukaryota > Metazoa > Porifera > Demospongiae > Spongillida > Spongillidae > Ephydatia > Ephydatia muelleri. The sequence continues at coordinate 11,623,089 of JABACO010000006.1, forward strand.
TAGGCCTCCGGTTGACGTTATAGCCACACCTATTGACTATTGCACTTGCAAATATGGCGCTAGAGAAAAGTGTTCTAGTGTGTTTGGGAGACAACAGGAGAATCGTAAAATGTTCAAGTCCGGAGGAGGGACTGCCCATTGTCAAAGTAATTAAGAAAGACGTTCTCGGCGGCGAAGTTGAGCATATACTGATACATCTGATAGAAGAGCAGTGGGGTGATCGCAAGGTTTTTGTTGATCTCCAGGACAGAGATAGACCCAACAGGAGTATTTTGCAGGCTACATATCACCCATATGTTTAATGCTGCAGGGCCCCATTCCTGATTCTACCAGACCACAGCTGCGGCCCGTGAGTTCATATTGCGCATGCATACATGTAGCTGTATTCTCTCAGCCATAATAATATTCATGCAAATTCTACATCTCAGCTGATAGGCCTTTAGTTTACCATTATCTACTAAACAACTGGTAGATATTAGATAATCTATCTAAACACATGAGACCACATACTGAAAAAGTCAAAATGTCTTCACAGTAACTACCCTGTACATGAGGCGTATGAGTATATAAGTGTGCGTGATGCATGCTGTAAAACATGACAAAAAGGTTAAAATTGTCTTTAGGATAGTACAATCATTGATAAACTGCAAGATGACCTATTTAGAGAGAGGACTACTATTTATAAACAAAAAAACATCAAGACCACTAACTCGATATCAAGAATGTATAAATGCTGCCTCAGTTGAAATATGTTTGCAAAATCCAGCAGCATTAGTAAATAGAGCAGCATTAATATCTTCAGCTAGAGAGAAAATTATGAAAGAAGGATTTGTATTTGCAAAGGGGAAGAGTCGTTCAAAGCTGCCAGTAAAGCCTTGCCGTCAATATTTTTAAAAGTAAAGAACTTCGTACATCATGTCTTTTAAAAATATCTTGATGATTTAATTTAAAATAATGAAGAAAAAATTTCATTCAAATAACAGCAAATTTCTTTTTGTCTCGTTGTGTCAAACTATGCAGGATGTGAAAAACTTAAAAACGCTATTATTGAAATAAAAAAAGTTATAAATGAGCTTGGACATGAGAAGAAAAAATTTGAGAATTCCATTCGTAAGGCCAAGTGGTATCAATTTAAATCAGCTAATAAAGGAGTTTTAGCTAGTTGTTCACATGATACATCATCATCATCTAGCTGTAACGACGTATCTACACTGGAGACAACAGTCTCTGAAACACAAATGATTCAGAGAGTTCCAATACTAGTTCATTACCTATTACTACTCAAAGAGATCCAAATTTTTGTCTGGGCCTTCCTGCAAATTAGCTGCGGTGGGAAGGCCAATAAAAGTGCTACTTGAAAATTTTTCACCAACAGTGCAACATAAGTGACTACCTGACAATTAATAGGGATTTATTTTCAACTAAACTTCTAACACTCATAGAATATTGCAAAGTTATGCATGAATGTATTTTGACTCACAACAGAAATATGTGTGACTGTGAAGCGATGCTTAATATTGCCCAAATGGTTATGAATGATTGCATCATTCCAGTGGGCAAGGCATTTAGAATAGCATTTCCTAATGTAAGATATCATTAAAAATGCAAAACAGTGGCTTCTGCAAATGCCTCTAATTATGCTGCGCATTCAAGGAGCACTTTTCCTTATGGAAACAAATGATGCATTTGATTACACTGGTCTGGAAAAATATCTTAGCATTGTTGAACCACATAATGTGAAAGGTATTACAAAAGAAGAGGTAAAGCGTTTAATGCTTCTTACACACAGTGATAGGGAAAAAGAATTAATACGTTATGTTGTGCACAAGGCATCAGGAGGGACACAGAAAAAGACTTCTACTACATATGGTTTTTCGGAAAATGGAGGAACATTCAGCACATGTAGAAGCATGCATTTCTACTGCGGCAGAGATTTGCTCATCTATCTCTGAGCTTTCCATACAACAGAATCAAGCTGTGTTGGAATACCACTGTGGTAGCATGCAAACACAACTGAACTTCAGCACAGAAGATGAGGGTGCTTCTGTCAATATTTGTGATGCCTCTTCAAAACCGACAGACATAGTTTGTATTTCAACCATTGTCACTGATGGAAAATATCATACAATCAAAGTCACCAATGGAAAATGTCACACAATCGAAAACAACTCTGAATCAGCTGCTGTACAAAATTGCATTCTTGATAAGAGACATATGCTTTTGGCATCTTCTGATAGCATAGTAATGAAGCGGAAACATGCAGCAATAAAGAATCGAGCTAGAAGGCTAAAAGTGAAGATAATGATTGCAAAGATATCATTGCGCAGAAAAGTATCGGAAAGATTTCGTAAAATTATGCTGGATTATCCTTATATTGGTACAGTTATAGAAAATTTTGTTGAAGAGCATAGTGTAGGTGCCGATGCATGGAGGAGAACAGGTGTGTTAACATTTTATGGCAATACAAAACTGAAGAGCAAAGTAACTTACAAAGCAATCCAAGGTCATCTAGAAGCAGTGTATGGAAGAAGGTTTGCCTATGGAACAGTTGTTCAAATTTGTGTGCCATGTAATAAGCGCATGAACTTCTGCCATGTGATATTGCAGTTTAGCCAAGGTTACAACCAGACAGTGCAGAAAAGGTTTTACATTGCGTTTCAATCCTGATGTGCATTGGAGTGCTGCGCTGTATAAATCTTTAAATCAACTTCAGTATGAGAATGGTGAGAATGTGCTCAACATAAACAGAGATGATGCAACAGGATTTCGATTGGACATCCCTCACAACTTCCAAACAATATGCCAACTCAGCACTGGTGGGAAATCTGTGCTAACTACACGAACAGACTATGTAAACCCGTACCCGTCTGTTCTACAAACTACTTCATATAACTTCACGGCTACAAAAACTACTGGAGAGGCATGTATTGGTATTGTCAAGGCCAATCCAATCCATCAAAAGAATTCTGAACAGTGCTATTCAGATCTGCGAATGCTGTCTGAAATGGATTCCCTAAAGCCACTTTTTGAGAACAAACACACATACTCACAGAAGGAAATTGATTGCATTAGGGTAGATGGAGCCAGTGATGAGGGTCCCGCACATGAAGTTGTTCAATACTGGTGAACAGAGTGGCACATAGCACATGCAAAGGTTGCAACCTTAGTCACTTCACGATCCAGTGGTTCCTCGTATCTGAACAGAGTTGAGCTCCAAAATGATGCTTGTCTTTAGTTCACTCCAACTCCTTTATTCCATCAACATTAAGAGGCTCTTGTATGGATCATGAGACAGGAAAAGTAAGTGTGGATAAAGTGAAGGAAAATCTGAACTTGGCTATTTCTGCGTATATATCCAGGGTTGATTTGGTGCGACAACAATAAAGTTGTTCAGAGGTTCCAACTCTGAAGAGTACCAGAAAATGAAAATGAAATGTCATCTTTTTGTATTCCTGAAGGGTACAAAGGCAAAGAGGGAGGCACTGAAAAGAGAAAACCCAGATCTCATAAACCATTTTCAGACCGTGTGGGATATACGCAACCACCATATGGTTAAAGGTTTGCCCCCTAATTATGTGTTCTATTTGAAGTGCTGCTATCAGCCTGGATGTACTCATCCAGCTGAAAAATCCCTGCATTCATGGTTTCAGGGGGGACCCCCACTTACATACATTACCATTACCAGTACCAGACCCTGAAAGACCATGGGGAAACACATCATGTCCCAATTGTAAAGGCTTTTGCAAAGGGCACTACCATGCATCCACCATTGGATACCGATGGAATTCGAGCTGCAATTATGCCTCCCTCCGTTATTTTGAAAAACTTCTTTTCAGAATTATGCAAGGCGAATGCTTTGATCTCTGATGATATGATTACTCAGGCAGCAAAGGAGACATTGCTGAGTGTTGAAGATGTTTGGATATGGCTGGACCACACAAAAGAAGTTATTCGTAATTAAAAATGTGGAGCTGCAAAAGCTGCTGTAGCTAGGCAGAAAAAAAAGGCAGGAGTATAGTACAGCTACCAATGACATATCTAAAAGAGGGATGAGGCATACAAATTCTTGTGGAGCAGCCAGTACCCCTACAGTGGCTGTTCCAGCAATGGAGGACCTGCATCCTTGCAATACTTGTGGTGTACTGGAGCACGATGATGATAAGTGACTTTGGTAGCATGCGACTCATGTGATATGTGGTACTGTGCCTCATGCTGAGGACCTTATTGATGTACCTACATCTGAAACCTATATCTGTACTCATTGTTGTATGTGAATATTGTGTTTGAAAATTGCCATGATTATATAATGTTATTAAGGATCAGTATAAGTGCATACAAATAAATCAGTAAAATTACATAAAAGAGCTAGAAGGCTATATTATATAAACTATATACCGGGGACTCAGCTTCTAGTCATCTTTCTGCAGATACCGATTGATGAGTGCAAATATCATTCGCCTGGCCGCCGAGTATAATTCATCGTGGTCTCGTGTTTAGCTTCTTCCGCAGATTGTATGCCCGTGCTCGCGCATAGAAACCTGGATTGAACAAAACAGAGCAATTAAAACTATACATCAAAACCTATATAGTCAAACCCCGACCCCTTAGATAGGGAGGATTTGACAGCATAGTTAGATATGACGCAATGGGGTTCCGGATGTCATTGATAAGTGCATAAAAACTAAGAAACAATGGGTTAATCTGAACCTGTGAGGATTGATGACTCGCGTCTAGAGGGACAACGGAGAAACGGATTGCTCATCTCTTTGTCGCGATGGAACGAGAACTCAGAGATCTACAGTTCTACGTTTGTTCCGTGTCATAAAACGGTGTGAATTCCTGTTTCTCGTGCCCAGTCCTAAAACTTCTCTTCTTCCTTAGGAAGGTACATGTATAACTCGAGCTACGAACGGTTTTGAAGAGCGGGAATAGCACCAATCGCTTCGGAATTCACCCGCACGGTGCCCTTAAGGTCATATAGACATCTAGAAAGAAACTACACCTCATGCGGTAGCGAGTTCTATATAGGAATTGGTATGACGTTATATGCAGATACACTCCATCTGCACGAAATTTATTTGGTGTTCCTATCGCAGTTTAATCGATACTTTGGCTAGTGAAGATAAATGCCGTCGCGTAATCGAAAGAAGAGATCTAAGCAACGAGCGGTAAAGCAAGACGATATTTTGTCACAAGAAAACAAGGCTAAAGCCCGACAAGCCGATCCCGAAAAGAAGGCCTCTGTACGCGACAGTTACAAGGCCGATCCTGAAAAGAAGAAGGCCTCTGTACGCGACAGCTAGCGTACAACGCAGATATTGAATCTAAGCAATCTGCTAAAAGGCAGCGATATCAAGAGGACCTCGAGGAGAACCGTGCTGCAAAAAGGCAGCGATATCAAGAGGACGTCGAGGAGAACCGCGCCGCGATGCTAAAAGGCAGAAATACGAGGACAATTCAGCTGCCATTAAGGCACCAGCAGCAGCAGCAGAGCTGCCCCCACCGCCACCAGCAGCAGCAGCAGAGCTGCCCCCACCGCCACCAGCAGCAGCAGAGCTGCCCCCACTGCCACCAGCAGCAGCAGCAGAGCTGCCCCCACCGCCACCAGCAGCAGCAGCAGAGCTGCCCCCACCGTCACCAGCAGCAGCAGCAGCAGCAGCAGCAGCAGCAGCAGAGCTGCCCCCATCGCCACCAGCAGCAGCAGCAGAGCTGCCCCCACTGCCATCAGCAGCAGCAGCAGAGCTGCCCCCACCGCCACCAGCAGCAGCAGCAGCAGCAGAGTTGCCCCCATCGCCACCAGCAGCAGCAGCAGAGCTGCCCCCACCGCTAGCAGCAGCAGCAGCAGCAGCAGAGCTGCCCCCAATGCCACCAGAAGCAGCAGCAGAGCTGCCCCCCACCGCTGCCAGCAGAAGCAGCAGAGCTGCCCCCACCGCCACCAGCAGCAGCGCAGAGCTGCCCTCAATGCCACCAGCAGAAGCAGCGGCAGAGCTGCCCCCACCACCACCAGCAGCAGCTGCAGAGCTGCCCCCACCATATCCAGCAGCAGCAGCAGCAGAGCTGTCCCCATTGCCACCAGCAGCAGCTGGAGCACCGCTACCTGCACCAGCCCCACCACCGGCCACCACCACCACTTCGCCTGCTGCCACCCTGGCTGCTGCCACCACCACCCACATGGCTCCCATGGCCGGAACCAGGCCACCGAGGTCAGAGACGAGGCTGGGGGAGAGGAAGAGGACAAGGCAGGGAAACTGTACAGTACATTAAAAACTCATATACTTATAATTTCAAATATTACATTTTGTAACCTCCCTCCCTTCGAAAATTGAATTTGTGACCACCTATAAAGACGGGCTACTACGACAAAAGAAAACACTTATGAAACAAGTAAATAAAACATTCAAGTTGTTGGTATATAGGATTGACCAATGGTGGTGTAAAAAGCACAGAAACAAGAGTGACAGAATTTTTGACTGGAAAATTGAAATAGGCCTATATTTAGCACACTAACGTTATAACAGTACATGCCTGAGTAATGGGCTAAATATAGGTTTCCAGTCAAAAATTCTGTCACTCTAGTTTCTGCATCATTCTGCACACCATGTACTAATGATGAATACTACATCATGTTTATATGATCTGCTAAACACGTCAATTGCAGCCTTTCTCTGGCTGGCTCCACCTCTGCAGTGGTAGAGTTTAAGTGATTCATCCGAAGTTCTAGTTTGACAGTAGTGTTTGTTGACTGTGGATCTGCAAAGGGTAGATCAGTTGCAATGGTCGCTGGAGAATTGTTCATTCTTATACAAGCAATTCAACTCTCAGTTTAGCTCCACGGACAATACCCGTACTACAGACTTATACATTTAGCAAATAACGTACATTTCTTTTCTTAAAGTTGATAAATATCGCTGCGCAATATTTGTGAATTCATAACTGCACAAGTAATTCTCTAACGAGAAAGTTGTTGGTATATAGGATTGACCAATGGTGGTGTAAAAAGCAGTTTTCACGTGATCGAAAGCTCACAGCCAAATATGTGCAATCATGCAATGTACCATATAGATTAAGCACATCATACTGTACACTAAATGATAATCATATTTGTAGCATAAATGATTATATGGGTCATAATTTGTTATTACAGTTTGGTACAAAATGTCGAACTGTTTTCATGTATGTAACAAAATGTTAGAACAATCTGTACCACATGTCGTGCTGAACGGCAGGTTGTACCAAGTATGAAACAAAAATGCATTATTATTGATAGGCATGCATATATCATATTTCCGGTACAGAGAATTACTTTTGTATCATTTATAGTTATCACACTTGCTCGCTGTACACCAGAATGTGACAACCATCTGAGTTGACATTGTATTTTGTGTGGCAGTTATTACTCAGGTAATCTTTTTAAAGTCCTAATTTGATTCCTAGAATTCCAAATGCACCTTTCATGGCAAGTCCTGTTTTTGCATTAATATCAAGTGTTACCCCTGCTTCTGTTAGCATCATTTGCTTCTCTTCCTTCCACAGGGCTCTGATCACCTCCTCAAGGACCTTTTCAGGTCTTTCTGGTGGCTTAAGAGTTGTGCTGCAAACCTCCTCACTTTTGGATGATTGGGCCTTTGTCACACACACTAGAGTCAGTGGCTGTAAAAGATGGGAATATCTGTAAGTTGAAAAAAGTTAAGTTCGTCACTTACAGTTCCTCTTGTCTTGATTTGTATAACATCATCCTTTGTGATTTCAGACAGGATTGTTCGAATCACCTTGGAAGCGCACTGTTCTTCAATAACTCACAACCCATGTCACTCATGTGAGTCATCGTCCCCCACCCGTACATTCATATTGCATCTATCACAGGACACCAATCGCATCACAAAGAAGGCATTGTGTTAGGTCAGGAGCAGGCTGTACTGAACCTGGCACCAAATTCACTGCATCCTCACAGCGCGGACACTGATGTTACTATGGAGTCAGCAATGCACTTTGCACATACTCTGCTGCATTGCAGCGCACTTAAGTGGACATTCCTTAATTACATTTTGGGCAAGTGAGTAAGGCTATAAGTTCTGAAAGTACCTGTGTCGGGGCTCCTTTCTATGATGTGCAACCTTTGGAGGTGCACCGTATGAAACAAGGCTGCGCCATGAATGTATAGGTTCCTGTATATGTGTGATTAAACTTATGAGGTCATGTGAAAATATGCCTACCTAGCATAGTGCAAGACCAGTCGTATGGCTCTAACATTCACTTGTATGGAATCTATTTGGCTTGTTGTCAATTTCAAAGAATGTTCCAAGTTCCACAGAGTAAGTAGCACAGCTATGGTTGTTTAGTTTTTTTCAACAACCTGTGTCCGCATAACTTGACATCGAAAAATGTCCATTGCCTTCGATCGAAGCATGGAGCCCACATGATATTGCATGATTAGCTAGTCCAAGTTAATTAAAGGGTTTTGTTCTAGCTTCAGAAAATAAGTCTGCGCATAAGCGACGATGGGAAATGATCATTATGTGCATCTCACACCCTATTGCCAGGTGGAAAAATTGGTTGCCGTTCGAACTGTGCTTCAGAAATGCCAAAATAAAAACAAAGAAACGCGACTTTAGTGGACTAAGAAAGAAAATCCCTCAATAGTGCGCATTGATGTTTTTTAGAGCCGAACTGAATCTTAAAGATACATTGGTATTTTAGCATCTTCATAAAATGAGGATTTGAATTTAACAAGCTTGTTACCGTAATATACGTTTTCTAATTAACAACATCTCGATCAAAACGGCCGAGATAACCGAATAGATCAAAAGCTGTCATTAAAATGATAATAAAAATCGCTTTGATAGTTAGGCATTGATTTCATTTCACTGAGGCTGAGACCGTCGGTTCTGTAGGTGAGCTGCCACAGCCAGTCTATGCTATAGTCTACAAGGACCGAGTCATGATTTCGTAGATTGAGCAATAGTCAGCGTCCGTTATTGTAGCACTTTTTCTTGCGTTGAAATCTAGATGCATCAGAGTTTCTTTTACACCCTCTCTTTTGTGGCAATCAGTGTTCGGATACTCAAGCATTCCATTGGAATATATTAGCCCATAAACCGGAAGCCGTCATGAAAATTAGAGGAAAACGACAACAGAGCACCCTGAAGTCAAAAGACCAAAACATAACGCGCTTTCTTGAGAACACACACACACACACACACACACACACACACACACACACACACACACACACACACACACACACACACACACACACACACACACACACACACACACACACACACACACACACACACACACACACACACACACACACACACACACACACACACACACACACACACACACACACACACACACACACAAACACCCCCCCCCCCACACACACAGAGTTGTCCAGCCAATTGTGAACTTCTAGCACGCTTCTCTATTGCTTACCAAAGTGGCTTTAGAAATGTATTACATGGTGTCCAGTTGTCACCCTGAATTGTGACTGATGTACATACCCAAGTGCATTTGTTCAACGGTTACAGCATTGCACATTCACCATCACGTGCATGACAAACTTATTTCTTAGTATCGTTCCCAGACCACAATTGGCGCCCCCACATCCTTCACCGGACGAGTGGCGCTCGTATGGAGACGGATACACCTGTGCGTTCTAGCGAAACAGAACGGCTGCTGCCAGATGAGCTTGTTGAACTGCAAGAGGAACAGATACGATTCGACGACGATGACAGGACACCTGCACGTCCTCAAAGTCCCTCTTATTCTTTGAAGCTTGGATCCACTCGATCCGTCAAAGTCATCTATGCAGAGGATGAAGAGAAGGAAGCGTTTCTAGTTTTAGAGAAACGTAAGTGTTTGTGCATGTGTTGCATGGTTTGAAGCTTTCATGCGAAGGATGGCCCTGATCTTTCGGCTACATGTAAGAGTCGTTCGCGGATGGCATCAATACTTCGATATAAACCAGTAAATTGGCCAGCATCGATTCATTCATTCAGTATACATCTAGAGCCCTTCTATTTGTCCATCCTCAAACGCTATAGACGTGTGGGCTTCGCACTCAATTAGCGGTGATTGCCAAGCCACTGCAGTTCCAAATACCAACTGTTTTGCACGAATTAACTCCTAACGTGGTAAGAATGCTTTATTCAACTTACCGCACGAGGGCGGAGGTATATAGCGAACTCCACAATATGTTCGCGTTCTTAATATCACTTGAGTTCCAGCTATTGCCTTTGTTTTGTTTTTTTTTCTTTCCAAAACAGTATTTCACACGCGCGTCGATGAATGAAACATGAACACATGAACTGCATGGAACACGGAGTCTCCCATATTAGGCATAGAGAAATAGAGTAGTTACGCTCTCTCATCTCTCTCTCTCCCCCCTCTCTCTCTCTCTCTGTCTCATCTCTCTCTCTCTCTCCCCTCTCTTCCCCCCTCTCTCTCCTCTGTGCACGTGAGTATTGTATGAACACAAAGTCAATAAACGAGGCCGCATGTAACGACAAAACATATATTATATATTACTCCATCGGTACATAGCAAAAATGGAGGTTGATAGTTTTTCAATTATTGTAGAAGATTGTAACATTTAACAGTTTCAAGAAGGGTATATGGAACGTTCTATACGAAAATGGGTCTTGTGGATTTCATTTTATAACATAAAATTTAAATCGATATATCTTCCGTCATATTAACGCTATCGGGTTCCTATTTTTAGCACAACATACCACACCATTACTGTACTGTGAAAATCTATTTTGGTGTCTTACACATGCGGGGTACCGACGTTACAAGGTCCGATACCCCGTAGGGTTCAAAACGGCCACATCTTCAGGTAGGAGTGTCCAAATCGGTTCAAAATAGGTATCTATGTAGAAGGGTCCTACCGCTATTGATTTGTTCTGTTCGTTAATTTTTGCTTTATCCGTTATGGAGATACAAGTGTGCAAAGAAACCCGGGCGTTACGCGCCATTAACGTATTACGAGGACGTCCTCGAAGCCAGTCGTAGTACATTAATGGCGCGTAACGCCCGGGAAATATGCAATTTCTTTGCACGCTTGTATCTCCATAACGGATAAAGCAAAAATTAACGAACAGAACAAATCAATAGCGGTAGGACCCTTCTACATAGATACCTATTTTGAACCGATTTGGACACTCCTACCTGAAGATGTGGCCGTTTTGAACCCTACGGGGTATCGGACCTTGTAACGTCGGTACCCCGCATGTGTAAGACACCAAAATGGATTTACACATATAAGTAATGGTGTGGTACGTTGTGTTAAAAATAGGAACCCGATAGCGTTAATATTTCGGAAGATATATCGATTTAACTTTTATGTTATAAAATGAAATACACAAGACTCATTTTCGTATAGAACGTTCCATATATGAAGAGATAATATAGATGTGTACGTATTATCCTTAGATGATCAGGATACCTAAATCGCTTGCGAACGGGTCCCTACAATGGTAGTGATTTAGGAATAAGGGGTCCTTCAAAATTGAATCCCTAAATCTCTTACACAGGTATTAGCTGAAGAGGTAGTAATATATATGTTAAACAATTTTGGATGTATGTAATTACATGTAAGACTAACTAAGAAGTTCAATAAACTCACTTTATGCAACAATGAATTTACACATGAACTCTTAAAATTGCATCATTAGCACATCAAAATAAAGAAACGAAGGAAGAAAGGTGCGTTAATTCTCATGCATATCCTCTTGCAAAGTTTAAATGTAAATGTACATGGAATTACAGTATCAGACTGATGGAATACAACTATAATTTTGTTTCAGACTCTACATTAAATTAGCTCAATTTGTAGTATTCGGATGTAGCTTGAAGGCCTTTCAGAAACAGTCCAATAAAATAGACAATCTAGAACATGTGGTGATGATGATGCATGGTGACAACATTCTGTGTATGGAAGATTGCATTATTAATTTTGCGTAGTCTTTTCAAATTTCTTGCAGTTCAGTTCATTGGGGTGGGGAGGAGGAGGAGGGTTGACCAGATGACATTTATGACAGTACTATTACGTATTTTCATCTTTACAACAGTGTTCCAGCAATATACAACTTCAAAACATTTAGTCCAGAGGAAGAGCCAGTGATTGCACCAAAGATGCAAGAGCGAGCCAAGAAGGCAGTAAAAATGATGGTAAACATGAATCTCAATGACTTTTTCCCACCTCCTTCTGCTACTCCAACTTCTGTATCTGGGACTGAAGGCTCGGACCTTCCCCCTGCGCTTGCCACAGCAGCAAGTGCAGGACAACAGATGATCTCAAAGCTTGTTTTTCCTACTATGTCTGGTGTACTTCAGGATGTGTGGGTCTTAACCGAGCTGGGCATTACACTTTACCAGTTTGGATCTTCCGTGACCCCTTTGCCGACAGTAACGTTCAAGATGATTGCCCTCACTTTCGCCATCATCAATGTTATCCTTGCATCAATAGATGGCTTCTTCTACATTACTCAAGTCGGAACATGTGCCAAATATTTCCAACTAAAAAAACAAGAAAACGCAGACCACAAAGAAGACAAGGAGGAAGTGGAAAGGAAAGATGAAAATGTGGAAGAAACACGAAAATGCTTGTTTCTAAGTAACGAGTGGGTAGAGAAGTTAGAGACCTGGTTTGAAATGGTTCGCAACATATTGTCAGAGGTCCTACTTTATCCACTGCTCATATTTGACCTCTTTGATTTCATCACCTCTAGCCCTTACCTTCTTCAAGAGGAAGGGGATGGAGCCAATGTGGTACTTTTTGGCATCGGTTGCTTCTACTTCACACTTGCAGTGTACATTGTGCGTCTCTTTGTCCTCACTGGATCCACTGCTGCACTCACTCAGATGCCCATTGATGTGTGCAACTCCCGAAAAGACACAACCAACTTCATTGTGAGCTTTGCTTTAATAGCAGTAGGGCAGATGTTGTCCCAGCTAACTATCATTTTTGCCATTGGTTTCAAAATTAAGGATGAAAATCCAATCGAGGGAACAGAAGACATCAAAGCCAGTCCATTTCTAATTGCTTCCATCATTTTAGGTGGTTTTCTTCCCAACTTGGGCATAATTGCATACTTCCTTGTCAACTATTATTCCATGCAAGACATGGCTATGGGTCTTTTTATCAACATGATGTCTTTATTGCAGTCGGAGAGCTTTGCTGAGTTAGTGTTTGAAGGGGATGGGACAGAGGTGCCTAAGGAGAAAGCTCAAGAACTGGCAGAAAAGATCAACTTGCCAAAAACCCGACAGCAGTTCGATGAAAGACGAAAGGCACAGGGCTGGTCAGACAGCATCCAGTCTTCGTTCAATATGCCTCTGATTATTGTGGCAGGAATAGCTTATTATGCGGTGATAATAGCATTCATAGCTTCTCTCATGTTTGGTTCTGATCCTGTCAGCGGAGAAGCAACGTTTGTCCTCTTCAGAAGCTCTCGCCTGTGCATTGCTGTTTTTGTCGCTATTGCAATTATCTTCGCAACCAATATTCGCTCCATCGGTATCATCAACATTTGGATAGTGATGGCAGTTTTCAAGATTGCTGTTTTGATTGCTAGGAAGGCAGGCTTTCTGTTCCCATTCGTATTAGCTATTGCATTCTCAGGTATAGCAGATGCAAATGGGTGGGGAGTAGACTTATTATCTTGACTTGAAACAATGGACCATATTTGAGTATGTAATGTACATGCTGTAGTTTAGCCGAAACCTTTCTTGTGGTATCAAAAAAATGATCAGGATAGAAGTGTCTAGCTATACCTTTTATCACACACTGCAGAAACATTTATATCCAGTAATTTAATGACGTAGACCAATATGCACATTGCTATGTAAAATTCTCATGAAATTATTAACATGAATGATTGGTGAGTGGTCCATCATATCCAGAAATGAGCGGTCAAAGGGAAAGCTAATTAATTCGCGGTTTGCGAATCACCGAATATTCCCGTATATTTTCCCATAGTATCCTTCAATACCAAGAACACCAGATTTTTCTCAGCTTTTGCCAAGAGGGATTGTTAGTACACTACATTTGTCATGATTTTTAGTGGGGTCGCCGTATTTTTCCTATTTAAGGTTACGCTTCCCTAGGAATGTCATAACATTGTCCTCAATGTACACGTAGTCAATGGGTGCGTTTTCTCATTAAAAATTCTATGACCATTTGTGTCAATACCTTTACGATTTGCCAATTTGCCAAAGGAAAAACATGTAGCTAGTACATCGAAGAACTATAATATATATTGAAAATTGGGGTCTTTGTATTTAAAAATCGGCTTCCATAATTGAAAGAAGTATTCTATATCGAATCGGATTGTTGTCTCCGTCTCGTGCCCTCAAAATCGACTCACGCGCGGGACAAGGCAAATGAGTATCTCCCTAGCTGTACCAGTTTTATACAGTATGAAATCGGGCCTGAAATCGATTCTGCACGCCTCCTAGCGCTACGTAACAAGGTTTGTTGCTACCAGTTGAGTAGACTACATATAAATGTACGTTATCGTACCCATAATGCCCCATACGTTCCGGATCTTTTGTAAACATCGCCGGGCCCATTTCATAATTGTATTGCTGTTAGGCTGTTACGTTGGTAGTTTATCTAAGTAACTGAAGTACAACTACTAGTATAGGTGTGGCCGGAGCTACTATTGGCATCAATAGTAATACGGCTACATGCATGTGTTTTAATTCTAGAAAATGCGCACCGATTTATCGAGTATCAAAGAAGCTGATAGCAGCGTCAACGGCGTGGTAGCGTATTTTATTCTGCTGTCTGGCGCTGCGTTGCAACATCCACCACCAGCAAAACGCCGTTGCAATCTTTCAGGTGAAATAAATATAAAATGCATGTGCAAGGCAATGGCTTACGTAGGTCCTAGGCATTGCACATCTCTCAACTTGGTAATTGCAATCATTTCTTACCCTGCACTGCATGCTTTGTGTTTTATTGTTATATTTAGCTACCTTGCGTACTTACATGTATATTCAGTTACCGCTGTGAAGGCACCGTAGCTAGTGTACTCATGTGAAGGCACCATAGTTATAAGGTGTGACTATTTATAAATGGTTTATTGTGTCAGTGTGGTATGTAGCAGGCTTTGTCAATGTAATGTATGCACATGTGCATATGGACATATGTATAAAGTTGGCAACGGACTCAAACGTGAATGTTGTGCATGTGATGTCGACTGCATCACAGTGAAACTTATTAGTGAACAATTTGAAATAAATCACAAGATGACGATATGACACAACACGCAAGCACTAAAACGCATCACACAGATCAAACAAACTCTCAGACATTCTCTGCAACCATTCTCTGCTACATGTACCAATGTAAAGGTCTTGTTGATAACAATGAATACAATAGTTCAAGGGATGGTATACAAATAGTGCATGCTCATACAAGTATGCATATCTGTGTATGTGTAAACAATTAATTGTTTGTATGTTTGTATTGTATGTGTGTATGTGTGTTACATATGGACAACATTTCAACAGCCCTTTGCTGCGGCAGAACACACATGGCTGAGTTATCTTGAGCCTGAATACCACAAATGCAACAGTGAAAATGTGAAGCCAGAACAGAGTAAGGCTGTTTGTGTATGTGTGTGTGCGTTACCAGTGTGGTAAGGGAGTGGCTCAAACATGGCACTGATCTTGGTGAACACACACACACACACACACACACACACACACACACAAACACACACACACCACACACACGCATGATGTGATATTGTGGTCAATTAGTTATGGCATGTGCAAATGGGAGGGGCTGTGTTTGTGTGTGTTGCCTGTATTGTGACAAATACACATGCATGTACACACATGAGGCTTCTGTAACTTCTACTGTAGACAACTAAAACATATCTAGCAAATTAACCCTCCTTTCCCCCCTGATCTTGGTGATAGACACACACACACACACACACACACACACACACACACACGCACGCACACACACACATACACACACACATACACACACACACACACACACAAGCACACACAAGTACATACATGTACAAGCACACACACATATACACACAGTTTGGGGTGTGTATTGTGGGCGGGTCGATGTTACAGGGGGTCACGTGATATACTCTGCTGTGTAGTGTTGTTGCTGATGTGCTGATATCTTTGGGCAACCAAGTCCCCGATCCTTGACTACGCGCCATACGCGAAACACATGTGTACGAAGCTTCTAAAATCACTAAAACATCCGTAGAAAAGCAGGCCTTCATTTCATATTAGTGATTTGGTGCTTATTGTGTAGTGTAGTGCCATTGTGCAGTGCCTCTAATACGGTGCTGTGCCTGTGACATAGTGCTATGGTGCAGTGGTTGTGAAATAGTCATGGTGCAGTGACTGTGAAGTGGTGCTAAGGTCAGTGGTGTACAGTTGTAGGAAGCATGGGGCCCATTGCCACATTCTTATTTTTGTCAAAGTGGGGGCATTGCCCCCCCCCCCCCCCCACCTTTTAATATCATCCTATGTGCTTGATGGTGCTGTATAGCCATGGTGCTGTGCTTGTGAAGTACATGTAGCTATGGGTCTGTGCTTTTGAAGAAAGTTTGGTGTAGTTGAATGTGAACACTAAGCTTACATGTACATGTATTACCATTCAGCTGCTAGCCTTATGTAAACTTTCCAGTGGCCCAGTCCTGCCATACACAAGTAGTCACTGCCACCATATGCAAGGCTTCAAAGCTAAGGGCATTGGAAAGTTTTCTATTGCTTTGCACTTTTCAACACACACATGCACACGCATGCACACACACATACACACATATGCACACATGCACACGTGTATACATACATACACACATGCACACACAATCAGTATGTACCGGTACAGAAATGGTGTGGGAACAAGTGTACGAAAAGAAAAGGTAAAAATTTATTAATGTAACGTGAAATTTTAATAGTAATAAAATTATAACCTACAAGCCTGATTTTGCTGGATGCTGTCCCATAGGTACATGTAAGATAAATATAATTTCATTTGTGCAGCTCAGAGGTCAACAACAAAAGGGCATTGTTTGCTATGTAAACTGAGGTTATCCTAATCTGATGTTAGCTATTGAGCTAGACATGTACATGTACCAAGTTCTAAGAAGCAAACATGTACATGTAGTACCTACATGTGCATGTATGTGGCATGGGCCTTTTGTGCCTGATGCCATAAACTTTACAATCAAGTACATGTACATGATGGGAGGGGGGTGGAGTGTGCTTTGGGCCTCATGCATAACCTTTGGTTAGTGGTAGAGGCATTTACGTCTGATGCATAAAGTCCTGGTACTTTTTTTCTAGGGTTCAATATCAAGAGTTGTGTTAAAAGTCTGTTTGGGACTGTTTCTATGGAGATGAGGCGAAATATTACTCGAGGACACTCCTGTATCTGGTTTTGTACTGGGGAAGAGCAGCACCAGGAACCCAATGCTGAGACTGCCATCCGGAGTGTTCAACACCTCCAGGGATATCCACCTTAGGCTCAACAAATTTACTTAAATACCCCTACGTTCCACTGTACTCAGCTGGCATGCACTTCTTCATCAAGCAAACCAGATGTGTGTTGAGTGTACCAAAGGCAGGCAGTTCTAGCAATGGAGGCCTACAAATAATGCTGCCACTGTTCCACTCACCCCTCTTCCACTTCAAAGTTGGGACGCCACTCGCATCTAAGAACTTCCGCTCCACCTTCCTATCCCTGGTATGGTGGAGCAATGTGGCTACAATCCAGCCAAATACAACACTCGCATTGGTGCAGCCACTTACAGTAACTGCTGACACCATTCAGAAGTACATATGGTGCAGCCACACTCATTGTTAGTAATAGCAATAGCAGAAGAGGACAAATTGTGTATGTTTTTTAAATGCACATTACATGTTTGCACTAACCACACACTGTGCAGAGACAGGGGAGGGGTTTGGGGGCCGTTTGGGCCTGTGCCAGCAAGCATTGGCATAACATAGAAGGGCGGGGGGGGGGGGGGGGGTGTGTGTGTATAGTATGCTTTTAACCTGATGCAGTGGCTTTGGCCTAGTGATAGACTGATCAGCGCTACAGAGTTTACACAAAACTTTTCTTTAAAAGAAAAAAAATGAAAGCATTGGGATAGTGCTATTCCATTGAAGCCCCACGAAGGTGATTTGCATTAAAATTAAAGCGCTTTACGTGTAGTTACTGGCTCTGGCCTGGCCATACACATGTATGCAGACAAAGATTCAAAATACGGCACGTGCAGATTTGATGTTAATCGATCTAGGTAGGGCTGCAATGCCTACGTAGGTCGCATTTGCAAATATCTATGTTTTGTATCAGTGCACGTGCCTATTAGCCTTCGCGCTTCATTCATCGAGCTGCAAGCAGGCTAAACGAACACGATAAGGAAAACACTATATAGGTCAAAAGTGTCCATGACGATCGACATCATAGTGTCCCTCTTGGCAGTCGAGACCTACGGTACTAGTCTGGGACTATCGTACTTTTATATCAGGCCAGAAGCTGGCAGTAACCATATCGGGCTCTCCCTCGCTCTTTCGTATCGAAACGCTCTCGGCCTCCCCCCCCCCCCCCCCCCCCCCCCCCCCCACACACACACACACACACATTGTCCGGTTATTAACAGCCTATTAAGTTTGGTTTTGTGGATCTTGGACACTAGGTTCGTTTTCCGAAAAATTGAAATGATGATGTCATGCCCTTAACAACGACCTTGACAACCGAAGACCTTTGGAACGTGAGCTCACTCAAAAACAGTGATGAAATAAACGCCATTTTAACACCCTACAAGGAAAGGAACACCTTTTGTCTATTTGTGTTGCAAACCACGAGGCGTAGTGAACTTGCTACGGCAAGCTACGGGCCTTGAAAGCGGGTTAGTCTTAGCGTACCTCTTCGATACAGAAGCGATTCTCCACGCCTGCGACAATAGGAAATGAGAAATAAAGGTTGGTTCGTAAAGGGAACTAATAGATATTTGTAATGGTTTGTAGCCACAGTTTTTTTTTTGACAGTGATCAAACATACTAAAAGTAAGTACTCTATACCGGTCAGCGCGTGTCAAAGTGTCTTCATATGCATTAATTCACACTGCTTAATTAACTTACCTTTCCTCCAGTACATAACAATGTTTGTTCTGGACTAGTGGAAGCCAGTCTTTACAGGACCCTTGACGCCATCTTCACCTCCACTTTGGTAGGTAGAGTACTGCACTCATGCGTATCAAAGTTACCAGCCTTAAAATCCCTCTTGCACCTCTCACATTTTCACCATTATGTCCTTCAATAGTGTCTGGACCAAGGGTGGCGCTGGCTTGAGCTGTTGTGGTTGTATTGGTGAATGCATGAAGTAGCAAGGGCACTTCACCTCACTGCAGTTAAAGAGCATGAACCAATGGACTAAACAATATGTACAAACCAGTGCTCTACATGATAGCTCCAGAGGTTGGCACAGTATATTTAAGCAGATAGGACATTGCAATTGTTCTATGATAGCAGGGTTGTTCATGTTCGAAAGTGTCTGGTGATACAGTGAGTACAGTCTTGGTGGGGCTATCTTCCTAATTTCGGAAATGATTTTATGAGGGCTGTTTTTTGCTGGATGGCCTGTTGTGGGAGTGAGATTCACATGTATGGCTTGTGGTGATCTGGGATTGCAGATCTGAATGAAGATAAATATAGGTACACATGTATTAACTTGTTTAGACATGTAAGTAATATCACAAACCTGGCATTCCTCAGCAGTGTGTTTCTTCCACTCATAAGGAATTGTACTAACAGTGTAGTGAGAGTGCTGGCATTGTGCTAGAATGCTTCCATCCATAACTTGTTTGCATCGATAACAGAATTTTAGTGGGTGAATATTGACAG
The DNA here is from genome assembly GCA_013339895.1 of Ephydatia muelleri. NCBI lineage: Eukaryota > Metazoa > Porifera > Demospongiae > Spongillida > Spongillidae > Ephydatia > Ephydatia muelleri. The sequence goes on from JABACO010000006.1 coordinate 11,642,994, forward strand.
CATCATTGTGAGTATCAATACCAAATACTGAATGTAAATCTGCTGAAAACTCTGTGCATTGGTATGACTGCCTTGCTTTCTTATCCCTAGGTGCCACAAGCAAGCGACCACACACCCTGCATCGCTCCTGAACTTTGTTTACATGTACGTGTTCCATTCAAACCGCACCTATTATTCATAAAATACACACGCCGTGTAAGATGTTAAAAAAAAACTGGCTGGTTCTAATCGTTTTAAATATGTCTTTTGATCTGTCCTGTTGATGTTTATAACTTGCTTACCGAAAACCTATTGTCGCCGTCTGTGCTACGCACGATCAAAGTACCCCCTCTCAGATACCGCCTCTATCACATGACGTATAAAAAGGATGCGCGGCTATTAGAGCAATGTTGTGCGTCGTGCGCATAGGTAATTTTATTAACTGCGGTGGTAGGGTGTACGAAAGAACGAATTAGCTCAAAGCGATGACTTGAAAAAAGCATGAAATGTGGATCACAAAAAGTACGATTTATAATGAGCTCATTGAGTAATTTTTTTTTTTAAAACAGTTATTCTAAGGTATACCGTAATGTCCAATTATCTGAATTGTGTCTAGCCACAAACAGGAGTGACTTCAGCTAAATTAACTTACTGTGCATATATTTATTCACCATTTTGTTCAATGAATATCAATATTAGTTGAAGAATTCTGGCGGATGACGCAAGGCATTACGCAATGACATATTTTGATGAATAAATTATGCGCGGTATAAATTAATTTTTTGTCTTGATTTTAGTTCAAGAATGGTTAATGGAATCATTTTTTTAAGTACAGATGTCATGATCAGACCGATTTATAGGACATTTTACAAGTGTTTAAAATTCAATTTGAAATAAAAAGCAAGATGACCGCCTATGTATGGGCCATTTCTGGATATGAAGTGTGTGTGTGTGAGTGTGTGTGTTTGTGTGTGTGTGTGTGTGGTTGTGTGTGTGTTTGTGTGTGTGTGTTTGTGTGTGTGATTGTGCATGTTTGTGTGTTTGTGGTGTGTTGTGTGTGTGTGTGTGTGTGTGTGTGTGTGTGTGTGTGTGTGTGTGTGTGTGTGTGTGTGATTAATCAAATTTGATATACGGAGAAGAGATGAGCACAAGGAATGAATGAAGACGCCTACATACAGTGGTCAATTTAATGTTAACGCAATGTGGTACTTGTCAAAAATAATAAAAAAAACAAAATAATAATTCCTAGGATTGCCGCCTCTAGTGATCGATAAGTACAGTTTTCATTGTGACGGTGCGACTGAGCTAGACGCGTACAAACGCATGAAATTGGTATTAATTATGTGTGAATAACTTTATGCTTGGAGAGAATTGTGATACTGAATTAAAGTTCACATCCAGGCCGAACAGTTCCACATATACCGCAATTCTGCGGTGCGCGCGCTAATATGCTTACGCACATATATGCATAAACTATAATGCCGGTGAAGTCGTACATCTATTCAGAATATTCGTAGAAACTACTTTGTCGGTTTTTTGGATAAAATAACACGTTTTCAGGTTATTGCCATAATTAGAGCTGTGATGATCTATAAGTGAACAAGTAAATAAAAACATTATCTAATGAGAAAGTTGTTGATTGACCAATGGTGGTGTAAAAAGCATGGAAACAAGAGTGACAGAAATTTGACTGGAAAATTGAAATAGGCCTATATTTAGCCCATCACTCAGGCATGCACTGTTATAACGTTAGTGTGCTAAATATAGGCCTATTTCAATTTTCCAGTCAAATTTCTGTCACTCTTGTTTCCATGCTTTTTACACCACCATTGGTCAATCCTATATACCAACAACTTTCTCGTTAGAGAATGTTTTTATTTACTTGTTTCATTAGTTTTTTCCTCTGGCGTCTTTATAAGTGGTCACAAATTGATTTTAATTTTCGAAGGGAGGGAGGGAGGTTTAAAATTTTAATAATAGAAATCATATGTATAGGAGTTCTTAATGTTATTTACTGTTCGGCCTTGTCCTCTATGTCTCCCCCAGCTTCTTCTATGGCCGCGGCGGCCTGGTTCTGGCCATGGGAGCCATGTGGGTGGTGGTGGCAGCGGCCAGGGGAGCAGCAGGCGAAGTGGTGGTGGGGGCACTGGTGTCAATACTGCTGGTGCCGGTGGTGGGGCTGGTGGTGGTAGCGGCGGTGCTCCTGCTTCTGCTAATGGCGGCGGGGGCAGCTCTGCTGCTGCTTCTGCTGGTGGCGGCGAGGGCAGTGCTGCTGCTGCTGCTGGTGGTGGCGGCGGGGGCAGCTCTGTTCCTGCTTCTGCTGATGGCGGCGGGGGCAGCTCTGCTGCTGCTTCTGCTGGTGGCGGTGGGGGCAGTGCTGCTGCTGCTGCTGCTGCTGCTGCTGCTGGTGGCGGCAGGGGCAGCTCTGCTGCTGCTTCTGCTGGTGGCAGTGGGGCAGTGCTGCTGCTGCTGATTGTAGTCAAAAGTTCGTTATTGTAGCCTTTTTTTACATCAGATTAGGAAGCCTTTTTGTGCATCAGATTAAGGATGACACCCCAATATTCAATAGACAGGTCACAAAGGACTGTACACAACAGTTGGGTCACCATGCATGCTTTACATGTGAAGTGAATGGTTTTGTGCAGATCCCTTACATGCGTGCTGTACACATGTTGCATGCACATCTTCCTATAGCTTTTTAATGCTAGTGCAATACAACATGCCATCACCTTTGGGTGGTAGTGATAGTTCGGTGACCCCTGCGATACCGCTTCCTCTCGGCAGCACGTTTAGCCAATCGGACAGCGGGGTCATTCCAATACCGATTCCTTTCAGATGCCTTAATGGCAGTTGAATTGTCCTCGTATTTCTGCCTTTTAGCAGCGCGGTTCTCCTCGACGCCCTCTTGATATCGCTGCCTTTTAGCAGCGCGGTTCTCCTCGACGTCCTCTTGATATCGCTGCCTTTTAGCAGCACGGTTCTCCTCGACGTCCTCTTGATATCGCTGCCTTTTAGCAGCACGGTTCTCCTCGACGTCCTCTTGATATCACTGCCTTTTAGCAGCACGGTTCTCCTCGACGTCCTCTTGATATCGCTGCCTTTTAGCAGCACGGTTCTCCTCGACGTCCTCTTAATATCGCTGCCTTTTAGCAGCACGGTTCTTCTCGACGTCCTTTTGATATCGCTGCCTTTTAGCAGCACGGTTCTCCTCGAGGTCCTCTTGATATCGCTGCCTTTTAGCAGCACGGTTCTCCTCGTAGTCCTCTTGATATCGCTGCCTTTTAGCAGATTGCTTAGATTCAATATCTGCTTTGTAGCTGTCACGTACAGAGGCCTTCTTCTTTTCGGGATCGGCCTTGTAGCTGTCGCGTACAGAGGCCTTCTTCTTTTCGGGATCGACCTTGTAGCTGTCGCGTACAGAGGCCTTCTTCTTTTCGGGATCAGCCTTGTAGCTGTCGCGTACAGAGGCCTTCTTCTTTTCGGGATCGGCCTTGTAGCGCGCTCGGGCTTTAGCCTTGTTTTCTTGTGAGAAAATATCATCTTGCTTTTGAAGGTATCTCTTCTTTCGATTACGCGAAGGCATTTAACTTCACTAGCCAAAGTATTAAACTGCGATAGGAACACCAAATAAATTTCGTGCATGCATGCTGTAAAATAACTTCATTAATCAACATTCTGCAATAACTTCATATCCTATATAGAACTTGCTACCACATGAGGTACTTCTCTTTCTAGGTGTCTATATGACCTTAAAGGATAACGTGCAGGTGAATTTGGTGCTATTGCCGTTATTCAAAACCGTTCGTAGCTCGAGTTACCTTCCTAG
>JABACO010000006.1:11647798-11767798 GCA_013339895.1 Ephydatia muelleri
TACATACATACATACATACATACATAACTACATACATACATACATACATAATAGACAATATGCAACTGTAACAGCCATTTTGTTCTTGGTGGGTATTACTTTGACCCACTTTGTGAAATAGTCACTGATCATAAGTATGTATTTACTTCCATCTTCACTTGCTGGGCTAAGTGGACCAATGAAATCGATATCAACCATACCAAGGAGCTTTAACAGAGATTGGATGCATCTCAGGTATGCCACTGGTTAACTTTTGGTTCATCCTCTGGCACACATTGCAAGTTGTAAGCTGAAACATAAGTAAAAATTGCAACCTGACGTAATCAAAGGTACAGAATATGTGATCGATGGTTACTACACTTACTATTTACAGCATATAGCCCATCAGAGGCAGGCCCAGGGAGCCTTGGCCCCTCCTCCCCTCCCAAGGCTATGGCTTCCCCTTTCTCCCACCTCCACTCCCTAAAACTGTCTTCAATTACAACGATGCAAGAGATTAGAACATGTGGCTGTAGTTGGTAGAATAATTTAGCTTCTGGCGCTTCATGTACATGTATATGAGCAATAATTCAGAGTTAAACGGTACGAAATATAATATGCCACGCCCCTTTCTCGTGCCCCTCGTTGACCTGGCCCCTCCCTCCGTAAATGCTGGGTCCGCCTCTTCCCATGCAGTACTCATGCAGTCTAACTTACCAGTTCATATACATCCTTCACCATTCCGTGCGCTCCTGCACGAAGTCATGAACTACCAGCAAAATTTTACTTCTTTCGTCATGGTTCAATATGTACCGCAAGAGATGTTCCTATAAATAAAACGGAATGAGTGCTGTGGTGTTGCCTAGCCTCGTTCTCAGGCCCTATTTTTATATTAAAGTTACGGGGGTGAAAATAACTTTAATAAAAAAATAGGGCCTGGGGACGATGCTAGGTGTTGCTGAACACTAATCGCAAAACGCTAAACGTATATACATGTAGGAAACTTAATAAGTTACCTTCTGTTTCTTTTAATGCTTGTACAACATCACTCCATTGTCGAAAATCATAAACTTCGTGGCTTTCTTTCTAATCACTCTCTTTTTGCCTTCTGAAACTCCATCAGGGTACCGCTTCGCAGTCAAATAAGTATAGACCTCGCACTAGGATTGTCTTCCACCTATTCGTCTTCCATGTTGCGAATAGATGCATAGTGGCACACGTGTAAATTTAGCCGGACCATTTTTTTTCTTACCCGGACTAATTAACAATTTGGTCCGGGCGGACCGATAATTTTGTTCCTGGACTGCCGGACCAAAATTATCGTGACACGTCGTTTGGTGATGTCCTGAATGTGCAAGGCCTGACCTAGAAGACAGCGCAAGAGAGCATCTCGTCTTGAACAATTTTCTGTCAGAAATAGGCAACCTTTAAGTCGTTTTCTGGGTAAAGCAAAAGCGCCCGAATACCACAATATAGAGCTGGCTGGAGTCGATACCAGTCCGAGTTAGGCGCTACAGTCCCTTCCCAGACACCGAACATGCTGCAGCCTGGCTGCTGTTATCGCTCGTGCAGATGCTTCTCGTGAAAGAGATGTTTGCTGACTGAAACCCTTACGACACAAAGTGAACGTTTACGTAACCAGTCACCCGTTATGTAACGATTATTCCAACACGATTCTCGAGGGTTTCGCATCACATGTTCGAATTCTTGATGCATGGACTTCTCATATTTGTTTGTCCACATGTGACTACACATTTAGACTTAATAACGTGAATGGTTAATGAAATACAGCATTATGAATGTTTAATTTTTTTACTTTGCAGTCCCATATCTTTGTCTGCATTGGCTCACAGCTGTGTTTCTTGGAATCTACTTGAAGCTCATTCTAAGTAAAACTAAACGATGTCATACATGTTAGTAGTGAAAGTGACCCGTTTAAAGCTGTGGGCGCCATCTTTTTGGGTACCGCATTGCTTTCATAGTTCGAAGTGGTGTTACATAACCTATTTCCTCTGCTATCAACACTGTGGTTACTTAAATTAAAATTTCAAGTGCCAAAGTTTACTGTCGCGACCCTTTGAAGAAGCATAGATGCCGTGTGTACTCGAACCTTCGAGTAGTACCGTCAACGTTAATGGCCATCACTCTCGTTTAGAAGCAGAAACCATTCATACTGCAATTGTCTGACAGCACTACGTAGGCGCGGCCTGAAGTATTAACAGGATGTGAAGGTCCTAGCAGCCTTTCCCAGCAATATTCAAGTCCTTCGAATTCAGTGTTCAGATCCAAGCAACTCCTGCCACATTCAACAACTTCTTCACATGCATGCACACCAGCCTACATGTACCTGTATAAATGCACTTTCCGATGAATCGACTAATTATACCTAGCAAAACATTTGCCTTGTAGGAATTGCTCCCATCAAGAGCGAAATATGTTACCTTGTGAAGAAATGTAGAAAAGCTGTACAGCAGAACAATATAACAACTAGCTACGGGCCGGAGTAATAGTTGGCATACAATCCGATCTTGGTGTACAAATGATCCCGCAGCTTAAGAGAAATTTGCACTGACAAAATCCAGGAGCGAGCGAGAGGACCGGATTGTGTGTCACCTATAGCCCCTGTAGCAAGCTCTATGTTCTGTTGTACCGCTTTTTCCGGCTTTCTTTATTCCTGTACAAGGTAGCATCTTGATAGGAGAAATTCCTTGCAACACGTGAAAATGGATGCCTTCATTCAAGTGAAAAAAAGAAACTGATTTTTAACTGGCCACTTCTTACAATTTATGCTTAAAGGTATTTAATTGTTAACCCTTTCACTACTGACAAATATGTATGGCATTGTTTAGTTGTACTTAGAATGAGCTTCAAACAGATGCCAGATAATCAGCTGTGAGCCAAAGACAAAGATATGAGCCTGCAAAGTGGCGATTATCAGCACAATTATAACGCTGTATTTCGTTAACCACTCACGTTACAGTCATAAGCAGGTGGACAAACAAATATGAGAAGTTGGCATCGAGACTTGAACATGTGATGCGAAATCCTTTGATGAATTGTTTGGGAAGTCACCCGTTATGTAATGGGTCATCCTGTTATGTAACCGGACGACCCGATGTGCAACCAGTGCATGGAAAATGCCGACCCGTTACGTAACAGTTGGCCGGTTACGTAACCGCGGCTGCAGGTTATGTTGCATTCGATGTATATAGCCTACACGGATGTGTACCCTCTATTCGCTTCTATCCGTTCATATATAGTACAAGAATAACATATATATAGCTACTGTTTGATGCTACATGATATGATCATATGAACTTGCCATAGCGTTTGGTACAAGACACATGCTGATTGAGAAATCATGTACAGGAGGAACAACACCACTTTACGTCATTAGAAGAAGCATGTGTAGGCCAACACATGTACTGAACATGAAGCCATCCTGCACACCTGCCATACTGTATGACATCATGCTCATGCAGAATACATCAATTCTCACAAGAGTGGAACTGAGAGCCTTTTTTCTTCATATCAAGTGTAGGGAACAGGATGAGATTTCTTTCTGTGAAACATTTCACAAGGTGGCTTCTCATCTCAGCTTGATTGAACTCAACCTTCTCAATATAGAGCCCAATGCAGAATGTAATGCGAATGCTATAGCAAAAATAGCACAATCACTGCTACCACGTTGCTTCTGAACATTGGAACTGTTTACAGCGAGTTGAGCCTTTTTTCCACCATCACTTTGTTTGATGAACATTCTGTGCACCTGACAAAGCTGGTGAGTTAGAGTAGACCTGTGAACATTTGGCAGTCATGAACAGTAACTTTGTCACGTAGACTTGAAGATGTTACCCAATGAGAGTCACAAACCAAATGAATCTGAATAGCTTCTCTACTATAGCTGGAATGAATCCATTATTTGGAAACAATAGGGTACTCTGCCACCCATCTTTATTGGGGAATTGGTGCTGTAGAAGTTCTAGAACAAGTAACATATGTTCGTCTGTTAGCCACTCTCCACTTTCATTTATTTCTTTTACCTCAGTATAGTAAAGACGACTCTGGAAGAGCTTTGCTAAAAGGAAGTATAAATAAATAAATTACACATGTTACACTCTTGGAAAAACTTCGACACAACAAACTGAAATTTTACTAACCTTTGACATGGCTGTGTTGGTTGATCCAAATGTTGATACACTCTATGCTGCAGTGAGTTGATGTTGATTTATCAGAAGTTGATGAAGAACAATTCTAAATCAAGTGCAATGGCGCATGAGAAACATAAACTTTTCATTAGTGCTTGTATTCTCTTTACTGCCACACATCAGTCCATGATGACAATGAGTGCTACTCTCAATTTTGCTTTGTTGCAGCTGCAGCGTTTTGTACTACACTTCCCTGTCTTGCAGTTGCACCCACTTTTTGGCTGCTTCCCTCAATGACATATTCGGCATTCTTTTCCCATCATATGTTTGAAAATCTATAGGAGAGCTCTAAATCTTCTGCACTATAACAGGTACTCAACACTCCTGTCTTACTACAAAACAGACTATAGAGGGTGCATGGGCGTCGGAAGACAAAACACTGATTGGTCCGGCAAATGAATAAATAATGAAGGGGGTGGGTGCGGGAAGGGGTGTAACCCCCTCCTGCCCAGCAAGGGGGTATGGGGGAGCGCTGAAAGCTCCCCTATCGGGGTCTGGGGCGGCGCCCCAGAAGCTTTACAAATTATGCATTATTAACGTCCTAAACCATAAGGAATTTCACTGCAGTTCGCCGCCCAAAAATCATAGTATGAATTCGAAATTGCGATTGGTACATTTGAAATGCTTCAAACACTTGCATACATATCATCAAATGACCAAACTGGCTCAGGCGGTGTTCGTTACCTCGAACAAACTTCTCTGCAATAACGTCTATGATCAGCTGTGCTTTTCACACCACTCTGCTCTAAACGAGCGCGTTTCACCCTTCGATCCAACCGAAAGGGAAGGAAATGACTTAGACGGATGAAATTTCTACGGCAGACCAAGGGACGGACAATTATATCGAGCGAGCGGCATCCATTTGTGTATTAGAAAATAATTAGATGCATGCTAAAGGGAGTCATGCTCTTATAAGTTAATTCATCATAATAATATTTCTTTAGGAAAATATTGGTCCGGCGGCCGCCGGACCTGCCGGACCGGTTCCGACGCCCATAGGGTGTGGGCCTTTCCTACTAACAATGCAGGGATAGTGCTGGAGGTCAGTGTTAGTTTTATGAATACGAGGTACATGAACACTGACAGTATCTCCAACAGAGAATTGCTTAAACTGGTATGTTTAATATTCTGCATATCGTTATCATCATACGTTTTATCATTCTCTGCAGTGTCACTATCATCAAATTCTTCTTCATTATATCTTGGCTCATGAATTACGCTTGACCTTGGGGCTGGCCAAAGACCAGTTCATATGGCATTTGTTTTGTTGAGTCATGTACCTGAGCATTCATGAAAATTTAAAAAGGCAATCTGTGTATAAAGAGCCGCATCATATTTACAATGTGAGGAAGCCAACTTGACCATGGTGGTTGACAAGTCTTGTGTTCTGTTATTTTGGCACTCAGGCATTCGTTTACTCCTGCTTAACTACACCTTGAGATTGTGGATGGTGGGGCCTTTCACTGACTGTTTGAACTTGCCCTTGCCGTGATTCAAGGATATCTTTAATGACTGAGATGACAAATTCAGTGCCATTATCACTATGGAGTATGCTAGGAAGGCCCACTAGTATTTCTGCAGTAATCCAGCTACGGCTTGAGCAGTTTCCCTCATCAGAGGATACGTGTATATGCCAAATTCAATTTGGACCATGCAATGATCAACTATACGAAGAATCCACTTGAATTCACTATCAAGATGATGCCTCATGTCAACTTAATTTATCTGTGGGCACTGAATGGAGTAGCACTAACGCTTATAAGCTAAACACTTACCATTTGCTATAATATATATAGGTTTGAATTGAGACTTGGTAGCTTGTGATTCAGTTGCGCAGATGGCACGTAGATGTACCAGCATGCACATTCCGTGGTGATATGTGTTTTGGACCTCAGTAAAAAGAAATGCATAATGCATATCAAGAATGAAAAACTAACTATATGTGCTGAAGCATTTATTGCATACCCGTGCTCTGTCTTCCTAACACCAGCGTGCAGACAATGATACGTATTGTGGTTTTACATCAGAATATTCCAGAACTCCTCAACATATGCTACTCGACGATAGCCTTTCATCACTGTTCGGGCATTGTCATGCAGACTGCCAATAAAAACAAGTAAACTTCACACGCATGAAAAATTCATAAACGTCTTAGTGGTATGTGTATGCTAAGTTACCACGATGAAAGACACAACTAGCCACATACCTCTTAGCAGCTACAGCTAACGCAGCTCGAAGGCCAGCTTCTTGAAAGTTTAGCAACGAAACCCACTTCGCTTGATAAGGTGACGAAAGTGTTTATCGTCATCTGTACTTCTCTTTAGATAGGAGACAATCCTCTATCCTCCATAAGTTTCGTTGATGACAGCGCTATTGATCTGGGACCATCATGTGGAAATGTACGTTGTACGTACGAATTAAATACTTCCTTCTCAATCGCACTCATTGCAGACGTTTGATCGCAATTGCTCGTGCCCAGTACCTAATGGTCGGTTAGCGACCGGTTACGTAGCGGGATGACCGGTTATGTAACCGGCTATCGGTAACGCATCCGTACGGAACATGTATAGGAGATAACGCGCATGCGTTACACATGTATATAAATGGGCTTCGCCCTTGAATGAGCTCCCAGTACTAAACATGAAGGTAAATGCTAGTTAAGCACCATGTCTAGGGTTCAATTCCATCACTGGTCGTAACTTATATTTTTTATTCGCAAAGGCATTCCCCCCCTCCCCCCCCCCCCCCCCACCCCCTCCACAAACACGTCGGCTTTCAGTGCTATCACCAAGGACCTCAGGATTGCATTAAATTCCATTGTTGGATCAGTTGAGTTAGAATGACATTGCATATTAAAATTATCAGTCTAAAAAATGTTGCTTCCCATACATTGCCAATGTTTGGGGTTAGTCTCAGTAATTAAGTCTCTGCAAGTAAAAATGGAGATATTTAGATAGTGCCTCAAATGCAGTTGTGGATATGGTTTGGCAGCTTCATGCAGAGTAATTAATAATGAATTTTTATCTACTCATTTACCTTGCCTTGAATAGTTGTTTCAAGGTCTCCTCCTATAAAACTACTCAAAAAGCGGTAGCCTCACTAATCAGATACCATGCAAGGTGTTCAAATTTATGCATGTGCTTCTATTCGTAGCCTACATGTATGTCCAGTAATTGTACGGTGTTCAGGGAAGTAACCATACTAGGTCACACAAAACATAGTGTTTCTAAACATCTGTACATGGTTGAGGTCTGTAGTGCATGGTCGAGTCATCTGCGTACCACTTCTGCTGGACTTGACTGGCAGCGCTGCTGCATACAGAAGCTGCATGAAAAAGGATCTCCTTATATGTATAGTAACATTGTGTGTTTACATTGATTAAAGTGGCTTTAAAGCAGGTGAGTTTGTGCCCGCTTATATGTGTATATCACCTAAAATAGTCGTTTTCTCGTTATAAATATAAGCTAGAATGGATGTGGATGGGTGGATGGAATAAATAATAAGCCAATACGTACATGGGGCAAGGAGAGGAAACAAAGAGTGCAAGTCTTTCTTCCCTCCCACTCTCTCACCAGCTGACTTATCCTGTTCACAAGCACCACTCGGGTTTTACTTCCATCGAAACTTCCACTTCACCAGACATGCACATGTTCATTTTATGTATTGTGTTATAGTGTGAACCAAGGGTTCGTAAATTCAATTATCGTATTTACACTGCATGCACATGCATGCATACGCATGTAAGGACAGGAAGGACGGAAGACTCAACAGTTTTTACTTCCCCTTCTTGATTGTGAGCCAGCACTATGTATGGAGGAGGATGGAAGCCCTCATGCGATGATCTAGATCACCATACATGTACAAACATAAAGCTAACGACTTAGATGTTTGTGGATATATCCATGCGGGCGTATATGTTATTTTGTATCCGCATCCTTCCCGCCCTCCAACTTCCGTCGCATTCCTACTCGCCCTCCTTATTTTCTCAACTCTGCCTTCTTCCTCACCCTCCAACACCTTTCAGGAGCAGCTTAACCAAATGAATCCTACGATCATTATGGCATCCCACACTGCAGACTAGATCAGTCTGTCCTCTTTGTATGCACTGTCTATGATGTCACAGAAGTTCGCTAATTGGGTACAATTGCTAAGCCAACACTTGTTCATGTAATATTTATATATATGCTAATTGTTTAGATGCAGTTTGCTACATGTGTGTACACAAAGGCTCAGAATTCGTACAGTGCAAACCACTGATGACAACTATAGGCGGCATGCACCGCCTGTACAAGTTTGCCTGTGGTTGAGACATTTATTTATGTTCCACAGTGTGCATATTGTCTCGTTTCTCAATTTACTTTAAAATTTACATTACATATACAGCGAGCGCAGTGACTTACGCACGAAGGAATGAAACATAGCTATGTGCATTAAGGAACTGCGCAAGCGCCAGTTATTGGTTTAACCAGCTACATGTAGTATGTATTCATGGGCTGGGTTTTGTGTCAGAATGGCTTTTTTCCATTTGCTCGTAACATATAGGCCTATAAGAGACCTCCAAATCAAGAGGAGAAATAGACATGGCATGCATGAATGATAGGATTTAATTACTATCTTACTGGAATGCCTCTCTTTTTCATTTGTCATGTTTACAAAAATCATTCACATGACAAGAAATCATCCAAATTTCATATGATGGGAAGAGAATGCAATAAATACATATATAGTTTGGTCGGCATTGTTGCTCCGCGCGACACGACATAAATACAGCACGTTTGTTTAAGCATTCATTAATACAATGAAGAGAGAATTAAAGGTCGACGTCCTAATACCATATCAATTGCACCCATGAACTGTCGGTAAGTGTTGGCGAGCAGAAAGCCCCTATTTCTTCAAACGTAGCATAGCATTCTCCTTCCTCCGTCATGTGGCTGAAGTAAGAACCCCACATTCCACTCTTCAATTCCCATTTCTCGCAGCCGTTGTTTGAATGTACGTTGCTGGCTATGACGTTTTCAGCATCTTCGTATGACGAGTTGGTGCTATTACGGGGGACGACCATCATGAATGATCCCGGGTGGGACTGAACCTCCAGTCTGATCGTGTTGCCAGCGTCATAACGGAGCAGGAAACGAGCGGGCTCTCCATCGGCTGCAGTGAGAGTGCCGTTGTCAGACACTTGTATAAAATATCCCAGCTCATGGCTGACGAGGGAACATGACGTTGGCAGAGGAACTGGCAGCGCATTGAGTTGCACTGCGAGAACAAGAACAAACATGACACTATATGCGCACATTGCGTGTATATACCGAGCAAATGTATATATGTGTTTTAAGCGCACGGTGATATCCTTATATATGACACAGGAGAACATTGGTTTGGGCTCCAAGAGCATATACTCGCGGCTTGATTGCATCACAGAGTATACACACATACATAATAATATCTTAGGATAGATCCCCGCCGTCCGGCAATAGAAGCCAATTTATATGCATGGTCGCTTTATACTCTATACCCATACCGTCCATGGCAATAACATGTGTGAATATATATGGTCCTATCAGGCTATCATAGAGCTGCGACAATTCATATTACATTACTAGACCGTCCTCGATGTAACAGCTGCATGCTGGCCCTATTAACATTCATTTTTAAATTTTACTCATATCATTATTTACTATTGTTAATATAATTACATTACTTAATATACACATATACATACATACATACATACATACATACCCTGACACACTGAGACACACTAGCTATGAAAGTTATGATGATGAAATATCCCCCTCCTGAAGGGAACATCCACATCGTAAGAGGCGGGCTCGGGCATTGGCTCGCACAAGAGTCAAATTAAGGCGGCCGTACAGGCTGCAGACAACCTTGGACTTGGGGAAGTTGGTCCTTGTGGCAAGGTATGATGCGCGAACAGCATAGGCCTGTAACATAATAATAAACCATGAGTCTCATACATGCATGAAGCGACAGTCAACCAAACGGTTTATAGATTTTCCTGCCGACAACTGTCTGCTTCATTTGCACTTATTCATGCATGCATTTTAACATATATGCATTCCCGTTCAGAGTTTAGTACTCATGCGTGAGTCAATGTTGCAACAAGGCTGATATCAGCTAGCTGCATCCATAATTGTGGCAGCAGACATACCTTATAACATATCCGTTTTGATACATCAATGTGACAAACGTTGTAAGGTTTCGGATCCAGCTAGTTGTTTGATGGTAACCGTATAACGACCTAAATAGCGCATGAATGTGCAAGCATGCAGTGACTTTCTGTGAAACTGCGTATAAAATCGCTGCTCATGCATGCGCATGCATGCACCATTTTATTTACGTATGGTGTGTAGACAGAGGGACCTCTTGCTGCGGTCGTATGCAGTGCTGTCATGATTACGTGTCTGGTCGTAATGCGCCTGTCATTGCCCCCCCCCCCCCCCCCCCCCCCCCCCCCCCGTAGAGGCCAATGTCTAAATATGCAATTACTTTTGCACACTTGTATCTCCAACGGATCCGTTATGGAGATACAAGCCGGTGTGCAAAAGGAATGGCATATTTCCCGGGCGTTACGCGCCATTAACGTATTACGAAGCCAGTCGTAATATACAAACAGGAATTTACAATAAAATAAATAAATAAAAAGAAATTAAATTCTTCAAGTATGCATATGCTGCTATGCATGAGCAATCTATAGCCAGTCGTAATACGTAAGTTAATTAATGGCGCGTAACGCCCGAGAAATATGCAATTACTTAGCACACTTGTATCTCCATAACGGATAAAGCAAAAAACAGAACAAATCAATAGCGGTAGGACCCTTCTACATAGGTACCTATTTTGAACCGATTTGGACACTCCTACCTGAAGATGTGGCCGTTTTGAACCCTACGGGGAATCGGACCTTGTAACGTCGGTACCCCGCATTTGTAAGACACCAAAATGGATTTTCACATATAGTAATGGTGTGGTATGTTGTGTTACAAATAGGAACCCGATAGCGTTAATATTTCGCGGGGGATCGGAAGATATATCGATTTAAATTTTATGTTAGGGGGCTTGTCCAAACTACTTTTGGAAAAATTAGCGTCATTGTGACGTTAACATATTAACCCCCCCCCCCCCCCCCCCCCCCCCCTTAACGTCATACCAGAGATCATATAGGGTATATGATCTCTGGTCATACTCAATAAACTTTTCGTACGCGTCTCGTGGCACCTTGTAAATGTGTTGCACATCTTTCAATACTCCTCCGAAAAGTGTAGTCTGAATAGACATAACTGCTGCCACTAGCAGTGGCGTAGCGAGGGGGGGCAGGGGGGGGGGGGGGGACATATGTCCCCGGGCGCAGGGTTGAGGGGGCGCCAAAATAGACGAGAGATAATTAATAATCGCCTCAACGAGAACTCACAAACGCATGGGCAGATACCGGGAGCAGTTGTAAACCCATTCACATAATATAAGGCTCCTCCCCTTTCCTCTTTTCCGCCAGGTACACCCCCCCCCCCCCCCCCCCCGGGCCAGAAGCCTACAGCACCCCCCCCCCCCCCCCCCCCCCCCCCCCCCGGGCCAGAAGCCGACAGACCCCCCCTCCCCCCGCGGGCGCCAGTAGTGCATTATGTCCCCGGGGGCACAACACTCACGCTACGCCACTGGCCACTAGAGTCAAGACAACGCTGCTTGCAAGCTAGATGTTTCGCAAAACTTGCGGACAATAAATTTTTCTTAGCGTCATAGCCTTAACCCCCTAGTCTCGTACGTAACGATGATCATCGCTTACAGTATGACATCACGTACAGAGGGTCTGGGAATAAAGTCGTGAGAAATGGTTCCAGTGCGACGGAATGTTGTTGCACCAATCAAATTGCAGCGATCTGTGACGTAGACATTCCAATGCTTTGGCCATCAGCTAATTGTATTTCTAGCATGCCAATTGTGAAACCACACCCAAAGTCCGGCGTGATTGAAATGAGGCTTGGCTACTCCGCTCTTCGGCCAAACGAGTATAAGGCTATAAAATCAATCCTAGAAGGAAAGGATGTGTTTGTAACCCTACCGACGGGGAGCGGAAAATCCTTGTGCTATGCCATCTTTGCTTTTGACGATATGTATAGTCACGTAAATAGCATTGCCCTGATCGTGTCTCCTTTGAAGGCTCTAATGAAGGACCAAGTAAGTCCCTTAGTTGCAACTTTGATGGTGATTTGATTTTCACCACATATGGTCTTATTATTACCACATAAAGTGACCCAGCAGCTGTTCTATTCAGCTCAGCTGCTGCTTAGTTATCACACACACACACACACACACACACACACACACACACACACACACACACACACACACACACACACACACACACACACACACACACACACACACACACACACACACACACACACACACACACACACACACACACACACACACACACACCACACACACACACACACACACACACACACACACACACACACAGCCTTATCTATCTCACTCATCAATCAGTCTGGCGTCTATGTGCAGTCTATGCATGTGCACATACACTTGGCTTTTCGTCATAACCGATACGCGGGGACGCTTGACTCCTCTGCCTTCACTTGATTGCATCGTCTTTGCAGATAGCCTGCCAAGCAGGTCCTTCTCTAGCGCAACGAACGCTTTTTTCTTAGCCTGGTATTTTATGACTGCATCGAAGCACTTCTTGCATACGTAGCCACAACTGAATTCCCCTACTGCTTCCTCTGCACAAATGCCTACAGCTAGCTGACATACCAGTACCGCTATCCCTTTCCTACAAGACGCGTGATTTAGTAGATCTATCATTTGCGACCGAAGTAGCAGTAGTCCATAATTGATTTTGAATCAGTGACGTAGGTCGGAAATTGTGACGACACAACTAATATGTAACAATGTACATTCCAACGACATTCCAAGAACCATTTCTCACGACTTCATTCCCAGACCCTCTGTACGTGATGTCATACTGTAAGCGATGATCATCGTTACGTACATATGGGTCTGGGTACGAGACTATTAACCCCCCCCCCCCCCCCCCCCTAACGTCACAATGACGCTAATTTTTCCAAATATAGTTTGGACAAGCCCCCTTATAAAATAAAATCCACAAGACCCATTTTCGTATAGAACGTTCCATATCGCGGCAGCCCTGATCATAAGCTATGCTTTATTGATGAAACAAAAATTTCATGGTCTATCTGTGGGTTCCATGGCCCTAAAACAACACGTCCATAGATACCTGTAGAAATTTGATAAAAATTAGTGTTTTATCAAGACGTTTGTACATTTTTCTCAGGATCTGTGATAGTTGTGGTAAAAAACGTTTATTATTATGTTAACCAGATCATCGAGGCAGGTGTAAGTTACCATAAAACACTCTTTTGCCTACTTCTCTAGGTTCCTGAGTCACTTTTAGTGGTTGAGGTACTGAATGTCTCCATTATTAATTCTTCACAATGATTGCATATGACGTAATGGACGTTTTTAACGGGCGTGAGTATCTCTGCTGCAATGCTTCTCTGAATCAGACTCACTCAGGTATGTTATAACTGAGGTGCTTAGGTGCTGTACATGTGCGTAACAACCATAGCTTGACCCACATACCTAGAGTATATAGGGCCTAAGTATACCGTAGATGTTCTCTCCGATCGACGTTTGCGATGCGCTACAGTGAGTATGCCGGTAGTCAAGCTAGGTTTGGCCTCCTATAACTGGCAGTCACTGTTCGCGTAGTGGCCGATCGAGGGAGATTCTCATGGTGCATTGATTAATAGGACTGCTGTAAAGAAAAAAAAAAAAGGGGGGGGGGGGGGGGGCGCCCGATCGATACGAAACGCCGGGGGTGCTGTACGTTTCCACTTTTGGGCTCGATACGAAGTACTTTCGGGCTCGATACAAAGAGCGGGCCTCAGCGGGGAAGTGGACGCCCGCGATACCAGCAGTCAACTTCGGGCCTTGCGTATGATCCCCCATGGGCATGGCTATGTGGGCCCGAGCCTGCATATATGGCTTGCGATATCTTATATATTAACCAGACTACCACCAAACTAAGAAATAGCAATAGCTCATTCAACCAGCCTGCCTACAACTTTAAAGGCCTAACTGTGTGATTCATATGCATGTAGTAAACATGCCAAGTTGTTGTATTCGTTTTTTGGACTTCACGGTACTATATTTTACTAAAACATCAGCATGCACAGTGGCTTGGCCTGCCAGGGATCACCTGATCAAGATTTTCGACATCAGAAGAGATTTCAACAGTAAGTGATTTGCCCACTATGAAGTAGACCCTATATGGATGTGTCCACCTGGATGAGGGAGGAAGAGAGGTGTGCAATGGCCTGGTGGGGTGTGTTGGAGAGTGGAAGGTAGTCGTGATGGAGCTTCTATTAGTGAAGCAGCTACATGTATTTCTTCTGCTATTGGTATTGATTACCTCCTCGTGTGTATGTTCTGTGTTTGTATTTATGTGTGTTACACTCAAAGCACCACATAATTCATAAACACATACACACCACCACACACAACCTACACCACACACACCATGCACAAGGCACACACACACCACACACATACCCCACACACAATACAACACAACACAACACACCCCACACTCACACACTACACACGCACACCACAACACCACACCACACACACACATACCACATCCCCACACACCACACACCACAAACACACACACATACACCATGCACTCACATACCACACAACCACACACACAAACACACCACACACCATGCACACCACATGCACATCACAAACTCACACCACACACTCACCACCACACAACATACCCCACACACAAACACACACCACACACCACACACACACCCCACACACACACCCCACACACACACCCCACACACACCCCACACACAACACCACACACACCACAAACCAAACACCACAACCACACACACACACACACCACATCCCCCCACACACACACACCACCAAACACATACATACACCCATGCACCTCACATACTTACACACCACACATCTCAAACACACCACGCACACACACCATGCACTCACACACCAGACACACATAACACATTACACCACACACACCACTCCCACACACCAATCACACCACACCACCACCAAAACCACACACCACAACACATGCACACACACCCCACACAACGCACAACACACACACGCACACACACACACATCCCACACACACCCTACCACACCACACCCACACCACACCACACCCACAACACACCACAACACACATAACACCATGTACATCACATGCACACCACCCACAACACACCATGCACAATGCAAACCATTACACACACTTCACACCCTCAAACTCAACACATACCCACACAAATTACACCCACACACAACAACCACAACACAACACCACACAAACACCACACACACACCACACACACACCACACACACATGCACACACACCACACACTCACACCACACTCACACCACACACATACCACACACCATGCACACACATAACACACCCCACACACCATGCACACGCACACACACACACCACCACACACACCACACACCACAAACACACACACACCACACACACCATGCACACACACCGCACACACACACAGCACACACACACCACACACACACACCCCACACCATGCACACACACATCACACACACACCACACACACATACCACGCATCACACACATCACACCATGCACACACACCACACATACACACCACACACAGAGAACAGGGGTGGCATCATTTGGTATGGCTTCACTCTGACAAAGACAACAATTACAGGCATGGAGGCAAAGAAGCATGTGTTGCTTCAATGTCAACAGAGGGGTCTGCAGCTATGCTTATCACTATGACACTAGTCCTCCAGAAGTTGGTATCCAGCCTGGATGCAGATGAGGAGTGTGCTGAAATCCTTCTCCAAGCATGGTACCTCGACAATGGAGCCGCACAGCTGTACTGCGTGCCTTACATTTGATTGAGGAGTTGGGTCCTGCACTGGGCCTACATGTGAACCTGGCCAAGTGTGAGATGTTCAGCAGGAGGGGCAACACATCATTCCCACCGGAGGTGAGGTGCTCACTCCTGCCTAATCTTTACATCATAGGTGCTCCAATTGGATACACTGATAAAATTGTATTGCTGGGGAGCAGTGAATAAGGCTCGGATCTGCCCCTCACACGGGTTCTTGGATCTCAGTCATTCCTTCTACTGGCCTGGAACTGCATCTTGACTCTGCTTAATGTCAGGTAGCACACCTGTTCTGCCTCTCTACTTGCCATCGGCCAGGCCACCCTCAAACCCAAAATGCTGGCTAAAATCTATGGCTGCTTGAACATGTCACTGGTGAGGTCAGTGGCTAGGGCCATCATGGGAAGAGTAATTGTCCGAATAGGTTAGTAGAACTGTAGGTTTGTTAGCGGCATCTATTGTAAGTTAGTAGAACTGTTATTTTTATGCACATGCGATACTATTTCCCTAATGTCAGCACCCAGCAGCAATAAGTCTCTACTGCTAGTGGTGTTCTTTGGGTCTATTGCTTGCAACACTTCCACTTCAGACAAAATAAAGAATTAATAAGTATGAAGACAGCAGCTAAAAAAACTAAATGCAGTACTCAGAACTCAGCACACTTGTTGTGCAGTGCATGTAGTCCCAAATTGGTGCACTGAGGACCCTTCATACTGAACAGCTCACACTTAGCCATGTTCACATGGAGGCCCATTGCTGGGCTCAACTCCTTAACCAGATACAAAGCACGTAGTTTAGCTGGGTGGGTGCCATCAAGGCAGTCAACACACTCCATCTACATACACGCAGGCAGGATATCATCTCCTGCATGGAGGACCAAGGAAAACAGCAGGGGATCCAGAGGGTAACCTTGCTGCACTCCAGAGCTGATCTGGTCAAGTAGGTATCATACTGAGGGGTGGGTCCCATGGCAACAAGACACTATATAGTTTCGGGTAGATATCACACTCATCGAGGACTGCAGCTACTTGTCTGGAGATAATGTTGAAGGCATTGTCATATCCAACTTAAGCAATACAAATTCATTGCAACACTAAGCATGAGCTACTTTCTCTGCACATGCACGACACACCCAGCTGCGGAATTAGTAATATAATAACAATAACTTACAATTTCATAATACACATGTACACTTAAATGTATATGTGTTAAAGTGTGTATTCCTCATAAATAGCACTACAATAGCTACACGTACAAACTGCACTTAAAAGAAGCTGTCTATCACCTCACACAATTAGATGTCTTGACAATGTGCCAAGTATAGTCGGTGGTTAAAACGATCCACGTGGTCTTCAGAAACAGCCTCGGGGCAATGTTCCTCTAGCATGGCCTAGTCCGATCCACCCTTTTCGTGGCCACTCCGGAGGTCAAATTCTCAGCCCCATCGCCCGATAAGGTCTTCCAATTAAAGCGCACCTTGCACGTACGTCCGTATATCGGTTTCAGCCAAAGATGGCCATTACCAAGAGGTGGCGAGCCTACACGTACGAATCATAACGAAAACAGCTTCGAACTCAAGAAACGTACCGGTTGTAAACAAAAAACAAAGAATGGAAGGACGAGTCTGGGGACTAGAAAGTCAGGCCTGGTGTAAGAGTCATTTTTAGTAACGCGATGACGCTGCCGCAATGCGCATGCGTAACAATCAATACACGGAATCGAAATTAAAAATTATACTAAAAGAGATACATTATACGACAATTAACTCTCTACTCATACAGGTACTTAAAATAAAATTTGCTGTCGTAAAGAACGTTAATTTATTGATTTAATAATTAGCTGTTTTTGTGTTTTGATAAATCTTAGCTTACAAGAACGGTGAAAATAGAATTTTGATTTTCAATTCCTAGCCAGAGTTATGGGTCGATGTCCGAAATTTCTGGCAATGCTTCGTGAACGGTAATGTTTAGCCTGACCACACAGCTCTTACTACATTCAGTATACTGTCAAGTGTCTGTATATGCGCCATAGCGAGCTCAAGGTAACATACAGCATAGCGCTGTTGCATGATTGGTACGAATACTAGAGGGAATAAGAAGAACTGTGATGGATATGCAGGGACGCACCATTGTAATGTTGTCATGACAAAATGAGTTCTTTATGCCCTTGAATATCTCCATTGTCCCACGTTCGGTTGTGATTGCAAAGGGTAATGTCCTTAGGAGTCGGTGAATTGGTATACGTGGTTTCCGGACCACTTGTGATCCGTCTCTGTCGTCATGATGACCGCTTCAGGATTATGTTATAATACATGCAGCACTCATAAACGGCTTAGTATACATTTTACTTCCGGACCCTCATAACGCAACTTCCTCTCTCATCAGTCGCCGGAGCATGAATCATCTGCATGATATCAGTATGAATCATATATCATATTAGTCCATGAGGGGCTTTCTCTTCATATTGTGGACAAGATTGCAAGCGTGTATAGCAGGAAAGATACCCGCGTACGGCTTTTGTTGTTGGAGTTCATTGTTGTTGCCATCGACAAGTTCGCCAATTATGGTGGGGACCTATTGTGTAGACACGCTATATGATGGGTTCGGCTTCTATTGATGGCCATACTGTAAGATGCTATTATGAATATATCCATCATGAAATCAAGCCGAGTATATCCTCTTGGAATCCAAACCAATGGTCCGTTGTCCCATTCGAAATCTTACAAAGTTTGTCACATTGATGTTTCAAAACGGATATGAGCAGCCTTGTTGCAATATTGACTCACGCATGAGTACTAATACTCTGAACGGGAATGTATTCTGTACATATATGTTAATATGCCATGAATAAGTGCAAATGAAGCAGACAGTGTTGTCGGCAGCTAGGAAAGTCTATAAGCCGTTTGGTTGACTGCCGCCCCATGCATGTATGAGATTCATTATTAATTGTTGCAGGCCTATGCAGTTCGTGACCTAAAAACGAATGAGTAAAATTAAAAAATGAAAACTATTGTTAATAGGGCCAGCATGCTGCTGTTACATCGAGGACGGTCTAGTAATGTAATATGAATTGTCTGCAGCTCTATGATAGCCTGATAGGACCATATATATTCACACATGTTATTGCCATGGATATAGACTATAAAGTGATCATGCATATAAATTGGCTTCTATTGCCGGACGGCTGGGATCTATGCTAGGGATGATGGGAGTGTATATATGGGATGACGGGAGGTGTATGGGATGATGGGAGGTGTATGGGATGATGGGAGGGTGTATGGGATGATGGGAGGGTGTATGGGATGATGGGAGGGTGTATGGGATGATGGGAGGGTGTATGGGATGATGGGAGGTGTATGGGATGATGGGAGGGTGTATGGGATGATGGGAGGTGTATGGGATGATGGAGGGTGTATGGGATGACGGGAGGGTGTATGGGATGATGGGAGGATGTGATTATTATGTATGTGTGTATACTCTATGATGCAATCAAGCCGAGTATATGCTCTTGGATCCCAAACCAATGCTGTGTCATATAAGGATATCACCGTGCGCTTAAAACACATATATACATTTGCTCGATATATACACGCAATGTGCGCATATAGAGTCGTGTTTGTTCTTGTTCTCGCAGTGCAGCTCAATGCGCTGCCAGTTCCTCTGCCAACGTCATGTTCCCTCGTCAGCCATGAGCTGGGATATTTTATACAAGTGTCTGACAACGGCACTCTCACTGCAGCCGATGGAGAGCCCGCTCGTTTCCTGCTCCGTTATGACGGTGGCAACACGATCAGACTGGAGGTTCAGTCCCACCCGGGATCATTCATAATGATCGTCCCCCGTAATAGCAGCAACTCGTCATACGAAGATGCTGAAAACACCATAGCCAGCGGCGTACCTTCAAACAACGGCTGCGAGGAATGGGAATTGAAGAGTGGAATGTGGGGCTCTTACTTCAGCCACATGACGGAGGATGGAGACTCAGAGTGCTACGCTACGTTTGAAGAAATGGGGGCTTTCTGCTCGCCAACACTTGCCGACAGTTCATGGGTGCAATTGATATGTCAGTAGGACGCCGATTGTAGTTAAGCTAATCCGCTGCATGCTGCATTTACTTCGTGTACATGTGCACTCTAAATGGAATGTGTAATAATGTTCCATTAATCTATGTGTACAAGTAAACAAATCAATTGTTACATTTTTATCATTAAAAAAAAAGTAGCATGCAATGGATTATTAAGTTTTCGCCAGAATATTATAGCTTTTGCACATTCCAAATGAGGATATTTATTGTAACGCGCGCGTGCATCTATTAAACTGAAAAGACTGCAAGCATATTTCCCATGCGCAACGTCTGAATTGTTTTATTTATATTTGTGTTTCAGTAGTAATACTAGCTGGCCTATGTTTCTAAGCTCACCACACCTCAGAACAACAATAAAAAATACACATAAAAATAAAATGCTTGATTCCGTTTTTATTTGTAATTAACACGCACTCTTATAATTGCATACCAACTGTATGCGCAAGCCGTGTTTATAACGCTGCACTTATTTCGGAATCCAATACTGCGTTTCTCCTGCCTAAAGGTAGGACGCAAGACTAGTGTTTTCGCAAGCCAAAAGCATGCCAGCACAAGATTTAATGGGCCACATCTGTCATCGAATTTTCTGTCTTCAAGAAAACCCAAGTGACATTATGAATAATCGATGCATGTTGTGTTCATTGCTTTGAACATTTGTACTTAAACATAGGTTACAGGAATTGATTACCACAAGAAACAGCTGCTTCTGCAATTCATAGTGTGTGGGCAAAGGCTGGTGATGAGGAAACATAAAAATGAGTGCAAAGCATTTCCTGCTGATCTGCATATTGCTTTTATCATCAACCCCCTGACTGATAACGCTCCAGTTCACCTGAAGATTTTTACCACTGCTGCCACTATTAAATGCAGAGGGTTATCAGTGCCAGGGCAGGAGGAGTGCACCACAGATGTGCACTGACACTGTTTGTATGGGCAATACATACAAATGAAGGGTATAAGGTATAATACTATTAAGCAACATGATGTACAATAATACTGCAGGTGTGTGAGCACTTCAATGCTTCAATGTCAGTGAAAAGGGTCATGCAAATAAGCATACAATTGGCAGAGGTCATCAACCAGGCCTCACACTAAGCAAGCTCATTGCTCCTCTCCAGTCTGCTCACATGAGCCCTACCCACCATTGGCAAGCCATGCAAAGCAATGTGACTGTCCTGAATGAGTTGAAGTATGTACCAGCCCCTTGAACTCCAATTGATGTTGTAAGCTGGCCTGCACAGGTGTGTTGTGGAGCGGGTAGCTGCATCAACCCCAGTGTGTCCTTTCTGTTCTGAGAATGGTTCCTTGGTACCTAGAGAGATCAGACCAACATCAAATGTCACATTACTGTTGCTGAAGGATGTACTGGTACATTGTATGGTGTGCCACTTAGATGTCAAGGCTGGTTGCTATGAATGCATGAATGCACACCAACTCTTACTGCTGGTGAGGTAAGAGAAGCTACAGCATTACTGAAGAGGGCCATCTCCACCAGTCCTGATAAAGGTATACTACAACTGCCTAAATCAGGAGCAGTTAAGTGTATTCAGTATCACTTATATCATGTATTTGACCATACCTTATACATGTAGCATGACATTTACATGTATGCACCTAACAACTGACCACAGCTGCTTGTTCCAGGACTGTGACGACCATGCAGATGTCAGACACATTGTCAGTAGAGGGGAACCATCTGCCCCGATGGAGAACAAGGTGCTCACACTAAGTGATGAAGAGCGAAAGTCTCTATTGCAAAAGGCAAGCATTGCAATTGGCTCTGCTGAAGTATTGGCTATAAAAGCCGACATGGCTATTCCCTGGAACGGAATGAGACTTCTTAGACAGTAAAGTATTACACACACAGCACCAAGTATAACTTACCGCTTCTCCAGGTGGCTCAAAGTATCAGAAGTTTCTCTGGCTGGGGAGGAGAGGATGTGCCACATCTGCAGACAAGTTGTGGATGACAATCTGAAAGGAGAGATGGCTCTCTTTTCCTTTCCTCTCCCTTCTGGTAGTGATGAGCTTAAATAAGCTCCTTTGGTTTACAGTCCTGATCTGGTTCAAAAGGTTGTTGACCTTTTGGAAGATAATCAAAAGTTAGGAGATCACAACATACACATGTCACAATAATTTTAACCCAATGCAGGACAGGATGGCTTACCTGGCATGATGGGGTTATACCTGCCGGTAAAATGAGGATAAACATTGGAGGGGTCATACGAGGTGGCTCGTTCAAAATGAAATTTCAGATCATTAATGTTGCAGCTCTTAACTCGGTCCACAACATGTGTGTGTTTTGCTGCGTTACAAATCTTCAAATATATAACACTGGATAGCTATAAAGCACCTACAAGGAATGAAGTGGAGGTTGGAACAGTTAACAAGGTAATTGAACATGACACTTACAGGCACTACACATTGAAGCTTTTCATGTGTGGGGATTACGAGTTCCTGACTAAACTGTATGGGCTAGCAAGTGGTATGTAACTAAGTGAAAATAAAATGTATGAACATTGCACCTTTGTCATGGGATGCTACCCATGCTTGTATTACTTGGCTGGTCTACAATCAGAACATGGCAATACCTCACTCTCAGTCAGAGGATGAGCTCCATCAAGCACAATTGAAGCTATCTGTACTGACCATCAGTACTATTTGCATCAGAGGTTGACAACAACAGGCCAAGCACTTTCATGACTGTATTACAGAGCCTATGTTTAACATTCACATTTCAGAGGTAAAGTAGAATAGTGTCAAGAACTGTTTTGCATGATCATACATGCACACACACACACACACACACACACATGCACACATACACACATATGTACACACACATGCACAATACTAATAAAGTTTAGCCACTGTCTCGCATCACATTGGGCATCTTTACCAAGCTGTTTGGGTTGCTTGAAGAAGAGTGTCATAACCTTGACCTTGAGCTGGCTCTGCATTCAAGTGAGGATGCCCACTCCAGCTTTTCCACATATAGGCAAGAGCTGCAAAAGCTTCACCTATTACAACCCGAGATGGAGCAAGCCCATAGTCATGTTATAAATTGCAGCAAATGGCAACATATGTTACACTAATAATTGGGGTAAAAGATATAGTCACTGTGAATTTTTTCAAACAATGTGTAGATAAAATGAAATCTCTTTAATAACTAGTAGGCCTAGCAATGTGAATGAAAAAATTAATCACACTAAGAAACAGAGGTAGCCAAATGCACAGCCACAGTGAAGAAGGGATTTTGTGTAAAAGAAGGTCCTTTTTAAGGAGCTGGATTCTGCATTGCTGTCTTAGGAGTAACCGCCGATAATAGTTTTGGAGGAACCTTTATTGGTAACCATGTGCACAAGGCTCTAAAGGTACTGCAACTGTAACGTTACAAGCACATTGATCATGCACTAGCTGACATCCAGACATTATGCAAGAACTGCACTGAACAAATTGCCTAATCAATCAACTGAGACAACTGGTCAATGCATTCTCGATGTTCGCACAATTCCACAACATCTATGACCTGAATTTCATTGATGAGGCACGCGCTCGTGCAATTTACACTTTATGAGTTCATGTACACTTTAGATCAACTGCACAATTCATTTCTATACAACGGTTCATGAATCTCTTCCGCGAATCCAGGCAACAGTTCAAAGTTTTTGATATTCTAGAAGTTCTCTACACCAACACGCACTAAGAATCGGAGTACCTGTCATGGAGTTGTAAAGCTCAGAATTTTTAATTAGCCATACATTTCAAGCGTTACATTTCTATTGCGCGTACTGGAAATTTTATAATGTATGCGTTAGGTCCAAACGATCCCATACATAAATGGCGACCTTTAAAGCGTTTGAACATCTATTAAGACAATCCGGCGACACAGGCCTTTAGTATGAATAAGTACACGTACCTACGTACCATACAGATCAAGTTGTTTTTTGACCCATCGTTGTGCACGAGAGTCGCTATAGTGTTAGAACTCACGACTCACGAGGTCACCTGTCTTCATGACACGTTTTTGTACTGTTAGGCCACGTGATTTTATGTGTTTCTTCAGCATTGTATGGATTATAAGTTTAAGGTAAATGCTACATGTATGTCTAGGGTTCAATTCCATCACTGGTCGTAACTTATATTTTTTATTCGCAAAGGCATCCCCCCCCCCCCCCCCCCCCAACCCCCCCCACAAACACGTTGGCTTTCAGTGCTATCACCAAGGACCTCAGGATTGCATTAAATTCCATTGTTGGATCAGTTGAGTTAGAATGATATTACATATTAAAATTATCAGTCTAAATAATGTTGCTTCCCATACATTGCCAAAGTTTGGGGTTAGTCTCAGTAATTAAGTCTCTGCAAGTAAAAATGGAGAGATTTAGATAGTGCCTCAAATGCAGTTGTGGATATGGTTTGGCAGCTTCATGCAGAGTAATTAATAATGAATTTTTATCTTCATTTACTTTGCCTTGAATAGTTGTTTCAAGGTCTCCTCCTATAAAACTACTCTAAAAGTGGTAGCCTGATCCATCAAGGTGTTCAAATTATGCATGTGATTCTATTCGTAGCCTATGTCCAGTAATAGCACGGTCTTCTTTGGTTCAGGGAAGTAACCATACCTAGGTCACACAAAACATAGTGTTTCTAAACATCTGCATGTACATGGTTGAGGTCTGCATGTAGTGCATGGTCGAGTCATCTGCGTACCAATTTTGACTGGACTTCACAGGGACTTAAGTGGCAGCGCTGCTGCATACAGAAGCATGAAAAAGGATCTCCTTATGTAGTAACATTGTGTAAACATCCGTGTTTAAATTGATTAAAGTGGCTTTAAAAGCAGGTGGGTTCGTGCCCGCTTATATATGTATAACCTCAAATATAGGTCGTTTTCTCGTTTTAAATATAAGCTAGAATGGATGTGGATGAGGAAGCCAATACGTACATGGGGCAAGGAGAGGAAATAAAGAGTGAAAGTCTTTCTTCCCTCCCACTCCCTCCCATAAAGTTTCAGCTCCTTCAGCCAGCTGACTTATATCCTGTTCACACGCACTGCTCGGGTTCTACTTCCATCGAAACTTCCACTTCACCAGACATGTACATGTACATGTTTAACTGCCACAGTGTGAACCAAGGGTTCGTAGATTCCATTATCGTATTTACACTGCACATGTATACCGGGTGTCCACGAAAGAACGCAATCTATCAAATGTTATTCCCGTTCAAAAGCATTGCGTTCTTTCGTGGACACCCGGTATATGGCCTGGGATAAGGTCAGGAAGGACGGAAGACTCAACAGTTTTTTCTTCCCCTTCTTGATTGTGAGCCATGCAGCACTATGTATGGAGGAGGATGGAAGCCCTCACGCGATGATCTAGATCACCATACATGTACAAACATAAAGCTAACGACTTAGTTGTTTGTGGATATATCCATGCAGGCGTATATTTTATATTGCGTCCTTCCCGCCCTCCAGCTCCAACTTCCGTCGCATTCCTACTCGCCCTTCCTTATTTTCTCAACTCTGTCTTCTTCCTTACCCTCCAACACCTTTCAGGAGCAATGAATCCTACGTTCATTATGGCATCCCACACTGCAGACTAGATCTGCCTGTCCTCTTTGTATCATGCACTGTCTATGATGTCACAGAAGTTCGCTAATTGGGTACAATTGCTAAGCCAACCAGCATGGCGTGCACTTGTTCATGTAATATTTATATATATATGCTAATTGTTTAGATGCAGTTTGCTACATGTGTGTACACAAAGGCTCAGAATACGTACAGTGCAAACCACTGATGACAACTAGGCGGCATGTACCGCCTGTACAAGTTTGATTCATTCTTTTATGTTCCACAGTGTGCATATTGTCTCGTTTCTAAATTTACTTTAAACTTTACATTACATGTGCAGCGGGCGAAGTGAGACTTATGCACGAAGGAATGAACATAGCTATATACAGGCACTTTCCATGAAATAGTACAACCATATTAGCAGCAGAGCGAAAGTGAATACATGTACTTGTGCAGCAACTGAACAATATTTTGTACCCTTTCGTAGTTTCTGTATATATCGTCGGTCATGACGTTCAGTGCCAATCCACCGTCTATAACTTTGATTATACACGTAGGTTACAGTCAGTATGTACTCATGGGCTGGGTTTTGTGTCAGAATGGCTTTTTTATTTTATTTGCTCGTAACATATAGGCCTATACGAGACCTCCAAATCAAGTGGAGAAGTAGACATGGCATAGATGATTGGATTTAATTACTATCTTACTTAAATGCACTTGTATACCTCTCCTTTTCATTTTGTCATCGTTAAAGATATCATTCTCATGACATCCAAATTTCATATGATGGGAAGAGAATGCAATAAATATACATATATAGTTTGGTCGGCATTGTTGCTCCGCGCGACAAGACATAAATACAGCACATTTGTTTAAGTTCGTTAATATACAATGAAGAGAGAATGAAAGGTCGACGTCCTAATGCCATATCAATTGCACCCATGAACTGTCGGTAAGTGTTGGCGAGCAGAAAGCCCCCATTTCTTCAAACGTAGCATAGCATTCTCCTTCCTCCGTCATGTGGCTGAAGTAAGAACCCCACATTCCACTCTTCAATTCCCATTTCTCGTAGCCATTGTTTGAAGGTACGTTGCTGGCTATGATGTTTGCAGCATCTTCGTATGACGAGTTGCTGCTATTACGGGGGACGACCATCATGAATGATCCCGGGTGGGACTGAACCTCCAGTCTGATCGTGTTGCCAGCGTCATAACGGAGCAGGAAACGAGCGGGCTCTCCATCGGCTGCAGTGAGAGTGCCGTTGTCAGACACTTGTATAAAATATCCCAGCTCATGGCTGACGAGGGAACATGACGTTGGCAGAGGAACTGGCAGCGCATTGAGCTGCACTGCGAGAACGAGAACAAAAATGACTCTATATGCGCTCATTGCGTGTATATACCGAGCAAATGTATATATGTGTTTTAAGCGCACGGTGATATCCTTATATATGACACAGCATTGGTTTGGGCTCCAAGAGCATATACTCGGCTTGATTGCATCATAGAGTATACACACATACATAATAATATCTTAGGATAGATCCCCGCCGTCCGGCAATAGAAGCCAATTTATATGCATGGTCTCTTTATACTCTATACCCATACCGTCCATGGCAATAACATGTGTGAATATATATGGTCCTATCAGGCTATCATAGAGCTGCAGACAATTCATATGACATTATACTAGACCGTCCTCGATGTAACAGCAGCATGCTGGCCCTATTAACAATAGATAATTTTCATTTTTAAATTTTACTCATTCGTTTTTAGGTCACGAACTGCATAGGCCTGCAACAATTAATAATAAACCATGAATCTCATACATGCATGGAGCGGCAGTCAACCAACGGTTTATAGATTTTCCTGCCGACAAATATATCTGCTTCATTTGCACTTATTCATGGCATATTAACATACATGTAGAGAATACATTCCCGTTAAGAGTGTTAGTACTCATGCGTGAGTCAATGTTGCAACAAGGCTGATATCAGTTGAAATATCGCTGCATCTATAATTGTGGCAGCCGACATACCTTATAACATATCCGTTTTGAAACATCAATGTGACAAACGTTGTATGGTTTCGGATCCAGTAGTTTGATGGTAACCGTATAACTACCAAAATAGCACATGAATGTGCAAGCATGCAGTGACTTTCTGTGAAACTGAGTATAAAATCGCTGCTCATGCATGCGCATGCATGCACCATTTAATTTACGTATAGTGTGTAGACAGAGGGACCTCTTGCTGCGGTCGTATGCAGTGCTGCCATGATTACGTGTCTGGTCGTAATGCGCCTGTCATTGCCCCCCCCCCCCCCGTAGAGGCCAATGTCTGAATTTGTAGGGGATTTGACACCGCTAATTGGATTGCATGTGCTTCTGTCGTTTGACTGTAGCAATACTGTTTCATTCAATTGAAAAGTGGGACAAATAATCCACGCCCAGAAATTTTGAAACTGACGTCATACACGTACTTGGTGACTGAATACTGCAATACATGTACAATGGCTTTGAAATGTGGTTGTTTGCTGGCAGATGCGACAAGTGCGGACTTTAATCGTTAGAATCCAGGCTTTGCTGTTATAAATGTTGGTGACATACTAAGCAAGTGCTTCTTTATGATGAATTTGAATTTCTCGACTGAATTGGTGGTGAGGAGATCATGCAGTATAGGCTTGATATAGACGATTGAACCTTGCATGCATGGACTTGGCTCCTTGTTCACTTATTAGCCCAAATCCAATGTTCTGATTTGATTGGATCCAATCTACTTGGTTCTCTAGCATATGCATCTTTATTGTGATGCTCTCATCAGAGATGAGAGCATCCCAATAAAGTAGCAATGGCATGTCAAACGACATGCCATTGCTACTTTCATGGCACATTTTCGTGCTGTAGCACGAAAATGTGCCATGAAAGTAGCAATGGCATATTCTATAGGATCTTCTGATCTCCTCATAAAGAAGTGTAGAAGGCTCATTTCATGTGAGTGCTTTTTGCACCCTTTGCATTTGTTTTCTGTAGCGTCATTGTGTTGTTTTTTTTCTGACCTTGATTTTTGTCTGCTTACAGCTTGTAACATGCACAGTTGTGATTGGCTAACAAAACATATATTTATGACACAATTATAGTAGCAATACCCGTCCTCCTGTTGGTACATCACTACTGTAGTGATGTCAGGCTCTGGACAGGATGATATAGCATCCTGCGTATAACCATTGCTGCTGAAACATGACCTTGTTCAGGGCTAGATAGAACTGCTGGTGCTGAAGGTGGAGCTTGCAGAGGTAATTGCTCAATGTCTTGCACTGATGTGGTGACGTTTACATTGCACTCGTGACTTTGATACAGTCTTGCCCTGAATCATGATTGCAGGAAGTGCAATCCAATGCACAATGTACTTTTATGAGGTTTTTATGTGTGTGATCTTCAAGAAAAGTTCCTGACGCTAATAGCATCATTATAGGACTATTCGGTGTCAACCGTATTCATTCACGTGACCCAAATTGACCGAAAGTGTAGGTAAGAATATTTGTGTATATAAGATAAAGATAGGAAGTGATGCATGTATATGTCTAAGCCCAGCGTGCAACTTGCAGAGGCTCCAATTGTGCCGAAACAGCTCTGAAGTGTTGTGCTTGGATAATGAGCTCAATGACGTCACATTTAATCTATGTTCCTTTTTCTCTCGGTTGGAGCAGTAGTGATAGACGGGCATTTGACATGGAAGAGTCGGAGATACAAAAAAGGCTTACTAGGCTAACAAGATATGCACATATCAAGATATATCTGTACATGCGTATGTATGTTCCGTACGGATGCCCAACATTGCCGGTTACGTAACCGGATGCCGGTTGTGTAACCGGCTGTCCGGTTATGTAACCGGCTGTCCCGCTTCAATGCATTATATAATAGCTGTCCGGTTACACAACCGGCTGTTCCGTTGCGTAACCGGCTGTCCAGTTGTGCAACCGGCTGTCCGGTTGTGTAACCGGCTGTTCCGTTGTGTAACCGGCTCTCCCGTTGTGTAACCGGCTGTCCGTTATTTAATATCTTTATGATTATGAATATTTATATATACACTAATCAGGCTGTTTTTGTTGGATAAGGCCTGATACAACCGGCCATCTGTATGGATGTGACAATTGCACATTTATAGGAAGATGTTCTGTCATACCGAGAAGATGACAATGTATGTTTATGGACACTAGTACAATAAATAACTCATGATGTTGTATAATGCTGACATGAGGCTTACAACTGCCCAGTACATAGCATCATGCAGCTGAAATATTAATATACATGTACTAAGACTGTAACAACAGTTTATACTGTACTGCATGAAGGGCAGTTCCACATTGACCTGCGATCTTTGTGTAAACTTTTGTCGATCTTCATGCATGCAGGCTACATGGAACCACTGCTGGCAAATATCACATTGTATCATTTTTGAGCCATCATTAATATACCGGCAAATACAGTATACTGGTATATTCTTCCTGATAGATGCCTTAGGAAGTCTACTTGCAGAAGTTGGGAAGGCAGTCATCACTCCGCCCTCAATATACTCTTCAAAATATGCTTCCTCATTGCATTCTGTTTATACAATAGAACTGCTGGATCTTGTCCATTACAAATGGAAGTGATATACGCCAGAGCAAATAATGTGATCCTTCCTGCATTTGAACATCTACAAACTCAACAGAAAATTGGTTTTCTTGTGTTTGAAGTAGGGCACTTATAAGCTTCAGGGTTGGCTTGGGAAGCTCTTTACCTCCATTGCAGTCAAACATTATAATGCAGGCTTTTTGGCAACTAACAGTGGATAGAGCAATCCAATGATTTTTATTCACATTTATGATCTGCACAAACTGCTCCTGTGGTGGAATCATTGTAAAATCCTGGCTAAGTGCAGGTGGTTGAAAGCCATCTATGGATGGGTGCTGCTGCTTCAGCATATATTGTGCAGCGGTGATTACAAGATCATCTAGCCAGCTTTTTGGAGATGCAAGTATTGCCTTGTGGTACATTGTCAGTTGAACAGTACAGATAGTAACCCAGGTGTCTTCATCATCTCCACTCAATTCTGCTGTTAAATCCATCTTGCACAAGGGTTTTGTGTAATCACCGTTAGTGCAAGAATGTCCTGTGTGACAACGAGCAGAGCAGGGCGATTTGTTCTTTTTGCAGCAGCAATACTTTGCACTGTTGCATCTCGTTTTGCATGCACATGACAATGATGCTTGGGTATCCAAGAAAGTAGTTTTTTTGCTATAAGATGGTGATGATAATTTCATAGCTGATGCCAGTGTACAATTCTAGTTTTTGCAGTTATCTCCTTTATGGCAGTGTGAGGTGCATTCAATTTTATTCTTCTTGCAAGGACACCGTTGTGTGCTGCAGCCTGCTGTGCACTTGCACCTGTTCTTTGAAAATGCATTCCATGCATGGCGTACTTTCTTTTGAAGCTGCTCAAAGTGACACATGAGTAGAACTTTCCCATCCTTTCACAGATAGACAGAAATTCCCTTCAAAAAATTCCAGATCACAAGCAGAGTCATTTATTCAACACCCCTTGCACTGCAAGCGGTACATTGCACATGACGTTCCAATCACCTATACAATTATGCACAGCAGTCTATTTGGGTCAGTGGAAGCCCGATCAATGCGAGGAATTCTCAAAGTAACACAATCTCCTACATGAAATCTTTGTGCTTAAGGTTGTATTTTACCATCATCCTATTAGCATTTTTCAAATATTCTTTGT
Organism: Ephydatia muelleri; assembly: GCA_013339895.1. Taxonomy (NCBI): domain Eukaryota; kingdom Metazoa; phylum Porifera; class Demospongiae; order Spongillida; family Spongillidae; genus Ephydatia; species Ephydatia muelleri. The sequence goes on from JABACO010000006.1 coordinate 11,679,444, forward strand.
CTGCGAACAGGCAAGTGCTTCTCAGTAGTAGCCAAAACCCTTGAATTTGACTTCATTAAAGCCACCTATACATCGAAAGGAACCAGAAAGATTAATCAGGATCAGAACATATATTGAGGCATTTACTTGTACATTGTTGTTACCATTTTCATCACAATCACTGTCATGACCATCACATTTTTCTGAATCAACAGAGTACTGGTAGACAGAAAGATCGCTTGCAGCAGTGGTTTTGTTTCTCTCCTCAATATTGCTTTGTAACTCCCTTGCAACAGTGCCCACATAAGTACCTTCCATTTCCTTTTCCACTAAATTGTCCTCATCTTCTTCCTCTCCATCATCCTTGTCTACATCCCCACTGTCCTTTGCTATTTTCTCATCATCCTCTTCTTTTTCCTCATCCTTGTCTTCTTTTTCCTCATCTTTTTTTCCTCATCCTCATCTTCTTTCTCCTCCTCATGCACTCCGTTTTCATCATGCTCCTCAACATCGTCCTTTTCTTTCTCCTCTTCATCTTTTTCTGTTTCCTCATCCTCCTCTTCATTTCCTTCATCATCCTATTCTTTGTCTTTCGTCCCTTCCTCTGAAATTTCTCTGTCACAAGGCTTCAAAACATCTTCATCAGGCTGTCCCCGAAAGTTGACATCTGGAACAAAAATTGCCTTCGGAGGTTGGCCAAATACTAACTCGTATAGAGTTTGCTTGGTGGTGTCATGAACCTGAGTGTTCATTGTATCTGCAATGACAGATAAAACATAAACATTTCCAGCATAGAAAAACATTGGATCACTTACACACAATACGTGGAAGCCATTGAGACCATGGTGGGGATTGATTGCCACATTCAACAACTTTGGCACTGATCATTCTCTCAAGTGTGTAGTGTGCTTGTTCAACTAATTCTTGGGATTGGGGATGTTATGGATGACCACTGATTAACTGCACATGACCTGGCCATGTAGAAACTACATCTTCAATGAGCATATTCTTTGCCATTATCACTGTGAATGATAGCAGGCAAGCCAAACACTGGGAAAACATAGTTGTGCAATGCTTTAACCACATGGTTTGCCTTGTTTTTCACAAGAGGAAATGCAAAATTAAACTTTGACCAATGATCCACGATGTGTAATATCCAGTTGCATCCATTATGTGGCATATGCCTCATATCAATCAGATCAATCTACAGATATGAATAAATATTTTGCACGTGTTAGTAAGTATGAATAGTGATTAAACCTACCTGGATACGAGAAAATAGCCCATCAGCTATGATTGGCCTTAAAGGGGCTTTAGTGTGCTGTGGTTTCCTTAAGCTGCATGTTGAACACAAGCTTACATACTTTTCAACCACAACTCTTGGTATGTAGGAGTACAATGACTGGACCTACAGTGTATAAGGGGTGACACATACATGACTCAATTCAGCATGTACGTGTGCCGTACTTTAATTGCATGGAAATACTACTTACCCTAGCATAGGCTTTTCTTGAACTAGCATGCAGACAATCTTTATCATGGATCTGTTTCAAAATGTGGTACAATTCCTCCACTATAGCGACCCTTCTATAGTCTTTCATGATTGTGCGGTCATTAACGTTCTATATACCAACAAACCGGCAGTAATAAACTACAGCAAAATGAATACCAACACAGAACGAATTACCTCCTTTTCCCCCTTGACTTGGACAACCAATGCATCACTTATTCCAGCTTCAGGCAAGTCCAGTAGTTGAAATCCACTTCTTTTAATAAGATGACGAAAGTTTCTATCCTCAATCGATAGAGGATTCTTTAAAAAGTGGATGATTCGTTCACCGAAATGTTGGTGAATTACGGCACTTCTTGAATTACGGCACTTCTTGTTCTCTTAGCGTCTTTTGGAAAAGCAGCAAAAAGGTATTCTTCGAACGCGCCCATCGGGCGTGTAACACGTGGATAAGTGAATGTGAGACCTTGTTAGTGCATAGACTCGTTTCCAGACCAATATGACGCAATGCTTATCGCATAATGTATAAACAGGGAACATTATGCGATAAACATTGCGTCATGTTGGTCTGGGAACGAGACTAGTTAGTGCATGAGCATGCGCGCAAGTCACCATTCGGTTACATAACCGGTCGTCCGGTTGTGTATCCGGTTGTCCGGTTGCATAACCGGTCAATTGCTGGGCATCCGTACGGAACATGTATATAATCTGTGTGTGCGCGTGAGAGAGGGAGGCAGGGAGAGGGAGGCAGGGAGAGGGAGGCAGGGAGAGGGAGGCAGGGAGAGGGAGGCAGGGAGAGGGAGGCAGGGAGAGGGAGGCAGGGAGAGGGAGGCAGGGAGAGGGAGGCAGGGAGAGGGAGGCAGGGAGAGGGAGGCAGGGAGAGGGAGGCAGGGAGAGGGAGGCAGGGAGAGGGAGGCAGGGAGAGGGAGGCAGGGAGAGGGAGGCAGGGAGAGGGAGGCAGGGAGAGATGCCAAGTTCTACAGAGTCAGATGCTAGAGGTTGAATTAAAGGTGTGAATGTGAAGGTGCACCAGCATAGTTATCCTACCCACCCCATAGCATGCAAACCTTCATTTCTTGCTCAAGTGTAAATTAAAATTAGCTGCACTGTCCAACTTCCTTGGTTTCGCTGGGAATGTGATGTCAGTAGACTGTAAAACTCATAAGAGCAATGCAGCATGTAGGAGTATTTTGGGCACAACAGGGATGACCTTAACTTGATTGGTCCTTTTAGAACTATCGCATTAACAGTCCCCACCCTCATATCCTTAATATGATAGTCAGTCTGAAGCTACATGTAGTTTGACAACAGAACAGTCAGATAGGGATGACAGTCATGATTCAGACTTTGAAGATGAAGTCAATCCAATACTGCTTCAATTAACTACAGCCTAAGGTTGATAAAAGATGTACTGATGTACCTGATGGAGCTCAGCATTATTCAAGTTGTAGCGCTATTAATTTCGTTTGTCAGAGAGCATGCAAGCATGCCCACCTGACTCCATCGAATGAACAGTGCATCTTGGAGCTGAGCAACTCTCTCTGTTCCTGGAGCCATTTCATGTCATCTTGCAGGGAGATAAGTACCTTATACCTTAGGAACTGTTTCTGGTACCATAACAACCCTCCTTGATTGACTTCAGGGTATATCACTGGTAGCTAGCATCACATTGGAACAGCATGTCATCCGACAGCCTTCATACCAGAAGATATGAAACTGCACTGACCTCTTAATTGGTTGGATTGAGAGTTACTCATCCTGGCTGTAAGAGCTTGTCATGGCTCAAAGAATGAGATAACACATAACAGTAGTTACACACGCAGTGAAACGGCAAACCTGGTAGATATTGATGTTGATATTGATGAGGTTGATGAGAGTGAGGCAGCTGAGATGTATGCCGACCACCAGCTAAACTAAAACAACAATGTATCAAAAGATGATGAAGACGTCAATTAACCATTTGCGCATGAAGGATCATCAGTGACACGGCTGACACCCTCTTGTACGACGTTGCGCGACCAAACATTGTCCGACACGCGGTTTTGCGATTGAATAAAACAGCAGCTGTCCGATTCCGTCCCATAGTACGTTTGGCTGGTCGGTCGGAGAAATGGCCCGTTCACTGGCGATCGCAGAAATATATCATTTCTCGTTGTACAATGGGCTGTTATACGGTAACGGAATTGGATCACTGTTTGGTCGCTGAATGGAATCAATGTTCGATCAACTTGCATGGTGTCATAAACAGTATTTATAATACGTGGTAAATTAATACGAGTGTAAGATACTAAATTAATACTATAGTAGTAAGATAGCGTACTGTGCATGTCATGTTATTCACTTATGGAATTGAAATTGCGCGCTTGCATATTTTTTTATCTTCCCCTCTGCAGCCATATGCTATTCCCACCCTGCATGGACGCTCAATCCCAGGATGGTTTTTCCACTATTCTCACCCTGGACGCTCAATCCCAGGATGGTTTTTACGCTATTGCTCCAATTCCAGGATGGGTTTTTGTTAAAAACCAGCCTAAAAATCCAGGCTGGACGTTTATAACTTTTCCCTGTGATTATTTCGACTGCGATTTTATGTGTCCAAGATATCGCGTCTCGAGACGTGGCCCAGCTTAAATCATTTTACAATGCCCCTAGATTCTGTATTTTATCTTCACAACTCACCTGGAAGTTCGAGAGCCGCACAAATAGCCCGCCAAAAGATGCATTCTAAACGAATTAAGCAGCACGTGATTACTAAAAGCGTTGCGCCTTATGTTGAAATGCGACGGACATGTGAGCAGTTGATTTGGGTTTGTGCTTAGTGTGTTACTATGCATGGAATTATCAATATAAAGGCGTAGTGAAACTGGGTAGTAGCAGAAACAGGCCTTGAAAATGGTAGCGCGTTAATTAGCTAAAGATCATTATTACGTAAATGTACAATTGGACATCTAAATATCCGTAAATGTCCTCTCCGGAACACCCGTGACCTGAAGTGTCCTGATTATCGATCGAGGTCTCTTCATATTACAAATGAGACATGCATGTGAATCACGTAATGCACATGAATACGTTTAGCAATGTTTACATAGTGAATGCACTGAAAAGGTGCGACATTCATGCAAATGCGACGTTACGAGGTCCGGATACCCCATCCTAATAATAACAAGAAATAAGAATTCCCGTTGAGAAATATGTTGGGATATAGGACTGGGTGGCAGTGGAATAAATAAAATAAAAACAAAAACAAAACAATGAAACAAAGATAGGTGCAAAAGAAAAATAATGAAACCAGAATTATATATAGGATCTATCATGCGCTGTAATCAGGGGCGCAATTTGTAAGATCTAGCTTGTATACTCTTAGCAGATGTCTATATCCAGTTCAACAAATACTAATAGACACTTATTCACAGCGCGGTATTTATACTCCCACGAGATACACCGGCTTGTGGGTCTGAATACTCCATATCAGCAATGCATGCTCATAAAAACGGTCTTCGTGAACGGCAATCTTTAGCCTGACCACACAGCTCTTGCTACATTCTTGTATACTGTCAAGTACATGTACGTGTCTGTATTTGCGCCATAGCGAGCACAAGGTTACCTACATGCAGCATAGCGCTGTTGCATGGTTGGTACGAATAGTCTCCCAGAATAGAGGGAATAAGAAGAACTGTGATAGATATGCAGGGACGCACCATTGTAACGTTGTCATGAGTTAATCACAAAATGAGTTCTTTATGCCCTTGAATATCTCCATGCAGTGTGCTATAGTACCCACGTTCGGTTGTGATTGCAAAGGATATATGTAGTCGGTTGATTGGTCTGCGTGGTTTCCGGACCACTTGTGATTCGTCTCTGTCACGATGATTCGATCGCCGCTTCAGGATTATGTTATAATGCTTGCAGCACTCATAAACGGCTTCGTATATATGTATACATTTTACTTCCGGACCCTCATAATGCAACTTCCTCTCTCATCAGTCGCCAGAACATGGATCATCTATATGACATCAGTATGAATCATATATCGTATTAGTCCATGAGGGGCTTTCTCTTCATATTGTGGACAAGATTGCATGCGTGTATAGCAGGAAAGATACCCGTACGGCTTGCATTTGTACGCATGCATAGCCGCAAACATTTTAGCGGGATAATAAAAAAGAAAAGCAAAAGGCAACATTTGTGTTCATTCCCTTCTCTTGTTGTGATTCTGGGTCACATAATACTTAAAATAAAAGCGAGTCCTAAGGGATGGCCTGCACACTACAGTATGAAGTGTATATGACGGCATGTGAATTGAGAAATCGTGAACCATTTTAGTATATAGTCATAGGTAGGAATAGATGAAAATATGCTTGAACCTACAGTATTTGTATCGAGTGAACGAGTTCATTATTGTTGGAGTTCTTTGTTATTGCCATCGAATTATGGTGGGGATCTTTTGTGTAGACACGCTATATGAAGGGTTCAGTTTAATCGCCTTCTGTTGATGGCCATACTGTAAGATGCTATTATGAATATATCCATCATGCAATCAAGCCGAGTATATCCTCTTGGAATCCAAACCAATGGTCCTCCTGCATGTGTCGTATATCACCGTGCACAGGAAACACATATACATTTGCTACGCGATGTGCGCATATCGAGTCGTTTTTGTCCTCTCCCAGTTACATGCATGTGAATCACGTAATGCACATGCACTGAAAAGATGTGACAATAGTTATGCAAATGCGACGTTACGAGGTCCGGATACCCCATCCTAACAATAACAAGAAATAAGAATTCATATGTTGGGATATAGGATATATAGGTGGCAATGCAGTGGAATAAAAATAAAAAATATAAGTAATTAATGAATAAAAGTATTGTAGCAGACCTATATAATTTCATATATGTAAGTGCGCATTTCGGGGACTTTTATGCGCTGTAATCAGGGGCGCAGTTCATAAGATCTAGCTTGTATACTCTTAGCAGATGCCAATATCCAGTTTAATAAATATTAATAGACACTTGCTGCGGCATGCGTATGCATTTGGCATTGCCGCGCAACAATGGTGGATGTACTCTGACGAGTACGGTTCGGTGACAGGGGAGCAGGGCAGGAAACGGATGCGACTGCAATACCATACATGGTCGTAGTCAAACACACAATAGAAGTGTGTGTGGCTAATTAATATATTGATGACAACAAATATTAATTAGCCCATTTGTGATATCGCTACACGAAATATATTAGAAAATCGTAACAGTATGTCAGTGCATGCCATGCATCCTATATAATAAACTGGCCCATTGTCCCATTCGAAATCTTACAAAGTTTGTCACATTGATGTATCAAAACGGATATGTTGTAAGGTATGTCGGCTTCCACAATTATAGATGCAGCTATATTTCAACTGATATCAGCCTTGTTGCAATATTGACTCACGCATGAGTACTAATACTCTGAACGGGAATGTATTCTGTACATATATTTTAATATGCCATGAATAAGTGCAAATGAAGCAGACAGTGTTGTCGGCAGCTAGGAAAATCTATAAGCCGTTTGGTTGACTGCCGCCCCATGCATGTATGAGATTCATTATTAATTGTTGCAGGCCTATGCAGTTCGTGCAGCTCAATGCGCTGCCAGTTCCTCTGCCAACGTCATGTTCCCTCGTCAGCCATGAGCTGGGATATTTTATACAAGTGTCCGACAACGGTACTCTCACTGCAGCCGATGGAGAGCCCGCTCGTTTCCTGCTCCGTTATGGCGCTGGCAACACGATCAGACTGGAGGTTCAGTCTCACCCGGGATCATTCATGATGGTCGTTCCCCGTAATAGCAGCAACACGTCATACGAAGATGCTGAAAACACCATAGCCAGCGGCGTACCTTCAAACAACGGCTGCGAGGAATGGGAATTGAAGAGTGGAATGTGGGGTTCTTACTTCAGCCACATGACGGAGGAAGGAGACTCAGAGTGCTACGCTACGTTTGAAGAAATGGGGGCTTTCTGCTCGCCAACACTTGCCGACAGTTCATGGGTGCAATTGATATGTCAGTAGGACGCCGATTTAATTCTCGTACATTGTAATTAAGCTAACCTGCATGCTGCATTTACTTCGTGTACATGTGCACTCTAAATGGAATGTGTAATAATGTTCCATTAATCGATGTGTACATGTAAACAAATCAATTGTTACATCAGTTTTATCATGAAAAAAAAGTAGCATGCAATGGATTATTAAGTTTTCGCCAGGATATTATAGCTTTTGCCCATTCCAAATGAGGATATTTATTGTAACGCGCGCGTGCATCTATTAAACTGAAAAGACTGCAAGCATATTTCCCATGCGCAACGTCTGAATTGTTTTATTTATATTGGTATTTCAGTAGTAGTACTAGCTGGCCTATGTTTCTAAGCTCACCCAGGACGCAAGACTAGTGTTTTCGCAAGCCAAAAGCATGCCAGCACAAGATTTAATGGGCCACATCTGTCATCGAATTTTCTGTCTTAAAAAAAACCCAAGAGATATTATGAATAATCGATGCATGTTGTGGTCATTGCTTTGAACATTTGTACTTAAACATAGGTTACAGGAATTGATTACCACAAGAAACAGCTGCTTCTGCAATGCATAGTGTGCGGGCAAAAGCTGGTGATGAGGAAACATAAAAATGAGTGCAAAGCATTTCCTGCTGATCTGCATATTGCTTTTATCATCAGCCCCCTGACTGATAACGCTCCAGTTCACCTGAACGTTTTTACCACTGTTGCCACCAATAAATGCAGAGGGTTATCAGTGCCAGGGCAGGAGGAGTGCACCACAGATGTGCACTGACACTGTTTGTATATATGGGCAGTACATACAAATGAAGGGTATAAAGTATAATACTATTATGCAACATGATGTACAATAATACTGCAGGTGTGTGAGCACTTCAATGCTTCAATGTCAGTGAAAAGGGTCATGCAAATAAGCATACAATTGGCAGAGGTCATCAACCAGGCCTCACACTAAGCAAGCTCATTGCTCCTCTCCAGTCTGCTCACATGAGCCCTACCCACCATTGGCAAGCCATGCAAAGCAATGTGACTGTCCTGAATGAGTTGAAGTATGTACCAGCCCCTTGAACTCCAATTGATGTTGTAAGCTGGCCTGCACCAGGTGTGTTGTGGAGCGGGTAGCTGCATCAACCCCAGTGTGTCCTTTCTGTTCTGAGAATGGTTCCTTGGTACCTAGAGAGATCAGACCAGCATCAAATGTCACATTACTGTTGCTGAAGGATGTACTGGTACATTGTATGGTGTGCCACTTAGATGTCAAGGCTGGTTGCTATGAAGGCATGAATGCACACCAACTCTTACTGCTGGTGAGGATAGAGAAGCAGCAGCATTTTTACTGCAATAGTGCTTCCCCGTTACTAGAGCTATAGGCGTAGCATGTAGCATGTTAGCTGACAATCATATACATGCATATGTAGTGCTTATATACATGCATGTATGATCGCTGCAACTTTACTCAATTATAAAGTCCAATTAGAATTTTGTGATTGATGAAATGATAATACAAACGCATGTAACGGCAGGCGTAGTGTTAGTTGTGGAACATGCACGTGAGAAGTGTTCGTTGGTCTGTAGCACGCAGCGCTCAAGATTTACAGAAGCAGACAGCGGTGGCTCTTCTTTCTTTCGGGCTGAACGGGGGTATGTGCATCTATTTGTCTGACTAGGTCGTAGAAGATCTGATAAAAATATATAAATCGATATTTACAGTTGGAATCTTACCACATATATTAAACTTACCTCGGACACGTTGTGAATCATCTTTGCCGAGCTCTCCATAAAAGTACTGCATGATGGGAAAAAGGAACCCAATATTAATGGTTAAGTCCCATAGACGCAGTTCCCCATGCATGTATATACATCTATTCACACCCTTCTGTTATACATAATATCATATCAGTCTTCTATACAATTAGACACGATCCTAGACAAGTGCATTCGCTGAATTGTAAACGTCTACATGTATATCAATAGCATGTGGCAAAGGACTCTATATACATATAGAAATACTTGGGCTTACGTGTTGCCCCATTGTCTTGCGAGGTTTTGTCCCTGTTCCCTTCCAACAGTTCTTTCATCTTCCATATCGGACTTGTTTCCAACAAGCACAGTTGGAATCTGCAGTGTATGTCAAAAGATTAATATAAATACCCGTCTTTTTTGTTGAACTGTGTGAAATTGAAATTTGCATTATTTCTGAGGTGACTCACATCGTCGCGATTCTTTACTCTCGTCACTTGCTCCCTAATGTCAGACACAAGCTTGAGATGTAATGGAGTACACCAGAACGAAGCCTTGTCCGTTTTTCATGTACAGGTCACGCATCGCTGTAAACTGGTCCTGCAAACAAATCAACTAAATCTACATGTATACACTGAACATCATTACGTTATTTTCAGCTGGCTGTGTACATGCATATATGAATGTATAAATGTAGAAACATGCATGCAGCAAATATCGTATGGTGCTCCATATTGCGGACGTGTATTTTAATAAGAAGGGAAATGGTTTTATAGTATCGAGAAAGGTTGGTTACCTGCCCTGCAGTGTCCAAGATTTCAAGCATACACTGAACTCCATCCACTTCAACTTGCTGAATAAAGAACAGAGAAACCATTTGAAAAAAAAGCTGACATGTTTTTGTATTCGCCTCTTTCATGCATGTGCATGCATGCATTGTATCCGACCTAAATAAGGATCAATAACGCTTCCAGAATATGTGCTTGCGTATGTGTAAGTGGAACTACATACGTAATGCTGACCTTGACATAAGAATCCTCGATTGTGGGATCGTACTTTTTCACGAATATTCCTTGCACAAATTGCACCGTCTGGGGTAAAAATAGATATTATTACCGTCATGGTCACGTTACAAATAACTTGAGGAAGAATTTACCAAAGCACTTTTTCCGACTCCTCCTGATCCGAGGACAACAAGCTTGTACTCACGCATTGTCAAGCCAAGGTTGATATATAGATCGCGATAAGAAGTAGATATGCTTGATTGACCCCTTTTTACTGCTTTGATTCAAGCGAAAACCTTACATTATATACATTTATGTAACATATGTTACTCTATATTTAGTACTTGACAGGAAGTCTATTTATAGTAACATTGTCTAACAAAACTGATAAACGTATACGACTGTTGTAGTTTATAGAGCGGCACATTTTAACGGCCGCATGCATTAATAACGATGCACGAGTCTGGTGATTCCCCGTCGAAATTTAGCAAGTGGCATAGACAAACTGTAGTGTCGCCGCTGTACACGTTACACGCGTATTGCCAGTAGGTTGGATGGTGCAGCCCAATCACGGGCAGCGGTCAATATTCAAGAGCAGTCACTCACAAAAGCAATACACTTATATAGGAATTCACAGATGGCTGGCAACTATGACGTCACCTATAGAGCATGCACAATGACAGACAGAGAAGGACAGACAGACTAGACATAGCCAACAGTACAAATATCACATTTCCTCCCTCCTTGCAAAGGCTGCTGCTACAACCGATCAGGTGGACGTCGGTACCTGGTAGACCGACGGAGTGGAACTGGATTTGGAATGGGTTCAGGAACTGCCTGGATTACAGCATCAGCTAGAGGTACTGGGATGTCAACCATGGGTGGTCCTTCCTCATCTCTTGTTGCAGCCTCCTCCTGAATGTCTGGAAGGTCAACGATATCATCCTGCTGCACTGCTGTAGTCGTCTTAGGTACTTGCGGCTCAGATGTGGTTGACCGAGCCTTTATATGGTCTGTATGACGACGCATGGCTTGACCATCCTCCAGCTGTATCACCATGGACACAGGACCAGACATAGCGGTGACCACTCCTGGGACCCAAGTAGGAGAACCATGAAAATTACGTGCATACACCAAGTCCCCATTCTGGAACTTGCGATACTTGGCATGTTGATCATGGGCTTCCTTCTGCCGCTCCTGTCTTTGAGTCACCTTAGGTGAGATGTCTGGATGCAAAAGGTCCAGGTGAGATCGTGGCCGCCGACCCAACAACATCTCCGCAGGGGAAAGTCCAGTTGTTGTGTGTGGTGTAAGCCGATACTGAAATAGAAATCTGGCCAGCCTTGCATCCAGATCTCCAGTGGTTTTCAAAATGGCCTCCTTGAAGGTCTGGACCACTCTCTCAGCTTGTCCATTAGATGATGGATGATAAGGAGCACTTCTCACATGCCTGATGCCATTTCTTTTAACAAATGTCTGGAACTATTCTATCTATGATGTAATGGTAGAGGTCATTTTACAAAATTAGGAAGTACCATATGCTGATCTGACCAACAGTAAAAATGTACATGCACATTATAGCATAACTATACGGTTTAGTCGCATGGAACAGCTAGTCTCGTACCCAGACCACGTTTACGTAAGCATTATCGCATGATGCTAATGAATATCCAGCCCTACACAGTAGATCACTTGGTGTTTTATCCTTAGTGCAAGCTAAGCTGGATATATCTTATATTACTTGAGCGCACTCAACAGTTATTCTTGAAACAGCATTAAAAAGTGATTCATCAAGTTCGAAATCTGGTTTGTGTGATATTTGTACTGTTGGCTATGTCTAGTCTGTCTGTCCTTCTCTGTCTGTCATTGTGCATGCTATATAGGTGACGTCATAGTTGCCAGTCAGTCTGTCCATCTGTGAATTCCTATATAAGTGTATTGCTTTTGTGAGTGACTGCTCTTGAATATTGACCGCTGCCCGTGATTGGGCTGCACCATCCAACCTACTGGCAATACGCGTGTAACGTGTACAGCGGCGACACTACATTGGCGACGAGGGTGGGATGGTGCAGCCCAATCACGGGCAGCGGTCAATATTCAAGAGCAGTCACTCACAAAAGCAATACACTTATATAGGAATTCACAGATGGACAGACTGACTGGCAACTATGACGTCACCTATAGAGCATGCACAATGACAGACAGAGAAGGACAGACAGACTAGACATAGCCAACAGTACAAATATCACACAAACCAGATTTCGAACTTGATGAATCACTTTTTAATGCTGTTTCAAGAATAACTGTTGAGTGCGCTCAAGTAATATAAGATATATCCAGCTTAGCTTGCACTAAGGATAAAACACCAAGTGATCTACTGTGTAGGGCTGGATATTCATTAGCATCATGCGATAATGCTTACGTAAACGTGGTCTGGGTACGTGACTAGCTGTTCCATGCGACTAAACCGTATAGTTATGCTATAATGTGCATGTACATTTTTACTGTTGGTCAGATCAGCATATGGTACTCTATTTTTCTAATTTTGTAAAATGACCTCTACCATTACATCATAGATAGAATAGAAACTATCTATGATTACATCATACGATAATTGATGTGTCAGCATTGTATGTGCGCGGCTATGCTGATCGCGGATTACTCTCAAATTACCACGCGAGGTCGCGAAATCATTCGTATGAAGTCGGTCCACTCTCAAAAATTTTGGTCCGGTGGTAATTTTGGTCCCAGACCAAAATTCTTTGAGAAAATGAACTAATTGCGTGTTTGTTTTTTTTTTTTTGTTAATGGTCCAGGTAAGAAAAAATCGGTCCGGGTAAATTTAACCATGTGTCACGTACATGTACATTGAGTCGTAAAATGGAAGACGATACAGTGGAAGACGATCTAGTGCTCGAGGTCTATACTTGTTTGACTGCAAAGCAGTACTGTCACAAGCGAAAATTGGTCCGGGTGAATATTGGTCCGACCACTTTTCGCTACAAAAATTGGTCCGATCCCGGACCACTTTTGGTTTTCCAAAAGTGGTCCGGGTATTTTAACGTCAAGAAACAATTTAGCCGTCTAGCTGTCTACATGCAGTGCATATCTAGATGAAAGTCACAGAAGGCTCTAAAAAGAGAGTCCACACCAATTTTGAACTGTCTAATGTATAATCTCCTACAATCCTTAGGATGGCCCATCCTTAAGTAAGGATGATTGTCTATTTCTAAAGGAATGAAGTACACTTGGTGCATTCTTTTAGATAACTGATTAACTAGATTCAAGATTATGCAAATCAAGCGAGCAGTGGTTAAAAACAGGTTTGGCTAGCATAAAAACCTGTTTTACAGTTTCAATATGGCGAAACCATTTATCGTTGGCGACTAAAGTTGAGAGCAAACTCAAAGCAACATATAGCAAGGAAGGTGAAATATTGAAACTCAAGGAGTAGAAAGTACACTGTTAAATGGAGCAGTGGAACAACTACAACGGCATCAACAAAGGGTATTAGCTATGCCCTTTTACTTCAACAGAAGCGATCTGCATAACGCGAAGGCTCCAAGCCATGCGACCGTACCTAGAGCCAGAGGGAGCCAGGTGTGCTCAGCGTAGTTTGGATTTAATTATTAATTACGTAAGCCACAGGTGATTACATAAGTATATCTTCACAATGCATTCTGTATAGAACTAATGCAAGACATGACTTGGAAAGGGGTAATTTAACGATCATGCGGAATGTTGTGCATGTTACAGTGCATGCATATATACAATTAGTACAGTAATAGTTTGCAAAAGTGGTTGTGTGTGTATGTATATGTGTGTGTGTGTGTGTGTGTGTGTGTGTGTGTGTGTGTGTGTGTTTGTGTGTGCATGCTAATTTCATCTAATAATCCACGCATGCACGCATGGTGTTTGAATGTCTTACTATCGACTCCAGCCATGCGGATTCAGCTGGAGTGACAAGAATAAATGGGACGCTGCCTTTAAAAGAATGGAGCCGGGTGCTCATATGAGCAGCATCTGGAGCAGCTATAACCCACTACTACTTTGTGTACATAATCTATGGAAGTAAACGCTTTTATCCGTACCTGTAGTGAGCTGCATTCTTGTAGCATGTATAGCACATGCAGTACAGTTTTAAAAATAATAACACGCATTCAGACTTCAGTGGCAAATTAGGTTGTGCTGAACAATGCAAGTTGATTTATGCATGCATATATATGTTACGCTCGAAGCATGGATTGCATGCGCAATCAGGGATTGTTCTGCGCAAACAATGGATCCCCGCTAGCTGTTTGTACTACAAACCATGGATTGGGCGCACAATCCTGGGATTGCTTGTGCGCAAAGCATAGCTCTGGACAATCCAGGTGCATCATTGCTTATATTCCTTTTCGTGTAAGTATACATGCACTAGCAATTACATGCACGCCTGCAGTAGAAAGGATTTTACCTCTTTGAAGCTTCACTCAAGGTAATGGGTTCCTCTTCTTTACATCCATCCACCTTTAATGGTGACGAGCTACTTTCAGGAAGACATACAGTGACTTTAGTACTCCATGAACATAACTCAGACGATAAATAAAATATTGTTTCCTGCATCCTGCCATGTGCTATGTTTGTTATGAGCAATTAATTGAGACTTAATAATGCTGTACAACTATGAAATACATAAACATATAATTCACCTGATCACTAACTTCTTTCCTCAACCTCACCAGTAGCTTAAATAAATTTAGACCCTTCTTTTTTAGTGGAAAGAGGCAATGCGATGGTGGAGGAAATGATAGCTTGTCATTTTCATGAAAGCAAGAATACTACAGTCCTGAAAGGATTGGTACTGAGACCGATAAATTGAACAATTGCCTTCATGAAACAACAAAGATTACTCCTTACTAGCTTGTATTTGGTCAACCACCTCTTTCATCACCATTTTCTAGTGAGGAAGCTTAAGCTTTGTCTGATATCCTAGGCATATTTCATACTTGTTCAATACTTAAACATAATACACTTAGATCTTGATAAATAAGAATTGTTTGTGCAGCTAGTGGTGATGCTGAGGAAGTGTGAGTGATATCTAAAGTGAATTGTATTTCATATTTGTACAGCATTATTAAGTCTATGTCCGTTTCATCCTGATTGTACCGTATGAGCATACTTGCCAGTTGTCAGATGCAATAGTTGGGTAAGCCAAGATATGCAAACACTTTTGTTGCAAGGTTCCAGGCCACCTATTTGCCACATGAATTTTTGACCATGATCCATGTAATGTCCTATCCAATTATATGGACCATCAGGGAAGTTATGCATGTCTATAAGGTCATAAATCCTGTTTGGTACCCCAAGGATCTCTAAGTTAGGCGAAATAGATGAATTCACAGCAGGTGGAAACAAAATGGTTACCTAGGAGTCTGAAAATCTCACACTTAGGCAGATTGATGAAAAGTACCATACAAGGACCAGTTTTTCAATAAGAAGCAATACACGTAGGACTGCAGATCGTTTACCTGCAAGCACACCATCATCGAGGTACCAGGCCTGAATCAGAAGATTTAAACATTCATCATCTTGCATCTACGGTAGAAATGAGCTTCTGAAGGACTAGAGCAAACAGCATGGGCCCCAGGGGATTCCCTCGCTGAACACCAGATTGTGAACTTAAATGGCCTATATGATGTTACAATTCTGGGTAAGAGCCATTAAACCAAGACACCCAGGGCAAGATTTCAGTGGAAAAAACTGAGCATTCATCAAGGACGGCCTGTCTAGAAACCAGGACAAAAGCATTTGTCATGCCCACTTGAAATATGATCCAATGATGATGGCCTCACATCACACCGCTGTCTGCTCTCATTGACCTCCCCGAAATTTTGAAATTGGTTTGCTGTCCCAAGCAACGAACCGGACAACCAAATCCCTGTGGAATGCACTATACGCAATGCACACGGAGTACTATAGATACCTACATGTACATGTAATCCCTGACCTTCATAATAATATGCAAAATCACGTGGCCTTGCCGTACAAAAAAAGTGTCAGTTTTCTCACTTGATGACAGGTGACTTATTTCAGGGTGTATGGACCTCATGAGTTACAAAGGCTGTACCGAATCTCAGACTCTTGCACATAAATGGGCTAAAAAGCAACCTAATCTGTATTATAATTAGATACCTGTACTAGTGTTTACTAAAGTAAATGGGACAGTTTCCGCGAAAATTGCCCCATGGTTAAAATGTTATAAAAATGCATCGCGTTTGAATCGCTATAACTTCCCAACGGATAACGCTATCGACTTCCTACTTTCAACACTTCATACTACACCATTTCACTATAAAGTGTTGAAAATAAGAAGTCGATAGCGTTATCCGTTGGGAAGTTATAGCGATTCAAACGCGATGCATTTTAATAACATTTTAACCGTGGGGCAATTTTCGCGGAAACTGTCCCAAATACTTATTAAATGTTCCATGACTTTACACAGCACTGTGCTTTATCATGCTTGCTGTATGATATCAATGTACTTGTAACGTTACTTCCAGTTGCAGAACCTACCTTTAGAGCTATATGCACAAATAAACCAAAGGAGTTCCTCTAAGCTCACCTCCACCTGAAGGGACAGGAAATGAAAAGAGAACCATTTCTCGTTTCAGAGCGTCACCCTTGCAGATGTGGCACATCCTACCTCTACAGCCAGAAAAACTCCTGATACCTGGACAAACGTTATTGTTGAAGCTATGCCATTGCCAATGGTGGGTAGGGCTCTTCTGGAGAAGGGGCAATATTTAATCAATGTGCAATGAGTGTTTGGTGTGAGGCCTGGTTGATGACCTCTGCTAACTGTGTGCTTTGTAACATGACCTTTGCACTGACATTGTACATGATGTTACTGGCAAATAGTATGCACTATACACGTGTCTTCCTAGACAAATGATGCCAGCTGCAGTGCACACCTATGGAGCACTCCTACCGTAGCACTGATAAATCTCTGCATTGAATGATGACAACAGTCGTTCAGGTAAACTTGAGCCTTAAGTATTTATTACTTGTTACGAGTTTTTGTTGTTGTGGTTCTGTATAGGATTCTAGTGACACCACTGTGTTTAGGCATGTTAGATGATTGACTTATGTGGAAGATTTTTACAACATACTTCACAGATTGCATTGTCATGTAGGTTACCAAAAAACTCTTGCAGAGGTATACTATTGGAAATTGTTTTAACAATATTATACATGTCTAGTTATATGTTTGCATCTTTTTATAGATATCAGCACCAAGAATGACTTCCATGGTCTGCAGTGCAGAGCCTGTGCCCTCATTGCAGCTCCATAAACCACAGCACAATCAAGCGCCACTACATCATAGCATAGGTGACTATTTGCATTGCTCCCACTTCGTAGTGGAGAAATGCCAAGGCAAGGGTTTTGCTCTCTGCTTTAGTAGAGGCGGCTGCAGCGGATCTTCATGTTGCAGCTTCTCTTCTTTGCATCTGTGGCAGTTATTGTAAATTAGTTCATGTAGATAGAACGACTCCTCCTAGCCTTACATTTGAGTCCCTGCAGTTCTTTGATGAGGAGGTAAGACATTGCTTCTCTACTTGCATAGCAGCTGACATTCTGGATGATCACTGGCAGAAAGCACATCTTAGCTTCAGCTTTGGAGGGCTTGGCTTTCACTCTCTATCATATCACGCATGTGCTGCATTGATTTCATCTCTGTGTTCTTTGGGTTTTGGTAGTGCTAACAATTGCCATTTATTGAGTGCCATTTCAAAGTTCAATGCCCTTGTGTCCCCTACAGATGCCATCACAGTTGAGTCTGTTTTGTCCTCTCCTATCTCCCAGCATGCCTTTATGTAAAAAGTTGGATGATCATATTTTTCAGTCAATCTTGATGACTTCCTCTCCTACTAATAAGGCTTGACTTTTTTCTGCCTCTCCTCCTCATGCTAGTTCATGAGTTTCGGTTGTCCCTTTTGTAGGGCAGGGCTTGCATCTTCATCCTGCTGAGTTTCAGATTGCAGTGATGTGGTGGCTAGATATGAACATCTCAATACAATCAGTGTACCCATTGTGCCCTGATATCACTTTTGATCCTCTAGGACATCATGCAGTGTCTTGCAGACATGGTGGTGATGTCGTTATCAGACACATTTGCCTGCAAAACATCTTCGCAGAATTCTGTCGGCGTGCTTACCTGTCTCTACAAGTGGAGGTTGGTCAAGACCTTTCAAGAGTTCACAGCAATTTCCGTCCAGCTGATGTTCTAGTTGATGCGTGGGAAAGGGTAAAACCAGCAGCTTTCGATGTCACAGTTACGTCTCCACTCACTCTTGCCACTTTGCATGATGCATCTCATTCAGCTGGTGTTGCAGCGGACACAGCTGAGTGCCGGAAGCAGTCTTCCAATGACCCAAAATGTCAGGAGCTAGGGTGATTATGTGTTCCCCTTGCAGTAGAGTTATGGGAACTGGGGCAAAGAGGCCCAGAATACCTTCGCAAGACTAGCCTTCATTCTCTCAAGCTCCCAGCACTGCCCAAAGGCTAAGGTTATGTCTGAGATATCTCTCTAGTGAGGTCGGTAGCTAGGGCCATCCTGAGTAGACGAAGTGTTCCAGGTTAAACATTATTAATAGTAGTTGTTTAGAGTTGAACTGTAGCTCCTAGGTGTTTAGTATGATATTGATAATGCTGCTGTATATTCTGTGTATGCTCTATTCAATAAATATAAGTAATAAAAAAACAATACTAATAATAATAATTAAATGGGATCATTTCGCAAAACATTTTAAAGCACATGGCCGTGAAAGGGACCTAACGGATGTTTTTTTCAAGATTTCATTTTTTTAGATACATGTATTCTAGAAGTCTGAAATGTGCTTCTTATGCACTGAGAATCGGAGTATCCATCATGGAGTTGTAAGGCTCTGAATTTTTAATTAGCCATACATTTCAATGCAAGCGTTACGCTTACTAGAAATTTATTTAATGTATCAATTACATGCAGGTCCCTTTTCTCGGAAACGATCCCATATATTATAAAATTTCCAGTACGCGCAATATAAATGTATAAACAAAATGTATAGCGAATTAAAAATTAATACAACCCCACGACAGATACTCCGATTCTCAGTAAGAAGCAATGTGTAGAGGACATTAATTTTATAAAAAAATTTGAAATCTTAAAAAACGGTCTCTTTTCGCGGAAACGATATACAAACGTAGCAGGACCTCCTAAAATGGATGCAGAAGTTCCAAGTTACGACTAACTGTAATTTGTCATCAATACAAAGTAATCACGTGAACTGGCATAATTATACATATAAATATACGCACTCTGCTCCAAAATGGATTGATTGCAGAATAGCTTTTAATTTTTGAGATTCCATCGGCCGCTTTTATTTGTACCTCGTTTCATGGCGTTGGAAAATCCCGACATTGGTGCGCTGAATATAGGAAAATTCCTGGTACTGGTGTTGACGCTGGGACCACTCCATTGTATTTCCGCCAATTCATCCGTAACGTCTACAGCCTTGTTTGAGAAGAGGGATCCCTGTATGGCTGCAGATCTCTGGGCTGACGCTTTGTGTTTGGTAGGTATAGGTTTTGAGCGAATGACTGCAGCACCGTCTTTAGCAGCTGGTGTTGGGAACGAGAACATAGAAATGTCTTCATCAGACACATCCAACGAGAACAGATCATCTTCTTCTTGATTCGTAGTAGGCACAAAAGGCTGGATAGTTTGTGTTTGGAGATTTTCACGCACATATGATGAATCGCTTTGGTTGCTGGGTGTAGAATCTGGAAGCATCGGTAATATCCCTGGACTAATCATAGCACACATTTGAGAAACGGATTCAGGTATTGCGGTACCTTCCAATTGGTGCGATAGAAATGGGAAATATTTGTCATCCGATGTCATCTCCATTATGTTACTCTTTGTCAGTGAAGTATCAATTTTACTGGAATTAGGAACTTGTTTAATTTTCTCTGTTGCCATTGTCGCAGTCATGCAGTTGTCGTCAGACGTGATGAGTTTGCATTCTACGTCTTCAATGGTACTCAAATGCTTGTGCGGTGCATTCAGTTTCGTTTGCTGGGTTGTGGAAAGGAGTGAAGTATTTGCGACGGCCACTGGAGTGGATTTTTCAAACAGTTGTGATTGGTTAGTGTCTGCCATATCAACTAACGTAGTCACTAAATCGGGTGATCTGTTACCTTTGCCATAATGATGTGTGTTTCGTTCATTCTGAGGCAGCAATTTTGGCTTTTTGTTTCCCTCATTACATTTTGCATTCCATGTTTGAGCCATGCTAGCAACATTGCCAGTCTGTGATTGAAAAGTATCTGTCACTTTTCCCAAAATGGGATCTGCTGACAAAGCTTTGCTTTCCAGCAGCTTGGGTTGAATTTCCTGTTTGGAGTAATAATGTTGAGACCTGTCATTGCTCTCATTGGGTGGTTCTTGGAGATCAGCTAAAGCTGCAGTATTATCATTAATTGATGTTAAATGCACTCCATTAACAGATCTCGTTTGTGATGAAGGGATTTGATTTTGCTGCAATTCTGTCTTATTGTTTCTTAGTGCACTCCATATTTGTGCCATTCCTGCAACTTCAAATTGGAAGTCCCTATGGTCCTTATCAGGAGTGAACTTTCTTTCCATTGGCTCATCACTGGATGTAGTTGAGGATAGTGCTTTGTCTTTTGTAGCTGCTTCCTGTAGATGAAGGACATTTGAATCCGTGTTTTTGTCATTGTTAGATCGTCCATTTTGCTCAACCAGCAACTCAGGTTCATTAACTGCTCCAAATAGCATGGATGCAATTTCCTTTTGTGACAATGGAATGTTAATTTTTATGATTGTAGATGCTCCGTGGTCATTACTTGTATCTATTTTTTCAACACCTGTGTTTATCAATTGTTCAGTTTGGTCACCAGAGAATTCATTAAGAAATAGTGGAGTGGCCACTTCTTCTGCAGTTGTTAATCTTCCTTTATCAGACAATTCTGAATCATCCATATCTTCCTTTTGATATGCAGCATTCAATGGTGTGGTTGTGATAGACAGGAATGAATCAAGATCATCCTTCACAAAATCCTCAATGTCTTCAGGTGTTAAATTTGACAACATGCTCACTTCTGTTGGAACTGGACTTAGGAGTGCCTGTACTTTTTTTATCTTCTTATACTTAGCATTGCTGCAAATAAAACAATTTCAGAGTTACCAATTGTATACAGCATGCAGGCAATTATGTCCTTACCGTTCTCTCCTGCGTCTTGCCATTTTCAGCCCAACCAGCATCAAATTATAGCAACACAGAATCAGTGCACCCCCTGCTACAGCAACACCTACTTGGAATCCAAATGAGACAAATATTGATTGGCTGCTGCTCGAACTAGGGCAGCCTTTGGTATCTAATGAAGGTATTTGGTATCTGCAGAATGACTTGTCAACTTCTAGCATGTTTATGGCCAAATAATTAGATTGGTTCAGCCAAGCAAGCAAATATTTTATTTGATTTGTTGAAACTGAACCCAATAGCAGTATGCTGATATTGTCATAGCAGGACACCTGAGATAATGCTATGGTGAAACTGCAGTTGCATGATGTGGTGACATAGTGTTCAACAGCCACTGTCAAATTATTAGTAAAGCTTTGGCCCTGTGTACAGTAAGAAAATAATGCATGCATATAAAACATATCTATTATGTCAAAGTGTAGTTATACAGAATTCACCTTGCTACAATCTGAAGTACCAATCAGTCTCAGCTGAAAATATGAATATGTCATCAATGAAGTGTTAATGATTGGTGGTGTAGGGCTCTTGGTCAATGTAACTGCTGCAATTGAAAAACAATGTGGGAGAAAAATAAATACACTTGGTTTTTAATTCAATGGAATTCCTACAACACCAAGCATATTAAAAGCTGAGGGTAAGCGAGATGGTGTAATTTGACAATGGAATCAGGAGGAAGGTGAAAGTGTGTGTTTTTGCTATACTAAAATCTATGGTGCCTTCAGCATTACACTACTCTCTCTCTAATCTGAATGCGTGCTTGCTTCACAAGCAAGGTTAACATTGTTAGGGATTAAAACATTTATAAACAAAATATAACACAACTTGGTGTTAGATTTGTCATTAAAAAAATACAACCTGTATTTCATTGAAGTTTTGATATTTCCTGTGTTAACAGTTGTAAGTCTCACATGAATGTTGCTACATTACATCCAATGAATAGTTTAAATATTTGGCAGTATTCAGTAGAGGCAATTTAATCTATTCATCCTTTCTAAGACTGTTACCCGTTTGTGTACTGGCTAGAGTGTTTACCTATTAGAATTCTTGTTTAGATGTCTACACATGTGCAGATGGTTTAGAAATAACAGCATAGTTTATTATTTCATTTACTTCTGAGACAAATAAAGTGTATACACTAAAGAACTTGATTATATCCTTTACTATCGCCTAATTTGTGAGGTTTTGAATTTGATAGTAATAAATAGAACAAAATACATACATATTGAACCTGATTTTAGTCATGGTGATCATTGTTCCTGCATAGGACATCCAAATCAATTTTAGGATTAGCATTAATTCTTTAGCAAGTTTGCAAGTGAATATGTCACTGTTTAGAAAAAATTGAAATCCATATCATTTGGAGTTGTTTGTAAAATAATTCATCGGCATAAATAGATAATGATTGTGCCATGTATATATAGGAACGTTCTATGAGAAAATGACCCTTGTGGAGTTTTCAAATTTATTAGGTACTAAAACCCTCTACAAAACCGCTCTTATGTACTTAAAGTTGGACTATCCGTCATGAAGTAATAAAGCACTGAATTTTTAATTAGGTATACATTTCAGGGGCAATGGTCAAAATCCATTGCTTTTTCTGAAAATTTTACAACTATATATAGTTGTAAAATTTACAGAACAAGCAATGAAGTTGACTGCTGCCATTGAAATGTACGTCTAATTAAAAATTCAGTGCTTTATTACTTCACAACGGATAGTCCAAATTTAAGTACGTTAGAGTAGTACCTAGTAGAAAACTAATAAATTTGAAAACTTGAAAAAAATCAACAAGGGTCATTTTCCCATAGAACGTTCCAATTATATATATAACTCAATTTTTTTTCTTTCTAATCATAATATAATTTGCAAAATGAAATGGGCTGTATGGTTTTATGATTTATGCACAACACTTTTACCTTGCAAAGATAGAGGAGATGTTACTATGGATGCAGATGCAGAGAAATATGGAGTAGACCTTAATTCCACAGACATTGTAAGTAAAGACAAAAAATCGGTAGATAGCAATGTTGGTGTTAAGGTTGATGTCGATTTTGACGTATAAAATGGCGATTTAGAGGTAAATAATGTTGAACTTGCTATAAGAACTGTTGTAGAAGTGGTTACAAATATTGGTGCAGATATTGATTTTAAACTTGAACTTATTGTTGCAATTATTAAAGAAGTCAAATTTATTGTTGGGAGAAGTGTAGAAGATACTGATGCTGATGTAGAATTGAGAGGACCCTTTGATGTAGAACTGGAAACTAATGTAGATGTAGAAATGGATGAACCTACTGTAAAGGCAGTTGGTTTAGTTATAAGTATGGATGTTGAAATGGATATGAGTGGAGAGATTGGTTGTACTGTCAGTGTCCAAGTTAACACAGATGAGGTGTAAGTAGACCCTAGTATTAGTGCAGACGTTGAAACAAATATTGTAGGTGTCGATACAACCATGGATGTTGAAATGGACACAAATGGTTGTGTAGATGTAGATAGATATGTTGTTTTAGTAGTAGATACAAATTTTGGTGTTGAAGTTGATACAATTGTTGGTGTTGATGTAGACACTAGTGTTGGAATCAAAGTGGATACAAACAGTGGTGTAGAAGTCGACAATAAATTAGTTGTAGTGAATACCAACTTAGGTGTAGATAGGGAAACAAATGTTGCTATAGAAGTCGATACAAATGTTGGAGTTGAAGTTGATACAACCGTAGAGGTTGAAGTAGACACTAGTGTTGAGGTCAAAGTCAATACTAACATTTGAGTAGAAGTCCGCAATAAATTAGTTACTAAAGTAGATACCAGCATTGGTGTAGATGTGGATGCAATTGTTGCTGTAGATGTGGATACAAATGGTGAAGTAGAGGTTACAAATATTGGTGTTGAAGTCGACATTAAATTAGCTGTTGAAGTGAATACTAACTTTGGTGTGGAAGCTGATACAAATGTTGGTGTAGAAGTGGATACAAATTTTGGTGTAGAAGTGGACACTGCTGTTGGTGTAGAAGTGGACACTACTGTTGGTGTCAAAATAAATACTGTAGAAGTGGATACAAATGTTGGTGTAGAAGTAGATACAAATGTTGGTGTAGAAGTGGATACAAATGTTGGTGTAGAAATAGATACAAATGTTGGTGTAGAAGTGGATACAAATGTTGGTGTAGAAGTGGATACAAATGTTGGTGTAGAAGTGGATACAAATGCTGGTGCAGAAGTAGGCACTACTGTTGGTGTAGAAGTGGATACAAATGTTGGTGTAGAAGTTGACACTACTTTTGGTGTCGAAATAGATACTGTAGCAGTGGATACAAATGTTGGTGCAGAAGTAGATACAAATGTTGATGAAGAAGTGGATACAAATATTGGTGTAGAAGTGGATAAAAATGTTTGTGTAGAAGTAGGCACTACTGTTGATGTAGAAGTGGATACAAATGTTGGTGTAGAAGTGGACACTACTTTTGGTGTCGAAATAGATACTGTAGAAGTGGATACAAATGTTGGTGCAGAAAATGTTGGTGTAGAAGTGGATACAAATATTGGTGTAGAAGTGGATACAAATGTTGGTGTAGAAGTGGACACTACTGTTGGTGTAGAAGTGGACACAAATGTTGGTGTAGAAGTAGACACTACTGTTGGTTTAGAAGTGGATACAAATGTTGGTGTAGAAGTGGACATTACTGTTGGTGTAGAAGTGGACACAAATGTTGGTGTAGAAGTAGGCACTACTGTTGGTGTAGAAGTGGACACAAATGTTGGTGTAGAAGTAGACACTACCGTTGGTTTAGAAGTGGATACAAATGTTGGTGTAGAAGTGGACACTACTGTTGGTGTAGAAGTGGACACAAATGTTGGTGTAGAAGTGGACATTACTGTTGGTGTAGAAGTGGACACAAATGTTGGTGTTGAAGTGGACACTACTGTTGGTGTAGAAGTGGATACAAATGTTGGTGAAGAACTGGACACTACTTTTGGTGTAGAAGTAGATACAAATGCTGGTGTAGAAGTGGACACTACTGTTAGTGTAGAAGAAGATACAAATGTTGGTGTAGAAGTGGACACTACTTTTGGTGTAGAAGTAGATACAAATGTTGGTGTAGAAGTGGACACTACTGTTAGTATAGAAGTGGATACAAATGTTGGAGTAGAAGTGGATACAAATGTTGGTGTAGAAGTGGACACTACTTTTGGTGTCGAAATAGATATTGTAAAAGTCGATGCAGAAGTTGGTGTAGAAGTGGATACAAATGTTGGTGTAGAAGTGGAAACTACTTTTGGTGTCGAAATAGATATTGTAGAAGTTGATACAAAAGTTGGTGTAGAAGTGGATACAAATGTTTTTATAGAAGTGGACACTACTTTTGATGTTGAAATGGATGTTGTAGCAATTGATACAATTGTTGGTGTAGAAGTGGATACAAATGTTGGTGTAGAAGTGGACACTAATTTTGGTGTCGAAATGGATATTGCAGCAGTCGATACAATTGTTGGTGTAGAAGTGGACACTACTTTTGGTGTCGAAATAGATATTGTAGCAGTTGATACAATTGTTGGTGTAGAAGTGGATACAAATGTTGGTGTAGAAGTGGACACTACTTTTGGTGTCGAATTAGATATTGTAGCAGTTGATACAATTGTTGGTCTAGAAGTGGATAAAAATGTTAGTGTAGTGTAGTTTGGTATAGAAGTTGAAACCGCTTTTGGTGTAGAAGTGGAAACAGATGGTGTAGAAGTGGGTGCAACAGTTGGTATAGAAGTAGATACCAACTTTTGTGTAGAAGTAAACACAAATGTTGGCATAGGAATGATTGTTGTAGAAGTAGATAAAAACGTTAATGTTGAAGTTGATGTAATAACCTTTGGTGTCGAAGTTGACATTAACGTGGTTGCTGTGGTAGACACTAGTGTAGATGTTGAGGAGGATACAATTTTTGATGTAGCAGAGGACACAAGCATTTGTGTTGAAGTGGTTGATATTGAAGTGAACAGTGTCGTCAATGTCAAAGTGGATGTAATGGTTCGTGTTGAAGTGGACACTATGGTTGGTGTAGATGTTGATGTAGTAGATGTCACAGTGACTGCAGTGTACAAGTTAATATGTTACATGTAGTTCGTTGTGAATTTTGATGCTAATTTAATATATATCACATGGTTCAGTAAGAATTATTTCATGATTATAGGGATATTCAACACATGGTTATGGCCAGAATAAAATTGCATAAATATTAATGTCACTGACATTTATCTACAGAAAAGAATTGTATAGCATATAATTTTTTATTTTCATCATATTAGACCTGAAAATCTAGGAGATTTTCATTTATAGGACTGTACATGACCACTTGTATGTACTTGCACAACACATCATAGATCGTGCAGTACATGCATCTACTAGTGGGGGTAACCCGCTAACAATTATTGAGCAGTAAAAGTCACACTAAGGATAATGTACCCAAAAATACCTTCAGAGATTAACAGGAGAAATCATTATAATCATCAGTGCAATGTGACATCATTTCTAGAGGCAAACTCAGTGGTAACATCGTCCACTGCAATAACTGCTGTTTTGATATATCATTGGAGTAGCTTGATTTCATTAGTGTAGCTCGATTGTTGAATCTAACTTGATTCATTTCTGAACGAAGCCAGGTTTTCAGGAGACAAGCGATCAAGAATGATCTTTCACTAACTTTGCATGCATTAGTAGCCGGATTGTCCAAAATCAATCTCCGACTTTATCACCTGGACGAAGCCATTGGAAAGCACAGTGTACACCATCAGATCATTAATGTATCAGAGAGCTCAGTTGGACGAAGGGCATGCATTGACATTGTCACCTCTGCATGCAACAATTTAATTAGCAGTAATCACACTATGCTAACGGGAAAATGCCATTACTTTGGCAATTATGTATGCCAATAGTTCGTCGGCTACAAGAGATTTTTTTGTATGCAAACTACCACAGTGATTAACCACAATTCTTCATGGCAATTAACCCACTCTTCATTTGAGGGTAATGTTTTCCCTGGTTTTTCACTGTCGCAAAAGCCAGAATTCTCAGCTCAGCACAAGGCTGAAGTGTTAATAGCTCAATGCTGGCCTGAGGGTGAGGGTAAAATGTTGATGCGTAGAAAATAAAGGGCCATACCATGTCTTGTTGCACAGAATGATGAAGGACTTATGCAGCTATCTGAGTAGGGCAAGCACATGCACACAACGCACACACCAAGCGCGCAGGAAAAAAGGAAAGGGCGGGGAAGGGTATGGGGTCTGTGAGCGTAGCCCCAAGAAAATTATTACGCCCGCTATTCCTTATTTTGAAACCTTGATTAATACCTGAAAAGATTATGCCCAACACTTTGATATACTCAGTACTAAATCCACATAAAAGTTATTATAAGAATTGTAGTTTTCTTGGGTGCTGACTTGCATCAGAGATAATGCTTGCATGCCGATCAACAGCCCTCTTCTAAATCTATTGTGATGCTTTGATGTACGTGTAATAATAAGGTTTGACTATTCTGATCCCGTCATTGTCGTCCTCAAAGAAAGGCTTTAGTCGACGTAAAGCTGAAAGTGTACGTTCAGTCTCACAGCATTATACTCAACAGACTCATTTAGGGCTTCTACAGGGCTCATGAATACTGACGATTCGAATTCATCGTCACCTAGATAACTTTACTTTCCTACTTGTGAGAATTCCTCGTTGGTATCACGTGTCGATTGAGTTCTCCTGACAAGTAAAAACAAAATAATAAATAAATAAATAAATAAAAACCAAGATCTAGTCGCTTGCTTTTGACTCCTTTCGGGAGGGTTCCTCCATAATGTATGTGGTATTTCATTAAGTGTAAGCACGTTGGCTCGCGCAATATTGTAGAGGCTCAAAGCTAGCACTCACAATAACTTGCACAAACCCATGACCTTACATGTATATGCAGATACACAAATGCACCTATTCCGCTTGGCTCCTACACAATGCACAAAGAATGCAAGATGTCTTCTGTAACTATTTAGCACCTAATTGGCTCTCATTACGTAAGGACTGGTTCTCAGTCCTTCACACAAGGGTATACAGTACGCGTTATAATTGAACACCAATGTCTGCAAGTAACATGTAAAACGCATAGGTCTGCTGTCCGAAGGGGCGTGGATGGTAGGAAAGGGGGGGGGGGCTATAGCCCCCAGCCCCCCCCCCCCCCCTGGTCCGCCCTTACACACACACACACACGTACGCACACACACATACACACACACACACACACACACACACACACACACACACGGACGCACGCAAGCATGCGTTCATTATAACAGGCGGGGTCGCGGGGTCATTTGGAGCGGTCTGGGAACTAAAACTACAACATTACCTATAGATTTTTGCAAGTTCTAGAGTCATTTATAGAATAAATCCATGCGAGTCCACAACTTAGTCACGGGAGGAAGGCTTTTGAATCAAACGATCGACCCGCTAAGTTTGCATGGCGTTTCAAGATGCCTCAACGACGAAAGATGAGAACATGCAAGCACCATATACTTTCATCCAAAGGGTAGTTCTACATTTTTACTAACAAAATCCATTAGCGACAACTGTTTTTTCCCCAGCAGTTCACACTTTTTGCCCGTACCGTACTGGCATAAATCTTTCGTGGAACGCGCTTAATTGTTAAAAATGTAATTTCAGCGGCAGGGCGCCACGCTCTGCGACGCCCTTTGTGATTCCTCGTACATTTGTTCCATTCAAACCCTTTCCCTCCCCTCCCCCCCCCCCCCCCCCCCCAACCTCTGGCAAGCAATATATATAAGAAATGCGCATATAAACCGAGTAGCAAGGGTAGCAAGATACGTTACATCCCATAGAATCGGACCAAATGTTTCACCCATCTCGACGCCCTTAGCTGTAGTGCGTGTATTGATGCAGCTTGGCTACTTACCTGCAGCACTGGTACAGCGACAGCAGAGTGCCAAGCACAGGAAGAGGCGAGCCCAGCGCATTCTGTGACCATGCACGAGAATGGATACAAAGTATGTGATTGTCATGTGTTTATACACGGTGTTGGGACTAAACAAGATTAGTTGGCTAATTAATTGCAACTTGCTTTTTTTTTTCACGTTACATTACGGTTCTTGAGCATTATCAATCTAAGCAAACCCTTACCTCTTGCGCCTACAAGACAAGAATAGATGAATAAATGGAGAAACCTTGTGACAATCCTTCTTCGGGTTATGTGAATAAAAACTTGAAACATGAATATTGCACGCGCTTGCATAGCATGTAGGCATGAACGCTGCATCTGCGCGTGAATATGTGCATTTGATGTACTTCCATACTTACAGTATACGACCGTGCATGAACAATTTACTGAAACTCATGTATAGCGTAATTGCTGCAGGTACGCGCTAATAACAATTTTGTGAGCCTAAGGTCAGAGGCTCTGCATAGACACAAGTATGTATGTTATTGGAATTTGAATACAATTCTTATTAGCAGTATCAAGCATGTTGTGCACTACCTTCCTGCTGACTATTTTCATTTTTACACTGGTCACCTATGTGCATAAGGATTGTAATATTGTACCGAATTGATAGTTTCTTCACATGATTTGCTATACACCATTTCCATTACGCTTTTTAATGAGTTAGTGCCAGCAGCTGATTCCATCACTGAAGAGCTATTAGCCACCTCTAACCTGCGCCAGCACACTTTGTCTAGCAAAATTGAAGATCAGCAATTTCGGCAGCTGTTTGATCTCTCCTCTCTGGCCCATAGAGCTCGCTTATTATCAGTCTCATCACGTCATGCTGCTTCTTGGCTTACTGTTATCCCCTCTCCAGGCCTTATCCGCACCTAGAGCCTAATGAATTTCAGGTCGCCATCAAGTGGTGGCTTGGTATGGATGTTTCATTTGACTCATGCTGTCCATATTGTCCTAACCACAGGCTGGACCCGCTTGGTCACCATGCATTGACGTGCAAACACGGAGGTGATGTCGTCTTGCGTCACAACAGCCTTCGTGATGTTTTTGTGGAGTCCTGTCATAGGGCTTGCTTAGGAGGTCAGGTCGAAGTTGGAAGTGGTCTTGGTCTTGACAGGCTGCACTCTCGTCCTGCTGACGTACTTGTCAACAACTGGCACCTTGGCAAACCTGCTGCTTTTGACCTCACTATCACTTCACCGCTTAACCCAATCACTTTGACTGAAGCGGGGGTGAGGTGTGGGTCTTCTGCTCTGTTTGCTGAGGCGAGAAAGCATAATGCCAATGACTCAAAGTGTGCTGAGCTTGGATGGGTGTGCATTCCTCTAGCTGTGGAGTCATATGGATGCTGGGGCACAGAAGCACAACAATCCTTCTCGCGTCTTGCGGCTCGTCTAGCCATCCAAATGGGATGTAGTAAATCTTATAGGCTACCACCATCGTGTACCAGAGGCTAAGCCTTTTGCTCGTGAGAGCCAACGCTAGAGCCTTGCTCTCCCATGCAAGGTTTCGGCAGTCGGAGGAGGGGGGTTGAGGTGTGTGGGTGTGGGGTGGTTGTACGTTGCTGTTGTGACTTTGATTTTGTTGGTGTGCTGTTCGGTGTATGCAATTATCATCTTTTAAATAATAATAATGATAATAAATTAATACAAAATATACAATAAATAATGTGGAAATACGATCACAGGCATGATTTTTAGCATTTCACTGTTTGAACTTAAATCGACCACTCTTTGGAGCAGCTGAAAACACTGAAAAATGTGACTTCGATAGAGGAAAATTCCAGCTCTTTTTGTTGTTTGAAGCAACGCCGAATCTAGGGCTGTCATAATCAAAAGTCGCCAATTCGCCTTCCACGTCACCAATCTTGTGTGAGAAGCTGATTTCTCTAGCCTGAGCGTCGGGCAGATCTGCTTCGGTAAACACCATTGTGGCCCCTCCGGATAGAGACGTTTTTAGCTTTCCTTTTTTGGAAGATACACGATCTGTAGAACCAATGGGTGCAGCACCTTTCTTAGCTGTTGTAGGCATCGAGAACATAGTAATGTCGTCGTCTGTTGGATTAAACAAATCATCGTCTTCGTTCGCGATATGTAATGAACTTATAGCTGAATCAGTTTTAGTCCCAAATGGATTGCGTTGCGTGTAAGAAATTAGTGAGTTACGCATCTGATATGGTTTTGTACTAAATGTGACATTGATCTTAGAAGGGCATTCACATGTGGCGGTACCTTGCATTCGGTGAGGTAAAGATTCATCAATTTGCATTTCGATATTGTTCGTTTGAGGAGTGCATGTGTAGCAGTGGCCAAAGGATATATAGTAACACGTGTACAGACTGACTAAGAACACAAAAAGAGAGTATTTATACATACAAGTGCGCACACGATGTCACATGCAAATGTTCTGGCAAGTTCGAGCCCATCTGGCGCATGCGTGCACATGCGCAAAGAGATATTTGCATTACACTGCTCCCTCTCTTTTAGTGTTCCACGTAGGCTCCATAGCGATCCGGAGGGTGTCTGTTTCGTACTGGGTACCGTGGTTGAATGTTAATTTCTTGCGGTGGAGGGGGGGCAGCGTCCGTGGCTGGTTCTTCTGCCACTGGCTCGTCATCATAGCTGTCCAGCAGCTCTACATATTTTCCTGTTGGTTGACGATCAATTTGAGTCTCGGGCGTTGTAGGCGGTCTACTATTTTGTCGATCCTCAGCGGTAGAAGCTACACATGGTTTCAGCCTGTCGAAGTGAACAATTTGAGTTTTCTTTCGACCCTGAAGGCTTTTGATTTTGTAATTGCTTTCGCCCAGGCGTTCAACAACTTTCAGTGGCCCTTTCCAGGGGTGGTGTAGCTTCCTGGATCGTCCGCGAGGGACTGCTGGTGAATGAAGCCATACCAAATCACCGGGGCTGAACGGTTTCCCGTGGACTCTCTCATCGTATAGCGCCTTTTGTCTTTTATGTTCAGCTTGGCATTTTTTTCTCACTAGCTTGTATGCTTCTTGCAACCCCTCCTTCAACTTCTGCGCAAAACCTGCTGCGGTATCCGGCTCTGTCCGGTTAGTTCCATACATAAGATCGATCGGTAGTTTGACTTGGCGACCAAACATCAGAAAGAACGGGCTAAAACCTGTAGTGGAATGAATGCTCGAATTATACGCCAGGCAGAGCTTACGAATGTGGTGCTGCCAATCGGCCTGGTGGTTGTCAATTGTTGTGGCTAGCATGTCTAACAGAGTTCTATTAAAGCGCTCCACCATCCCGTTGCATTGGGGGTGGTATGGCGTAGTATGCGTTTTTCTGATCTGCAGAAGCACGCATATTTCTTTTACCAACTCTGACTCGAACTGACGTCCTTGATCACTGTGAAGTTGTTCGGGGGGAGAGAAACGGCAGAACATTTCATCTACAAGTTTTTTGGCTACAGTTGTGGCTTCTTGATTAGGTATTCCATACACTTCTACCCACCGAGTAAAGCAATCTGAGGCTACCAGAACATACTTGCAGCCATCCTCGGTCTCAGGAAGGGGTCCCATGATATCAACACACACTATTTGCATCGGATACCCAGCTCGTAATGATTGTAGGGGCGCCTTTCTTTTCGGAGCAACTGTCTTCCTTGTTGTACAACGAATGCAGGTTCTGCACCAATCTTTGACTGCTTCGGTACATCCTGGCCAGTAAAAACGCTCTTTGAGTTTGTTTAGCATTTTTTCTTCATCCTGCCGACTACGCCAATGTAACAGTGGCCAAAGGATATATAGTAACACGTGTACAGACTGACTAAGAACACAAAAAGAGAGTATTTATACATACAAGTGCGCACACGATGTCACATGCAAATGTTCTGGCAAGTTCGAGCCCATCTGGCGCATGCGTGCACATGCGCAAAGAGATATTTGCATTACACATGTATCGAGATTTGCTTCGTCGATGTTAGAAGGGCTATTGCACGCCACCGCTGTATCCTCACGTGTCAGCTGAGTAAAAATTATGGCTTCTTCGCGTGAGGCGTATTCTTTGGTTGCATTGCATATGGAGTTACTCGCAGTCGTTGAGTCATGGAACGAAGAATCAGGAACATACAACGGGTGACATTTTTTTAGTAACGGGTGCGGTTTGTTATCCATTGGTGGGTCCTGAGGGAGCGTTGAGGTTCCATTATACGATGATTGTTTTCGTGAACTGTCATAACCTTGAGCTTCTGGTCCAGTAGGTGCATTGGCTTGGTTCGGTGATTCTGAGCGACGTTGCTTCCCTTCTTGAGATGGTGGTTTTGCTGTGTTGCTGTCATAGCTGACTTGCCCATTAAATTTTAAATCATCATGATCAGTTGACCTGAAGCTATGCTCCATTTGATTGGATAGAATCTCGGTTTTATTGTTAAAATATACATCCGCACTTTGCTCAATAAACGTACCAAGTTCATCGGTACCCTTCTCTTGTGGTGAGGAGAAATCTTCTTGCTGCAGCATGCAGCTTGTGTTTATAGAATTTCCATGATCATTGCTTGTGTTTGTTCTCAAAACAGTTATATTCTTTGGTTGCTCAATCGCATCAGCTAAAGACTGATTAAGAGCTAGTGGGACTATTACATCTTTATGATCAGCTTCAGGAGAAGTCAGTTCTTTATAGCTACTTGGATTTTGATACAATTCATTATGATATATTATTGTCTGCGGTGCTGTAAAAGTAAAGAAAGGTTCATAATCACTACCAGTATCAAAATATTGACCCACTTCGGTCAGATAGTTTTCATCTGAATCATTCATTGCAGATGATGCATCATCTATATTGGATATGAAAGTGTCACATGTTGCTTTGAATTTTGTCTGATGATCTTGATCATTTGAATGATGGGGCAAGATAGCAACTGCAAATGCAGTGGATTCTTCCAGTGAACATGGTTCTTTAGCCATATATACACTCTGAAAAGGGATTGAATCTGCATCAAGGAATGAATTTGTACTTAAAGCATCATATGCCTGAGCATCTGGCATTGTTGGTGTGCTTTTTTGATTCTTGGTATACAAAATACCGTCATTATCCTTTTGAGCACTCCACTGTTTTGGCCAATCAGCTACTTGGTTGTGCATAATTGATGAAGAATTGTTTTGCCTGACTGGTATTA
Organism: Ephydatia muelleri; assembly: GCA_013339895.1. Lineage (NCBI taxonomy): Eukaryota > Metazoa > Porifera > Demospongiae > Spongillida > Spongillidae > Ephydatia > Ephydatia muelleri. The sequence continues at coordinate 11,714,142 of JABACO010000006.1, forward strand.
ACTTATGTGATGAAATGTGTTCTGATTTATTTGATTGATTTTCTAGTTGCAAAGAAACTATCTGGGGTTCAATGTTAGAAGGACACAGTCCTTGATGTACGCCCTCTATGTCTACTTTCAGATGTGATAAAGAATTCAATCCTTCAATCATTTCATTGTTATAGTTTGTGACTTCCTCAATCAGTGCTAATGGGACTTCTGATATCACCACTGAGTTACTTGTGATTGTAGAACCTTCATGACCACTACATATATCTTTGTTAACAACTCTTATGTTTGTACATGTAGTTTGTTCAACTTGGTCATGAGAGACTTCGGTAGAAATCACTAAAGTTTTACTCTCTTCAATAGACATTACTGTTCCTTTATTACTAGTCTCAGAATTTTTCAGCTCATCACGTGTATTTGGATGTTGATATAATTCGTTTTGGTATATTGTTGTCTGGAGTGTTGTAAAGGGATAGAATGGTTCCAAGTCAGCATCACTATGCATATCACAATCTTCAGAATCAGTAACTGCATCACTTATTCCAAAATGTTTGTCACTGAGACATGTATGCTGTGGTAGTTCATTTTTCTTGTATTTAGCTTTCCTGTCAAGAAATTTACAGTGTAAGCAATAACTACTGTCCACATTTGTATACATGTATTCTTAGGCACATTCTTCCCTTAATGCTATTGATAGAACAAAACACAATTATTTGAACTTACTTTTCCTTCCTTCTTCTTGAGAGCTTTAACCCGAATAGAATTATATTAAATGAGCATAGAGTCAGTGCAGCCCCTCCTGCTGCCATACCCACATAAAATTCAAAGGTGTTGAATATTGAAGGGGTGCTGGTTATACTGGAGCAGCCTTTATCACTTAAGGAAGGTATCTGATATTTGCAAAATGACTTGTCAACTGTAAGCATATTGATTGCTAAATAATTAGATTGGTTCAGCCAATCAAGTAAATATTTGATTTCATCAGATGGCATTGAACCTACAACTAGAATACTCATATTGTTATAACAGAATATCTGAGATGACAATATAGTAAGACTGCAATTGCAGGATGAAGTGATAGATTTCTCAATTGCTGTTGTCACATTTTTAATGAAGTTTTGACCCTGTGCATAATAAAATATACTTCACAGATGCAGTTAATGAAACTCCTTACTCACTTGTTTGCAATCTGAAATACCAATTAGCCGCAGTTGAAAATACTTTGTAACTGGCGTGTTGGTTATGAAAGTCAATGATGTTTCTATAACAGTAGGATGATAAATGACCATATGCATAATGGGTGCAACCACAATTGCCAATCACCAAGTTGCAGGTTAAAATGAACTATTTACAACATTAAGACAAACTTAATAAAAATCTATCCATGTAATAGTCAAATAAAAATGTCTGACATTAATTAAAAACTTTTTTTAAGCTTATGCACAATGCATTCTTTTATTGTTAATGAACTGTGGCATTTAATTTAACTTTCAATCTAGACTCATTTATTACACTTTAATTCCTCCTATAATCCTTTCTTTCAGTTGGATAATGCAAGAGAGAAATACGAATCTCAAAACTTCTGATCTCTTTTTTTTAATACTAATGAAGGCAATTTGGTTATACACATATATATCAATACCTTTCCATAACATTATCCATCGTGGTACAAAACACTGCATGTATATAGAATGATTGGTTGAGCATTTTGTATGGATCTAAAACATCTATAACCATATAAATCTGAAATACATTACTCAGAAAATATTAGTAAAAAATTTCCCTTTATAATTATGTTAATTAGTACCTTTTAGGTGTGCAATATTCTTTAGATCGTTCCAAACCAGGGTTCAGTTATTTACTACTAACAAATTTACACTTTGAGCTGTCCAAACTTGTAAGCTGTGTAATTAAATTTATGATCTGTAGCTTAAATGCTATGCCATGCATCATTTCCAGAATTTTATTGTACCCAATTTGTGCCTTTATGATGTAAAAAAAATATCTGGTTCACATAAATGCATATGAATCTAATTTTACCTTTCATGGATGAAGCAGTAGATATTATTCTTGATGCAGATGGAAAGGAATGAATAAATATGAGGATGGAAGTTGTTCCAAATGTTGATATCGATTCAAATGTTGATATAGAAGTCAATTTCAATATTGATGTAGAAGGTGATGTCAACATTGATGTATGCACTGCAAGAAATTTTGATGTTGATGCTGATTCAAATGTTGATGTAGAAGTGGATACAAATGTCGGTGTAGAACTGGATACAAATGTTAGTGTAGAAGTGGATTCAAATGTTGGTGTAGAAGTGGGTACAAATGTTGGTGTAGAACTGGGTACAAATGTTGGTGTAGAAGTGAATTCATATGTTGGTGTAGAAGTGGATTCAAATGGTGTAGAACTGGATGTAAATGTTGGTGTAGAAATGAATTCATATGTTGGTGTAGAACTGGATACAAATGTTAATGTAGAAGTGGATTCAAATGTTGGTGTAGAAGTGGGTACAAACGTTGGTGTAGAACTGGGTACAAATGTTGGTGTAGAAGTGAATTCATATGTTGGTGTAGAAAAGGATACAGCTGTTAGTGTAGAAGTGGATTCAAATGTTGGTGTAAAACTGGGTACACATGTTGGTGTAGAAGTGGATTCAAATGTTGGTGTAGAACTGGATACAAATATTGGTGTAGAACTGGGTACAAATGTTGGTGTTGAAGTGGATACAGCTGTTGGTGTAGTAGTAGATATAAATGTTGGTGTAGAAGTGGATTCAAATTTCGGTGTAGAACTGGATACAAATGTTGTTGTAGAACTGGGTACAAATGTTGGTGTTGAAGTGGATACAGCTGTTAGTGTAGTAGTGGATTCAAATGTTGGTGTGGAAGTGGATACAAATTTTGATGCAGAACTGGATACAAATTTTGGTGTAGAACTGGGTACAAATGTTGGTGTTGAAGTGGATATAGCTGTGGATATAAATGATGGTGTAGAAGTGGATTCAAATGTTGGTGTAGAACTGGATACAAATGTTGGTGTAGAACTGGGTACAAATGTTGGTGTTGAAGTGGATACAGCTGTTGGTGTAGTAGTGGATATAAATGATGGTGTAGAAGTGGATTCAAATGTTAGTGTAGAACTGGATACAAATGTTGGTGTAGAACTGGGTACAAATGTTGGTGTTGAAGTGTATACAGCTGTTGGTGCAGTAGTGGATTCAAATGCTGGTGTTGAAGTGGATACAAATGTTGGTGTAGAACTGGATACAAATTTTGGTGTAGAACTGGGTACCAATGTTGGTGTTGAAGTGGATACAGCTGCTGGTGTAGTAGTGGATATAAATGTTGGTGTAGAAGTGGATTCAAATGTTGGTGTAGAACTGGATGCAAATGTTGGTGTAGAAGTGAATATAAATTTAGGTGTTGAACTGGATACAAATGTTGGTGTATATGTTGATATAAATTTTGATGTGTAAGTGGATGCAACAGTTTTTAAAGACATAGATACAGATGTTGATGCAGAAGTGGATACAAATGGTGGTGTAGAAGTGGATACTGCAGTTGGTGTAGAACTGGTTAAAAACGTTCGTGTAGAAATGGATATAGATGTTGGCGTTGAACTGGATACAAATGTTGGCATAGATGTTGATATAAATTTTGATGTGTAAGTGGATACAACTGTTTTTAAAGAAGTGGATACAGCTGTTGGTGTCGAAGTGGATGCAAATGTACGTGTAGTAGTGGATACAAATGTTGGTGTAGATGTCAATATAGATTTTGATGTGTAAGTGAATACAACTGTTTTTAAAGAAGTGGGTACAGCTGTTGGTGTAGAAGTGGATACAAATGTTGATATAGATGTCGATATTAATTTTGTTGTGTAAGTGGATACAACTGTTTTTAAAGAAGTGGATACAGATGTTTGCGTAGTTGTTAACAATTTTTTAGAAGTAGAATCAATAGTATTTATGGAAGTAGACAATGGTTTAAATGTCAAAGTAGGTACTAGTGTTGGTATCAATGTAGATTGAATAATTGACATAGAAGTCAATGCTAATTTTGATGTTGAAGTGGATACCAATGTTGGCATTGAAGTGGATACAGCTTTTGATGCAGAAGAGAATACTATTTTTGTTGTTGATGTTGATTTTATTGTTGATGTAGAGGTTGATTGTGCCACTGTCTGTGTAAAAAATGACTTCGTTGTTGTAGAAGTGGATATAGCTGTTGATATTGAAGTTGATACAATGCCTTTTGAAGTTGTGGCTATTGTTGTAGTTGCTGTAGGAGAGATGTTGTTATTGCTGATTACCAGAATGCAGAAAAGGTTTCATAATTTATAATTAGCTTGAAATATAAAAAGAATGTAAGGAATTGACCACATGTTTTTTTCCCCCCTGATCTGTCTTCTTGCAACTGAAAATAACTCTCTATCATCATTCAAGAGGACATGATGTTAGGTATTGAGTTATAAATTAATTGTAATACTGGTAGGAAGAATAGACCTATCAATACGCTTATAAATGTGCTGCATCCACTGAATGCATAGCTTATGCAGGTATTCAAATAGAGAAGTGTAACCGCTGGTTATTCTTAACAATTTTAGTTGCATAACTGCAATGTTATGTAAAACTCTGTGTGTCATATAATATTTTCACATGAAATCTTACTTCGACCCCCAAAAAACCATAAACGTCATTTTAACCCATTTTGTGCTTTTCTAAGCTGGCAGACTACTACATCGTTAAGCCTGTTTCAAGCATCTTTGTCATGCATGTTTGTCCTGTTCGTAGCTAATGTGTATATGATGTCTCATGTATGGTACATTGCACGTCCTTTGCATAACAAATGTATGAACAAAAATCCATGTAACAAGTAACTAAAATCATTCTCTATGAGAAAGCTGGTGGTATATGGGATTTGAAGACAACAGTTGTGTCTAAAAATAAGGGAAAATGTAATAGTCCTATATTTTGCACATTTGTAGGATATTATGTTATTTGTGTGCTAAATATACATTTTCTCTTATTGTTAGACACAATTGTTCCTTTAAATCCTATTTACTACCAACTTTCTCATAGAGAATGTTTTTAGTTACTTGTTTAGTTATAATGAAAGAAAAGACGTAATACTCCGCCGTAAGTTAACGTGGAGAAAAGGCCCGTTGTATCAGGGAACGATAGATGTACATACATATATATGTACAAGCACAGGATTAATAATGTGACATTGGAGGCAGCAGAAGACAATCGTGTATGCAAGCTACATTAGCGCAGTACCAGTAAACTAACAGCATCATTATAATCCTTCAGGTAAACCATGGCTCAAGAAACGGCTTGCTGCACTGGGACTATAGATTGAAGTTCCGTAAGGTCTTCAATCTATGCTGGGACTAAAACGGCGCAAATTTCAGTGTTGCCGCGGTCAGCTATTATCGATCCGGTCACGATCACGGCTAACCGTACCGGATCGTCCCGGTCACCTTCACGGACGGTAGCTGACCGTATACAACCCACCCGATCAAAGTTGACGGTTACCGGGAAAAATCGAAGCGGTTACGGTAGTATATACATGTGTTTGATTAAATTTAATTAATAATGACATGAACTAGTGCGTTTAGTAGTACAAGTTATGCATTGAAGTTCTTGTTACAGCGCAGAAAGATAACCCTTTCAACCCTTCCTCCATCCATACGCTACCGTTACGTTCCACGATAAGTTTAAGTTGAGAGAATTCCCTCTCAGAGGGTGCACTTGAGGCAGGAATGGCCAAGTACTTTTGAGCCATCAAGGCAACATGTCACTTCGTGGTCACTCCACCACTCCATTGCATTGTTCACACGCCAATTGGTGAGTGGCTCTTGCAGATAACATTTCAATTCCTCCAACACTATATCTCTTTTGCTTGTTTGAGTCAAAGATACATTTTATTCAGTGGCTATACTCAAGCATTACGTCACTGACAACTTAACTAATGTATGCATTAGAGTGGGATGATGCAATTAAGTCAGTGCCACGAGATCTGCATTGTACACGTTCAGTTCGTTCCGAGATTCGCAAACAATTCAAGCAGCTGCAAATTAAACAAGAATTGCAAAGAAGCAGCTGCAAATCGATTGCAGGATTTGCAAACAAGCAGCTGCAAATTGATTGTCAATATTGTTGCATTGCACATATTTAACCGTGTAAATTTTTGACGGTTCCCGGCTATCTAGCTGAAAAAACTGGCGGTTCGGTGATTCGCGACCAACATTACGTCATGCATCTTTTCTGGCGGTCACGGACACGGTCAGGCCAACCGTATCGGCTGATTTGCCGGTTTTCACGGTTGACGGGCAAACCGCGGCATCACTGGGCGCAATGTTTCACTAGCGCATATTACGCGAGTATGACCGGATTGTCTTCTACTGCCTCCAGTATCGCACTATTAGTCCTGCGTGCGTATATGTATCGTTACCTAGCTGATAGTGATACGCGTTTTTGTGAACCTGCTATTGTAAATGCTGCTAATGACGTCATAGCAGGTACCTTTGGCTGGTCGGCCGTTGTTCGGTCGCAGAAATGATTACTGTTCCGATCGCAGAAATTTCTTTCGCACTATGGGCTGTTGTACGGTAGCGGAGTTGGATCGTGGTTGCGGAATGGAGTCACTGTTCAATCGCAGAATCGGACCGTTGTTATATTGTTCAATCGCAGAATCGGACCGTTGTTATATTGTTCAATCGCAAAATCTTGTGTTTTGGAATGTTTGGTCGCGCGATGTCCAGGGCCACGTGCACCGTACAGCAGAGTGCAGATATAAGACAAACGAAACAGTAGGACAGATATATGTTACCACAGATCTAGAGATATGTAGAAGACTATTCTTGCTAACATTTAAACTAGTTAAGAATTGAATATAGTTGCAAATTTTACACAGCTGATGCAAGTAAATATTTTGATGTTGTGGCTGTGCTGGTGGAAGTTGAGAAGAAATGAAAGTTTAATTTTAAATGTGTCATTGAAGATGTGTATTGGCAAGTCTCGCTACGGATAACTGTGAAGCGATACAATTCTAAAATGATTATCATGCTTTCTGTACAGATAGAAATGGATACGCAAAATGTATTATTGTGTTGGACATATAAAAATATTACACAATTCATTGCCGTGCGCTCGTCCCTGAATGGTACATATAACCTACCTGTAAAACGGCGATTGACTATATCAATTAATAAGTTTGGCCCAAAGTATAATTTCATGGATGTATACTCCATACAAATTATGCCTGTGGTATCTATATTAATACACATATCAGGTACATGCAGGTATGCATTAGTGTATCAAGTAACATGCTACTTACCTGCAGCAGCGGCATTGCCGTGGCAGAGTGTCAAGCACAGGAAGATATACGTCCAACCGATGTTACAACCACTCATTATAACTGAAGGGAGATCTATATGCAGAGACAAAAATCATGTTCAATTGGAATTCCTGTGTTTGTGTAAGCAACTTGCATTGTGCATGCACATGTGCGCGTGCTTATTGTTTGCTAGAACATTGGATTGAATGTTGTGATAAAATATGCTGCTAGTTTTTTTTTATCTGCGTTCATTCCTTAATATACGCGGCGAATAAAAGTGCGAACACAATAGCGCCACTTCGATGGAGTTGTATACCCGTGAAGATCGACAGTATGATCTCTGCTACACGCAAGATTGTGCATCGGATCTGCCGTCCATTGAGGATTTCACTTGGTGAGTACGAAACTATAAATTGCATCGTCAATGTGGCACAACGGAACCACCAGCATGCTTTAAAGTGCTAGCAACAAAGTTTAATTAAGACTATTGTAGCAAAAGGTAGAGCTTACCGCAGGCACAGCAATTCAGGGCTTTGATTCCGGGCCCGTGACAGCACGCAATATCACCCGGAAGAGCGTGCTTCCGAATTTTGCGCGCCATGTGCTCTCGAAATCGTGAGTGGACCGATTTCATACGAATGATTTCTCGGTCCCGGAGGATAATTCTTATGCGCACGGGGTAATTCGCGATCTACATCGTGCGTGAACGTGCAATTTTGTACGAGATCGAGGAACGCACCGTGTACCCGCAACAATTATCGATCGTATGACGTAGCGGGTTAAATATTCCAGTTATATTATTATTCTTCTACATGTGATTAATAATAGTTAAGGTTCAAAAAATTTTAATTTGTTTCGAAGTTACAAAATAACAAAATACAAAGTTGTCTTGATAGAGAACTGGGATAAAACCTTGTTCATAGTCTAAAAGAAAGCAGAACAGAAACACCACTTCGATAAATACACGCCTTACCTCCCAACATTCGACGGTGAAGTTGTAACATTTGATTTCCACAGAAACCTTTCTGAATAGTTCAGTGCTGTCAAAGTGAATACCCATAGAACATACCGCCCTCTGTGCGGAAGGAAAAGGATAACAAAAAGCGACGTACTGTTACATCGCGTACAATTTAGCGCTCTTGTTCAGCCACGATATTGCAGCTAGGTAGATCAAGGAATACACTTTTCAGCCAAGTACAGAACACCATTATTCTGTTCCTGACATTTCACTATGGGAAAGCAAACAAGGTGTCGCACAAAATACGTATTTGACAGCTCACCTCGCTGTGTATAGCGTAGCTGGCCGTTCTTATTAACCAACAACCTGCCTGAATCGCTTCGCTGAACGTTATCCCTTTCCTGACAAGCAAAGCTTTCAATTCAACTAAAGGTAACTCACCTGGCTTTCGTATGACGTTTTTGGTATAAAATGGCACCTCTTTGACTAACAGTGGAAGATGTAGTGTTCCACAGTTGTCATACATCCTGAAAATAAACATTCTGTGAGCATGCAACTTACTCGCTCAACACTTACCGACGGGAGACGAAAACAATCACCACGTGATTCAGGGCGCTGCTATTATACCGAAGCGCATGCGTTGTCATAACATGTAACCACTCCTTGTCCGTTATACAGTTTTAGTAACAGCGATCGCAGCTAGTGAGGTATTTATATGCCAGCAAGACATGTCTATATGTAATGTAAGGTTGAGATAGCTAAGGAAACATCCTCATGCAGCTTTTGTAAGGTTGATACAATAAGCAGACATGAGAGAGAACTAGGTTCATTCTAGACATAGATTGTTTACGTACCCCGCCTCTTTATAATAAGTATCATCACGCTGCAGAACCTAAACAAAATATTGCCTCCAATGCAAGCTTTAAAAAACATCATTTTCATTTATATACATGAATTTATACAACACATATTCAATACACTGATACATAAATAACACACAAACGCAATTAGTAGCATTAAAAAAAAACCAAGTCAACAATATGATAAGCAATTCATACACATGATTGGTGAAACTGGATTCTTAATGCAATTCTGGTGAGTGCTGCAAGTCACTTATAATTAGAAGACCACTGGGGTGAGGCCTCAGACCAATGTGAAGCTTACTGGACAAACCTTGCTTCACATAAAGTAAAATGTATAGAAGCACACGTAAATATGTTTATCGGGTAACTAGAGGCAAACGGCTTACCAGACTTAGCCACACCCTTCAGAATCACGTGACCCCAAGAGGACCATTGGGGTGAGGCCTCACACAAATGTGAAGCTTACTGGACAAACTTTGCTTCACATAAAGTAAAATGTATAGAAGCACACGTAAATATGTTTATCGGGTAACTAGAGGCAAATGGCTTACCAGACTTAGCCACACCCTTCAGAATCACGTGACCCCAAGAGGACCATTGGGGTGAGGCCTCACACAAATGTGAAGCTTACTGGACAAACCTTGCTTCACATAAAGTAAAATGTATAGAAGCACACGTAAATATGTTTATCGGGTAACTAGAGGCAAACGGCTTACCAGACTTAGCCACACCCTTCAGAATCACGTGACCCCAAGAGGACCATTGGAGTGAGGCCTCACACAAATGTGAAGCTTACTGGACAAACTTTGCTTCACATAAAGTAAAATGTATAGAAGCACACGTAAATATGTTTATCGGGTAACTAGAGGCAAACGGCTTACCAGACTTAGCCACACCCTTCAGAATCACGTGACCCCAAGAGGACCATCGGGGTGAGGCCTCACACAAATGTGAAGCTTACTGGACAAACCTTGCTTCACATAAAGTAAAATGTATAGAAGCACACGTAAATATGTTTATCGGGTAACTAGAGGCAAACGGCTTACCAGACTTAGCCACACCCTTCAGAATCACGTGACCCCAAGAGGACCATAGGGGTGAGGCCTCACACAAATGTGAAGCTTACTGGACAAACTTTGCTTCACATAAAGTAAAGTGTATAGAAGCACACATGTGTAAATATGTTTATCAGGTAACTAGTGGCAAACGGCTTACCAGACTTAGCCACTGTTGTGTTCTTATGGAGCAAACGTGGATGGCAACAGATATAACGAAACTTCATTGAACAAGAAAGAACACACAGAAAAATTCAGAACACGAGAATCAATCAATTCATCACGTGATACCCGGAAGTATCATGAATAATTAGAGTTCAAATGCACATACACAACACCTCCCCTTCAGCCTTGAAATCCACTGGAACAGAAAGGCGACAGGGAGCATTATTTGTTCCGGGTACTGCGGGCGAGGGTGTTCAGGACCATACTCGTTTCCCGTTGGAAGTCTGGGGTTACGTTGAACTCTCTTCGGCTTGGCAGGCGGAAACACCGGATCAGAGTGTTCCGTATTCTCGATCATCCCTGACTGTGCTGGTAAGTTGTCCTTAGACGGTGATGGTTCTGCTGAATTCCTCAACGTGGTAAGCTCTCCAGGATCTGCATCCTCGGATGAACCATAGCGGTATTGCAACTGTTCAATGTGACGTCTCCAGGTAGGGCCACGAGGGAAAACATGTACATTCACACTCCTAGGGCCAAAAACTTTAGTCACCACTGCTGGTACCCAACGTGGATCCTTGTTTCGTCGTGGTCCACAATACAGTGCATAACATGGGTCACCAGCCTTGAATATGTGTGCAACTCTTTCCACTTGGCTGTGCGAAGTGATGGTTGGGGGAGCCTTGGAAGTTGATGTGGCCTGCTTTGCTTGAGCAATATGGGCCGGTGACGGAAGAAGAATATCAATTGTGCATCGGATCTGCCGTCCATTGAGGATTTCACTTGGTGAGTACCCTGATGCTAGTGGCGTCCTCCGATATTGCATTAGAAATTCTAGCACCGCTGCCCTTGGAGGAAGAGATGACTTATTTAACGCTTGCTTGAAGGTTTGAACTAGGCGTTCAGCTGCCCCGTTGGTTGCTGGGTGATACGGAGCACCAGTTAGGTGAGTGATACCCCGTTCTTTGCACCAAGCTTGAAACTCTTCTGATACAAATGAAGTGGCATTATCCGTCACGATTGTGTGTGGATAACCGAAGTGAGCGAAGTCCTGCTCCAGAAGCTCAGTAGTTGCCTTTGATGAGGTAGAACTGACTGGGTGGATACATGGATACTTGGAATATGCATCGATCAACACTAGCCAGTTGGTTCCCATGAAGTTGATGGCATGGTCCAGATGAAGTCTACTCCATGGTTTTTCTGGTACCATCCAGGGGTGGTTGGGAGCTTTTGCTGGGAGGTTGCGATGTTCCGCACATGTTGAACACCGCTGGCATTGGTTCATGATATCCGTGTCGATCCTCGGCCAGTATACAGCCGTACGAGCCAACTGCTTCATCCTTTGCATTCCGAAGTGACCCAAATGCAGGAGTTCCAGCACTTGGGGTTGCAGACTAGGAGGGATGACAACTCTTGAGCCATACAGCAAACAACCGTGAAATGTGGAAAGTGAAGTTGCAATAGTCCTGAAATCTTCAACAGAGTAGTCCTTTCCTTGATCTTCAGGTTCCGCCTTAGGTGACCAGCCTTCTCTTGTGAACAGCATCACCTTTGCCAGTACTGGGTCTTTGGCAGACTCCTTGGGTAAGACGCCTGGATCAGTAGGGTTAAGTTGAAGGCTGATGGTTCGAATGGCACACACGGTGTCGACATCTGCATCCCCTTCCTCTCTATCGAAGCTTGGATCAGGACCAAGTGGTAGACGGCTAAGGGCGTCGGCATTCCCATGATCAGTGGTCTTCCTGTACTCAATAGAATAACTGTACTGATTGAGAAGGAGTGCCCAACGTGCCAGCCTGTTTGCTGCGAGAAGTGGAGTGGCCTTGTTTGGGCCGAACAGAGCAAGTAGAGGCTTGTGGTCTGTGACAAGTATGAACTTTCTGCCGTACAGAAACTGGTGAAATTTACTGAGCGCAAATACTATGGCCAGAGCCTCCTTCTGAATTTGACTGTACTTCCTCTGAGTGTCAGTGAGGGTTTTGGAGACATTGCTGATAGGACGCTCACCGCCATCCGGATAGCGGTGGAACAGCACTGCTCCCAGACCACACTCAGAAGCGTCACATGAAATCCCAATTGGAAGTGAAGGGTCGAAATGAGCCAGAACAGTGTCAGTACAGAGTAGGTCCTTGAGACTTTGAAAAGCTGCTTGCTGTTCTGCTCCCCACTGCCACTGGACGTTCTTCTTGGTAAGACGATACAAAGGATCTGTGACAGTAGCCATGTTTGGAAGGAATTTGTTGTAAAACTGGATTGCACCTAGAAAAGAACGTAGGCTGGAGACATTGGTAGGAGCTGGCATCATCCTCACTGCGTCTGCCTTGCGTCCCTTGGAAACTCCATTGCTGGACAGCGTGTACCCCAAATACTCCACGGAGGTTCGGGCAAACAGACACTTTTCTTTACGGCAACGAAGTCCTTTGTCTTGAAGACGTTGAAGAAGGGCTCGTAGGTTCTGCAGGTGTTCAGATGCATTGGCTCCACTGACTAAGATGTCGTCCATGTAGCTAGTAACTCCTCGTAGATCACTGATTAGCTGATCCATAATCTCTTGAAAGTAGCCAGGTGCTGAACTGATCCCAAAGGGAAGACGAAGTTGAAGGAGTACTCCCCTGTGTGTACTCAAGGCTAGACGCTTCTGGCTTTCAGGTCCTAGCATAACCTGGTTGTATGTATCAGCAAGGTCTATCTTGGTGTACCCATGGCCCCCACCCAGCTTTCGCATGAGATCCTCTGGTAGGTGCATTGGGTGGCGATGTGGTTCCAGCTGTGGGTTGACTGACACAGAGTAGTCTCCACACACACGAAGTTTGGCCTTGGCCTGGTCGGGAGTAGCTGCTTTTCGAAGAGGAACAACAGGAGTCCCATACGTATTGAATTGAACAGGCTTCCATACTCCTTGAGTAATGCCGGCATCGTATGCTTGGTTCAGATCCTCCAGGAGGGCAAACGGGACAACTCTCGGCTTGCAAAACACTGGCTTTGCATCAGGCTTGAATTTGATTTCCAACTGGTAGTCTTTCAGACACCCCAAACCCGGTTTGAAGAGTTCTGGGAATTCCGTACACAGCTGCTCACAGGCCTGTTGAAGAACTAGGTCTGGTTGATATGAAATTGCGAAGACTTCTTCACCCTTGACTTGCTCACAAGAGGAAGATACACCCAATAAAGCCGGAATGTCGACACCAAGCTTGACGATTGCATCTCGCCCCAACAAGTTAAGCCTTGGTGTTTTGCTGACTGTGAATTGAACCTTGCTGCTTCTTGGGTTCTCTCCTTGCAATGAAACGACCGTTTGGAATGTGCCCAAAGTTGCCAAAGGTTGACCGTTTGCGACTTTGTACTGACACGAAGCTGGTTCCAATGCAGGCTTTCCAAGTTTGGTCCACACTTCCATCGAACAGAAGTTGTCTCCCGCCCCTGTGTCCACCTCGAAGGTGAAATCCTGGCCTTTAATCCGCAGAGGTTGTTGAACTTGGGGAATAGAATCGATGACCTTCACTGTTTGAATAGAATGCTTTGAAATTGTTCTGACTGGCTGCTGTTCCCGTTTCTTCTTTAGACAAGCTGCTTGAATGTGCCCCATCTTCTGACAGTAGTTGCACACAGTTGCCTTGAAAGGGCAGTCATTAGATCCATGATCCTTTTTGCCACATCTTGGACAAGTTCCCCTGGGGAAATCACTCCTGTGTTTACTGACAGCTGGGGTAGGTGAAGTAGGAGACTGCTGCTTGGATGGCTGGACTCTGTGTACTGCATGAGCCCTCGGGCTAGCCTGCACTTGTTTGCTCCCATACACGGTTTCCTTAGCAACCTTTGCAGCCTCTTCGGTCTCCAGGGCTATTTGCAGAGCCTTAGCGAAGGTAAGTTCGTCGTCTTTAACTTTGAATAGGGCCTTCAACACTGCTTCATTGTTAACGGAACACATGAAGCGCGTTCGCATCGCCTCGTCCTGGGGGTCCTGGATGGATGGAAAATCACATCTGACCGCGTCATGCCGGATTCTGGCCGCCAATTCTAGAACCGTCTCCCCAGGTTTGCGCTGTATTTCAGACCAGAACTTAAATCTTTCTCGGACCACGTACCTCGTAGGGTCGAACTGACTTTTCATGAAACCTTGTATTTCGTTGAGAGTAAGCTCGTTCACGTCTTTAGGCGGTGTCTGCTGAGAAGCGAGATTGCCTAAAAGTTTGTATGTGACTTTGGTCTGATTTGTTAAGAAAATCTGGGCCGCCTTGTCATCTGGAACGGAATTCGCACCAAGAAAAGTCAAAAAACGCGCCCAATAATCGGTCCATAGCTCAGAAGAAGCGTCGAAAGGGACGAAGGTTGGAATCGCCACCGTGGGCGGTTTGGGAGTAGACCCAGAAGAAAGTCTACCCGCGAGTGCTTCGACGAGTGCCTCCATTTGTTTTCGCTGCATGTCCATCTGCTGGCGAAATAGCTCGAACATTTGCTCCGACTCAGACATGATGTATCCTGCCGACTACGCCAATTTCTGTTGTGTTCTTATGGAGCAAACGTGGATGGCAACAGATATAACGAAACTTCATTGAACAAGAAAGAACACACAGAAAAATTCAGAACGCGAGAATCAATCAATTCATCACGTGATACCCGGAAGTATCATGAATAATTAGAGTTCAAATGCACATACACAACAGCCACACCCTTCAGAATCACGTGACCCCAAGAGGACCTTTGGGGTGAGACCTCACACAAATGTGAAGCTTACTGGACAAACCTTGCTTCACACAAAATAAAGTGTATAGAAACACACGTAAATATGTTTATCAGGTAACTAAGAGGCAAATAGCTTACCAGACTTAGCCACACCCTTCAGAATCACGTGACCCCAAGAGGACCTTTGGGGTGAGGCCTCACACAAATGTGAAGCTTACTGGACAAACTTTGCTTCACATAAAGTGTATAGAAACACACGTAAATATGTTTATCAGGTAACTAGAGGCAAACGGCTTACCAGACTTAGCCACACCCTTCAGAATCACGTGACCCCAAGCGGACCATTGGGGTGAGACCTCACACAAATGTGAAGCTTACTGGACAAACCTTGCTTCACATAAAGTAAAGTGTATAGAAACACACGTAAATATGTTTACAGGTTAACTAGAGGCAAACGGCTTACCAGACTTAGCCACACCCTTCAGAATCACGTGACCCCAAGAGGACCTTTGGGGTGAGGCCTCACACAAATGTGAAGCTAACTGGACAAACTTTGCTTCACATAAAGTAAAGTGTATAGAAACACACGTAAATATGTTTATCAGGTAACTAGAGGCAAACGGCTTACCAGACTTAGTCACACCCTTCAGAATCACGTGACCCCAAGAGGACCTTTGGGGTAAGGCCTCACACAAATGTGAAGCTTACTGGACAAACCTTGCTTCACATAAAGTAAAATGTATAGAAGCACATGTAAATATGTTTATCAGGTAACTAGAGGCAAACGGCTTACCAGACTTAGCCACACCCTTCAGAATCACATGACCACAAGAGGACCTTTGGGGTGAGACCTCACACAAATGTGAAGCTTACTGGACAAACCTTGCTTCACATAAAGTAAAATGTATAGAAGCACATGTAAACATGCTTATCGGGTAACTAGAGGCAAATGGCTTACCAGACTTAGCCACACCCTTCAGAATCACATGACCACAAGAGGACCTTTGGGGTGAGGCCTCACATGCACACAAATGTGAAGCTTATTGGACAAACTTTGCTTCACATAAAGTAAAGTGTATAGAAGCACATGTAAATATGTTTATAGAGAACTAGAGGCAAATGGTTTACCAGACTTAGCCACACCCTTCAGAATCACGTGACCCCAAGAGGACCATTGGGGTGAGACCTCACACAAATGTGAAGCTTACTGGACAAACCTTGCTTCACATAAAGTAAAGTGTATAACACACGTAAATATGTTTACAGGTTAACTAGAGGCAAACGGCTTACCAGACTTAGCCACACCCTTCAGAATCACGTGACCCCAAGAGGACCATTGGGGTGAGGCCTCACACAAATGTGAAGCTTACTGGACAAACCTTGCTTCACATAAAGTAAAGCGTATATAAACACACGTAAATATGTTTACAGGTTAACTAGAGGCAAACGGCTTACTAAACTTAGCCACACCTTTCAGAATCACGTGACCCCAAGAGGACCTTTGGGGTGAGGCCTCACACAAATGTGAAGCTAACTGGACAAACCTTGCTTCACATAAAGTAAAATGTATAGAAGCACATGTAAATATGTTTATCGGGTAACTAGAGGCAAACGGCTTACCAGACTTAGCCACACCCTTCAGAATCACATGACCACAAGAGGACCTTTGGGGTGGGGCCTCACACAAATGTGAAGCTTACTGGACAAACCTTGCTTCACATAATGTAAAATGTATAGAAGCACATGTAAATATGTTTATCGGGTAACTAGAGGCAAATGGATTACCAGACTTAGCCACACCCTTCAGAATCACATGACCACAAGAGGACCTTTGGGGTGAGGCCTCACACAAATGTGAAGCTTACTGGACAAACCTTGCTTCACATAAAGTAAAATGTATAGAAGCACATGTAAATATGTTTATCGGGTAACTAGAGGCAAACGGCTTACCAGACTTAGCCACACCCTTCAGAATCACATGACCACAAGAGGGCCTTTGGGGTGAGACCTCACACAAATGTGAAGCTTACTGGACAAATCTTGCTTCACATAAAGTAAAATGTATAGAAGCACATGTAAATATGTTGATCGGGTAACTAGAGGCAAATGGCTTACCAAGCTTAGCCACACCCTTCAGAATCACATGACCACAAGAGGACCTTTGGGGTGAGGCCTCACACAAATGTGAAGCTTACTGGACAAACTTTGCTTCACATAAAGTAAAGTGTATAGAAGCACATGTAAATATGTTTATAGGGAACTAGAGGCAAATGGCTTACCAGACTTAGCCACACCCTTCAGAATCACGTGACCCCAAGAGGACCTTTAGGGTGAGGTCTCACACAAATGTGAAGCTAACTGGACAAACTTTGCTTCACATAAAGTAAAGTGTATAGAAACACACGTAAATATGTTTATCAGGTAACTAGAGGCAAACGGCTTACCAGACTTAGCCACACCCTTCAGAATCACGTGACCCCAAGAGGACCTTTGGGGTGAGGCCTCACACAAATGTGAAGCTTACTGGACAAACCTTGCTTCACATAAAGTAAAATGTATAGAAGCACATGTAAATATGTTTATCGGGTAACTAGAGGCAAACGGCTTACCAGACTTAGCCACACCCTTCAGAATCACATGACCACAAGAGGGCCTTTGGGGTGAGACCTCACACAAATGTGAAGCTTACTGGACAAATCTTGCTTCACATAAAGTAAAATGTATAGAAGCACATGTAAATATGTTGATCGGGTAACTAGAGGCAAACGGCTTACCAGACTTAGCCACACCCTTCAGAATCACATGACCACAAGAGGGCCTTTGGGGTGAGGCCTCACACAAATGTGAAGCTTACTGGACAAATCTTGCTTCACATAAAGTAAAATGTATAGAAGCACATGTAAATATGTTGATCGGGTAACTAGAGGGAAATGGCTTACCAAGCTTAGCCACACCCTTCCGAATCACATGACCACAAGAGGACCTTTGGGGTGAGGCCTCACACAAATGTGAAGCTTACTGGACAAACTTTGCTTCACATAAAGTAAAGTGTATAGAAACACACGTAATTATGTTTACAGGTTAACTAGAGGCAAACGGCTTACCAGACTTAGCCACACCCTTCAGAATCACGTGACCCCAAGAGGACCTTTAGGGTGAGGCCTCACACAAATGTGAAGCTTACTGGACAAACTTTGCTTCACATAAAGTAAAATGTATAGAAGCACATGTAAATATGTTTATCAGGTAACTAGAGGCAAACGGCTTACCAGACTTAGCCACACCCTTCAGAATCACATGACCACAAGAGAACCTTTGGGGTGAGGCCTCACACAAATGTGAAGCTTACTGGACAAACTTTGCTTCACATAAAGTAAAGTGTATAGAAACACACGTAAATATGTTTATCAGGTAACTAAGAGGCAAATACATGTAGCTTACCAGACTTAGCCACACCCTTCAGAATCACGTGACCCCATAAGGACCTTTGGGGTGAGGCCTCACACAAATGTGAAGCTTACTGGACAAACCTTGCTTCACATAAAGTAAAATGTATAGAAGCACATGTAAATATGTTTATCGGGTAACTAGAGGCAAACGGCTTACCAGACTTAGCCACACCCTTTAGAATCACGTGACCCCAAGAGGACCTTTGGGGTGAGGCCTCACACAAATGTGAAGCTTACTGGACAAACCTTGCTTCACATAAAGTAAAATGTATAGAAGCACATGTAAATATGTTTATCGGGTAACTAGAGGCAAACGGCTTACCAGACTTAGCCACACCCTTCAGAATCACATGACCACAAGAGAACCTTTGGGGTGAGGCCTCACACAAATGTGAAGCTTACTGGACAAACTTTGCTTCACATAAAGTAAAGTGTATAGAAACACACGTAAATATGTTTATCAGGTAACTAAGAGGCAAATAGCTTACCAGACTTAGCCACACTCTTCAGAATCACGTGACCCCAAGAGGACCTTTGGGGTGAGGCCTCACACAAATGTGAAGCTTACTGGACAAACCTTGCTTCACATAAAGTTAGAAGCACATGTAAATATGTTTTTTGGGTAGCTAGAGGCAAATGGCTTACCAGACTTAGCCACACCCTTCAGAATCACGTGACCCCAACAGGACCATTGGGGTGAGGCCTCACACAAATGTGAAGCTTACTGGACAAACTTTGCTTCACATAAATTTTTTTTAATAGAACACATGTTAATATGTGTATCCTGTAACTATAGAGGCAAACTGCTTACCAGATTTACACTCTTTCTGAATCACGTGACCCAACAGGATAGCCACACCCCTCACAGTCAGCAAGACTCCAAGAACACTGTAGGCCAAATGGGTGGGGCCCTCACGCTCACTTTAAACATATCCAATGTACTACTTGTACACAAACATACATGTGCGTGGATGCACACATTTACACTTGCTCTACCACAAACGCTGTCCCTATGACTTTACAACAGAGATTTTCACTTACACAAGTGGCCTTGGTCTTGGTCCTCGATGGAGAGTAAGCCACAACCATCAGGTCTCTCTGGTAAAATAGAACCAGGATTATGAATTGACTATTGAGATGCACCTTGACATTTTCTCTGCAATAAAGTAAATCACGAATCGATACACATGAGCCTTGTACCATACATGTAAAAGATTGATCTACTATGGCGAGTTCACTGCCGGCGCTGTTTTTTTTGGAGGGGGGGAGGGGGGGGGGAGGGGGGGGGTTGCCCGCAAATACACGTACCCCTATCACACTGTCACACTAGTAAGGATTATAATAGTAAACGTAAGCTTCACTTCCTACGCCCCTGATTCTGAGTTTACTATGTAGAGTACAATATCACTAAACAGTACTCAAGATGTATGAGTTAGAAATTAGTACCGCGTAGGCCTACCGTAAACAAGACTGCCCGCCCGGATCCGAGTGTGATGCACAAGTAGTTTTGTACGTTGAGCCAGATACTGTAGGTGACAGGTCTACTATCGGGTGAGCGTTAAATACTGCAAATCAAAAATTCTAATGCAAGTGAGCGTTAATTAGTGAAGTAAGCAACAAGATGATACAGTGTATGCATTGCAATAATATTGTAGAATTATACTGCACAGCAACTTCATTGTCTCCAGGTGAATGGAAGGGAATAATGTTTCAAGAGAACTCCAATTTATCGTCCGATGAAGCCTCGTATAACGGAATAGGTCTCCTAGACAACACAAATGCAGGAAAAATCATGGGTACAGTATCAGCTTGTTTCAGCGCTAGTGGACACAAGTTCATCGGAGCTACTCCAATTTCAGTCCATGCTCATAATTCTGGCGTAAAAAACTAGCCGAGCTTGTAGTCAAATGACATGCATGATCACATACCTTTCAAATAATCGGCGTAGTAGACTCACAGTGACACTACTGACAGCGTATTCTAAGGTTTGGCAAATAAATTGACACGGTTAATTAAAAATTGATAAGGCTGAGAATTCCCGTACTGAATTGGACGGTGAATTTTCAAATTTGTTATGATCTCGATAGCCGTAAGCACACGTTTTGTTGTCTGCACGGATGCGTGACTGATTGCGGATTTTGCAATCACCCGCATGCGGACGGTCGAATTGCTGTGAGGGGGTCCGGGAAAATGAACTGAGGCGCCCATCTATGGAGTTATGAATAAAGTATTATAGATGAATATTTTTGTAGAGAAGGATTTCCCGCAAATAAAGGTTGCAGCTGTACATGAATCTGCTCAGTTCGAATCTATACGCTGTTCAGCTACCAAGGCTGCTGACTCTGCTGTCCACACTCACTTTCAGAAAAGTACGTGGGCTAAGCAATTAGTGATTGATGCACTTGTCCTCGAGAGGGAAACATGCTGCCTTTGACATCACAGAGAGCTCTAGGTGTTGGAGGACTGATGTTAGCACGATTTAGCCCTTGGCATGATTGGCTTCTCACCTGGCCACACGATACAATCTTCCTAAGTCCCAAGCTACCTTCAGTGTATATGAGAGACTCAGCTTAATCCTTGAGAGGGTTTTAATGTTCAAACGCTGCAGTTCTGCAGTTCAGTATCCTTTTAAGACACCTGTTAACTTGTGCTGTGCACTATTGAGTGCTCTGTGGTGTGTTATAATACCTGCAAATATGGTGGCGATGAGGACTCCCATCATAATAGGATTAGAGACATCCTGGTTGAGACCTGTTTATGGGCGCAAATTTAATGCTCGTAAGTGTCCCTGTGGTAGTGGGGCTTGGGGAATAAAAACCAGTGACATCATCTCTTCAGTTACCTCTAATCTGCCACTCCACATACTGGCCAAACTCCATTGTACTCAAATTAGAACTATGGCCGGTTGGGAATTTCAGCGTTGTCTGTGCCAATGCAACAGCTGTCTTCTCTAGGATAGCTCCTCCACCATAGAGCTGAATTGTGTATTTATTTTGTTATTGTCATGTGTTTTGTTACTTATTGAATAGTGGCAGAATTATTTATTATTACAGGATAAATGAATACACACTATCACTAACATACACTAGTACAGTAAACACAGTCAGGAAGGCAGGACGTCACTTGCCAGGATGGCCTGGCAATTCACATGACTAGTGTGACATTCAACTGGCCGTAGCAAAATCCCTTAATACACCCAATGGTCCTCAGACGTCCAACCGTATAACAACTCAAATGGAGAGAACCCTGTGGAACTCTGGGGAACCTCTCAATAAGCAAATAGTACGTATGGAATTAGACTGTCCCAGTCCTTCCCCTCTTGGAATGCTGCCTTCTGAAGCATTAATTTACTATTAGCTCAGTGGCAGGAACCCTATAAGGTGGTGAAGCAGATTGTAAGGTCACCTACCTTATTGATATGCATGATGCCATAAATGAAAATAGTTGTTCCATGTCAACATGCTGCAGGAGTTTTTCCATGATATAATAGTGCACTGGTTGCTGGATGGGCAGAACAAATTGATGTCAACATGTGGAAGGGATAAAGAAATCACACAGTTATAGGCTAGCCTTGTGAAGACACTTTGAGCTTTCTTACCCCAGTTAACAATAGTTTCCACTGCTAGTGGAACACAAGTCCAAACTCCTGACATTTTGGTCTATTGATGAGGTGCAAAATAAATAAATAAATAAACTAATTAATAATAATTATTATTATGAGAGGGTAATGAAGCCCAAGAGCTGACCTGGGGAGTGGCTACAAAAGAGGCGAATTTTCTACCTGGATTAGAGCCATTGAACAGGAACATTGCTTTGAGGCTGCTTCCGATGACCAAGTGGTTTTTCCTACATACACACCGAAGTTGGGTGAGGCTAGGTCTGAATGCAAAAAGCTACGCTCAGTGAATTTAATTCGCTGGTCGGATGACTGTGATATGAGTTAGGTCAGTGTGTACATAATGTATTGCTTATATCATGTCATGATAAGGAACAATTACACATGCACAATATTACATAAACACACACAGCAAAGCTAACACATACTCTAGACAGAATGGCCCTGGAGTTTGCTCTGATCAGTGTCAAATTCAGTCTACCATAGATTTGGTTTATTTTGATGAACTTGGGCTGCTTCAGTCTGGTGGCCAGTCTTAGAGAAACTACATCAAGCTTCTGGTCCCCTATATCCACAAACCCAACCTAACTCTTGATATTTTGTATCATTACTATGGTGCTTTCTCTTTTCTGCCTGCATTGCTGATTAACCTGGCAACACTTGAAGGGTTACGTAGTTAAGCAGGGATGTGATGCAAAGAGCAACTGCTGCTGGCTTGCGCAACTCCAATTGCAAGTTAGGGATGAGGATATCAGCAGGACGCATTTACCATGCCTCATGACCCAGGATGCTTGTAATTATAATAGGTGTGGGATGATGGGTAAGGCTTGCCAGACCTTGCTGTCTAGTAATATTACTCCGAATAATCAAACTACCTGGCAATCACTGAAGGCCAAGAATCCCTTCCCATCACTCCAAGTATCCCTACAGACCCTCTTAAACATGACCCAGCCTTTAATATTACATCTGTCCTGAGATCCTTTCCTAAAGATACTGCACCTTGGCCATTGAGCCTTCGTATTCAACATCTCTTGGCTGTATGAACTGACCCACTTTCAAATTACATCACCTCCTCCTTAGGTATGTGGTGAACCTCTTGGTGTCAGATAAGGTTCTTCAAGCAGTGTCCACATTCATGGCTGGTGGTAGACTACATGTAGTGGCTTTAAATAAGAATAAGGAGGGTTTACCAGATGTCAGATGAATTGTGGTGAGAGAATCACTGAGAAGGCTGGCTGGTGGCTGGGTATGAACTCCTCAGTAGGATCAGTGGGCCCATTCTGCCCAGACATCACTTTGGATCCTCTTGGACATCATGTAATGTCATGCATGCAGAAATGGTGGCGATGTGGTCATCAGACACAATCACATGAAAACCTTTTTTTTTTTTATTTCAGCCATTGTGCTCACTTGTCTGTTGATGTTGAGGCTGGCCATGGCCTTTTGGGAGTCAAAAGCACCTCCTGTCTCCAGTACATGTGCTTTTTGATGGGTGGGAAGGGGCAAATCCTGCAGCTGTTGATTTAACAGGTACTTGCTCCTGCCACTTTGGGTGATGCTTGTAAATCAGCAGGAGTTGCAGCTTATACAAAGTGTCGAAAGCACTCTTCCAGTGACCCAAAGTGTCAGGAATTGGGGTGAGTCTGTATTTCCCCTGCTGTTGAAATGTATGGCAATTAGAGTAATAGAGCATCTCTCCTTTCCATTCGCCAGTGCTGCCCGAAGTCTAATATCATTTTGGAGATCTATAGTGGGTTCAATCTCTCTTTTGTGAGGTCAGTTACTAGGGCCATCCTTTCTAGAAGAGTTATTCTGGGTTTTAATGTGTTGTGCATGTACATATATATTTTATTATTAATTTATTAATTATAATAAATAAAGATACAGGATTGTTTCCGTGAAAAGGCTTTTTTTCAAGATTTGATTTTTTGAGCATCTAGAAGTCTGAAATGTCCTCTACATATTGCTTCTTATGCACTGAGAATCAGAGTATCTGTCATGGAGTTGTAAGGCTCTGAATTTCTAATCAGCCAATACGTTCCATTTCTATTGCCCGTACTGGAAACTTTACAATGTATGTGTTACTTCCTTTTTCACGAAGACGATTCCATATATAATAATCGCACAACAATAACATTAGGCTTATTGCACCAAAGGTCTCAAAGGCTAATTGAAATGAAAAATCTACCCAGATGGACACATTTGTGCACCAGCAGAAGTGGTGGAAGATTAGATGGAGCTAGGGTGTAGGGCATCCCACAACAGAAGTTTACCATATTTCCACGGAACAGAAATGATATTGGGCCTTTTGCCATCAGATCTAAACATATTCTGTGGTTTCAAATGAGCAGGGATGGACCCTGCAGAAACTAGAAATCTGCAAATGATATAATTCAGGACTGAGTGTCGCCCCTCACTGTATCGACATCTGTGACCATACATGGCAAAGCTGGCAACCAATGATCCACAATGGTGACACAAGTGTGGGAGGCATAATAGGGCACCAAGTCTGAGACCTGTAGCAATGCGTACAGTGTTATTGTCCATTCTGAGTCCAGCTGAGTGTTGTGGAAATGCATTTAACCATGCAACAGCCTCAGGAGTTGAAGTAGCAAAAAGGCGAGCGCATATCGCATGTAGCTGTGTCAGGAGGGCTGCCCAGCAGGTTTTGAGCAAAGGCAAGAACCTTTAGGTGATCCCAAGCCTTCTGTGAAAAACTGACTGGTGGCATAGGTGGAGGAACATTGTGGTGAGACCATAATGTCAATTCAACATCAACATTAGGGATGGAAATGTTACTGAGCCTTTCAAGTAGGAGAATATGTACTGTGTCGAAAGCATCAGCAGCTGAAGCTAAGAAAGCAGGCGGTGCCCGCTTGACTGCATTCTGAAGGTTCCCACACCACAGATCTTGTACCCACATCAGAAAGTTTGATGTGTAAAGGATTGACTTATCAAAATCACTTAGTCCAGAAGACAAAAAAAAAACAAAAAACAGGAATGTACGAAGGTTTTGGAGCAATATGGGTATGACCAAGGAGTGTCATAACAATAAGATACAATCATGAGACTCCAGACTATCAACCCTTTCATTGTTTCAGAAAACATATTAGACTGGAGTCAAGGGATGTATTAATTGAATTGATATCTCCTATGGGATAGCCAAGCAACATTTCATCCTTGGGGTGGTAACACAGAGTGCAGGAATATTAGATAACAGCAACTGAATTGTTGCCTCACTGTTGCTAATTATCTCTGACCTGGCATAGTCACTTCCAGGTAGGTCCAACTGTACTTATCACTTCCAAGAGTACCTCAACCATTAAAAAAAAAACACACACACACACAAACTCAGACTTTAAAAGTGAGCATAGATGGTGTATTGTTAGGCAAAACAGTAGAGAACCTAGGTCTCCCTGTTTAACAACCCCAACTGAGAGGATGATATTATCTGTACCGCAAAATAGATTGGACGATGAAGTAATAATAAATTAAATAACAGATACAAGACACCAACACACATATACCAAGCTGGCTTAGGTAATAATACTACCTGGCCGATCTAGCAAGAATGGCCCTTAAAATTTCCTAATGAGGGTTACACCTTAGTTTTCTTGACAGCTCCTACCTTGTTCCAAATTCACCATATGCTGAGCCTATGGCCAACGACTTGCAGGTGTTCTCGAAATTTTGAGGAGTCTTCACAGCATACAAAATGCACTCCTACTCACTCAAGTTCAAACACTTTGGACCATTCTTACTGTATCTATCATAGTGCATTTTCACACCAGAATACATGAGTTACCAGACAAATTGAGCCATATCTGGGTCGAAGTGGCTTTGCAGTGTGCATTTGTCCATGAATGATACACTTGTACATTATGCATACATATATGTAAGAGCATGCATGCAGAGTTTGCTGCTTTCGCCTGAACATACTAAATATTTATCTGAATGAAACATGCCTACAAGTTTTGTCATTAGGTCAACTAGGTCATTGCCTTTCTGTTTCAACTGGAGAGCAACAATCATACTCTTTCCTGTTGCAGAGAGTGCTGTAACGTTGCACAGAGGTGCTGCTTCAGTTAGTGGGACAAATGTGTCTAGTGATGTTTTCTATTACTGTATACACTCTGTATATTAATATATGCAGCAGCGACAAAAAAAATTTCTACTATTTTGAGCCGGGCAAATTATTATAATGAAATATTAGTATTGCGCTTTTATGTGTCAAATTTGCCTAGTATGCTTCTGGCAGTTAAAGAAGAGCGCATGTCCAGAAATTGTGGACATCAGTGCATAACTCGGCTTAGAATTGGGATTTAAAAATTCTGATTTCACCGTTAAACACACTAGACACTTTAGAGATTTATCACGTTATTAAAACAGCTAATTAATTTTAATATATATTATTGTTTTCGCCTTTTAATTAATTAATTGTACGTCTATATGGTAGGGAAGTTAGGTGAGGCCATTGCTTTTACATAAATCCTGCCTAACTAAGGCTATCGTCGATTTTAGTGATCTAACCATACGCATGCGCGTCAATCATACGCGTTAAATTGTAACTCGTGCCTCTGCCTACCAGAGGTCACATGAACGGTTATTTAACTATGTTATTGTTACGGCCGGATATCGTATGTGCATGCATCCTGACTCAACTGCTGACGTTCCTACTATCTAGACTACAGTCTACTGGCGTGTGAACAGTTCTTCTCTTGACGGTGCGCTCCTTTTGGATTTCATTACACAAGGACCCCATCGTACGAGCCGTTTACTACTCTGACTAAAGTCGAGAAAGGTTGTTTTCCCAATTAATATTACTCTAGTATCTATGGTTTTCCTAATAGTTGTTAGAATAATAATTGTATAGGTCTTTTGGGTATAGTACTAGTATAAGTTTACTTAGATAGGTCCATCGGGGTCGTTAACCACCCTCCACTTTGCACCTTGTCGCTAATAGTTCATAACCCGAACCCATGTTCTGTTCTGTGGGCGTCCCTAATCTGTTGTATCCATTCTGTTGCAGTTTGTGTCCCTTCTGGGGACACCAAAAAATATGGCCGCCAAACTTTCCTGCACTCCCGGCATATACGCTACGTAGGGAGATATATGAGGGTCTGGGTACATCAAATTGGTGGTCAGCATCACCCTCAGCAAGCTACAAACCAGAGCCTCAAAAGGAATGGGCTGCTAAAAGACAACGATATTGTCAGAGTCCTGAACATGCTCATTCAGCGAAAAGTTAAGGCCACTCAAAGGTGTGTCGTACATGTACACAAAGCTACCTACTCTTACTACATTTGTACATGGTGTGATGTGGGCGTGCATTATGTAATTGTAATAACTCTTAACTCGTAACAACAACATGAATACCATACATACAATTTCTGTTTATATACAAGTTCAGTGATATAGATATGTCCGATCATATTAGAGCTTGTCGGCATGTAATGATCCCGAAGACGTCCGGAACACAGATCATTCTCTGGTAGCGGCTGTGCAGTCCCGCCAAGTGCGTATTAACTGTAGTGCAGGTCCCCCGACCGACTTCATTAATATTACATTCGTCCCACCCTCTCTTGAAGCTTGACCCCAAGCTTCAGTTGTACCTCAACACTGGGTGCCTAATATGTTGCGGGTAGCGTCTCTGTACTGCAGCCGGCTGTTCTTGCTGTGGTGGAAGTATCAAATGTTCAATTTGAGGTGCCTCCCAGTCAGCAACACCATGTTCTTCATACTTGTCACCCTGTGCCTCGACTTCTTCTCGTACAATTCGTGCCTGGAGTCTATTTACATGCACCACACGAGTCCTTGCTGTTGTTGTGTGTTCGATATCAACATTAACCGGGGAGAGTACCCTCCTCACTGTCCATCCTCCTTCCCACTTTGCCTCCAGTTTGCCAGCTGTTGGTACATGCAGCCAGACAGCATCCCCAACATTGAATGTTCTGCGTTTTGTTGAGCTGTCGTAGGACTTCTTCTGCCGCTGTGCTTCCTGTGCGATGTGGCACTTCACCAGATTTCTTAACTCAGCCAATCTGACTTGCAGGGTATGTTCATAGCTATGTGGATCATGACCTTTCATTTCATCTCCCCCCAGCGATGGCGTGATAGGCAGCACAGGCTCTCTTCCCATTAGTAGTACAAATGGGCTCAGGTGAGCGGAAGAGTGGCGAGCTGTACGGTAAGCATATAGAAGGAGTGGAAGCTGATTTTCCCAATCAGACTCTTGCTGAACATAGGCTTTAACAGCTGCAACAAGGTTCTGTTAAACCGTTCCACCATACCATCTCCTTGTGGATGGTATGAAGTTGTTCGTGACTTGACTATACCGAATGCTGAGCAGGTTTTCTTCAATATTGTGCTCTCAAAGTTCCTTCCTTGATCGGAGTGAAGGATTTCAGGAATACCGAAGTGTGAAAACACCTCGATCAGTACTCTTACTATCCTTTCTGCTGTTTGATCAGGCATTGGTATTGCTTCAGCCCACTTGGTGAAGTAATCTTGAAGGACTAGTAGATATCGATTCCCATGACTGGACATTGGAACTTCCAGAACATCAACAGCCAACATTTGCCAAGCTCGACCTATTGGGACGTTAGTCATAGGTACTACTACTGGCATTGGAAGCTTTGATTGTTGACATACTTCACAACTCCTACAGTACAACTCTGTCGCCTTTGCCATTCCAACCCAGTAGGCCACCCGCTTCAGTCTGTCTATTCGATGTAGCATAGCAACTGTTGACCTCGTCCTGCCTGCCAACTGTATGGACGACCACTGTTCCGATTCGCACATATGATAGGCTGCGATCAAAGACCACTGTGACGGAATGTTTGGAAAGAAAGTCTACTCCCAGAATGACAGGCATTAGTAATTGTTCAGCCACCAAGAGTTCCTGTTCCGCTTTAAAAGCTCCCAAGTGTACTGTGAGTCTGACCATTCCAACTATCCTCATCCTGTGCCCATCCGCTGTCCGAAGAGCCTGCTGTCTTCTCAAGATTACACACCCCGAAGGGAGATACGCCTTGTCTACTAAAGAAACGGAGGAGCCTGAATCTACCATTATTTTTACATCGTTATCGTCCAGTTTCCCTTTAATGATGGGTACACGCTCACTAGAAACGGCAGTAATAAATTCTTGGGCCTCTAGATACGATCGGGACGGCCTGTATCCATTGATGTAGTCGTCCCCAGTCCATTTCCCTGGTGCTGACAATTTCTTGCTACATGTCCAGGTTGTTTGCAGTTGTAGCACACTGTCTGGCGTCTTGGCTGCCTGCAGTTCCGTGATAGGTGTCCAGTACGGTTACAATTGTAGCATCTGACAGGAGCAGTAGCAGGGGCAGGTGACTGAACGGCAGCACTTGTGTGGTCTTGAAGTTTCCCCATCAAGGCAGACATTTGCTCTGTCAGGTACTTGACGCTATTTTGCAAGGCTCGCACTTCAGGACACGACGTTGTAATTGCGGCAACCGACGAGGTGGGCTTCTCCACTGCGATGGTTAGAAGAAGTTTAGCTCTGTTAACCGCTGCATCGATGGTAATACCGCTTGGAAGTTGGCACCACATTCCACAGCACCACATTCCACACTAATTATCACAAAACAATATTGTGCGGCTCAGTTTATAATGAATATAATTATAAAGTCCCAATTACGGCGATTAAATAGAGTTTAAGGTAGTTAAACGCGGTTAACCGACGCGAGCCGCCACGCCTACATCGGTAACATATGGGCTGGAGCGCATGCGCCTGGCACACGTGCTCCTCAGTCTGCCGCGTGCATTGACTCTTTCTTTTTCTTTTAATTTTAATTCATCTCCTCCGTCACTAGTAAAGTTAGTGACGTGATCTGGGCAGGGTCGGCACACCCACGGATGGGCAGTGCCTTGTGCCACACCCCCAAACGGAAGGGGAATGAATGGCTAGCACCCATCGAAGCCCGGGGTCCGCCAAACTAGCAGCGCTGGTCTATCACCGATCGACAGCATGGAGGTTAATACAGTGTGGCCATCCACACGTTGAATGCAAGAAAGGTAATGCCAAGCTTATGACAGCCTTGAGGACCGTGGCTATGTCATTCGTAGGACAGTGACTGTCTACAATTTTCGGGTGATCCTGCACCACTACACCATCTGATGAGGTCTGTCTCACATTTCTGAACATGTGTCATTAAAATGGCCCCTCCCCCTTGAGAACCATGGCCATGTCACACATGTGAGAGTGAGTTTACCCCACTGTCTGACCAAGGTAAGCGATGTTCTGGTGATCCTGCACCACCAGAGCATCTGATGAGGTCTGTCTCACATTTCTGAACATGTGCGATTAATATGGCCCCTCCCCCTTGAGAACCATGGCCATGTCACACATGTGAGAGTGAGTTTACCCCACTGTCTGACCAAGGTAAGCGATGTTCTGGTGATCCTGCACCACCAGAGCATCTGATGAGGTCTGTCACACATTTCAGAACATGTGTGATTAAAATGGCCCCTCCCACTTGAGGACCATGGCCATGTCACACATGTGAGAGTGAGTTTACCCTACAGTCTGACCAAGGTAAGCGATGTTCTGGTGATCCTGCACCACCAGAGCATCTGATGAGGTCTGTCTCACATTTCTGAATATGTGTGATTAAAATGGCCCCTCCCCTTTGAGAACCATGGCCATGTCACACATGTGAGAGTGAGTTTACCCTACTGTCTGACCAAGGTAAGCAATGTTCTGGTGATCCTGCACCACCAGAGCATCTGATGAGGTCTGTCTCACATTTCTGAACATGTGTGATTAAAATGGCCCCTCCCCCTTGAGGACCATGGCCATGTCACACATGTGTGAGTGAGTTTACCCCACTGTCTGACCAAGGTAAGCGATGTTCTGGTGATCCTGCACCACCAGAGCATCTGATGAGGTCTTTCTCACATTTCTGAACATGTGTCATTAAAATGGCCCCTCCCACTTGAGGACCATGGCCATGTCACACATGTGAGAGTGAGTTTACCCCACTGTCTGACCAAGGTAAGCGATGTTCTGGTGATCCTGCACCACCAGAGCATCTGATGAGGTCTTTCTCACATTTCTGAACATGTGTAATTAAAATGGCCCCTCCCCCTTGAGAACCATGGCCATGTCACACATGTGAGAGTGAGTTTACCCTACTGTCTGACCAAGGTAAGCAATGTTCTGGTGATCCTGCACCACCAGAGCATCTGATGAGGTCTGTCTCACATTTCTGAACATGTGTTATTAAAATGGCCCCTCCCCCTTGAGGACCATGGCCATGTCACACATGTGTGAGTGAGTTTACCCCACTGTCTGACCAAGGTAAGCGATGTTCTGGTGATCCTGCACCACCAGAGCATCTGATGAGGTCTTTCTCACATTTCTGAACATGTGTCATTAAAATGGCCCCTCCCACTTGAGGACCATGGCCATGTCACACATGTGAGAGTGAGTTTACCCCACTGTCTGACCAAGGTAAGCGATGTTCTGGTTATCCTGCACCATCAGAGCATCTGATGAGGTCTTTCTCACATTTCTGAACGTGTTTCATGATCATGGCCCCTCCCCCTTGAGGACCATGGTTATGTCACAAGTCTTAGAGGTTAAAGGGAGTTTTAGAGTGTCTTCAATTCAAGCAATGTTCTGCCTGTGTGCATCTTTTTTCTAAGCATTTCACTTATTCACAAAACAGAATTAAGGTCTTTGACCCAACATTTATTCCCCTGTTCAAAGCGCGAGGCTACCTATCAGTCAGAAGGCACTCAAAAGTGAAACACATGCATGCAAACTACAATATGGCTTATGAGAATGCATTTTTGACTCTAGGGTGAGGATGTATGCAGCTACCAGAAACTGTTCTTTCCTGTACACAAACCAAATCATTGGAGTCTACTGGTAAACTTCAGTTTGTACCAGAGTTCAAAAGGTGATAATACCTGATGATAAAATACTAGGTAGTCCATCCACAAGCTCAATTCATTCAAAGCTTTGATTCAATGCACTGTTCTGATGATGATGCTGTAAACTGGATTTGGTAAGCTAGTGGCACAAAATTCTTAATGTACAAGTCAGTAAAACATTTCTATGCTATATAGGCTGTACCTTTGCAATGAAATGCAACATAGAACGAAGTTACACCTCAGTCATTTAGACTGGAAGTATTCTGATTCAATAGTATTTAGTGCCTTGCATGGAGTTGTAATGTACTCTAATAAGGGATTTTCCAATGATGTAGGCCAGCAATTCACCAACGCAAACCAATTCATATGACTGTGGAGTTTGTGTGTCTTGTAAGTTTTGATTTCAACACTCTATGAAAGCATTCTTAACCATGCATAATATTATACAGGCAGCAAGATTGCAAGTGGAAAGCCAGGACTGCGTATTCACACTAGTAGGATATAAAACACTAAGCACTAGGCATAATAGAAGCTTATCCACAGAAAACGATGAGTTGCTTCAGAAAACAGATTGCATTTGAATTGTCCATTGGTGCACTTTATCCACTGCAGAAAGCAGATGATAATGCACTTCAAGGTGAAACACACCCAGTTGTGTCGTGTAAATACATGTGTATAGTTGTAAACTTTTTCAGGAGTGACTGAATGTCATAGTGTGAATGAAGTAGATGGTGATGACGATGATGACAACATCGAAATTGGAAGCCCTATATCTTTGAATTCTGATATTCATTCTGATGACTTTTTGGTTCCTGACTTCGAAAATCCTGGTCCTGACCCTGATGACCTTACTGCCCTGAAGTGGGGACGAGACCACTATATCAGAAGTTTCCCACATCATCTTCTGAAGAGGAAAGAAAGGTAATGAGAAAATGTGTGCAATTGTTTCTTAGCTTTAGCTCCAATACTCATCACAAATGAAGTGAATCACCATTTACAAGAAGATCAATACGACAAGTGGTGAAGAAGATGGAGGTACTTAGAGTATGCATGCATGCATGCTTAGATCCATGTAAATATACTTTTCTTTCACTTTTCAGCCACTAATACGATGCTTTATAACAGGTAGACAGATGTCAATGTTTAAAAATCACATCCCATATATCAAAACGTTAAGAAAAGAAAATCCATATTGGCCTCTAGAAACATGCTGTGATATGGTGAGTTAAATTAAAGTTTAATACTATATATGTACTACTCACTGACACATACTATACTAGGTACATGAGATTGAGCTGTACCTTATGGGCATTCAGGATGATGTGGGTAAGAATGCATCCATGACACTTTCTGAAGTCAATAAATTTATCGTATGGCCTGAAGTAAGTAATACTAATCAATTTTGGCTTAAAATATTGTTTCCTGTTCACTTAATAGATAATCACTGGTGTCATTATGGATGCTTATAGATTGACCTGGGATGAAGCAAAAACATGCGTTTTGAACCAAAAACTACCTATGCAGATTTAAGAGCATTACTGTTTTGTGAATAAGTGAAATGCATAGAAAAAAGATGCACACAGGCAGAACATTGCTTGAATTGAAGACACTCTAAAACTCCCTTTAACCTCTAAGACTTGTGACATAACCATGGTCCTCAAGGGGGAGGGGCCATGATCATGAAACACGTTCAGAAAAGTGAGACAGACCTCATCAGATGCTCTGGTGGTGCAGGATAACCAGAACATCGCTTACCTTGGTCAGACAGTGGGGTAAACTCACTCTCACATGTGTGACATGGCCATGGTCCTCATAGGGGAGGGGCCATTTTAATCACACATCATCTGAAATGTGTGACAGACCTCATCAGATGCTCTGGTGGAGCAGGATCACCAGAACATCGCTTACCTTGGTCAGACAGTGGGGTAAACTCACTCTCACATGTGTGACATGGCCATGGTTCTCAAGGGGGAGGGGCAATTTTAATAACACATGTTCAGAAATGTGAGACAGACCTCATCAGATGCTCTGGTGGTGCAGGATCACCAGAACATCGCTTACCTTGGTCAGACAGTGGGGTAAACTCACTCTCACATGTGTGACATGGCCATGGTCCTCAAGTGGGAGGGGCCATTTTAATCACACATGTTCAGAAATGTGAGACAGACCTCATCAGATGCTCTGGTGGTGCAGGATCACCAGAAAATCGCTTACCTTGGTCAGACAGTGGGGTAAACTCACTCTCACATGTGTGACATGGCCATGGTCCTCAAGTGGGAGGGGCCATTTTAATGACACATGTTCAGAAATGTGTGACAGACCTCATCAGATGCTCTGGTGGTGCAGGATCACCAGAACATCGCTTACCTTGGTCAGACAGTGGGGTAAACTCACTCTCACATGTGTGACATGACCATGGTTCTCAAGGGGGAGGGGCCATTTTAATGACACATGTTCAGAAATGTGAGACAGACCTCATCAGATGCTCTGGTGGTGCAGGATCACCAGAACATTGCTTACCTTGGTCAGACAGTAGGGTAAACTCACTCTCACATGTGTGACATGGCCATGGTTCTCAAGGGGGAGGGGCCATTTTAATCACACATGTTCAGAAATGTGAGAAAGACCTCATCAGATGCTCTGGTGGTGCAGGATCACCAGAACATCGCTTACCTTGGTCAGACAATAGGGTAAACTCACTCTCATATGTGTGACATGGCCATGGTTCTCAAGGGGGAGGGGCCATTTTAATCACACATATTCAGAAATGTGAGAAAGACCTCATCAGATGCTCTGGTGGTGCAGGATCACCAGAACATCGCTTACCTTGGTCAGACAGTGGGGTAAACTCTCTCTCACATGTGTGACATGGCCATGGTCCTCAAGTGGGAGGGGCCATTTTAATTACACATGTTCAGAAATGTGACAGACCTCATCAGATGCTCTGGTGGTGCAGGATCACCAGAACATCGCTTACCTTGGTCAGACAGTAGGGTGAACTCACTCTCACGTGTGTGACATAGCCATGGTCCTCATGGGGTAGGAGCCATTATAATCACACATTTTTAGAAATGTGTAGACCTCATCAGATGCTGTGGTAGTGGAGTATTATTATACTTATTATATGTACCGGTTCACGCATGATGCATGACGCATGATGCAGTTTTTGTGTAATTATAGTTAGTTCTTGCACTTGTGGGTCACTGGCGCCCGCCGCACAATGATAATTAGTGTGGAATGTGGTGCTGTGGAATGTGGTGCCAACTTCCAAGCGGTGATGGTAATGATGTCCGGGTTCGCTCGCAACATGCGACTGCATTCGTCTGGCACCCCCGCTACAAATTGCTGGAACAGTATTTTACTCTTGCTATCGTCGTCCAGTTCCGGCATAGCAGCATCCAAGAGTCGCTTCAGGTGATGTGCGTACATGTGGACCGTCTCTCCGGGGCGTAGTTTCCGAGATTGAAATTCGGCGAAAGCTGAGAACTCTGTCGGTTTTAACGCATTCTTTAGGGCTTGCTTCGTAGCGCAGTAATCTCCTCTTGTTTTCCCCGGAATCGCCAACCACGCGACGAGAGCTTCTCCTTCAAGCAGCGTGGCAGCTTCAACGCCATCGTATCCTCCTGCCACGCGTTCGCGGCCGCACAAATCTCGAAGCGTTCCAACCAATCGGCGAAGTTTCCTTGGGAAAAACAGCTCGGCAAGCTTATGTGTCGTTGAGGCTCCATTCTCTGCTAACAGTGTAATAACTCTTAACTCGTAACAACCACAGCAAAAAAACGCGTAGAATCAATTCTTGATTTTCAATTGATTTGCCACTTACATTCTGGTACATATTGTTAACAATTTGTACCAGGTATGTAAACATTTTGTACCAGAATGTAAGTGACAAATCAATTGAAAATCAAAAATTGATTCTACGGGTGCTGTTACATACAATTTCTGTTTACATACAAGTTCAGTGATATAGATATGTCCGATCATATTAGAGCTTGTCGGCATGTAATGATCCCGAAGACGTCCGGAACACCGATCATTCTCTGGTAGCGGCTGTGCAGTCCCGCCAAGTGCGTATTAACTGTAGTGCAGGTCCCCCGACCGACTTCATTAATATTACACAATCACGGGACTACATATATATACAGGTACTAGTACTTCTTGTGGGAGCTTATAGGGATCAGATGTGTATCTGTATTAGAAATGCCCTAATGTGCATACGATTAGGGTCGACTATCTTTGGTCAATACACTGTTAAAAAAAAAGGCCGGAGGGGTGTTAGGTTTGAGGGGTGTTACAGCCCAAGGAGTGTTATGGCAACACACAAGGGTGTTGAGCTGACATTTTGGGGTATTGGCAGACTACGTTAGGGTGTTAGGAGCAACCCCCAGCAAGGGTGGGGTGTTAGGTCGTTTTAAAGGTGTGTTGTCATAACACTGATTTACCGCATTTACACCCCAGTAGGATACCTTGTTTAGTAATTACTTTCTGACGGAGAGGGCGTGGTTTGGTAGATGATATGACTATGATGGCAGCTGTGACTTCGTAGTTGGAGGTGATACTGGACTTCAAGTGGTATGCACGCACACATGTGACACAACGTACCAGTACAAAACGTCTACCATAGGCTGGCCATCGCCCGTGCGTTGGTGACCCGAGTGGCGCGTGCGCGTGTGGATATCTAGTAGGTATACTAGTAGGCCTACACGCTGCTTTTTCAACATGTAATTACCGTATACATGCATGTAATCTCGATGTGCTTATGAAGGCTTGCGTGCAATGTTCATGTATGTGCACTGCTGTGTGTATAGTTCGCTAGCGTGTTGTAGTACCCCAGTATGCTGCTAAATGTCAAATTTGATGCAAGCTTGTTTATTATCCTGCATGCCACTTTGTGCTGAGAGTGAAGGTTAAGTACAATGGCAGTGCTTGTGTGGTAACAGTGACTGTGTATTAAAATTCATCTGGATTCTATTTAGACCACACCCTAGTAAAATGGCATGGGAACATATACATTATTACTCACAAGTATTTATTATATGTATGCATGTAATATCACATATAGCTCAAGGAAGCAGCATATTGCATGACATCTAGCATAAAGCATGTAGGTAGTCCTTTAAAAAATATTTAACAGACCTGTTGCAGCTTGAACATTGGGTGTATGCTAAAAGTGTTCATGCATTCATGTGGCTACATATGTCTATATACCACATGCAGATCCTGATAGCTATCGTGAAGAAATATGCTGGATGAATGAATGCTGTCAAACACTTGTAAGGGTAGGCTAAAGTACTTCACTAGTGACAGTGTTTGAACCTTTTTTGTAGGTACAGTGTTGTTGTGGGATTAAATATCATTTTTGTGACATTTCGGTCAAAATGTATGCCTGGTTTGGTGTAATGACTGATACGAGATAAATGCAATAACTATTAATTGTTTGACAATGTCTATATGCATGCACATCTTTGCATAACAGATGCACTAATACGTACAAATTTTTACACGAGCTGCACACACATACACATAACCACACATGCGCATGCATGTATACACACGTACACACATACATATGTACTCACACACAAATACACATAACCACACACACATGTATACACATGTGCGTCACACACAATGCACACATGCACACACGCTGCACACAGACATGCACACACATGCACACACACATGTACCACGTACATGACAGACTCATGCTAACACACGTACAGACACATACATACACATAACACACACATGCACACACATGTGCACACACAACACACACGTATACACATGCTAACACACACAATGCACACATGCACACACGTGCAGACATACACACATGCACACACATGCACACACATGCACACACAAGCACACACACATGCACACACATGCACACATGTGCATGACAGACACACACTTACACATCTGAACACTTACACACACATGCACACACAATGCACACATGTACACATGCATACGCAGGCTCGTAGGCAGGAAGTCTGGCAGGGGGGGGTCGATTAATAGGACTGCAGGACTGTTGGGGTAGGGGGGAGGTGGGACCTCACATTTAGCCAAATATGAAAAGGGGGGGGGGGGGCCCTCACAATCAGGCATCAAACAAGGGGGATTGACCAACCCCCTGGCTACAGGCCTGATTACTCACATGGCACACATGCACATACACACATACACACATACACACGAATTCACACACACAATGCACACATATTAACACACATGCACATGTGTGTATGTGTATAATTCATGTGTGTATGTGTATGCATACATGTACACACACATTCACACATACACAGAAATACTGTTGGACACTCTGAGAGAAGTGCAATTGGAACTACTCAAAAGTCCTGTATAGCTTTCCTCACATTTGGACAACTCTATATCTTAGACATCCTGAATACCTACAGTGTACCCTAGCTATTTGTGTCCTTTCTTGTCATCGTGAGACATGTTGAACAAATATACATGTAAGTTCATGCTAAAAATATATTTCGTTGCGCATGCGTGACCTTTAGAAACACGTTGTGTTATTTATGAACAAGTAAGTTCGGTGTTACACGACTTTTTGGTAAGCTATTTGTTTCCTTCCAGCGTTGAGCGATGCATTTGAGTAAGACGAGTTGAGCGCTTTGAAGAGAGTTCATCGAGAACAGCAGTTCGCGATCGGACCGGAATGCCTGTTTATACGCTCTAGCTAAGGAAAATTCGGCTACTACTGTGTGCAGCGCTACCCACTATAATGAGCCACTGCTTAAGGCAGGTAAGTACCTTGTCGCGAACGCCCTTACAAAGGTCATATGACACGCTGGCTCTAGCAAGCCTTCGAGGTAAGCTTAACAATCGGTACGATTGATGTTGTTATTGTCACCGATCTGCTTAGCGAACATGACCGTCATCGGACTGATGGCTGCACCCAAGATTCACTTAAAAAGGTTAGACATGTCTCATATTGGAACCTGACCGTTATATATATGCATGTGTTTCCTTCATTTGTTTAGTGTCCGAAGCATGCGCAGAGAAACACTCCAGGACTACTCGATCGTCGTATAGGCCCTAAAGACATGTTTATAGTTTTGTTGTACATGTATGTTTGTATTTGTTGTCAACTTTTTATTAAAATCATCAACTGTTGTTGTATAGTTTATTAAGATCAATTTATGTTGTATCGTAAGATTACGGTGCATGCACGAACTATTGATGCCTTTGTCAACACCCTATAGAGTGTATTGGCTACACTTCAGGGGTGTTGGCTGTAACACTCCTGAGCGGTTACCACTACACTCCATGGGGTGTTATTCCTAAACAGGCGTACGAACACCCCTAAGTGTGTTGTGGCAACACCCTTTTTTTAACAGTGTAGTAACTATGAGGCAATAGTGATATCAAAAGCAAGGAGAAAAGGGTTAATGATAAGGAAAAACGGAGTAGTCTTATATTTAGAGTACTAGTGTAGCACACATTGTAGGACATTACGTTGTCCATGTGTTCATACTACCAATGTTCCCTTCCTTTTTTACACCACCTTTGCCTTAAAGTTCTATATCCCACCAAGTTTCTCATAGAAAATGTGTAACTACACTGTGGATCTGGGGATCCTCCCCAAATGCTGATTTCACTAAGCAATGTTATCAGTCAATCAGAAATGATGTGAAGGACCCATTAAATATCTAATTTATGAGACAACAGTACAAACGCACACAATACACTATGTGTGTGCATGTGGAAGAGGAAGGAGAGGTGGTGCTAGATGATGAGGATGAGGGAGGAGTGGTGCAGGTATCTGGTTGTGTTGTATTCCTCCAAGATCTTCTTACAGCCTGAATGCCTCCATGGAGCCAGTATTCATCATTGTGCTTGGTGTAATGCCTTTTCGATGTAGCATACTTTCATAAGCATGCAGTCAATCAGAAACAAATTACTTATTTTGAGGGGGAAAGGACAATGTTGTACACAGATCTACATGTATGCATCCCTCCTTGGCAAGTGTGTAGTTACTGTTGGTTTGGGTCACATATGTGACTGCATGCTATATACATGTAAGTGAGTGATGACTGTGGGCAGCCAAATTATTCATTGCCTATTGTCTCTGTAATTAATATTTTTACAGCAGTTAGCAATCACCATGCGTGTAACGCAGGTACTACATGTAAAGTTTTCTAACTGTCCACCCTTTCCACACACACGCATGCACACACACACAAACACACACACACACACACACACACACACACACACATACACACTTACCAGTTCCTGATAAATATCTGCCTTGAGGGACTAAGATAGAAAAAGACATGATCATCATGTTGCTCGTCCTTGAGAATTTAGCACCATCACCACTGAATTTTACAGGAATCTTCTCACCAGGCTGGAACAAAGTTGGACATTCCCCAAGCTGCAAATGAATGCAAAGATATACAATATGGGGGACAGTGTCCAGCAAAATCAGCCTTCTGGGTAGTTTTTAAAGTTTTCAAAAATAATGTTTTATTGTATTTTATTTTTTTCATAAGCCTCTATCAAATTAAATGTATTAAATGTATTGTATGTAAATGGACTATCCATCATAAAGTTATTGGGTACTGAATTTATAGTTACCCATACATTTCCATGTGCGCGTTACTTTTCTTTTTGCTAGACACACTGTCCATATGTTACTGATTTTTGTAAAAACACTAACCAGTCTAGTTATCTCCTCCCAAATTGCCGTTTCAACGTGCCTATAAGACCCATCAAACGTTGGGATACTAAATAGTTTCACTGTTTTGTTGAGCTCCGATGTAGCAGCGCTAACTTTGCTTGCTCTTGGAAGGCTATCGCATTTCATTGAGAGCGCTTGGTAAAATGCATCACTCACACCGTACTTATCCAATAAATACAGGACTTCTAGTTCTTTTTATTGTGCATCCGAATCAAAAGAGAAATGCGAACACTCTTACCGGACGCAGTGTGCAGTGTGCACACACAGGCATGTGCTGAATACCTTGTACTTTGGCAAGGCTATTCTAAGGAAGAGTGTTCATGGCTGGTGGAAGACGCCATGACGTTTGATGCAGACCAGTAAGAGTGTGCCTAATGCATTGGCCCACATACACCCCCCCCCCCCCCTCCATGTAGGAATTAAGTAGCTCAGTGTGGTCTAATTAATATCATGTGATTTTACTGCACCTCAACATCCCATTGCAGATGCTACACCCACCCTGAACCACCTCTTCGTGCACTCCTGAATAATGTTTAGCTTACGTATCTGCATCACTAAAATGTAGAGTCAATCGTTCCTTTAAGTTTACAGTACCATTTAGAACAGACATTTACATGTTTCAAGTTCGTTTGGTTGGAAAGGAAAGGAACCCTCTGAGGCATAGACTAGGGTGCTGGTATGAAAATGAAGATTTCAATACTGAATACTTTCCTTCCTGGTCCAAGTGTCATGATAAGTTGGGTGATGGATGCACCATTGACTTCCCTATTCGCTTACATAGTAAGTTGAAATGGTCATCTAGGACTTTTATCAAGCAAGATGATGGAACAGTAATGCCCAAGGCAAGGAGCTTTGAGGAAGTTTAGTAGTAAACCTAGTTAAAAAGATGTTAGGAACATGCTCATGGTTCTCAGAACTCAATAACCATTTGTTCTTCATCACTGTCCCATACTTCCCATCACTGTCCCTTCCTTCATCACTGTCCCCTCCTTCCCATCACTGTCCCCTCCTTCCCATCACTGTCCCCTCCTTCCCATCACTGTCCCTCCTCCCATCACTGTCCCCTCCTTCACATCACTGTCCCCTCCTTCCCATCACTGTCCCTCCTTCCCATCACTGTCCCCTCCTTCCCTCACTGTCCCTCCTTCCCATCACTGTTCCCCTCCTTCCCATCACTGTCCCCTCCTTCCCATCACTGTCCCCTCCTTCCCATCACTGTCCCCCCTTCCATCATGTCCCATCCTTCCCATCACTGTCCCCTCCTTCCCATCACTGTCCCCTCCTTCCCATCACTGTCCCCTCCTTCCCATCACTGTCCCCACCTTCCCATCACTGTCCCCTCCTTCCCATCACTGTCCCCCCTTCCATCACTGTCCCCTCCTTCCCATCACTGTCCCTCCTTCCCATCACTGTCCCCTTTCCCATCACTGTCCCCTCCTTCCCATCACTGTCCCCTCCTTCCCATCACTGTCCCCTCCTTCCCATCATGTCCCCTCCTTCCCATCACTGTCCCCTCCTTCCCATCACTGTCCCCTCCTTCCCATCACTGTCCCCACCTTCCCATCACTGTCCCCTCCTTCCCATCACTGTCCCCTCCTTCCCATCACTGTCCCCTCCTTCCCATCACTGTCCCCTCCTTCCCATCACTGTCCCCTCCTTCCCATCACTGTCCCCTCCTTCCCATCACTGTCCCCTCCTTCCCATCACTGTCCCCTCCTTCCCATCACTGTCCCCTCCTTCCCATCACTGTCCCCTCCTTCCCATCACTGTCCCCTCCTTCCCATCACTGTCCCCTCCTTCCCATCACTGTTCCCCCCTCCTTCCCATCACTGTCCCCTCCTTCCAATCACTGTCCCCTCCTTCCCATCACTGTCCCCTCCTTCCCATCACTGTCCCCTCTTCCCATCACTGTCCCCTTCCTATCCCATCACTGTCCCCTCCTTCCCATCACTGTCCCCTCCTTCCATCACTGTCC
This sequence comes from Ephydatia muelleri, assembly GCA_013339895.1. Lineage (NCBI taxonomy): Eukaryota > Metazoa > Porifera > Demospongiae > Spongillida > Spongillidae > Ephydatia > Ephydatia muelleri. The sequence continues at coordinate 11,756,863 of JABACO010000006.1, forward strand.
CCTCCTTCCCATCACTGTCCCCTCCTTCCCATCACTGTCCCCTCCTTCCCATCACTGTCCCCTCCTTCCCATCACTGTCCCCTCCTTCCCATCACTGTCCCCTCCTTCCCATCACAGTAGGTATTCCAGTTGTCTGGAACATCTTTCTCACTAGCCCTCAGAGATGGGAAAGTTTACATAAAACCCACAACTAATAACCCTCCTTAATTAAATAGGTGGTGCACATGAAACCCCAAAGACCTGAGTTACATATCTCAGCTCTTTGGCCTTCTACAACACATTTGATACATAAACATACAACCTTGTGAGAACACCATACATGTACAAAGCCAAATACATATGGGACAGTTACCGCGAAAATTGCCCCACGGATATATAATTATAAAATGTTATAAAAATGCATCGCGGGTGAATCGCTATAACTTCCCAACGGTTAACGCTATCGACTTCCTATTTTCAACACTTCATACTACACCATTTTACTACGGGTAAACTTATTTTGGAGCCTTGCACTAGTTCCTTGCTGATGCTACGAAGTCCGATACCCCATGGGGTTCAAAACCGTCACATCTTCAGCTAGGAAAGTTTAAATCGCTTCAAATTCTGTATGTACATACAGGGGTCCTGTTGCTATTGATATGTTCAGTTCGTTAATTTTTACTCTATCCGTCACGGAGATACAGCTGTGCAAAGTTAATGCACATTTCCCGCTCGATTGCACCATTTTTGCGTGTTCCATTCTCCCAATCTACAATAAATTTTGATAACTTCTTTGTTCCGCCCATTTCTCCCTTAAACTAAGCTAGCCGTTCCCAACTGTTTTTGTCTCACTCAGGCAGTGAGTTTATGCGGGAAAGTTAAAAGAAGAAGAACGCTGCTCAGTTCAAGACGATCGTACCAAATTAACGGACCCCAAGTGAATATAACCTTGCGCCTCCCACGTCGGCGGCAGTATTCAAAACGGCACGCGTAAGGCTATTTGCTAAGCACTCACATCATCCTCTAGTCGTGTAATAAAGCTTTCCTATTTGCCATCATCTTGCTAAAATCATCGTCTTATATCTGCCACGCCCACTCGGCTACGATTTCGGTCTCACACAATTAACTTTCAGCTCACACATACTCATGCTGGCTCCCACTTGTGCACACACTTGCATTGTTACGTACATGGCCCTGTACACTATCGTATGGCATATTTTCTTATACACAACCGCACACACACACACACACACTCACACACACACATACAACACACACACACACACACACACACACACACACCACACACACCACACTCATGTACAGCGTACTTGCACACACCAGTTATACATGTGGCAAACAATACACCTGTCTGATGATAGTACAAACACTCTCACTCACATAGTCACATGCACAAGTACATGTATTGTATTCAATTCAGCTGATTGCATTTTAATTTGTGTACCAAGCTTGCATAAAACACACATGCACAGGCACACACACACACACATGACATACACACACAGACACACAAATGCACACACAGACACACTAACACATGACATACACACACAGACACACAAATGCACCACAGACACACTAACGCACACACACATACACACATGACATACACACAGACGCATACAAACACACACAGACACACTAACGCACACACACACTCACACAGACACACACACAGGCACACACAGACACAAATGCACACACAGACACACTAACACACACACACACAAACGCACACAGACACACACACATGACATACACACAGACGCATACAAACACACACACACACTAATGCACACACACACACCAACGCACACAGACACACACATGACATACACACAGACGCATACAAACACATGCACACAGATACACAGACACACATGGACACACAAAAAACACGACACACATATGACAAACACACACACACGCACACACACACATGGAAATACACACTAGCACACAGACACACATGCACACACACATGCATGAAATACACACTAGCACACACAGACACACTACATACACACAGATACATTCAAACACACACACACAGACACACTAACGCACACACACACAAACACACACGCACACATGACATATACACATACACACACACACACACTAACGCACACACACACTAACGCACACAGACACACACATGACATACACACAGACGCATACAAACACACACACACAGATACACAGACACACACATGGACACACAAAACACACGACACACATATGACAAACACACACACGCACACACACACCTGTACACATACACACATAGAAATACACACTAGCACACACAGACACACATGCGCACACACATACACACATGCGCACACACATGCATGAAATACACACTAGCACACACATGCACACACAGACATGACATACACACACAGACACACTAACACACACACACATGACATACACACACAGACACACAAATGCACACACAGACTGCATTTCAATTTGTGTACCAAACACACACATGCACACGCACAGGCACACACACACACATGATATACACACACAAATGCACACACAGACACACTAACGCACACACATGCACACAGACACACAAATGCACACACAGACACACTAATGCACACACACACACACAGGCACAGACACATGACATACACACACAGACACACAAATGCACACACAGACACACACACACACAAACGCACACACATGACATACACTGTACACACTGACGCATACAAACACGCACACAGACACACTAACGCGCACACACACACAGACACACACAGACACATGACATGCACACACAGACACACTAACGCACACACACACACAAACGCACACAGACACACACATGACATACACACTGACGCATACAAACACACACACACACACAGATACACAGACACACACATGACATACACACTGACGCATACAAACACACACACACACAGATACACAGACACACACATGGACACACAAAACACACGACACACATATGACAAACACACACACGCACACACACACACGTACACACACACATGGAAATACACACTAGCACACACAGACACACATGCAGACACACATGCATGAAATACACACTAGCACACACATGCACACACAGGCACACACAGACACACATGCATACACACAGATGCATACAAACACACACACACAGACACACTAACGCACACACACACAAACGCACACACAGACGCACACATGGCATACACAGACACATACAAACACACACACACACTAACGCACACATGACATACACACAGATGCATACAAACACACACACACAGATACACAGACACACACATGGACACACAAAACACACGACACACACATATACAAACACACACACACATTCACACACACACACATGGAAATACACACTAGCACACACAAACACACATGCATACACAGGCACACACGAAATACACAGACACACACACACGAGACAGTCACACAAAACACTCAGACACACACATGCACCGACACACAGAGGAACATACACACATGACAGACACACACACACACACACACACACACACACGGACACACAAGCACACACAGACACACACACGAAATATATACACTCACGAAATACACAGACACACACACAGAAACACACAGACACGCAGACTTGCACACAGACTCGCACACACAAAATACATATAGACACACATGCACAGACACAACAGACACACACTCACAGATACACACACAATACACACAGACACACATACAGATACACACATACAGATATACAGACGCACACACATACAGATATACAGACGCACACACAGACTCGCACATGTGCACAGACACGTGTTACACAAAGCACACACTGTTGTTCATGTGGAAAAAAACAGTAGTGCTCTCTGATAATGATGGTACACACATTTTCTCTCACTGAATGCCTTCTCTGCACATGCATTTTTGATCTATCTATTGAACAGCTCATGAGACCATGAGACATGTCTACACATGTAGTGTCATTGGAGTGGTCCTTTATGCATACATTGTGTCCTTATAGAACTGTCCCCTGACTCAAGGGACAAGTCATGCATGTAAGGATATGCCATGGTTTGCTAACAAGCTCAAGGCTTCTGAGTGCTTGTGGAATGATGAATATTGCTATCCATTGTGTCTGTGTAAACTTACCACGGGCCCTGACCTACCGCAATCAGCAATGACATCGCCAGGCAGAACCATCGCCCTTCATAAAAAACTGCGTGGTACATCCTTCTAGAAGAGGCAGCACTAGTCTCGTACCCGGACCCAGATTCCCAACAGCTGCGCCACCCGCAGCTGTTGAGAATCTGGGTCTGGGTACGAGACTAAGGCAGCACACTGTACTAGCGTAAATTAAATGACTACTCGTAGAAGGCACTACATACTTTGTACTTATGGTGAGGAACAGCAATCTGAGTTCATGTACACTCGTTTAATTCGCTGCATTCAATTAGTACGACACGGGACACACAACATTGTGCTGATGAAAACAGTAGGCCTGTGAGACCTGCGATGGTACCTCCCTTATCGTTGCAGATCGTGGTAGGTCAGGTAAGTTTACACAGACATATCCACAGTGCAAAAAGTTTGTTATGCGACACTGTATATTATAACGTATATTCGAATATAAGCAGCAATATAAGCTGTCTGCGTATTGAACATTATAAGCAAATGCGTATATTGAAATATTGTCAGTCACGTGCGGTTTCTGGTATCTTAGCAAACCTTTGAATTTCATTAATGTTACACGGTTTGGTGAACCGCGCACTATCGTAATTTGGGCTTTGACCTTCCGTAAACCAGTCCTCCGCCCCCCCCCTCCATCCCCACTCCCCCTTTGCATCTGCATGGTTTATAAAACTTTTCTTCGCACATATAAGTGCTACAACACCAAACACAAATATTCAAACACCATAGTGCCTTAAGACAGCGGTTCCCAAGTACTAACTTAGTGTGACCTGATAAAGACGAGAATATAATAACATTTGGCGCCAATTGAAATGGCCATACTTACCTCTAGTGATGGACTTGTTGGTGCTGACTAATCAAATGCGCACAAAAGAAAAATACATTTAAGTGCCCCCAGCATACTTACCAGTTCGAATAGAAACGCTGCAGAAAAGCAAAATGAAGGTAGCAAAGCCATTGAGTACTTACCTCAGCAGAATCGACCCGCGCTTGTGATAGCCGAAACCCATAGTCCTTGAGACAGCGGTCCCCATGTACTATGTGACCTGATAAAGACAAGAACAATAACATTTGGCATCAATTGAAATGGTCATACTTGCCAAGGTGTAACTTACCTCAGCAGAATCGGCCGCTTGTGATAACCGGAGACCAACCCCAATAAAGTGCATTGCACACAAATTGTGAGTCGCTTACCGTATACTAGGCTTGCTTTCAGCAGGTTGATGAGGCTGATGTACTACATCACAAACGCATCCCCAAAATAACACAAACGTGATAAGCAAAGTCATGTACCTTTCCAGGCCATGCACACTCACACAGGAACCCGCCAAAATTAGCCATCACGTGCAATGGCATACTCTAATTGGTGCACTTTTAAATTTGGTTATAAATTGTAAATAACAACGATAACAGCACTAACCTATTGACAAGTAAGACTATCACCTATTTCTTGAACTGGCAGAAATCTTCAATGTTACAACATTTACAAGCCTGCGTGAAATTGTAAAAAACAATAGAGGTTGTGCAATGGGCGGAGCGAAGTGACGTTATTTCGCCATTTTGAGTGGGCAAGGCTTGTTGTGCAGTTGGATGCAGTAATCGTTTCATTAAAGGTTCGGGCGTTCATTTTCCTCAAGATGAAGAACGTAAGTCCCAGTGGATAGCAGCAGTGGAGTGCAAAGATTGGATTCCAAATGAGTACTCGTGGATATGTAGCGTACACTTCGTTTCGGGGGAATAGAGCAACAACCTCCTATCCCCTGATTATGTTCCTTCCTTATTCGAGCACATGAAGAGCCCTTTGAAGAGGAAGCGTGTGCATGATATGAACAGATTCCACAGAACATTGGAGGTGATAAAAAGGAAGTTGGTAAAAAAAAATTGATGCTGCAGAGTCTTTGCTACAGCTATCGGAACCTGAGGCCAATTATTTCAATCTACACTAACAATGCCTCTCTCATACGCAACATACGGGTCTTCAAGCGCACCAACCATGCAGCTCCAATTTTACCTTGTAACGCTGTTTGGCAGTGTCATGAAGCTAATACTCAGAGTATTTGGCCGTACTTTCTAGCTGCATTTAATTACACGAAATGGCTCAAACGGTTAGTCAGGAACCTCCAATCACTCTATTACGGATAGACACGTGTGTGCTTTTGACACTCAAAATGGCGCTTAGCAAAGGTTGCTATTTATTGATGACGATTTATGACGCTATTGCACAACCTCTATACCATACTTTCCATATCATTATGCACTGTATATTCATTTCAAATTGAACAATAATGGTAAGAATAAAAATGGTACACATTAACATTTCAAAATTGTATGACACACACTTGCACGTACATGTCCACACGCTCGCGGACACACATGTCCACGCACACGCATAAACACACAACACACAGACGGACACACAGTCGCACGTACACACATGACAGATCGATGTCCACACACACGCATACAGACAGATGTCCACACACACGTATACACTGACAGACAGATGTCCACACACACGCATACAGACAGATGTCCACACACACGTATACACAGACAGATGTCCACACACACGCATATGCACAGACACACACACACAGACAGATGTCCCACACAGACAGATGTCCCACACAGACAGATGTCCCACACAGACAGATGTCCCACACAGACAGATGTCCCACACAGACAGATGTCCACACACACATATACACACAGGCAGATGTCCATCAGTATCGAATTCCGACTTCGGCATTGAGCGTGTCAAGTTCGGTTTGTACTGACTGTTACTAATAGCAAGCGCCAGCTCCTTAGTAATTAGATGCTTATGAACGTTTATACAGGAATTGATAACTCGCAGACAAATATACACACAGAATATGTGAAACTTGAATATACACGGTGGTATGATTTAAATATACTTACGGGGGTATATTTTGTACACTTAATTGTGCCTATATAAACAGTGACGTATTTAACACTTGCGGATTCTTGAATATACGCCGTCTTATATTTCAAATATAGTACTCAAGTGTATATTTTGGCGTATTCTCAAATATAACCAAAAATATAGCGTATCGTATATCTAACTTTTTGCACTGTGATCGATAGCAAGCTAGTAACGATATTCATTATACTGTACTCCGAAAATGTCAGACGAGCACTTGTACAGAGTGCTAGATGAGAGAAGAGTATACGTCTGCTTGCAACAATACAGAGGAAACACACAGAGATTGATGTGTGTGTGTGTGTGTGTGTGTGTGTGTGTGTGTGTGTGTATGTGTGTGTGTGTGTGTGTGTGTGTGTGTGTGTGTGTGTGTGTGTGTGTGTGTGTGTGTGTGTGTGTGTGTGTGTGTGTGTGTGTGTGTGTGCGCGCTCAGGATGTACAGACGCATTTGCACAACATATACACATGCATCAGGGTGTGTGAACCAACATGAGGGCATGTTCATGTGCTCTGTGTGAGCTAAATATTGTATGGGCAAAGAGAGACTCAAGTCTCTGCAACTGGTACACAAGCCACCTAGCTGAGTAGTGGAGGCATAAAGAATGATAAGAAGTTGTTCAAGAATCAAGGATTTTGCCAAACAAGAAAGCTTTATTACACAATTGTACTTAACTACAAAAAGATGGATGTGAGTGTGTAAGAACTTAAAGTCTTATGCACGTTGCTGCAGGGACCCTCCACACACACACCACAATTTTTGGCCAACTGTGTAAATCTTATCAAGGAATGATAGCCGACAACAACTTTTTCGATGACAACATCATACGCTTCATGATTAAAAATAAATTCGTGCATCTCTACATGTAGACTTGTATATTTAATTATTCATTTTGCTCCAAAGAAATCAGCCACCCCCCCACACACACACACACACACTTTTTAATATTGTACCATGGGGCCCAGTGCTGTGGTGAATACAGTGATATACTTTGCCACATGCATACAGTGGTACTGGACACCAATCCTATGGGGGCTGAGGACCAATATATGACATAGAGCTCGCACTTTAGAGACGGTACATACACACAGGTACATGTAGCAACATGTGTGTCTGTATATGTGTGTGTCTGTGTGTATGTCGTGTGTGTATCTGTGTGTCCATGTTGTGTGTGCATCTGTGTGTCCATGTGTGTGCATGTGTGTCTCTGTGTGTGTCTGCATGTGTGTGTCTATGTGTATTTCGTGTGTGTGTCTATATGTATTTTTTTGTATGAGTCTGTGTGCATGTATGTCTGTGTGCGTATCTGTGTGCGTATCTGTGTATTTCATGTGTGTGTCTGTAGGTGTGTTTGTGTATTTCATGTGTGTGTTGTGTGCTTGTGTGTCTGTGTCTGTTGTGTGTGTATGGCATGTGTGTATCTTGTGTGTGCGTGTGTGTGTCTGTGCATGTGTGTGTCTGTGCATGTGTGTGTCTATGCTTGTGTGTCCATGTGTGCCCGCGTTTGTGTGTCTGTCTGTCGTGTGTGTGAGTCTGTGTGTATGTCGTGTGTGTGTCTGTGTATTTCATGTGCATGTCTGTGTGTGTCTCTGTGCATGTCTGTGTGTGTCTGTGTCTGTGTATGTGTCTGTCGTGTCAGAGTGTGTTGTGTGGGTCTATGCGTGCCTGTGTGTGTGTCTGTGTGTGCGTCTGTGTGTGTGTGTCTGTGCATGCCTGCATGTGTCTGTGTGTATGTGTCTGTGTGTATGTGTCTGTGTGTACGTGTCTGTGTGTATGTGTCTGTGTGTATATGTCTGTGTGTATGTGTCTGTGTGTATGTGTCTGTGTGAGTGTCTGTGTGTGTGCATGTGTGCCTGTGTGTGCCTGTGTGTGTGTCTGTGTGTATGTTGTGTGTGTCTATGTGTGTGTGTGTCTGTGTGTCTGTGTGTGTGTGTGTGCGTCTGTGTATGTGTCTCTGTGTGTGTGTCTGTGTCTGTGTGTATGTTGTGTGTGTGTCTATGTGTGTGTCTGTGTGTGTGTGTCTGTGTGTGTGTGTCTGTGTGTGTGTGTCTGTGTGTTGTGTGTGTGTCCATGTGTACCTGTGTGTCCGTGTCCGTATGTGTGTGTGTGTTTGTGGGTGTACGTCATGTGTCTGTCTGTGTATCTATATGTTGTGTGTGAGCGTTTTTGCATGTGTATTGCCACATTTATACAGTGGTGTGTGTGTGCAAGTGTGCAATGTTTGTGTACATTTAGAGTACCAGATGGGGACACAATGTATTCAATCCTTGGAGACACGATACATGTAGAGAAAGCTTGGTACACAAATTTACATAGAATCAGTGGTCTGTACAGGCATGCACAAGTACAGTTGAATTGAATAGAATACATGTGCATGTGACAATGTTTGTGAGTGAGAGTGTTTCTACCATCATCAGACAGGTGTATTGTTTGCCACATGTAACTGGTGTGCGCAAGTATGCTGTACATGAGTGTGTGTGTGTGTGTGTGTGTGTGTGTGTGTGTGTGTGTGTGTGTGTGTGTGTGTGTGTGTGTGTGTGTGTGTGTGTGTGTGTGTGGTTGTGTATAAGAAAATATGCCATACGATAGTGTACAGGGCCATGTACGTAACAATGCAAGTGTGTGCACAAGTGGGAGCCAGCATGAGTATGTGTGAGCTGAAAGTTAATTGTGTGAGACCGAAATCGTAGCCAAGTGGGCGTGGCAGATATAAGACGATGATTTTAGCAAGATGATGGCAAATAGGAAAGCTTTATTACACGACTAGAGGATGATGTGAGTGCTTAGCAAATAGCCTTACGCGTGCCGTTTTGAATACTGCCGGCGACGTGGGAGGCGCAAGGTTATATTCACTTGGGGTCCGTTAATTTGGTACGATCGTCTGGAACTGAGCAGCGTTCTTCTTCTTTTAACTTTCCCGCATAAACTCACTGCCTGAGTGAGACAAAAACAGTTGGGAACGGCTAGCTTAGTTTAAGGGAGAAATGGGCGGAACAAAGAAGTTATCAAAATTTATTGTGGATTGGGAGAATGGAACACGGGTTGCATGCAAAAATGGTGCAATCGAGCGGGAAATGTGCATTAACTTTGCACAGCTGTATCTCCGTGACGAATAGAGTAAAAATTAACGAACTGAACACATCAATAGCAACTAGACCCCTGTATGTACATACGGAATTTGAAGCGATTTAAACTCTCCTAGCTGAAGATGTGACGGTTCTGAACCCCATGGGGTATCGGACTTCGTAGCATCAGCAAGAAACTAGTGCAAAGCCCCAAAATAAGTTTCCCCGTAGTGAAATGGTGTAGTATGAAGTGTTGAAAATAAGAAGTCGATAGCGTTAACCGTTGGGAAGTTATAGCGATTCACCCGCGATGCATTTTTATAACATTTTAAAATATATCCTTGGGGCAATTTTCGCGGAAAATGTCCCATATGTCACATAGTCTGCATATTCAGTAGGCATTAAATGGCCACACAAAGCTTTCCATTTGAGTTTGTCACCTGGAGGGTGGCTGGCAGTCCATGCCACATTGTTCATCAAGGTGGGTCCAATCCCTGGCCCATACCAGGCGGTCCCCACTGAGCCTGGAACCTGAACTGCTTGGCAGACCACCTAGGTATGTACACAGTGATGGGAAGGAGGGGACAGTGATAGGAAAGAGGGGAGAGTGATGTGGAGCAAGAACGGTACAGCACAACCAAATGGCTGACAATCTCTTGAGCATTGTTTTCTATACATTGTCATGGTGTAGTCCTGAGTACCTTGGTGGCCCCCACCATTCTTACT
>JABACO010000006.1:11772798-11892798 GCA_013339895.1 Ephydatia muelleri
AGATACGTAGCCACAAGTCGTCGCCTCAGATCACACGTGATTATAATTGGGCACTGTCCTTATATGGCTTGTCCTTGTCGCGCTTATCGTATATACCATTTTGTGATTGTCCGCTTCGAATTCTATATAGAACGACCACATTGACAAATGTGGATATGCACACACGCATATGGAAAAGTAGCAACAGAAAAGGAACGTTAATTTCCCAGGCCAGGGTCATGGCGCCACCACGTGGTCGAATATAAAAAGCTATAGGCCTATAGTGGCCTTACTTATACACTTAGCCTTCAGTGATACCTTACACCATGCCAAATTGAAATTATCCACAAGGTGTATCCGCCCGTTTTACATGTGTTTTATGCGTGTGTGTACATGCTGCATATGCATTTGATGTATAACTGTTTTCGCTCGTAGTACACGTGTTATCCACTCTATCGTTTAACGCGCGTTACTCTAGATGTATAACAAGTGTTTCAGTCTACTTACGCATGTTATACACCGAGGTGTGGATTGCGTGTTTACACTTTGTATACAACGACCGCATTCAACCTGGATAAGCTTTGTATATCCTAAGGCGTATAACCGGGAATTTAATTTGTCGTTATGCCGGGGATGTGCATGGTGACACGACACAACTGCAAACGTGATTGTATTGCTGACTTTTGCCGTCGTACTCATCATTCCCCTCTTTTGGAGCAAGGTTGTGGTATTGGTCCAGCCAAAGCCCCGGTGACATTGTGATACCAAACTGGTCACAGTCTCGGTCTGCAGCATTAGACATCAAGGTTACACATACCCTCAAAAATTCTAAGATTTCCGATGCTTGTCAGACCTCAGGTGCCTCAGCTGCAGTGAGTGAAGAGGTGCTTTGGGTTGTCTCAAAAGAGGCTAAATGTGAGTGGAGGCGTATGGAGACTGGGAAATCACTGCTAATGAAACATTCTCAAGAATTGCTAGGCTCCTGGTCATCCACTCCCACTCATCCAACTCTGAACTCTAAATGCAATGTTCTACTGAATAGTGTTGTATAACTGGTTGCAATGATATGCAGAATAATTTATGCATGCATATAGCCATATGATGTCAATTTCTTTCTTTACATGTACAAAGCAATATCAACATTTAGCTACCCAGTTTACCGCTTCAATAATACAGTATGATGAATTTGCTACTGAAAAATGTATCTGTTTTCACATAATTAGCCTGATTAATACCTGTCTTAGAGTGGTCACAACATAAGCCTGCTGCTGCTGCGTGATGCCTGAGGCGAATGATTAATGATTTTTTTCTGTCAACGCAATATGTAAATCAGCTGAAAATTTTATATAATAATAGCAAATGAAAGCACATTTAATAATGGTTTTAATAGCCGTGCTTTACCAATGGAGACACAACACAAACACAATCTTCTCCGTAATCAAATTGAATGTACTGATTGTTTGCAATAGCACACCTATTTGCTATACGGCTCACAGGTATAAATGATGCTGGACCCTCACTTTCAAACAAGGTTGTCACAACTCTAATTGGGTCAGGGAAGTGATTCTCCCTAGGATGCTTTCCATACCAAGTAACTTTGGCAAACAGGTGGTCTGTATTTTTCATGCTGGGTTCGTCCGAAACATCAATATGATATGCATGCTTCAAGAAATACTGCACAATTCCAAATCTGTATGATGCAGCAGTGTGTAGGTTGACTTGCCCATCAGAATCATACCAGGATGCCATAACCACTGCAGAACGTTGAGATTTTGATTTTGCTGACAAAAAACGTTCTCCGTGTATTTCAATATCACTGCAAATCAAATGTCGACGAGAAACTGGCTGCTCAAATTGGTTTATATTGGGATATAGTATGTGATACACAGCCGACAAAGCAGTAAGTTCTATGTCATTTAAATATCTTTCATAACACTTTGAAAGAATTGCATGATGGTTTGATGAAAATATAGCATTAATGTTGTCACCATATATATTTCTGGCATACATGTCTTGCTTATAAACATCCGCAATGGTTGACTGAAGAGATCCAACATGACATTCAGAAATTATGCAAGATTGGATGAAATCATGAAGGGGACAATCGAGTGATGAGTCACTTGCACATGATACAATATTCTGATAGGATGTAAATTTTCTCATTATCTGCATCTCAGGACTCCTCCAATTATTAATGAACGATCCCATCACTCCATTATAGCGCTCAAATGGAAATACCCAAAAGGATGAAATTGGCCCAAAGTCTATTATGCAATCTTTAAGATGTGCATGAAGATGCATGTTTGGTGTGCATGCTGTCTTTCCATACAGCTCTTCAAATGTTTTACAAAATCCAATTATTTTGGTGTCTGCTAATGAAACATCATCAGGTGACAGTGATGACTGGGACAAAATGATTGATGCCTCAACAAATATTGTCCAACATGCATAATCTCTTTCTGGTAGAATACCTTTCAGTGCATATAATGAATAAATATTTTTCCAATTACGCCACTGGTCTGCAGTGAGTTCACTAAATTTAGAACTTATTTTATACGGTATGCGTCCTATCTCAATTGGAACAAGCATACTATCAATTCTAGTTTGCATAATATCAAAGTCAGCATTTCCTAAAATTCCCCTATCCTTCCATATGCTTACAACATGCTTTGCTGTTCCTAAATACATATTGTGCATGGCATCTGTCACATGCTGTCTTGATATCAAAGTAAGGAAGACGTAAAAGTTCACTGTATCTGACACCATTCTTTTTAATTACTTGCTGTACTTCTGTTGGGGTCCTTGCAGATTCCAATTCATGAATTGCAAGTAGATGTTGTTCCATACTTCGTGGAATCCAAGCATCTCTATCAAAGCCTGAATAATCTAGCTTCTCTCCAAAGGACAGGCAGGTAAAAGATTTTAAACATTTAGAACACCCCATGGTAGCTGAATGACCAGAAAATCCGCACACCTTTCTAGTTGCAGGTACATCACAGGACACTGCAAGTAATGCACCACGAATACATATTGGTAAATCACATGAAGGAGAATCTATTGTTATTCCTTCCCATAAGACTAAGAGTTCATCCACAAGTGGCTTTAAGTAAGGATTGATATTGCTGGGTTCCTTTGGACCAGGTATACAACCCACAATAATGACATTCTCCAACTTATATCGTTCTGATCTTGGTAAATTTAGAATAGCAAGATAAATTACACCTATACTGTATTGCGTGTGTTCATAAGGTTGAAACCAATCCACGTTAAGGATTAAACCTAAATTGTATGGTACATCCAAAAAGGGTCTTCCATTTACAACAGTAAACTCATTCCATATTGCACCATCATAAATGTCAACATATTTTCCATTGAAACTTCTAGACATCCATCCATCCAAATTAGAATAAATGCTCTTTCTGGTTATTAGGCTTTTAATTGTTTTTAGTATACTACTATAAATGTATGTTTTTTGAGGTAAAGTCTTCAACATTTTTGAAAACTTGACTACTTTGCAAATTAAGGACTGGCAAGCAACTCTACGGCTCTTATGAGGGTGATTTGGAAATGGTACATGTGAGCACCTATTTTGATTGGAAAATATCACGGCCTTTGCTTCACCACATAGAGTATCACACTTCGGACACATAACATACTGCAGAAGTTCTCTTTGTTCAACACTCAGTCTTGTTCTCATTGCATTCAGTGAAGAAGGAAATTGATTCATTAGGAGCTTTAATGATGAGTTGGATGGAACTATTAGTGAGATTAGAGCAATCATGACTTTTAGGAAAGAAAGAAGAAGTTGCATTCCTCTGTCTGGTACATGAAATTTGAGTTGATAATAATTGAGGAACAGACATATGGCACCAAAAGGAAACTGTTTATCGTCGGATGCGAACCAACCGGTCTTAGAACCTTCAGGAGTGCTACAGCCTGTGCAATCAAAGGCTAAGTCATCGTAATCTGAATCGAGGACGACTTCTGTTTCCTGATAAGCATCTGCGTTTTCCATTACATTAACATTTCTGTCTTCGAGATGCAAGTCATCAGCCGCGGAAGTTGGCTGCTCTTCCGCCTCTTCGGTGCACAGCGTGTACCTGTCGTTCACGTTATCCATATCGCTGCTCTCTTCTTCCATATCAACGCTGAGGTTACTTGTTTCTTGTGACGTACGTGTATTAGTACCCTTTGTCGTATGACATTCCTTTGTCTGCATTCTGACCAAAGCGGGACATCCATTTCGTCGCATATGCCTGTAATAGACAGATCGTGATAAGTCTTAATTAAATTAATTGTTGACAAATCCAGCATCTGTATCGCTTATTTGGTTCCATGCTTTGTACGAGGGTAAAAAAAAAAGCTGATGTGAAATTCGAAATTTTACAATTATGACGAAATGCACGTGCGCATGGGCAGCTGCGGAGTATGATTCATTGAAATCGACTGCTTGAGTCTTTTGATGGACAAGTACACGTATTCACCAAGAAGATCATTATATTCTGGTCCTAACAGTTTCGTTGACTCTCACGAAGTTTCACCGGAGATAGGCCTGCAAAATGCTGAATCGTTTTACGGATCAGCTGGAAGATCTTCGTCTCGAATTTGTCACATAAGTATGTTACACATTATGGAATACAATTTTGCATGTGTTCTACATCTAAATATTAATAGGAACGAGTCAAGTAACACCTCCGGCAAGAATACCCTCCGCAGGTAGTGTGTGTGTGTGTGTGTGTGTGTGTGTGTGTGTGTGTGTGTGTGTGTGTGTGTGTGTGTGTGTGTGTGTGTGTGTGTGTGTGTCTGCATGTGTGCGTGTGTGCGTGCCGGTGTGTGGTGTGTATGTGTGTGTGTGTGCGTGCGTGTGTCTGTGTGTGTGGATGTGTGTGTGTGTCTGTGTGCGTGTGTGCGTGCCGGTGTGTGGTGTGTATGTGTGTGTGTGCGTGTGTGCGTGCCGGTGTGTGGTGTGTGTGCGCGCGTGTGTGTGTGTGTGTGTGTGTGTGTGTGTGTGTGTGTGTGTGTGTGTGTGTGTACCAGTACATGCACTTCGACAATTTAGGGTTCTATATGCAACAATTTATATAGTTTTTCTTTTAAATAAAGCACTTCCTTACAATGATGACATCGCGTCACCAAGATCTGTAATCTCTCGCGGTAGTAGAACACCAGCTCCAGTAGATGCGGTTTCTGCTATGTGGCATGACGTCAAATCACTTGTCGCCAATGAGATGGCCAAAGTGAATGAAAAAATGGAGGGAATCTGTCAGAAATTGAGTACCCTTGAAATCAAAGTGCAGGCGTTAGAGGCTGATAAAGGGACTTGTACATCAGAGGCCCCAGCAGAGCCTGCAAAAAGGAAAAGACGTACCCCGTTGTGTCTTCAGGTTTGCCAAGCTAAATTAGCAGCCATTCATTTGCTCAATACATGCATGCTTTCAATCGAGTAGAGCAGTGTACACAAACTTTTAAAATCTTTCAATGAAGGTTCACAACTCAGAACCGAAGAACCGTAAGCAAGCATGCTTTTGTCAGTTCTGCTAAAAATTTTGATTCACATGCATATAGTTTGGAAAGTCCCCACAACGAAGGAGTTTGTAAGAAACTTCATCAGGAACTAAGTGAATTTCAATACATTGAAGTACAGTGTAAGTCACATGTGTTTTGTTCCAATTCGTTCATTTGTTCGATTTATTCAATATCTATTCTATTCTCTAGCTGCACTAAGAACTTACAGGAAGTCTCTAAAGCGAGTAGTTACTGACGACCGCCAAAAACGAATAAGCGTTCGAGCAAGGCAGCAAAGGGTACGTGTGTGATATAATCATAGCGTTACGAATGTAGTGTCATTAACTAGCTTTGGGAGCGCCGCAGTAAAGTCCTTACAAATGAAGAAATGGAGGCATGGAAGTGCATTGCAACTGGCATGATGTCGGAGGAAGAAACTACGGGTGATGGGAAAATAGAAAGAAGACGGCCTAGCTGGAGATCGGAAGAATTAATAATTGGATGGACGAGCTGGATAGACGGGGAACAGACACATGGAAAGTGGCCAGAAAAGAAAGGATTGATGGACCTCTTCTCCAGTTACAGGCCCCGGCTGGTTTACATGCCTGGATGGTGACAGTCTCCTTCCACTAGTTATCCACTGCTGTATACACCGTGTTTACCGCAAGTGTTAAACACGTGTAAGCAAAGTGGATACACGCATTCTACACGGTCGGAAAACATCTAATTGGCACAGTGTTAGTTTTTCAGAAAACAAACACATGTAGTTTAATACGTATCATGTTTATCGAATAGACCTAGGACTACTCCGCTTTTGACAGACCATAAACTTCAAACGGCTTATAGTATCGAACCAAAAACATGCGCTCCTATATAGTCCAAAACTAAGAACATGCCAAGTTTGCGTGCAGTTAAGTTCCTTACTTCCAACGCAGCCAGAACTGAACGCCCTAATTTACTGTCACGGGCGTTTGTTAATTTTTTTAATGTATTCAACTGAACTAGGTACCCTCAAGACCAAAAGTGCCCCAGGAACCCAGGGGAAGAAGCCTATGGGCATGAGAACCTGGTAAAAAGTTACCTTGATCATACTAGCATCATCTGAAATGAGTCAAACAATACCTTTATCTTACATTCAGAGTAACAAAAAAGAATAGTGAAAAAAAACCATTATAAAAAGCAATTTTTCATACATCTCTATGGAGGAGTACTAATCCTTATGAGGAACCTCGCAGCAGTGGCTGAAAATTCCATCAACCTAGCAGAGTGATAGCTTTCATGTTATCCATCATGGGGCTTCTTTCAAACTTAAATAGCAACTTTCCCTGATTTATGGTATTCAAAAATGAACTTTACCCCATACATTTCTATGGACGCGTGCGCGGGGAATGTGACGGACGTTTGCAAAATTGGCCAGGAATTGTTAATGAGCGTCCGAAATTTCTCGCAATGGCAGCAGTGCAGGGAGGCAACTTATATGCTGACTTGTTATAGCCCTACGTTGAATTGTGAATACAATAAATAGAATGATATTTATTAAATATCTGCAGCCATAAATAGACATTGTGAGAGTAAGCGCTGACACGCTAACTTCATAGACAATGACTCTAGTTTATCTGCTCTGTGGCAAGGGCAAATCGATACGTATGATACAGGCGAGGCTAAGAACGATCTATGATTACAGACGAGTGCTTGTAGTACACATGAAACAAGTGCTAGTCAACATATTACAGGTTTATAAGAACACAACCAGCCAAGCCCTACTTATTCATATCCGGTAAGGTTATTCATGATCCCTATATTGGGAAACATTTCCAAGCCTTTGCTGCGATTGCGTTTCTTTGCAGGAAGATAGTGGATTTTTGGAGGGATTAACCAAAGGTAGGCAAATCAAACGTCTGCGATATACAGAATTCCTCTCACATACGGATTTATCGCTCCTTATAATTACCCATACTGTAATCTGCACATTTATCTTGGGCAATGATTTATGAATCCGACGCACGCGCGCGTTTGTAGCACTGTTCTTTCTTCTTCTTTTTTTTTTCTTTTTTTTTTCTCGATCTCCCTTTCCATCATTGGCAGTCTTATCTTGCGTGTTACAAATAAACATGCATTGCGTGCCCTGACTGGTCTGAGTGAATGCTTGCGTTTTATAACCCACGTGAAATGAAGGTATAGAGGTACATGCTTGCATGCTTTCTTTAGTTCAACGTTTTTTATACAATAAGCTGACATGCAGCACCCATGATTTCAACTATAGAACTATAATTGAATGAAGTGGCATTCTGCCTGCACACAAATGTGACGCCAAAGCGCGTCAGATAAGCAGCGAGACATAAAGAGAGAGAGAGAGAGAGAGAGAGAGAGAGAGAGAGAGAGAGAGAGAGAGAGAGAGAGAGAGAGAGGAGAGAGAGAGAGAGAGAGAGAGAGAGAGTGAGTGAGAGAGAGAGAGAAAGAGACAGAGAGAGTGAGAGGGAGAGAGGGGGGGAGAGGAGAGAGTACAATTTGCAAAAGTAAAAGGGCTGGGAACGAGACTACGCTAGTCGACGGTACGGTACGCACGTATGGGATCGTTAAGAGACTTATTTTAAACGGCGGAAATGCCCTCTATACCTTGTTTCTTACGCACTATCTGTATGGAGCTGGAGTTGTAACTTGTAAGGCTCTGAATTTTTAATTAGCCATGCTAGCTATACAGCGTACCGCTACTGGAAATGAATTGCCATATACCGTTATTAATGTTTATTAACGTTAATATATCCCCGCTTGTGTTACATATAAACGCACAGCACACCATACTCCCTATACTCACAATTAAAACTTTGTTTATTGTTCTATTGTTCATATATTCGGTCATACAGGGAGCCCGACTACTGATGTGCGCTCCTGCACTCTCAATTGTACATGTAAATGCATCCACTGTCATAACAAAACAGAAAGTTTAATAGTTGAATAGAATAGTGCTGCAGGAAAGAAAATAATTATTTACTTATTTAGTGAAACAACAAATAAAGCACACAGACAATCTTAATGCACTGATTAACATAATCTAGGACCTAGATAAAATTGTCTTAAAGATTGCCCACATCAGGGAGATGTTCAGCTTATTGACATGAAATTATTAATTATGGACGCAATTTCATATGCAACATATTGAAATCATGGAAATTTAATTTCACTGTTCATTGTGCTTCTAAATTGAACATGAGGCACATTAAATGGTACTCATTTTCTATGATGGCTAGGGATGAGCTGGGCTTGCTTCTTCTTGTGTTTCGTCCCAATTGGGCTATCATATGCAGGTATGTTACATATTTCCCAGTGTATATATTTATAGGATATGGGTATCCGGTTCATTATTACAAAGGGAGAACTACGAGAATGTGAGGAGAAGGGTTGGATGAAGGAGTAGAATACAGAACTTGCTGATTCCAATGCTGTATTTATATCATAGTTAAAGTAAATTAAGCTATGAATAATCAAGAAGTCAAGATACTATAAATATTAATTAACCAGAAAGAGCATAGTATTCGATTTCTGTGCAATTTCCCTGTACTCATATTCTAGCTATAGTGTGATGGCTGTTTTGTTACAATTTCAAATGGCAAAATAATTCAGAAGAGAAGTGTTTGTGGAATAAGTACCACTATTAAAAGAAAGGTATTTCAATTCAGGATCTTTTAAAATCTCATACCTACAGCTGTAACAACAGTACCAATATCTTTGCCCTCTACTACAGCTACAGCAGGTAAGATATAGTGACATTATGTTTGGTTTTGTTGCGCAATTGAGGTCAATTAATTAATTGTTCAAACAAACCTTGGCAAATAATGACTGTTAAGTCTCTGTATCCTATGAATGTGTCTTCTTCACCTTACAGTTGCGTCATCCAAATTCACTACTTTGTCCACATATGTCTCCAAAATGGCTACAACATCAACAACTACCACATCAACTTTCACACCAGCAACTTCTTCACAATTGTTAACTTCAGCAACATTTAAATCTACTTCTACACCTACATTTGTAACCACTCCATCAACGAAGTTGGTATCCACTTCAACATCAAGAATCGTATCTGCCTCAACACCAACATTCATATCCCTTTTTACAACTTTTGTATACACTTCAAAACCAGGAATTGTATCCACTTCTAAACTAACATTTCTACCCAGTTCTACAACAATATTTGTATCCACTTCCACACCAACATTCACATCCATTTCTACACCAAATTTGGTATCTACTTCTACACCAACATTCGTATCCACGTTTACACCAACATTTGTATCCACTTCTACACCAACATTTGTATCCACTTCTACACCAACATTTGTATCTACTTCTACACCAACAGTAGTGTCCACTTCTACACCAACATTTGTATCCACTTCTACACCAACATTTGGATCCAGTTCTACACCAACATTTGTATCCACTTCAACACCAACATTTGGATCCAGTTCTACACCAACAGTGGTATCCAGTTCTACACCAACATTTGTATCCACTTCTACACCAACATTTGGATCCAGTTCTACACCAACATTTGTATCCACTTCTACACCAACATTTGGATCCAGTTCTACACCAACATTTGTATCCACTTCCACACTAACATTCACATCCATTTCTACACGAAATTTGGTATCTACTTCTACACCAAAATTTGTATCCACATCTACAACAATATTTCTATCTACATCAAAACCAGGAATCGTATCCACTTCTACACCAATATTTGTATCCACTTCCACACCAACATTCACATCCACTTTTACACTAAATTTGGTATCTACTTCTACACCAATATTTGTATCCACGTCTACAAAAACATTTCTATCTACATCAAACCCAGGAATCGTATCCACTTCTACACCAATATTTGTATCCACTTCCACACCAACATTCACATCCACTTTTACACTAAATTTGGTATCTACTTCTACACCAACATTTGTATCCACGTCTACAACAATATTTCTATCTACATCAAAACCAGGAATCGTATCCACTTCTACACCAATATTTGTATCCACTTCCACACCAACATTCACATCCACTTTTACACTAAATTTGGTATCTACTTCTACACCAATATTTGTATCCACGTCTACAAAAACATTTCTATCTACATCAAACCCAGGAATCGTATCCACTTCTACACCAATATTTGTATCCGCTTCCACACCAACATTTACATCCATTTCTACACCAAATTTGGTATCTACTTCTACACCAACGTTTGTATCCACATCAACAACAACATTTCTATCAACATCAAAACTAGGAATTGTATCCACTTCTACACCAATATTTGTATCCATTTCCACAACAACATTAACATCCGCTTCTACACCAACATTTGTACCCAGTTCTACACCAACATTTATATCCACTTTTGCACCAACATTTGCATCCACCAATACACCACAGTTAGCATTCACATCTACACCAACGTTAACATCCACTTCAATTCCAAATTTAGCATTCACTTCAAACTCAATGTTTGTGTCAACTTCTGTTATTGCTTCATCTGCAAGTAACATTGTATCCAGTTTAGGATCTGCTATTACAGCTACGCTATCAGTAGATAAAGGTAAACAAATCACATCTAATCACATCTCATTTAGACAAAATGCTCATGTAGAACAGTGTTGTGTTCTGATTACTTTTTTAATTATTTTTCTTTAATTGGGGTAAATATTTCTATTTTATAGGTATAACATTTAATATTAGTTTCAGTGACTAAACTTCAGTTTACCGGAACATTGTAACAGTATATTTACAGTCACCTTACTTAGGCATTTCTAATCATAAACTGTACAAAAGAAACAAAGACAGATGTACACAAAAATAATGTAAATTGCATGCATTTGTGAAGTTTTGAAGTATTAACAAGTTATTGAGGGGTAGAGCTGCTGCATCATCAAATCCTACACCACTTCATTTTTACTCTTGCTCATGGACACTAACAAGCAGATCTCATGATTGTAAATGCCACTCTGGTTCTAACAACCAATGCTCTGTAAGTAGTGCATAACCCACTTCACAGCTAGACAAGCGAACACAACCTGTGGAGTGCAAATACAGAGCCTTGATGAACAAGGATGTGTGGTCAACAGTGCTGGTTCAGCAGGCTCATTCCCTGTTGGTGCACAAGCAGGTGTGGCAGCCGGGGCAGGAGTTTTAGCTGTACTGATATTGGTGATTGTCACTACCCTGGTGGGTATATCTATAAAACGCAAGAGGGCTAAGCTACAGTAAGTGGTCCACTATATTTAATGTCCGCGAGTTCAAATGCTGATAGAGAGGGAGGGAGGGCGGGGGGGTGGGGCGGGGGCGGGGGAAGTAACATGTCATCATGATAGGGTGATTATTTATTAGTGTTGGTGGGTAATATGATTTTGTTTTGGGAGACAAACATAATAGAGAGATATGTACTTTTTATTTGGCTTATTGTTACAATTTATCTGCAGGTTTGATGACGTAGGAGACTCGTCACGTGCCATTCAGCAGGGCAATTTGTCTGGCACATTTGTTAAGATGGACGCAATCGGCTACACCAATCGCCTTGCACTCGAAAACATTGGTCATCCCCCTGGTAAGAAAGAGGGCCAGCCAGGCACCTGCGCGCCGGTTACGACGTACAGTACTGTAGACATGGCTCGGTACACCACCGACCAAGTACTTTTTAATGATATTAACCCACTGTATGAATGTGTGGATGCTCTTGATCTCAAAGCAACAGAAACTCGGTTTATGCCAGCACCAGAAAATATCTATGACACCCCAGCTGCATCACTTCAAACATCTCAACTTGCAGTGCCACAGACTCTGGAAACTACAGCTGATAGGAGCACCGCCGAAACCCCAGTCGTTTATGAGTCCCTGGAGGCAGTGCTTCAGGAGTCGAGTTCCAAAACTGCGGCATCTGTTCATAACAAACGCGTTGAAATGGGCACTGAAGCACCTGCTCTTGTTCACAAAACGTTTCCCGGAACAGTGGCATCGGCATTCGATGACAATGGCTTCAATTCAAGTGACATGATGGAAGAGCCCGTTATTTACGAGTCGCTGGATGCTGCTGTTCGTGAAGATTGCGAAACTGCGGCACCTGCAATCAACGACAATGTTACCAATACTGCAGTCGTTCTAATGGAAGAGCCTGTGCTTTACGACTCCCTGGACGCTGTTGTACACAACCAGAATCAAGAACCGCCCATAAGAGGTGTCGATTTTCATAGTATGACAGAAGAACCTGGTATTTACGACTCGTTGGACGCGATGACGAGTGATGCTGCCACGTATCCCGCGGTGCAGAGTGTTTCTATCGGGGAAGGCGCCGGTAGTGACACGGCAGCTGACTTTGGTACTTGGACCCTATACGACACACTCGAAGGAACGATGTCTAAACGCGAGAAACCAGTTGCAGAGAAAGGCAACCCGAGGGATATTTATAAATGACTCGATTAGCGATACTTGACACTGTGAGAATGTACATATACATGTATATGAGATTCAGTTTATTTTTGTTATATTATTAATTTTATTTTAATGATTATGAGAAAGAATGCACGCCCATATCCGTTTTAAAAGCATTTGCGCAGCGTCCTTCTCACATAGCATATCAGGAATCCCCCCCCCCCCCCCCCCCCCCCCCCCCCCCCAACACACACACCTCTCCTCCCGTATCTCTAAAACTTGCATTTTACGTTATCAGTCGACTCCACATATGATATGAAATAACTTTGCCTCCCTTCAGATCTGTGGATAACATTTGTCAGCTCATTGTTCCGCTTTATTCCCACCAGTGGGTGTGCATGGCGGAAATTAAATTTCTTCGTCTCTCCCAGTGGAAACTATCTGCTGTATATGATAATTAGCACTCGGGGTGGAACCCAAAACCGGAGGTGCGAGGGCGGGCACGGTCAGGACGGAGATGCTGAGTCCCGGACATCCCGCGTGTGTGGGCCCCCAGCGCTAATACCCTGACTCAGCGTCTCTGGCCTCATATGACGTACCGCCACCCAGGTTGCCACCTAGTGAGACAAAGTCTCACATACATGTACTAGGGAAGTACTTTGCGTGGAAGAATTAAATGAAGTTTTATACACCTGCACCTGCTAAAGGAAATATGAAGTGGGGCTTTAAATCCTATGGCGGCGGATAGGAATTATGTGTGTTTCACTGAAGCGTTTTGTGACTGCAAATACATTCTTATTTGTTCGCCCGCTTCCAACGGACTACCAAGTAAAGGAAATTGTACTTCCTGAGATAAACAAAGCAGTATTCATCTAGCATTGTAAGATGCAAGCTTTCTATATGTGAACCATGCAGTACAAAGGTATGGCGTCCATGTGTGCCCAGTCTTATATTTATGCAACTATAAGTACCTAGTCTTGTTCTTAGCGAGCAAGCATAGTGGCATTTATACTATTAGAATATAATACCCAAGGAATCCAGGCAAGGGCTGTTTATGGTAACGACACAGTCACAGAAGTCTTCAATGCTGTTCACAAAAGTGTTTGAAGAGTATTAATGTGGTCCGTTGTCTATGATTGACAAAAGAGCATATAACATTGGTCAAAGTCACATTTATGTCCTTATAACTGATATATTCTCAATGCATGACCCAATTGACTTTGGCATAAGGATCCCATTTATTTCTTTGCCAGTAACAAAGTTTCTCTTGAATAACATATCCGTCTCTCGTAATTTACATGATTTTTTCCTACTGACTTTGGAGGAAAAGGGGAGGGAGGGGAGGGGAGGGGGCGGGGGGGGGGGGGTTAATGTTTGCTACCCCCCCTTTGCCTGTGCATGTAGGTGGTGGGGTAATGCATTGATAGCAACGTTTGTGTGTGTTGCAGTATGAATGTGTGTGTAACTGTAGCTATATATGTGTGTCTATGTGATGTGTATGGATGTGGATGTATGTGTGCATATATGGTGGGTGTAGTTACATATGTGCACAATGAGTTATGCACGTACAGTATGCGTGTGCATGTGTCTAACATTAATGTTAAAAAAATGAAGAACCTTAATGCACCCACCAGATCCTCCTCCTTGATTACCGTCTGTTGCTCTAAGCTTATCTACAGGTTATGAACACACAGATGCATGCACACATCCACTTTTAATGTTTTTCCTGGTCATTTGTTGAAGTTTATTATGTTATGACTTTCCTACAAAGGAAAAAAAAAATCCATGAGTCTGTGTTTTAATGAGGCCTCTCTTATATGTAATTTCAATAAGCTTCAAACCCCGAAAGTACTCTACTGATACAATATCTGCTCTCAGAACAGGCTAGCAAGGGTGAATAAACAATATTAGAGAATAAAGACAATCCATTATTAAAACCATGAAGCTTGTATAAATTCTGGAAAACAAAGTGCCGCTTATTCGAAATTGGCACAGATACAATGAGTAAGTTTTAACCTTAGCAGTATCAAAGAAATGTGTGCAAACTATATTCTGAACCTGAAAATACTCTTGTAGCAAAGAGGAAATGCTAACAAATGCAATTACATCATATGTAAAGATAGATTACTATTATGGTTGTTTGAAAAGGCAGATAAAAGAATGATTTGTTAAATAAGCACACCAGTTTATTGTTCAAAATTGTTTCTCCAATTGTAATGACACACAGGCATGCAATCAAATGATAGTTTATACATCCAACAAGCATAATTCAATTATTTAGCCATTCAAAAAAAAAGTTAGATGTTCTTTTTCACATGGAGAAATAGATTATATAGAATCAGCTTTAATTTTCACAACTAAAAGTTCTCATTTTTAAATTTCATTTTGGGACATCTGGTATGTCATAAATGTTTTCATTATTCTTGGACCTAGGTAGACTTGCAGATGATGAATTGTACAGAGGATTACTGGAATGGAATATGAGATTGTAGCATAAATATTAGACACCATATTCAAATTATTAAAATGCACTATCCATAATATCAACTGTAATAGTGCACATAATTAAAAACTTGAAGCATTTATTTATCTGAGCTTATTTTAGTCAAACAACTGGCAAATACATCAGAAAGATAGTCTTGACATATTACAAAGGCAACAAAATGTGGGCCACATCCTGAAACTGTTCAACACAACAGTAGAAGCAACATATGAAAATATTATTAGGAATCACATTGCAGTTTTATTATTTGGTGCTTTCTTTGATGTGAGGCTTTTTCGCCCAAATGCTCCTAGTTACAAATCTAGAAACCTATCTGCTGTTCATAAAAGCATGCGGATGATACAAAACGTTCCTACAGTCAGTGTTTGCATGACATTGAAGATGCTTTCTTTACCCCACTTGTTCTTTCATGCTTATAGCATAATCATGGGCTGTTTAAGATGTAGACTTTCATTTGCTGTCCTTAGATTATCAGTTATGTGCAATAGAGAAAGCAGTTCCTCTTTCCACCATCCGGTTAGAAACACCACCGACATACCTCTCATTGCTTTAGAGGGCCGTGTACTAATTAACCTCCATGTATGACTGTAATCCACATTAAAATTAATATCTGTCTTGTTTTGTATGCAATGTATATTCATGTAGTGTATGATTTAAAAAAATAATTACTTTATTGACTGTTATTATTGGACAGCCGTTACAATTTTTATTTTTCACTGTACTTCAGAATTGATGCACATGTATGTGGATAATACAAGTGTATAACTTTTAGACACTGCATTGATCCTAAATACTGCATGCTGTTGCTTTGCAATAACTGTGTAGATGTGTGAAGATTGATTTGGAAGCTTTTTGTTTGGAGTTGTACGAAATTCAAAGTTTTATTATTACATATTAATTGTGTATATTATCAATAAACTTACATTGTCGGCCTCTTGCGTGATAGTTTCCTCCTGATCAATAAAATAATGGCTACCATTACAGCAATTAATACAACAGCCACAAGTGCCAAGCCTGTGAATGCAATACCCGTTGTCACGACTGTGGCATCACTGAGCATTGCCTCTTGGGCACTCACGTTTCCTATCGGACACTCAGGGTCATCAAGAGATTGTATCTGAACTGTGCAACCATTATCTACTTTCAGGGGGATCCCATAAGGATTAAGAGTGGTCGCTGTAGTCTTTACCCAATCTTTCAGATATGGCAGCAGCATTCCTCTAACAATGCCACGCAATGTCACTCTAGCGGTGTCGTAGCAAATCACGTCAGGACTTTTCACAGTGAAGTTACATTTGCAGAATTCATTAACATTGTCAAGAAGAGACTGAAACATTGCTTTTTGAGTTGCTGGTATCTGCAATAATAGAAGTACTTGAAAACTTTGCTTTCATTTTATAATACATGAGAATGAATGAACTAATAGGATTGCACAATATCTTATCACTACCAAATATGTATTTAATAGTATTACTTTGTGTGCAAGCATGACTTTTCTAAGTTTAATATCAATTACCAAGCGTGTTTAATTTTCTGCTACAGTTATTCAATAAGCACACTTATAGAATATGAATTCAGAAGCGTGCTAAATAAGTAATTCTGGAATGTGAACAATTTAGGTTATAATCCAAAGCGTAAAGCAACATAATGCATTACAGATTTGGGAGGTTCAAAAGACTACGTAGATTGCACAATCAACCTATATGGTGATACTAGCTTCATAGCTTTAACATGTGTGAACTAGACACATATTGAACTAAAATCATCAAGGATGAATCCAAATTATATTAGCAACAATAATAGCTCATGCGACAAACACTTTGACTGAATTATAGAAACTATAGATTCAGCAAGGTGATAATACAAAATTAAACTCACAAACCATTACTTGTACCAAGTTATATTTACTCAAGTACTTAACAATGGCTTATCATAACATGACGTAACACTATCGACTTAATGTCCATGAAGAACAGTCTGAAACATCAAGAAGATGGACTTGTACAAATGCATGATTAGGGGAGGACACTAGGTTGGGATTAGGGGAGGACACTAGGTTGAGGTAGAAATTTTGCAATGGAATGCACCTCCATAATAACAGTACTGGTATCTCTCCCAATATGCATATGTAGAAGAAGATAGAAGGGCATGAGGAGGGAGAGAGAGGGGGCGTGGGGGAAAACAGAATCCATCTACGTACAGGCCAAGCAAATATGAATGTGCAATGCAGACTTTAGCTGTATAATAGGGTTAGTGTCTTGGACTGATGCCAAATGTCATTCTTATTGTTCTCTCAAGTGTGAGATATATGGCTGGATAGCAGTGAAGAATTTGTTGGAAATGTGTGTGGACACATGTAAAAAGCACTATTATTTTATCATCATGGCTTATTTTGTTTTCGTGTAGGCCTTCTCCAACCATATGCACAGCATCAAAATCATACATATATATGCCTTACTATAGCAAGTTGTGCCAGCTGCCGATAGCAAATAGCCAGTCTGGCAGCTGCAGCTGTATGAACCAACTGTGTTTGTGCAAAGCTGTTGGCAGGGTCCCAGTCCTCCATTTGAAACACATTCATTGATATCTAAACGTAATAAAAAGTACACACAATAACATAAGTGTGATATGATCCTAGGATGAATTTTCTCTTGCTTATGCCTCTCACCATTGCAAATTGTGCCATTCAGAGATAATGAATAGCTGGGTAGACAGCTGCAGTAGTATGAACCAATTATATTTGTGCAAATGTGCTGGCAAGGCCCCATTCCTCCATTTGGTAAGCATTCGTTAATATCTGTGTCAGCAGAAAGTAATAATAGCATGCAATCTTTAATCTATTAATTGTCCACATAAAATATAATAGTGCATATTAAATTTAATACTACCTATTGCATCCTTTATGCTATTTAATAGCACGAAATTTAAATTTAAAAATTGTTGTATCCTAAAAGAAACTCACTGGCATAACATTGCACTCATAATCACAGTGCAATTATGTACATGCACATGCATATACATGGCAGGTATTAGTACATTGTTCTAGTGGAGTTAATACAACTCACCATTGCAGAAATATCCAGACAAGGTGTAACCAGTGTTACAGCTGCACTGAAACGACCCAGCGGTGTTAGTACAGATTTGTTGACAGGGACCCAGTCCTCCATTTGGAACACACTCATTGCTATCTAAGTTTAGATCCGGTGTATTTTCTGACTTCAGAAAATCATCACATTTTGAAATAATGTCTATAACCTATTTAACCACAAGGGAGGCAAGGTAAACTAACGGTATGCAACTAAGGCCATAAGAGAGTGAGCCAACGATGACAGATGCCTTGCACGGAATAATTAAGGCTGAACTGGAATAGAAGCACACCTTTACAAGTAATATGGAAGTTCGTTCCGTGGTTTCCAAATACTTAATCTTAATTTGTTTTAATTAGCAATAAGCATCAACTTTATCAAGAATAACAAGAGAACTATCTATACGAACATATATTATTCCTTGGTCATTCTTATATACTAGCAGTGTGCTGCATGCATGCCTATTGCTACATATCATGATAAATGCAAACCAAATAAGGTATGGCAGCCTAGTTAATGAGCCAGTGTAGTGTCTGACATTAAGTGCAATCGCTCAAAACAAGCTTGCACTTAGAAATAAACAGCTAAACAAATTCCTCTAGCGATCTGCCACCTGAACGCGCCAAATTCTATTTTGCGTTTCTGTTTGAACCTTGATATGCGGCAGTTCCTCACGCTTTCAAATCATGAGATTGCTATTTATTGTTCAACTTCATTGTTGCAAATTGTGCAACGCTAATATACAGCTCAGTGGGGTCATTTGAATAATGGCTGGGGGCCGGGAGAGAGGGGACAAAGGTGTGTAGACAATGGGTAGGTAACATTCACGAGCAAAAACACTGCCTTTATTCACAATGCAATTACGATTTAACGATCCAGGCTCTAGTACTGTTACATACTTCGTTAATTCACTTTATAATGATATCAGTCGCCGAAACCCAATTGAACCCATCCCCCCCCCCCCCCCCCCCCCCCCCTGCCTTTTTTAATTGACAACCAGTATTGGAACAATCTAGTCAAAAAAGACAAGAGGGTTAATTATAAGCGCGATCACATGCAGTGCTTTTACGGTGCTTTTACAGTGCGCGCTAGATCTTGATTGTGCGCTTGTGAAAACTCACCAGCGCAAGTCTGCGTTGTACCGACTTGCTCGTACCCGGTGCAGCACGCGAACTGGGCCACATATGCTGTAGCCGAAGAGTACATCAGAGTGCTGGTGTAGCCGGTCCTGATGAACAAGTTCAAGACTAATTATCGCGAGTAACGTTTCGCGCCTTTGTCTTCATGGTTTCAGCCGCGTAACGGCTGCTCTCCATGGCCATAACTTACGCTGCGCAGTAACTCCATCCCCACCCGAAGTTACTGCAATCATACAAATAGGTGTAGGACGTCTGAGCATAATATGACTGGACAGCGACTTGGGAAGTTGTAACATAACAAATCCTAGACGGACAAGGACACAAGGCATCACAACTACACGACACTAATCATACACTATTTTGATAACGACCTACCCATTTTGGGTGTGGCATAGCCGTAGGACTACCACGAATAGAAGAATAGCGAGCACTCCCGACCTGCTCATTTGTGTGATGCACATTAGGATGTCACAAAGACATTCTTGTTCATTCCATAGTCTCTTGGTTATACATATATACCGTATACCGTACAGTCGCGGGGGCGGAGACACTTGCGAATTTGAATTTTCAATTTACCCAACCAAAGTAACATTAGTAGGCATTACAGGCAGCTGCCAATGATCACCCGTATACCGTACTGTACAGTGTATATTGATCGGTAGTGAATTACATCTAATTAGTGTTTTGATAAGCGGTACATCCTTTATCAGGAACATTGCTCACACTGCAGCAGGAGGAGTTTCAAGACACATCCTGCCAATTAAGGCCCAATAAGACAGATACCTTGTGGCTCTTTATTGTTTCAGGGAAAACAACGAGCTTTGCGACACTATTAAAAACGTATGTACATGGGGTGCGTGCCATTGTAGTTGATGTTACTTTTGCTTACAGTTGACTTGTCGAGGTCACTAGGAGTCTTCCATCTGATTGGCCAGCATAAATTCATGTGAGCTATAACTTCCTGTCCCGATTCTCTTTTACGAATAATTAAGCCAGCATTTACATTATCGGATAATCATATGCTTACTGGTGTCTGGGTACGAGACTAATACAGGTACTACGTGTACATATAATGGTATCACCACATTGACTACACATAACACTTGAAACGACATGTTATGTCTATTACATGTACCGTGATGAAAGAGAGAAAGAGAGGCGTAGTCTACCCTCAAACTCCTCCCATTGTCTTTAACTCCGTGCCCTCCCTAGCAAATCAGGTAGAAACAAATTTTATTAACAATTTCCAAACTTGTTCTAAATAGCTTTTGAATAGCCGCTCTGTTTCTAACGTTACTAGCTTTCCTAAAGATGCCAGTACTTGGTAATTCAAAGCCACATGAGATTGTATAATGTATTAGTCAGATCTCGCAAAGAATCGAAGGTGAGTGAATTAAGCATTTGCATATGTACGGCCAATGAGGGCTCAAAGAGAACATTGTGATAACCATTATTGACCTAGAGACAGCCATGGTGTGGTGTATTGATATCAGCTAAATTGATACACGGTATATCTATGCACGTGATTTACTGTTCTTGTGTGAATGGATCGAATTTTGATCAATCCTTGGTACTCAGTGCTGCCAACCCTCCCGGCTAATCCTTGAGTCTCAAGGTTTTCAATCATATCTCAAGGTTTCAAGGGAAGTGGTCCGATTCTCAAGGTTTCTAAAGCCACCCATAAGTAACATCATAGACACTAAGGACTGTGTTAGCTACTACATGAAATGCACGCGTAACAGAATTAATGTACGGTCATGCGTACGCGTACGCCTACGATGGTCGACCGGGTCTATAGCATAGTAACTATTTTTAATAACAAAACTACAGTTATGGCGGAAAAACGACGCGTGTCAATTCTGAACTAAGCGATTCTGATAGTGAGCTAGAGAGTCAGCCTGGTCCATCAAAAAAGAGTGCCAAAAAGCGCAAGATGAAGTACAAGAGCAAATTTCAAAGGAGTGGACAAAGACCTGGCCATTCATCGTTGCGCTACCTGGAGATATCCCATATGGAGAAATGGCCCATACAAAGGCGGTCATCTTGCTTGTTTTTTTCAAATTGAATTTCAAACACGTTTATAATTTACAATATATCGGACTGATTGTGAATCTGTGCTTTATAAGATTATACCATGAACCATTCGTAAACTAAAATCAAGACACAAAATTTATTTCTACCACGCATAATTTATTCATAATGAAGTTGTCATTACGTAATACCTTGCGTCATCAATAAAGTTACAAAATTATGTCGGGTTAACGGTTATAAACTTTAATAGCTGTGACGTAATTAACTATCAAGACAATTTGAATTACATTTATAATTGTACCGATACACAAATTAAAATTAACTTATCTGCTGTGCGTGGAGAAGTGGAGCGCATCA
Organism: Ephydatia muelleri; assembly: GCA_013339895.1. Lineage (NCBI taxonomy): Eukaryota > Metazoa > Porifera > Demospongiae > Spongillida > Spongillidae > Ephydatia > Ephydatia muelleri. The sequence goes on from JABACO010000006.1 coordinate 11,794,827, forward strand.
ATTAGGCACAATGATGCATGCAGGGATCGAACTACGTATGCCCTTCATGCTTTCATCTTCTGAGACGCAGGTGTTTTGGTGAGTATACTATGTGAATTTAGTAGCGTAGCCCCCCCCCCCCCCCCCCCCCCCCCCCCCCCCCCTTTCCAAGTGGGCTACATGTACAGCTCTATAGGTGGGTCATTCTATACCATGTCAACACACTTATGTCACAGTTGTAAAATCTTTTTTGTATATTAGTTCAGTCTCTTTACCCTGTACAATAATGTATTATATTAACTTTTTAATTTCAATGGTTTATATGTTATGAGGTGTGAAAAAGTTGACCACAAATGTAAACTATGTTGATTATCATTGCGTACGTTGAAGCAGTAGCGACCACACTTCTACCTTCCATAACTGACACCAATGGCTACCATTCCGTGTAATACACGTACTTCCGCAAACCAAAAAAAAAAAACGGAAAATATCTTTTTCAAGCGTAATTTTCGCTACCATTTAAAAAGTGTCACTTTTTTTAGGTTTTTTTATTTCACCAAATCTGAAGGCCATCTGTGGGCTTGTTGTATTTTCAATAGGAAGATGGAACGTAAATTAAAGCGTCTTTCTACTATATTGCATTGAAGCGCTTGTGTTTTTGTCTTGAAGAAATCCTACAAAAGTGCTAATTGTTACCTATGAAAACATACCAGTGGCCATAAGTAATGAATATAATTAGATGCGGGTAATCTTTTCCAGACAATGTACAATGGCAAGCTTGCTTTAACCGCTTGCCTGCACTCTATGAAAAATGTCCTCTAAATACGTTACCTACTGCTGTACATGTGATCCACTATACAATGTCATAAGAGAAGAAGAACATCTGGTGGTTCGTACAATTTAAGGTGTGTTCCAATTACACTAAGAAGTTTCCATCATTGCAATTGACAGCAAAGCATAAGATTTGCCCTCCCTGGCGTATAAAGCTTTACAAGCTTCCAAGTGAAAATGTTCCAGTGGCTGAACATTGTAGGGATGCTGGCACATCATCTGGTGCTGTGGCAAGTGATGTAACTGACGTTGCCTGAAGAGATTAATTAAATACCTTATAATTATAGAACTATATGCCATGATAACGCTTGATTTAAATATGCAGTTTCAATTACAACAAGTGACACAAAGTATCTTCAAATAAAAGTACTGATAAAAAACTAAGTTTTAACTATGTACTTCTTTAAGCTGTGTGGGAAATGTGTTTCATTACTCGTTTCTTATAAACTTGAGTACTGTTGGAATAGTGCTTCACTTCAACCATTGTTGTATTGATTGGCTTAAAGCAGTGAAATGACTGTGTTCCACGTATGGTAGCAGATTGATCAAATCTTGCATACAATAGTTTTGCCTCATCATCATATTCCTGGCTGGTCACATAGCAGAAACTCATCCCTGGTATTTCACTGGTAGCAAACTCATAAAGTTGCATTGCATTCAATATTTGATTTCCATCAGGTCGCTGCAAACTGGCTTTAGCAGCAAGCCGTTTCACAGTACCAGCAATACCATCTGCAGCTGTTTTGCCATGTGATGTGGCAAAAAAGTGCCACTCTGCATGTACATCAAAATCTTTGAAATGGTGGCATAGGTTAATAAAAAAAATTCTATTTTTATATTGGGCAGCGCACCCATCAGAAACATAAAATATCTTGTTTGGTCTTGTTTTAAAAGTGTCTGTTAAATATTGGACTAGCTTCTTCTGGAACAAGTGAACAGCAATTGTGTCATGTTCTGTACTTTCACTTATTATAACATAACATTTGTGTAGAAGATGTCCATTTTTATCTTGATAATAGCAAAGAAAAGGATGAATAGTTACATGTGTAGAGTGCCAATGGTATGATTGTATTGCATCTTGCACAATGCAGGCATAATTTTCAGAAAAATCGGCAATAACTAAATATTCATCAGATTTAAGATTTTCCTTTAGTTCATTAACAAAGCTGCTCTGTTGTTTAGCAATATAATCATGGTATTTCAACTTTTTTAGCATAGCAATAAATTCCTCCAAAAACTCCTCATCTGTTTGTACTATTGTTATAAGGCTGGATCGATCAGTCTGAGTCCATTGTTGATACTGAACACTGTCCACCATATTCACATCCATTATTTCTTGCAGCTGTTCATGCAGTTAATCTGTGCCAGGACATTGAGTACATTTGCCCATGTAGCAATCACTACTTGGAGGATTGCACATAATTGCTGCTAAACAGTGCCTGTAGTGTGTAATCGTTTTCTGGCTAAGGGTAGGTAGTTTACTTCCTAAAAACATCAGTTTTGTGTTTTGGTGTAGGGTGCAAACACACACTGAATGTGTACCACTGGACCCTGCCAATATATACACATTCTTTGGGTCTCAATGATGCAAATGTGGAGAAACCTACCTTGTCACTGGGGTGAAGGCTTTTCAAGTGTTCATATGCTTCTTTTAAGCTGCATAGTAGCAACCTTTTCTGACGACTCTCTCTCTTCCCTTCTGCAGTCATGAATGACACACAGTCTTTCCTTCCAGGCATCACTCTGCTAACATCATCACTCAGGTACACAGCCACCACATGTTCCTCTATTGTTGGAGAAAGAGTTTTACCCGGTTTTGGATTAGGGCTGGATAGAATTCCCTTCTCCTGGACAAGTTGTTTTGCTTGCCTAGCCATATAGTTGGAAGCACCAAATTCCTTCATGATCTTCCTCACAGACCAGCTTTTGGGAAGAATGGTAAGAATTCTCACCTTCTCACTGCACTTTACTGTAGAGTTAAACTTCTCTTTCAATTGTCCAATGACTTCACACTCTGCATCAGCCCAACTGCATTCACTTTTGTCATTTCCACTCTGTGAAGTACCTTCTTCTGTAATGAATGCATCAAAAGACTCACCGGACTGTGCTTCCACACCCAGTTCATCAGGAGCTGGTACCTCGTTAGGCACTTCAGTTTCCACACTGATTTCATCAGAGACTGTTACTGCTTCTGACACCACTGCATTATAAGACACTTCAGTTTCCACACCCATTTCATCAGAAGCCGGTACCACTTCAGACACTTCTGCATCTTCAGGCTGGCCTGGTACAATGTCAGAAGGCAAGATCACACTTGCCACAGCACCAGATGATGTGCCAGCATCCCTACAGTTTTCAGCCACTGGAACATTTTCACTTGGAAGCTTGTAAAGCTTTATACGGCAGGCAGGGCAAATCTTATGCTTTGCTGTCAATTGCAATGATGGAAACTTCTTAATTAGTGTAATTGGAACACACCTTAAATTGTAGGAACCACCAGATGTTCTCCTTCTCTTATGACATTGTAGTGGATCGCAGCAGTAGGTAACGTATCTCGACGACATTTTTCTTAGAACGAATGAGAGCATGCAAGCGACACAGTGGTTATAACAAGTGCCAGGGGTCTAAAGAGCGTGAACCGATGAAAAGGTGCCAGGATGCAGAGTCCAAGGAGGGCGGACGGATCATAACCGTGAAAGGGTGACAGTGAACCCTTCATACATGCAAGTCATTCCCTGTAAGGAACTTACAAGTGTTATGGATCCGCTTCGCCAGCGCAAGCCTGCCATTGTTCATTGTGTTAACCCGCATCTAATTATATTCATTACTTATGGCCACTGGTATGTTTTCATAGGTAACAATTAGCACTTTTGTAGGATTTCTTCAAGACAAAAACACAAGCGCTTCAATGCAATATAGTAGAAAGACGCTTTTACGTTCCATCTTCCTATTGAAAATACAATAAGCCCACAGATGGCCTTCAGATTTGGTAAAATAAAAAACCTAAAAAAAGTGACACTTTTTAAATGGTAGCGAAAATTACGCTTGAAAAAGATATTATCCGGTTTTTTTTGGTTTGCGGAAGTACGTGTATTACACGGAATGGTAGCCATTGGTGTCAGTTATGGAAGGTAGAAGTGTGGTCGCTACTGCTTCAACGTACGCAATGATAATCAACATAGTTTACATTTGTGGTCAACTTTTTCACACCTCATAATTTATAAACCATTGAAATTAAAAAAGTTAATAAAATACATTATTGTACAGGGTAAGAGACTGAACTAATATACAAAAAAGATTTTACAACTGTGACATAAGTGTGTTGACATGGTATAGAATGACCCAGCTGAGCGTAGTCAGTTACATCGTATACGTGAATATCACAACAGGAGAAGCAGGCATGTTGGGCATGTGTGTGTGTGTGCATGTGTGTGTGTGCATGTGTGTGTGTGTGCGTGTGTATGTGTGTGTGTGATTGTGTGTGCGTGTGTATGTGTGTGTCACTGACTATATACAATTTATGATACATGTACATGTATGTGTGATGTGATTGTCGTTATGTGATGTCATCCTCTTCCCCCTCCTTCCCCCAGCACCGGATGGATTTGATGCTGTGTCGGTGCAGAATGTGGGCTCCACCTACATCATTGTGTCTTGGGACTTGCCAACTCACAGTAATGGCATCCTCATCAACTTCAGTTTGTATTGCAATGGTGCTCTGGCGGGTGTCCTGCCCCTTACTGTGATCAGCTACAACACCACCGGCCTCCTCCCCTTCACTTTGTACATGTACATGTATGTCTTCTCTGCTACTGTGTGCAACATGCGCAAATAACAGTGTGCATGGTACATGTATATGATCTGTGCTCAGTACGTTATCTTTTGGACAGGTCCTCCAGTCACGCCCGCAGGCACTGCACTCCAGTTGGAACGTGGTGTTGGGCGTCATCAGTGCTGCAGCCAGCCTGCCCAGGTACATTGTGTACACTTCAATCACTTAGTTTGTGTTCCATCTTTCTTAGCTCTTATCCCTCTCTCCTCCTTCCTTTCTTTCTCTCCTGTTTCACCTACTCCCTCACTTCCTCCCTCCCTTCCTCCTCCCTCCCTTCCTCCTCCCTCCCTTCCTCCTCCCTCCCTTCCTCCTCCCTCCCTTCCTCCTCCCTCCCTTCCTCCTCCCTTCCTCCCCCTCCCTCCCTCCCCTCTCCATCCCTCCCTCACTCCCTCTCTCCTGTCCTCCTGTAGTCATGTACATGTACACCAGCAGGGACATCTCTGGCAAAATTACACATACCATTTATCCTCCCTCCCTCCCTCTTACCTCCCTTCACCTTCACCTCCTCACTTTCCCTTGCTCCTCCAGTACATTGTGATTCCAACCTTCTCAGCATGAGAAGGACAGCCCTCCTGGGGGACCCCCTGATCCTGAGTTGGACACTAATGACATTGGTCATCAGCTTATTTATTAATAAGATCATTAACCTGACAAGTCCTTTGGCTCCTCCTCAGTGAGTACTCCACTCAATATGCCTTATATGGTCATACCTTAGCGCTCTTCCCCAGGACCCCATGTGCATCCTTCTACAACTCTCCTCTCTGCTAGTGGAGCATACTGCCCCACACATTCATGACTCCAACAAGTCAGTACAGATACAGATGTGTAGTGTATTAGCGTTGATATAGTGTACTGTTGGCCTTGGGACCTGACTGTTACCACAAAACCCACAAGGGCAGTCCAAGGTGTACACAACCATTGTCCTGGCTAAAATGAATGCATCTTGCTGACCTTCACTTGATTGGCAGATAGTGTGGCAGATACATGTACATGAAGATTGGACTACTTGTGAGGGAGGGTGTGTTTGTGTGTGAGGGTGTGTTTGTGTGTGTGTGTGTGTGTGTGTAAGTGGTAATGCCTGTGGTTATTTTATCTCACATCCATGGGAGGAGCTACACCTCTATGTAATGTACATGTACTGTAGGCACAAGCGCTTCCATACACTCTTTGACTTGTTGAAATATGGGTTGATGTCGAAGTACAATGTAATGTGCTCTTCCCTAGACCCTATGGAGCTTACAGCCAGTCCCCCATACCCAAGCTGGAGCAGGACGTGGGCATGAGTCATTTGCCCCCCCCCCCCCCCCCCCCCCCCCCACAAACTGGAAATCCTGGATCCATCACTGAAATTGAATGTACTCTCTTGTCAGGATCAGCTGAACAGGATGCCCTACAATGAAAGAGTCACCCCTCAAAAACTTGATACTGTTCTTCCTAAGGCCACACCCATCATGGGGGTGGTTGCAAAATGACTAACAGTTTTTGCTGCCTCTATCTGTATCAGTCCCTGCACCATCATCTTTTATTAAAATGCTTGACCCTTGCACCCGCAAATAACCCCTACACAAATACCATGTGCATGAAGTTGTTCACTTTATGGAGGTACAGTATCATACATATATATGTATGTACATGTGTATGTTGCATGCATGGGGCAAAAGTCTTGCCACACAACAAAATTGTGCCTTTGTTCCTTGTATAAACATCCAAATTAAGATAGGATCAGAAGAGGGCTATGAACACACACACACACACACACACACACACACACACACACACACACACACACACACACACACACAGCATGTCTCAGCTTATGAAGTGGGAAGCTGAAATCCCATTGCAAGCATTGTTTTGTTCAGATTACACGGTGACTGACAGAAACAAAGAAAAATGAGTTCAATGACACCAAGTCCTATGAGCTTGGAGGTGATGGAAGCAATGGCTGCATTCTACCAACTGGCATCATGATTCGCTGCTTCTTCATCCTGTCCAGTTCTTGCCATCCTTTATATGTGTAGCCTGTATGTTTTTAAATTACTAATGACATAATGTAATCAGTAGAAGCCTGGGGGGGGGGGGGGGGGGGGGGGTGAGAGAGAGAGACAGGAAGGATTGAGTAGGCAACACGCAACATCTATCAGTAACACTCATAGTTTCAAGACATTCAGTTGCTACAGATGTTACATTTACAACACGGCGCGACAGTGTACCGTATGCAGCCTTGTATATTGCACCCATACTAATCGATACTCGTCTGCACTCGACACGTGGGCAGTTTTTCATACTTCACGAATGCGGCGCCTGTATACGTCTCAGAACGAACACTTCACTTATACGTATGATATCGCGGTCTGCATATGGATTCAGTATATTCGTCATTACCTGTCTGCATACTTCAGATGAACGCGTGCAGACTCTGTAAACGTCATGTATTCGAATCGTTTCAAATCCATTTTCTGTTCTGCATACTTGAAGGCTAGTGCTTAAAGCCTGAACCACGCCAGTCAGAATTTAACGGCAAACTTTAATCAAATTACAGCTGAAATACAACTTAGTCAAAAAATAAACAGGTATAGTTCCAAGCTGGCGATCAAAGTCTCCATCACATTCTGGATTTTCCTGATGTAGTTAGAAGGGCACTCTCCGCCTAGCAGAGGCCTCTTGGAAGGCGAGCACGAGCCTCTACTACTCTCGCGGCGCTTGTCGACGGTTTCCTTACAAGCACACGCTAAAATATTACAGAGGTTATGCACAAAGAACTCAGCATTTACTTACTCTCTGACCGCGGTGGTAGCTAGCTTATGCTTCACAATGCTATCGTCGTCATCCCCTTGGTTGGCCATGCAGCGAAACGTTTTCATTTGGCCGTAGTACACCCTGGCGTCGGCTCAAGAGCTGTGGTCAGAAAGGAAAGTCATAGCATGCCTACTGAGTAATCCACATGCACACATACAACGTACTATGCTCTTCGTAATGGCGTTCTATTGGTCGGCACTGTGTTTAAGAGAACAAACATGACGTAAGCACGTAAACCTTTGTGACAACTTGAAACGCCGCCTCACTGCATCTACTGAATCACACACTTGTCCTGGTTTGACATAAGCAACACCGTATAGTGTACAGTGTAAACACGCACAACTTACAAGGCCTAGACTGCTTAAGTCCGTTCGGTATGCCTTTATAACCTCCGCCTGTCACCCGCGTTGTCCGAAACTCTTGGAACTCTTTATCTTGCACAGTTGCACCTCACTGATTCGTCAGCTATATAGTGATCAAAATCAACAATCCAATTTCTCTTACGTTGGGAACGGGCTCCATTAGTACTGTCTCCACAGATAGCCCAGTAGTCCAACTTTCCTTTCCTCCTATTTCGTTGGGTACTCAACCAAGTTGCCTATTTTTGTTTCCTTTGCTCGATCGTGCGTCGTCACCTCCATTAATGACCAACATGTGCAAAACTTAAAACCGAGCATGCGCAGAAAATGATATCAAAATTAATTTCTCAAATAGGCCTACAGGCTACACCCCGCTAGAAATAGTCACAGATATGTAGGTATCAGAAGTTTACAATGATTCTTACACTGGTACATGCATTACGTCACAAGCACCATACGTATACATGCACCATACAGTAAAAGCATACACATGTGTTGGAGGCAAAATATACAGTTTTTACAATTTATTCGCAATACATAATCGATATGCTACTGCTAAACTATACTACAACAGCGTAATACATTATTTCTAATAAATGCTCCCTTTGTGAAGGGCACTATTATCCGATTCGAACCTAACTAATCACAGAATCACACTATCAACACATCGATATCGAGTACGTGGATGGACCACACAACTACGCTGACAGTTTCTCACCTCGGATCTGCAATATATTAGCGTTGCTGTTATGTTAATTTGATAACTGGAAGTGTCGCATGTACATGTACATGTGATCACGTTTGGCTGCTGGTTTGTTTCTCAGACACTCGATTCATGCTACGTGTAGACCTATAGGATCCGCTAACATGATACACGAAGTGTTGCCAGCGTACGTAGATATCTGAGCAGCCGGTCGAGGTATATGCAGCCTACACTATCATTCTAATTTCAAGACAACGATCAAGTCTACTCGGTGTAGAAAACACAGACTCGAAGCTTTTAGTATTCCATGTAGTTATGTTTATGCGCTCATTCTCCCCTGTCTACCCCGCCCCCTGGCCCACCTCGCCCTCTGCCTCGACTTCACCCTCGCAGAATTGCCCTAGATGGGCGTGTCCAAGTTAGAGGTCTCACGTTAGCTAAATATCTATGGCAACCCATAGAAACGCCATTTTAAAATGGCGCCTTATTGCACCAAAACTGGTTTACTATTTTTAAAAATGGTCCCCAAATTCTTCACGACAACATTCACTTTTTGTCATATATTATATTATTTGAATAGTTGTAGAATAGTTTTATAGGGTGGCAATAGTTCTTACCCCCTCTTTTCATTAGTTATAACCAATGGAATATCTTAATTAGCATGATTTTTTTCCATTTTGTGTACAAGTCTATGGATTATCATATTTTCAGAAATGGTCCCAGAATTTTGGACGGTATGAGATACAAAATTTGAAATTGCCTACATTTGAACATCATTTAGAGTAGTATTAGTGGGTAGCAAAAGTTGCAGGTCCGTTATTTAATTAAATAATAATCAAGTTTGTATAAACGCCATACATTCTCTATGGAACGTACCGCGGAATGAAATCTAAAAATTTACAAACCGCAACTTTCGTGACCGTTCATTTCTCCATATGCCATTCCTTTTCATGTACTGTATGCTCTAGGAGAGTATCCTGTCAGTACCAGGGAGTGCGTGACGTGAAAGATCACATTAGTTCTCAAATTCATCAAACATTAGCAAAGGAAGCAATGTCTCAGTCAAAGCTTTCATTTCCATGCATCCGTTGATCCACTTACACAGAAGATAAGAGGCAAAAACTGACGTACACGTAACTACTGCTAGTACCTTTATCCTAAGGTTACTCGAGCAGAAGTGACGATGACAAATTTTTTAGTCCACAATATACCATTCTCCGTTGCTGATGATCTGAGACCATTGTTTCGCAATTTTTTCCCAGACAACCAAATAGCCAACAAAACTCATCAAGAAACTCTTTCAATCCTAATGGTTCACTGACATCAATAGTTCAAGTCGAACTTGCAAATAGACATGATCCTGCTGCATGGGAACCTTCCGTTGAACTGTTGAAATCTGCAAAGAAAGCAACAAAATAATACAACGATGAGCACAAAATAGCTATATACAGTGCAGTTCATTTATCATTGCATTTACACTATTATATTATATTTTTACTTGGGTCCCACCTTCGTCGCCAATTGTCAGGGCTGCCAGCCTGCCATAATAAAAAACCTTGAGATTTATAAAATGGTCCGTATATTGAGAACACGTGATGCACGTGATTTACTGTTCTTGTGTGAATGGATTGAATCTTGATCAATCCTTGGTAATACTTCACACATGGGAAGACAGAAGGAGTTTACTAACAAACGTCAAGCAGATGAACCACCTAAAGAAGAATATGGCAGGACCTGGGACTCCAAACCTCTTTAGAATTTTACAGCAACCCCCCCCCCCCCCCCCCCCCCCCCCCCTTCACAAATGGAGCTGAAGTCCGTACATGTGGCTAAGTAAATATCTCAACTGAAGTGGGGAATTTCATTTAGTCAGCATTTGGTCAGAACCCAGATTTAATTGTCTGACATTGACATGTTCAAGTACTTAGTGAAACACTGCAGCTGAGGTCATTGCAGGTATCTTCAAACTATAGTAAAGCTTAAAGTCCATCGGAGTGGCAGCCTCATCACATGGCAATTTGCTTGCTTTCATTCTTGATGAAGATTATTCTGCCTAAACCAGATTCTCATTGTGTTTCACAAATGGGTTAATTAATCAATGACTTGGAGAAAGAAAGAACAAAAGTGCTTCAACGAGTGCTACCCAACCTCTACACACATGCAGATATAATAGCACTTAGTATTTTCATGCATAGTTGGCAAAGTGTGTCACATTAAAAAGTAGACCAGCTTGAAACACACACACACGTAACAGGATCAATAGCTGCATTCAGCAATATTAATAACAGTACAAAATGTAAATGCACTCGTTCTTGTGTGCTTATTAGCTCTTTATGTTGTAGTAGTGAGCATTCTGACTCTCCGCTGGCACTATTTCAGAACAATCAATAACATTTGCATATGGTTCCTCTTGACTTGCACGTGAAGCCTCACGTGAATGATACAGGGGATTGCTGCATATGAATTAGAATACAAAATTTTCGACACTGCATGAGGACTACGTTCAACATTACAATTGTCTAACTACACCAGCATGAGACTGGACGCGAAGTGTAAGTTACGTGTTGTGACATGCATAGCTATACATTAACGCAAACGTGACCAGGACACAATTTCGTGGCCTTGAAAGTTAGAGTTGATTAGCATGCATGCAAATTCTCTCCGTGTAAGATTTATGCTTCCAGTGTAGTTTCAGTTTTACTTCGCTGTTAGAAATAATTTAAAGTAGCTACAGCTTGCATAGCTACCACATGAGCAAAAATTGTAAATCGGTTTAATTAATGTACTTTTTAGCGAGTAATTTCAGATAAGATTGACATAATTGCAATTCAAGTACTTACATTGTTCGTCTATCTGTTGATCGCTTGGCCTTGATAAGCAATATTGTTGCAACAACTATTACTGCGATTAATGCCGCAGCAACCACACCTCCTACGGCCAATCCAACGGGTAAGCCAACGGAGTTCGTTGATGCCATTTGAGCGTCGAGAGTTTGTGATGCCTGCTGTTTGCTTATCGTTGGCGAGGCTTTTATAGTTGGAACAGGACACTCGGGATCGTCCGGATATTGTATTTGTACAGTGCAGCCATTGTCCACAGTAAGCGAAACCCCCTGAAGAGTTACAGTTGTGGCTATTTTCATCACCCAGTTTTCGAGATATGCCAACTGCATTGCTCCAACTGTGCCGCGCAGTGTCACCCGATTGGTGGCAAAACAGATTACATCAGCGTTTGCTATTGTGAAGTTGCAGGTGCAGTGTCCGTTGACGTTGCTTTCAATCGATTGGGACAAGGCTTTACGCTGCGAGGGAACCTGTGCAGAAGAACAAGTGGGTAGTAACAGTAATATCCTCACATGCATTATATTATCGAGTTTAGAGCAGAAATGCCTTTCAGAACAACTCTAGTCGATCTGGTGGAATCAAATGATCGCACTGTGAAAAGGTAAACCGAAGGCTTATGTTTTGAGAAATTTGCTTTGAATGTAGGGTAAGGTGGTACAATAAGCAATGAAATAATTATGGTAGTACTTCGCTTTGCAATAGGTTTAAGACTGCAATGTTGTATCTGAGAGTTGTACAGGACTGTTAATTTTATTAATTCTCCATTTTACGTTTTCTTTTTCTCGTTTTCAGTTTTGCGACACCTGATTCTAAATCTTTGCTTCGACTCACTTGAAATCTCGTAATGTCCCGTATATCGCATGGAATTACAATCTCTACACAAAAATGCCATGCGGACTAGATAGCATGTTAAATACTGCGCTCTACTGCACTTTATAAAACCAGAGCATGCATCTGATGGGTACATTACTTTCTTACAGTCCACGGCGTGCAATCAGCTAGGTTGAGCAGTCTGACTTGAATAGACACATCTTTTAAAGGGGTTGGCATCACGCTTGGCAATGCAGCCACAACAGATGTCATGGCCACATTGGAGCTGACCACATTTGTAGCTGTGTTTGAAAGAACTGGAAAATAGGACAGCATATGAAGCACAATTAAAAGCTAGAATAAAATATTAACATTTAAGTATGCTTCTAATAAAATACTAATTTTATAAATACAAAATGCCAAATACCAGTGTTAGACCTCTATTTGAACCTTTTAGCACTTTGTCCATAAGCAATCATGCTATGTTTCAAATTCAGCCTTTCTGTTTGTAGCAGGCATTTAACACAAGAAAAGGTATTCTGTGTGTAGTTGTATTATGTTATTATTATTTTGTAATTAAACACTTTAAAAAAAAAGAACTGGTATGATTTTAAATAACAAGCTAAAATCTTGAGGCACAATGAAGTAACCAAAAGTGGCAAATCGAAGAAGATTCACCCTCTTCAAACCCTTATCCCACCCATAACCACGCCCCTCCCATACTGCTAATATAATTGCATCACTGCTGGAAATAAGTGTAGAAATATTGTCCACTCTTCTCTACCGGGTGCCGTCCACGAAAGAACGCAGTGCTTTTGAACGGGAATAACATTTGATAGATTGCGTTCTTTCGTGGACACCCGGTATACAAATGAACAGCTCAGTTGGCTTGTTAATAGATTGTATAGCTGTCCAGCTGTTAGAATCATTTTTTGCAATTTCAGCATGCACATCATAAGTCATTCAGCAAAATAGCATAATCTGCGTTATTGCATTGTATTTTCAATTTGCAAGATAGTTGATGCTAGTTGATTGCAGCAGAAGTTATAAAACAGTTTCAATTTCAGATTATACGTCATGTTTTATAAATGCTACCATTTTTATATGCACCACATTTTTGTGACCATGCACTTACCATTGCAACTTGCACCATTGGCAGACAGTGCATAACCAGATAGACAGCTGCAGTAGTATGAACCAACTACATTTGTGCAAATTTGCTGACAAGGCCCCAGTCCTCCATTTGAAGCACACTCATTTATATCTAAAGAAATATATGAATAGGAAAGAACGGTACCGAGTAAATTATAAAGAAAATCATATTACAGTACGCTAATATTGTGTTCATGTGGCTTAAGTGCTCACCATTGCAACTTGTGCCATTGGCAGACAGTGTATAACCCAGCAGACAGCTGCAGTAGTATGAACCAACTGTATTTGTGCATATTTGCTGACAAGGACCCTGTCCTCCACTTGAAGTACACTCATTGATGTCTAAAAATGTCAGTATCAGCCATCAGTGTAATTTTATATAGATCGGTACATACTGATTACAATATGAATTGTTTATAAAGATAGGTACATTTCCTTGTGTCAGTATTATACGCTGATATGTATATGCCATGTTCTGACAGGCTCCCAGTCCTTCAATCGAAACAACAATATCTAAAATAATAAAAGATACCTTTATCTAAGATATTCGTTTCCGCGAAACGGAACCGCTTGCACATGTTTTTAAAAATGATATTCACGATTTATGAAATGTTCTCTACACAGCGATTCTTGCTAATTGAGAATCGGACTATCTTTCGTGGAGTTGTAAGGCGCTGAACTTTTTTCATTAGTACATTTCTACGCAAGCGCTACATTTCTATTGCGTGGACTAGAAAATTTTACATGTATGAAAGTATATGCATGCGTTAGGTCCCTTTTTGCGGAAATGATCCCATATCGGATCGTTTCAGGGAAAAGGGACCTAAAGCATACATTATAAAATTTCCAGTATGTGCAATAGAAATGTAACGCTTGCGTTGAAATTTGTGGCTAATTTTATAAAAAGTCAGAGCCTTACAACTTCATGACAGATACACAGATTTTCAGTACGTAAGAAACAATGTGTAGAGGATATTTAGAATATCAAAGAATATGAAATCTTGAAATAACATGCGTTAGGTCCCTTTTCGCAGAAACGATCCCATATCAGTACCGGTGTGTAAATAATCATGAAGATAATCATATTTTGTACATCACTGTGGTATCTAGAATACTTATATGGCTCACGTGCTCACCATCACAACTGTTGCCATTGGCAGACAGTGTATAGCCTGGTAGACAGCTGCAGTAGTGAGAACCAACTGTATTTGTGCAAATTTGCTGACAAGGACCCAGTCCTCCATTTGAAGCGCACTCGTTGGTGTCTGCATATGAAGGGCATTTTACTTAGTTAATACTAATTATAGGTTTACAGAATGTAATGATTCAAGATATGGCTGCACACAACAGGTCTGTTGTTCATTTCCCAGCAGTTTCTAAAGCTACAATCATATATAACCCCAATTATGTATGTCAATCATGTATGGTTATGTTCAAATTGCTCTAAAACCACAATCTATGATCAATATATCAGTATCAGTGTGTGTGTGTGTGTTTCTTTTTATTTTTTTTGCAGTACAAGTGCGATCAAGCATGTTCTTACCTTTTACATATTATATAATATAGTACAGGAGAGTAAAGATGACACCCAAGTATGCACGAGCAGGCGTCGTATATGCCTAGTCGCCACCGACTGGAGAGTCTTATATGCCTAGGAGTAATTGACCACGGGAGTCAATTAAGCCTAGGCTACAATAACTCCCAGGAGTCATTTGCATCAGGGGGGAGTCAATTATGCCTAGGCACATATGACTGGGGATTCATACATGCCTAGGTGCAATGACTGGGGAGTCAATCATGCGTGGGCGTAATTGACCGGGAGTCATATACGCATCAATGTCTGGGGAGTCAATTAATACGGGAGTCATTATCGCCTGCGACACCCTCAACAAAATAGACGCCGCAGTTAATTGGAAAAAAAAACCATGAGACGAAATTAAATAATAGCCACAATAGGTTTATGGTTTAGAAAGTGAATTACGGTAAACAAAGCAAGAACTTGAACCTGTACAACTGCAGGTCAGGTACTAGGGTGTGTATACGTAGAAGTAATTGGTCTGTAGTCCTTAGTTTATGCTCTCTCTTGGACCATTAATAACATAGCTACAGTAATCAGTGGGCGGTGTTGGAGGTGGAGTGGAGGTGGGGCACCATAAGGTCATTTGTCGCTTTTCTTTTAAAGAACACTATAATCTAGAGCATGTAGATACCTGCTGTTTATCAATTTGTACAAGTGTTTTATGGCAAATAGGAAAGCTTTGTACACTACACGACTAGAAGAAGATGTGAGTGCGTAGCGAATAGCCTTACACGAGCTCCACAGGGTAAGTTGCGAATACAATGGTTCATTTACCATGTTTTCCTGTTATACAATTGACAAACTTCTATTATATAGTTCTCATTGATGAAAAGCGTCGTGGTGAAAAATGTAACAAATTACAATACATGACCGTGACAAATAGTGCTACATTATGTGCAGCTAGTTGGTAAATTCGAAGCAAAGAGGAACCACGGACCATTTTGGCACCTTAGTGGTTCGAGGTGACTATTTATCGTAATTGATTCGAGCATTTGCGATGGAAGGGCATCGGCGACTAATGTCGTGTATTACTATTTCACGTTACACTTTGCAATTTACATGCAAGCAGTCTACTATTGAACATCCTGTCGTTATGAGTGTCGTAAAATAAAATGTACGTAAAATGGTCTGGGTACGAGACTAATCTTAAGGTGGCCTACCATTGCAGGTCTGCGTCGTACCGACTTGCTGGTATCCTGTGCAGCACGTGAATTGGGACACATAACCTGTTGAAGAGGAGTAAGCGAGAGCAGTCGAGTAGCCGGTCCTGCGCATGAATGTATAAGGATAACGGGCAGCGTAAGTAAAAGCGTATAGCACAGCAGACCACTGAACAGGACTCCTGTTTTTAGGTACTTACGCTGCGCAGTAACTCCATCCCCATCCAAAGTTACTGCAATCATATGTATACGTATACGATGTCTGTACATAATATGACGTAACCGATACTTGCGAAGCGGTAACGTAGCACACACTGTAAAAATAAATCATCAATCAATAAATTACAAATCTTTGAACGACAGTAGACAATAAATACGTACCCGACTTGAGCTTCGCATAACCGCAGGATTGCTGCGCAAAGGAGCAGCAGGGATACGCCCTTCATGACAACGTCTTTGGACAGTCGTATGAATCACGCAACAAGATCACGCGGGACGACTATTTATAGCTATGTGCGTTAGTAAGACCATATACATGGTGTGAATATCATCTCAACCCCGTATCCGCCCCTGAATAATGTGTGACAAGAAAACGTTATTGGTCACCTTTATACAAACAACACTCTTTTATGCAGCACCCGCATGTATACTACTCCGCATGTGTACGTGTATAGTTAAAGAGGTGTGATTCTCTGCACATGCCGGGGTGCATTGATTTGTATAGGGCAAGACTGCTCTTGAGTGTACTTTATAGACTGGTTAAACGTCCGCAATCGCAAACGCTTTTTTCATGATCATGTACTGCTTTTCCAAAATGCTGAATATGTGTAAGGAGATATTCGCGGTTACGGAGATGCGCACGTTTAGACACGAGCCCCTTTGTGTGTGTGTGTGGGGGGGGGGGGGGGGGGGGAAGCGGGCGTAGTTTACGATATTACCAACAGTTATAGATCTTTGACTCTGTGACATCATGTTCCTTTAACAAAGGACGCATACAACCTGAAATCTTTTCAGCACATTTCTTCTCTTGGATCTGCACAATTTCTCGTGATTCCTCATCTGAGGATCAACTTAGCCTTCTTCGAAAAATGACGCTTTATACTCTCACTTCTTTGCAGACCTTACTGCTTCTTGATTCAGCTGGATGTACAAGATCTCCTGGATCTCCTGGTTCGTCATTGGAGTCATTGGAGAGTTTGGGGGATGGGGAGGGACAGATATGTAGACACACATACAAAAAAATACGTAATTGCTTCATCGAACATTTGCTAATCGAACATTTGGAAGGCACAGAAGGGGTTGTAGCGGGTATTAGGCAGGATAATTCCACACACCGGCACATAGCTTATGTGGGCTGTGTCAATGCTAGTAACAATTAAGCAACACAGTAACTTAGTAATTTATACCATATCCAGAAATCAGCGGTCAAATGGACATGTAAGATAATTGCGTTTGCGAATCACCGTACATATATCTTCCCATAGGGTGCTTCAACACCTAGCTCTCAGCTTAGCCCACGAGGGATTGTTAGTACACTACATTTGGCATGATTTTTAGTAAGGTCACCGTATTTATCCTTTTTAAGTTTACGCTTCCCTAGGATTGTCATAACGTTAAATGTATTGTACTAACAATTAAAACAAGTAAAGTCCACGTTTCCAGCTCGAATCGCGCCTTTCTCAGTCCCACTCGGGAGAATGGAAGCGGTTCAAGGACTGAGAAAGGCGCGATTCGAGCGGGAAACGTGGACTTACTTTGCATTGCTGTATCTCCATAACGGATAAGGTAAAAATCAACGATCTGCAGAAATCAATAGTGACAGGACTCCTTTACGTGCATATCGATTTTGAAGCGATTTGGACATTCCTGCAGGGAGCTACCTGGATTTTAAACCCCTCGGGTACTGTGCCTTGTAACGTCGGCAAGGAGCAAGGGTAAGACACCAAAATCGAATCCCGTAGAGAGAAGTGGTGTGGCAAGAAGTGTTCGAAATAGGAAGTTGATTGCTTAAACCTTTACGGAGTTTTAGCGATTCAAACGTGAAGCATTTTTATAACTTTTTATATATATAGCCACTTTTCATTTTCTCGGAAACTGACCCATATATTGGTTTCTTAAATCCTAAGGAGGTTGCTGTTTATGTACAATGTATAACCACATAAGGGTCGCTCGCTGTATTTATCTCACATTAATAACTTTAATGCTTTCTACACGTGCGTGAGATTAACAAATGGCTAGCAAGGGCATTCCCGAGAAGTTCCACCTGTTGGATGATGTTGATTTATCTTCAATAGCGAATGAGTTTGTTTGTGGAAGTGAACATAGAATGCATGTTTTCGGTAAATTTTAATTGTGTTTTCTTAATGTATATTTGTAACTTTGATTTATGCGTCATAATTGCACAATATTACACTACGAAGTATGGCAGGTATCGATATAGAAAAAATCTTATGGCCACGCTCAAGCCGGACCAATGCTGAATTGCTTCCGCCACCCCTGTACTCGTCGTAATTTCATTGGCCTGCTGTTAAGCTGTTACGTTGGCTGCTTGTCCAAGTAACTGACGTACAGCTACAGATGTGGCGTATATGCAGCTATCATTGGCACCCATACGATAAGCATGCATGTGTTTTCTAGTAAATGCGCACCGATTAAGCATCAAGCTTCAACGGCTTGGTAGCTTATTGTATCATGTTGTATCTGCTGAATGTCTAATGGTCTCCTAACGTTCTGCATGGTACTTCACACCATTCACTTTTACAATGTGGCACTACTTCTGTCGAGCTGCAACGACTTGTCTTAACTGAGTTATCCACTGCCAACCAAACGCTGTTACAACTTACAGGTGAAATTAATATACACTACATGTGCAAAATATAAATTTATATTAATAATGTAGATCATATCGTACCCTGACAACATTTTTGAAAAAAGTAATGTGGACAAATGTAACTGCATGCTTTGTGTTCTATTGTAATAATATTACCTTGGCCTTCTTATAGTGCCTCTGTCTTTTGATCGATTTCCGTTGTAAAGTTATGTCTACGTTGGTTATTGCTATCGAAACCATGTCGATTGACCAAATCGTGAGAGTATAGAGGTCTAGCAATGCCGGCTACCACGAAGTTTGTGGTATTTCTACATCACTGTGACATTTCACTGAACTACATTCATATATGAGCCTCCCCCCACCCACCCCCCTCCCCAATAAAATGTATGCAGGTTTATGCACAATGGTATAGTGTGGTTTTGTCTCGTTAGCCAGACGTACATCGAACTTCGACTGGCATGCGTAGGCACCATAGCCAGTGTACATGTGGGTACACTGAGCTGGGGTATGGTGCTTGCACATGGATCCACGACTAATGGGTGTGCATATACAGCTTCCTCCACTAATATATGTTAGCAGTGCAACAGTAAACTTGTTATCGGTGTATGGATTAGGTTAGCAACGAAACGCAAGTGCGTTTTGGTCATGTGAAAAATTTCATTATCAGGTGACAATTATACATTCAATTACAATGTAAGCACTGGTGTTGTTCACCAGACATTCTTACGTCCCTCGTTCCCAGTCCTGTCGAAGTTCTATGTACGTCTGCTAAGTTTGGTTGTCCAGTACTTGGTTGACATTAATTGGTTAAAACTGCCGTGGTGTCGTGTGCATGTGTAACCCACATAACAAAATAGAGGCTGCGGTTGTTGTGTACATGTGCAAGTGGGTGTTGGCAGTATACATGCATGTGGATGTCACCCCTAGCGTGTGTGTATGTGTGTGTGTGTGTGTTTGTGTGTGTGTCTAATGTATAAATTTGTATATGTGTGTTCATATGTCTGTGCATATACATGTATACGCACATGTATATTTATATTTTTATTTGTGTATCTATATTCTCTCCTGATTTCATGGTGCAATCCATTTTCCCCGCATACAGTGGTTTTCAGGTGGAACTGGTGGTGTTCACCCACCAATATGGGAAATAAGTTTCCCTAATACAGAGGACTGAAAACACATCAGATAAGAGTTCTAAGGAATAGAGTAGTGTGTACACATGTGGTGCACCTCCAATTATATGAATGATGATCGGTGTGGCACTAGATTGTAAAAGTATTCTATTCTACACTACAAATGCACAGTATTAGATATTCGGTCATATGTCTAGCCCTCCCCACAATAAATTTGAATAGTTAAACACACAACAAAAACGTACAAGCATTCAAAAAAAGTTGATTTTTTTTCTTTCAGCTTGGAGAATGCTTTGTACCTTGTCCATGTGACACGACACCTCTCTTCATTTTGATAGGGAACTCCATCGCACACCCATCACCATTTTAACATAGCATTCATCAGCAAAGAATTTGTCATCAAAATCGTCATGACCATACTCTTTATAACCTCTTTCTGCAATGTTTCTTTAGCAGCAAAGGGTTGGATGGTAAAAATATGCAAGCGAGCATGGGCTTTATACCTTTGATGATAATAATAATAATTATTATTATTATTGGAACGTTCTATACGAACATGTCATCGGCTGGAACTATTCGCCAAAATCTTTTTTCCCTTAACATGCAAACAAATGTATTTCAATTCCCCTTCGATGCGGAAAAATCACCAGTCATGTGCTCACATATACGCACACTGTATAGATGTTTCTCAGTGTTGAACAATTCACAACACACAGCTGGATGTTTTTGATATTTATCTGCATGCATGCATTCTCTTACATGGAGCCTTCGTTGATGTTTGCATGATGAGGAGGAAAGTGATGACCAGGACGCATACAAATGTAAGGGTACTTATTAATGTGAAGGGAAATCAGACAGAAAAAAACGTTTTGCGCTCACAACTAAAAAACTGCCTAGCCAAATACAATCAAAAGAATATTTGCATCAGTAAAGATGCAACGCAAGCTGAACTGAATACAAATCATGCGCTTGCTTGACCATCAGGCCCATATAACTTTCGCCAATTTTTGAGTTGCAATCTATTAGAATCAGTATAATTCGATTTCTAGGCGTAATTCATGTCGCGTGATTTATAATTTTCTAATGTAACCCGTTTATCTATTTTTAGAATCTATTTTTAGCATTACACCAGACCATATAAGTTATATGGCGCAGCTCATACAGTTTATTACGGAGATGGCAAAGGAGGTGTTTAAAGTTGGAGTATTACGTAAGTTTTAATCGTGTATTATGTTTTATCTCAGACTTCCAACCCTCGTCCCATATGCAGATTCCGCTAGTCTTGGCTTCGAAGAGAGTTCAACACTTGAAGCCTACGAACTGACTGGTGACCAAGTGTGCAGGCTATTGGACACTTGCAATACCACAGACGCCTGTAAGTTTCACAAAACAAAATGTAATGAATAGTGTCATGTACTTACATGTATGATGATTGAATCGTACACTGATATCTATATGCCTATGATTGTTTGATATTTAATCAACTCGTCGTCGCATCATGCGTGTAACTTAATTCAAATGTCGCATTGCCCTTGCCAGCTGATTCGTCGGGCAATGGATTTGTTCAGTCCAGGCTGGGCGTCTCTCCACTCCAGAAGTATGAAGTCACGTGCGGAGGCCGCAGTGGATTGTATCGTATCTCCAGAGAGGTGAGTGACCAGATCAGATCCTGTGTACCCACACCCAACAAGTCACGAACCCATCGAACCGCTCTCATCCCAACTCTTTTCGCTACATGCATCATGATGCGTGCCTGCGCACAGGAAGTAGAAAGTATCATGCAAAAAGTTCAAATCCTCATTGTACTTTCCTGGATGGACAAACTAATCATGTACCGGGCAATCCTGGACTATGTCATGTATATGTCATGCGAAAAACTAATCAACAATTGCAGTGCGATCGTGATAAGAGTATTTCAACATCCTGAAAAAACATTACCGGCTAGTATGCCATCAGTTACCTCAATCCTAAGCATTGCTGGTATCGACACTGTCAAGTTCGCCGGGAAAATGCGTAAGTCCACAGAGATCCGATTGTAGATGTATATACGTTCTTTATTTCAGACGTGATTATTGATCCGAAGAGCATCCATAGCAAACGAGATCGCAAGAAGAAGGCAGCGGTGACACAACTCACAGCGGATATCGAGAGAGTGAAAAGCACACTGGGCATCAAAGGGAAGGTGGAAGAAATCGTGCATCCTGTAAAGGAGACCGTTTCTGCCGGTAAAGCTTTGCTGAGCGGAGGACAAAAGCTTGTTTCGTGGGTGGGCGGACTATTCAAGACGTAGTTCAGGTCTTTGTGTGTATACCGGTATATATACTGCAATTTTTATAGTAGTACTCTGAATACGAAGTGCACGTGAACTGCACTTAATGTGTGTTGGGTGGGTGTGGGTTAGCTGCAACCTATCTGTCCCTTGGAGATTTCTGATGCATGGGAAGGACGTGGTGAGTATATCCCCAGTCGAGCTTGGAAGCTATTCAGTGGAGCCTGTGGTCCCCATTCCCCTCTAGGCATCAGAATATCACAGACTGTGTCTGGAGTAAGCAGAAATTTAAAGAAAATTACCAGGTTAGGAACTTAAATGAAAACAAAAAAAAGAAAAGAAAAGAAATAAAACAGGGACGTAGAGAGCTGCTTCTCCGCAGTGCTACCACGAGGTTTGACTGCTCCAATTGTGCATGCGTCGCACCCTATCATGTTAACCCGTTAACCTTCGTGGATCAATTAATGAAGTTGCGTCACCGAGTGTCCCTGCAACACGGACATATTACCCGGAGTAATTTTACATGGGCCCCCAGAGACTTTATTCTAGACAAACCTGTCTCCTAGTGCAAGTTACTTTGAATTGAAGTGTCCCTTTCCTGGACACAACTGACTCCGTGTTACACTATATAGGAAAGTTGTCCTATAGGAGAAGTCACTCCAGAGTACAGTGTTACGCTAGGAAAGGTGTCCTTGAGGACAGGTCACTCCATATAGTAAAGTGTTCTGTCATGAAGAGCTGATCGAGAGCACTCTTCTCGTTACATGGAATATAACAACCAAACCAGCATCGGTTATTGTTGATTAAGTCAGCCAGTGTCCACATTCGTCGTGTGATTTGAATTGTTATCATGTGAACGAAAACATGCATGATGTGTCAATTCACAGACAGCCTGACGGCTTTACGGTGGTGATACAAAAGTATATTTTAGTTACTTATGCTTATCTATAACGTCGCCAGAAATCCGTACAGGCATCAATCTCCATCTCTCATCTATACACTGTATCAATAACCTCAACTAGCGGTATTACACATCAGCACAATGCGTTAATAATTCAGCTATAGGCGTACAATGCTAAATTTACAAGGCATGCATGGTCCATTGGCCTTCACATGGCACATCAACACAATTTAACGCGCTGCGGTTTTCGATTCAGCCTCCCAGACGACGTTAATATATGCATCCCTTTGGGTGTTGCCTTCAGTTGCTGATTTCGGGACGTCATACATCGAGTTATACGCAGAAGCTTCATCGTAGACAGGCTCTGGTATTGGGCCACCGTACAGAGGATTGGAACTGTAAAGATAGAAATAGTAATCTATATTTATTTACTGCTACCGCCCCAATATATACACAGCTAAACATTATCATTAACCTGCATGGACTATTTATTCTTACAATAAACATCTTAATACTGCCAAAACCACATTTTGGCAACTGCCCCTGAAAGGCTATACGGCTCCGCCCCTGTGCTTGAGAACATGACAATCTCTGCACGTACTGTATGCATGTATTCTTAGCCAGAGCATGCAAGAGAGTCAGATTATTGTTGACATGTATGTAGATTTTCTTCACGTCTCCACTTACTATGTTTGAATTCCACTTCTCTTCTTGGCCTTGATAAGCAAAACAGCAATCAACACCACTATAGCTATAATTACCACAAGTAACACGCCTCCAAATGCAATTCCCGCTGTCAAGTCAGTGGCATCACTGAGCACTGCCTCTTGAGCACTCATGTTTCCTATCGGACACTCAGGGTCATCAAGAGATTCTATCTGAACTGGGCAACCATTATCTACTTTAAGCAAGGATCCCTGAAGATTGATAGAGGTCATGATGGTCATCACCCAGTTCCGTAGGTATGGGAGCTGCATTAACCTAACTGTGCCACGTAATGTCACCCTGGTGATGTCATAACAAATCACGTCAGCACTTTCAATAGTGAAGTTACATTTGCAGTGTTCATTCACGTTCTCATTAACAGATTGACGTAACAATTTTATAGCAGCTGGTATCTGCAATTAGAGAATACATGACGTACTCAAAAGTAGAACTAGGCTTTCAATTACTGCAACTACAGTATTTTCCATGTCTGCTAGAGCTATATGTACACATACAACGAGTAGCAATCATGATGCATGCGCAATTCGTTCCATAATCGTTACGAATATTAATGTTTTGGAGTCACGCATACCGTAAAAGAAGCGCAGTTCACTACGTTGAGAAATCGTACTTGTGCATAGACAGCATTTGGAGTACTCTGCGGAGTGACACTTGGTGATGTCATCATGATGTGACTATTACTCTGCATTGTCGTGGGATTAATTGTCTCTGTAAATCCATTCATTTTCGAGGTTATACAGCTAGATGTTGCAACTGTATTAGAAGAATGCACTGAACGTACGGGAGAAAGGTAATGCATGGAGACATTGCAATTCACACACACACACACACACACACACACACACACACACACACACACAATCATAATCGAAAAGGCGTAGTAGAAAAGTGATATACATCAGTTTCTGCCTGGGAGCTAAGTTGAATGCATAACATAACACACACCGTCCTTGTTACTGCGTATAAGATGCATGCATGCATGTGACAAATCAAAGTTAGCTATGCACGCGCATGTCTCAGGTAATGTAAACACATAACTATGTAATGATTTTAAATTCCATGGGGTTTGCATTGATTTGAAGTTTATAGTCCCTCATTTAATTACATACCATTAAACTACATAACCTAGGCAACTTAATCAACCATTTTGACAGCTGCAGTTGAGAGATGGTATTTACAAATTAATTATTAAGATCCTCCAGGCCTTCTCGTTTATTAAAAGCACACTTTAGTATCTATGAATATATGTGGTAAAAATAATGTGGCTCAAAATATAGATGGTTTGCTTCATACCACTCTGAGATACATTTATATGATGCACATAATCACCTAGGTACTTTTGTTAATAACTAATAGTGCTCACATGCTCACCATCACAACTTGTGCCATTGGCAGACAGTGTATAGCCTGGTAGACAGCTGCAGTAG
The DNA here is from genome assembly GCA_013339895.1 of Ephydatia muelleri. NCBI lineage: Eukaryota > Metazoa > Porifera > Demospongiae > Spongillida > Spongillidae > Ephydatia > Ephydatia muelleri. The sequence continues at coordinate 11,820,160 of JABACO010000006.1, forward strand.
TATGAACCAACTGTATTGGAGCAATTTTGCTGACAAGGGCCCAATCCTCCATTTAACGCACATTCATTGATATCTATTAATATAAGAAATAAAAAGACTCCTTCCATCAACTGAATGTAGCAATCACAGCATTTTCATACATCATTTTGGCTATTGCTCATGTGCTCACCATCACAACTTGTACCATTGGCAGACAGTGTATAGCCTGGTAGACAGCTGCAGTAGTATGAACCAACTGTATTTGTGCAAATTTGCTGACACAATCCCAGTCCTCTATTTGAAGCACACTCATTGGTATCTAATAACGTAAGAATGAAAAAGGTTCCCTGCTAGTCTATTACTGTATCTTTATTGCTCATGTACTCACCATCACAACTTGCACCATTGGCAGACAGTGTATAGCCTGGTAGACAGCTACAGTAGTATGAACCAACTGTATTTGTGCAAATTTGCTGACACAATCCCAGTCCTCTATTTGAAGCACACTCATTGGTATCTAATAACGTAAGAATTAAAAAGGTTCCCTGCTAGACTATTACTGTATCTTTATTGCTCATGTGCTCACCATCACAACTGGTGCCATTGGCAGACAGTGTATAGCCTGGTAGACAGCTGCAGTAGTAGGAGCCAACTGTATTTGTGCAAATTTGCTGACAAGGACCTAATCCTCCATTTGAAGCACATTCATTTATATCTGAAAAGTATGATTAAAAAACTAGCCAGATAGAAAATTATACACAATAACCATTATCTTATGTTATTACAACTATTTTTATTATTATTATTTGAAGCTGTAATAATCACTACAAAGAGAATACACAAGGAACATATTAGTATAAATGGGTCCGAGAAAATGAAAAGTGGCTATATATATAAAAAGTTATAAAAATGCTTCACGTTTGAATCGCTAAAGCTCCATAACCGTTTAAGCAATCAACTTCCTATTTCAAACACTTCGTGCCACACCACTTCTCTCTACAAAAATATATTTTGGTGTCTTACCCGTGCTCCTTGCCGACGTTACAAGGCACAGTACCCCGAGAGGTTCAAAATCCAGGTAGCTCCCTGCAGGAATGTCCAAATCACTTCAAAATCGATATGCACGTAAAAGAGTCCTGTCACTATTGATTTCTGCAGATCGTTGATTTTTACCTCTTCCGTTATGGAGATACAGCAATGAAAAGTAAGTCCACGTTTCCCGCTCGAATCGCGCCTTTCTCAGTCCTTGAACCGCTTCCATTCTCCCGAGTGGGACTGAGAAAGGCGCGATTCGAGCGGAAACGTGGACTTTACTTTGCATTGCTGTATCTCCATAACGGATAAGGTAAAAATCAACGATCTGCAGAAATAAACAGTGACAGGACTCCTTTACGTGCATATCGATTTTGAAGTGATTTGGACATTCCTGCAGGGAGCTGCCTGGATTTTGAACCCCTCGGGGTACTGTGCCTTATAACGTCGGCAAGGAGCAAGGGTAAGACACCAAAATCGATTTTCTTAGAGAGAAGTGGTGTGGCAAGATGTGCTCGAAATAGGAAGTTGATAGCTTAAACCTTTACGGAGTTTTAGCGATTCAAACGTGAAGCATTTTTATAACTTTTTATATATATAGCTACTTTTCATTTTCTCGGATACTGACCCAAATTATAATTTAAAATACATAGTTAAAACAACAACATACACACACAGAGTCACGAAGGCTTCCTTATGAAAACAATAACATTTCCATGCATCACTGTAGCATTTAGAGTACGCAAGTATTGTATCCATGTGGCTTGATTTATAACCATCGCAACTTGCACCATTGGCAGACACTGTATAACCCAGCAGACAGCTACAGTAGTATGAACCAACTGTATTTGTGCAAATTTGCTGAAAAGGCCCCAGTCCTCCATTTGAAACACACTCGTTCATATCTAATTCTAAACTACTATGTTATAGTGTATAATCTTCTAGTCATTCATTACACTTCCTACATCTCTAGGGAATTATAATAGAATCAGTCAGTAATTGATGAGCTCACCATTGCAACTTGTGCCATTGGCAGACAGTGTATAGCCTGGTAGACAGCTGCAGTAGTATGAACCAACTGTATTGATGCAAACTTGTTGACAAGGGCCCCGTTCTCCATTTGAAGCACACTCAATAATATCTACATGTAAAACAAGACTACTAATAATAAGAACAACTAGACAGATACACGTGTTATGCATGGAAGGGGGGGAGGGAGGAGAGAAATCAAACATTTTAACACCAGCTTGACTTGACTATTAGAAAGGTTTGGGGAGGTAGTACAGAAAAGGATATATTTTGGGTCAAAAAGAGTCCTTTTAAACGTTTTAACGTTGTTATTGGATCGTCAGGTTGTCTGTCATAATTTATGCTCAATCGCTCAAAACAAACTTGCGATTAGAAACAAACAGTTATGCAAATTCCTCTGCCGCTAGAATGAGCAACAGTTGAGCGGGTCAACATTGATTTTTGTTACAACCTTGATATGCGGCAGTTTCTTCAAGCTTTCAATGATATGCAACTATCAGTGAATGTCGGTATTGTTCAACTTCGTTGTTGCAAAATGTACGACGATAATGTACAGCTCAGTGGCCTCATTTGAATAACGGCCAACCTCTCCCGTGTCGGTGTACCTGCATTAGTAAAACACTGCCCTAATTCATTACGTAATTACTCTCTAAGTCATTAATTACTTCATAATGGTCGCGGATTCCTCCCCCCACCCCAATTTTAAATGACACCCCTGGTACAGCTAGTGTTTTGGAATGGGATGGGCCAAAGAAGACAGTGTGTTGTTTATGTACTTTATCAGCGCGATTACATGCGTTTCTTTTATGGTGCTTTTACGGTGCGCGCTAGATCTTGATTGTGCGCTTGTGAAAACTCACCAGCGCAAGTCTGCGTTGTACCGACTTGCTCGTACCCGGTGCAGCACGCGAACTGGGCCACATATGCTGTAGCCGAAGAGTACATCAGGATACTCGTGTAGCCGGTCCTGATGAACAAGTTCAAGACTAGTTATCGAGTATCGTTTCGCTTCATGGTTTCAGCCGTGTAACGGCTGCTCTCCATGGCCATAACTTACGCTGCGCAGTAACTCCATCCCCACCCGAAGTTACTGCAATCATACAAATAGGTGTAGGACGTCTGAGCATAATATGACTGGACAGCGACTTGGGAAGTTGTAACGTAACAAATCCTAGACGGACAAGGACACAAGGCATCACGACTACACGACACTAATCCTACACTATTTTGACAACGACCTACCCATTTTGGGTGTGGCATAGCCGTAGGACCACCACGAATAGAAGAATAGCGAGGACTCCCGACCTGCTCATTTGTGTGACGCACATTAGGATGTTACAAAGGCAATTTCGTATATGTGCACATTCCAGCCAAGGCTGTTAATTGGATTATGTTGTCCATCGTTACTGCCGTACAATGGCGGGGGAAACTTGACAGGTTTCAATTTTCACTGACTCGTCAAATTTACTCAATCTAAGTTATCTAACTAGACGCCTTAGTAACATTGGTAACTTATTAAGCCATTGCAGGCAGCTGGTTACGATCACCCATAATAATTGTATATTGGTCTGTAGTGAATTGCATCTTAAGACACAACAGTCCACTTAAGTCCCAAAAAGACTTGTTAGATACCATGTGGCTCTTTGGTTTTAGGTCAAAAAGCAGCTTCGTGATATCCTCAAACGATTAAACACGTGCACACTACGTCACGCTCCATTGTAGTTAACTACCAAGTTTGAAAGCTGTACCCCTTTTTTTAAGTGCACGAATTAATGCGTCATTATGCGTGACATTAGTGTCTTAGAATCTGTGCAATGGTTTGTTAGTTGTTGTTTTTATCCGTATATTTCAAATCAAATCAAGCACGAATGCATTACAGTACACATAAAAGTAATTGGGGATGTCACAAGATACAAGTCTGCCTACTAATTTTAACTAGTTGAAGTCACTAGGAATCTGGAATCCGATTGCTCAGGGGACTGAAGGTCGGGTGCAATGTTTTTTTCACGCGTAAATTGCTTTGTGGCTGATTTATTGTTTTGTCGCAAGTATACTTTAAAACGGCGCAGATGATACACCGATGGAATCGTCTTTGAACAAGGAATTAGAAATACTATTTTTTAACACATGGATGATCTTATTTCAAACGATACGGTTTGCTGAGATAGATAACAAACGTGTCGAAAGGCGGAAGGATAGCCGGGGGCGTCTGTTGCTTTAATTTGTTGCCATTGTCCGTACTGAAATGTTGGTGGAGGTATGAAAGAATCGAACAAAAGGCCTGCTTGTGGAAGAGCATTCCTAGAAGGACGATAGCCCTGAAAACATGGATTCTAATGGCAGCCAACACCTAATTACCGTATTCACGACGTTACTACCAAAGAGTGAAGAATGGTAATGGAAAGCATGCCAGGTTCATAACCTGTTAGCACTATGAGTGGGGATCAAACTGTGTAACTTAAAGCAGGGGCTTAGTTTTCCGCCTTGAGACTTTCACACCGAGTCCATCTATGCGGCCATTTCGTGTTTTCAAGGCAGCCGATTTCATTTTGGCGGCTGGAATGCTATACGTCTAGCAGCTTCTCATGATGAACTGAACTCTCCGTTCTCATCACAGGTAATAGAGCGGTCTAAGGTAGCGAATGTAATCCAGCCGTACTAACTTAGAATCGGGAAGCGCGAATCGCGCGCAAGACACCATGAGTTTCTCTATAGCTGATGCTGGCAAATTTCAATCTATGTGCTGCATGAAGCTGATGCGTGGTTCTAGTATGTGAGCGCCTGGTTCACCAGAAATAGCTAAGTGCTTCTTAGCACTCCAGAACAAGTTAAGACGGTGAATTACAAGAAGCTTTCGGACACCCATAGACTTCTGTACATGTACATGTACGTTGGAAAACATGTATTTGATTGTTTTCAAACAATGGACCCGATAGTATTAATTTTCTAAGTATGCCTTATCGCTTTTATCTTATGAGCAGCAGAATCAATAACATAGGACATACCAATGGTATTGCTATTGTATTGGTAGCAATGACTCAGGAGGTCCACTCTTCCAATGTCCCTAAGGCTTTGTGTATTGGCACCAGTCTTGTTGCCATGATGGCTTTATCTAGGTAGCTTAGAACCTTTCCATTATAAGGACTGGGTTCCAAATAGTTCCAAATTCCTTCCAAATAAACCAGATTGATGATAACCAAATGTTTTTTACTCACCTTTGTTACGACTAATGGATAATGCAATCATGTGTAACTTTAAATGAATTTACAAATGCTGCAATTATCTTCAGGAAAAATAAAAAAGTTTTGAAACAGAGAGTGAGATCACAACCAGCGGAAATGTCCAATGAGAACATATTATTGACCTAGAGACAGGCCTGGGAGGACAATATCAACCTTTGTTAATTTATTCCTAAATTCTGTAGACCACAGACAACTAACACAGAAGCACCCAGATATGATCCTGCCCCCCCCCCCCCCCCCCCCCCCCCCCCCCCCACCCCCCCCCCCCCCCCCCCCCCCACCCCCCCCCACCCCCCACCCACCCCCCCCCCCCCCCCCACCCCCCCCCCCCCCCCCCCCCCCCCCCCCCCCCCCCCCCCCCTTTAAATTGATCTTAAGTCTAGCTCTACTGCAATTAAAGACAGCGAGATATCAGAATTCCAACCAGGCCAATCAAAACAATCATTAAGACAGTGGTAGTCATGCAATTTTTGTATACAGTACAAATATGACGCATTTCGAGACCCTAGGCATTACAAAGCAAAAATACCAGTAGAGTACTAGTCCATTTACTGAGAACGTGGTCTTTCAGAGTAGCAGGTATTTAATTTATCCAGTTTGACTTCACGGGAGTTAAGTATGATGAGCCTTTAAATGTCAAGGATACAAGATTCAAGGTGTGAATTTATCCTTTTAGTTTTGCCTCCTGAGTGCTGTGATATGGACTCAATTATTTGATGCCTCAGGTGTTGACAAAGGGGGAATTCTTCATGCAATCATCTCAGACAAGGTCAATGGCCTAGATACTCAACCATTTGAAATTAGAATTCTTTGTCAGTATTCGTCAATCTTGGGAGGCTTAGCTTTTTGAAAGGCTGAGTAAGTTGACAAGTATTGCGATGACCATAGGAAATGCAATACCTAGAGGTGTCTAACATATGTGTTGCCTGTGAACCTTGAGGATCAAATTCCTGCACTGCTTTCAGGATCCTTTGGTTTAGATTTTAGCAGTTGGTTATGTTATAATGCATGTATAACCATTATTGTAATTGAATTTTTGATGGCTTCAAATTGAGTTCCACTCACCATAGTATGACTTCCGGTGCACCACGTATGTTCACATAGTCTACAGTGTGCATTTAGAGGTTAAGACTGCAGGAAACTCAAAGGGATTCATACTAATGAGCATGGATTAAAAGTTTTAATATTCAAATCTGAGATTAGTATCATCTTATTACATGCGTGCAGATATTATTGCACTCTGCCAGTTATATTATTATTGTCATGCAACGTTAGCAAAACGTGTACCTGTCAGGTGGACCAGCTTGAAACACATGCACATAACAAGACAGTGCGTGAAGCAATAATAACAGTACAACATGTAAATCCACTCGTTCTTGTGTGCTTTATTAGCTCTTTATGTTGTAGTAGTGAGCATTCTGACTCTCCGCTGGCACTATTTCAGAACAATCAATAACATTTGCATATGGTTCCTCGTGACTTGCACATGAAACCTCACGTGAGCGATACAGGGGATTGCTGCATATGAATTAGAATACAACATTTCCAACAATATGTAAAGACCAGCTCTGATGTCAAGAAGTGCGCAATACACCCCGGATGCATAATCATACATATTCAGTGCGCATCTGCAATAATCAAATAAGAAGTAATATTCGCCACACTATTCCCCTCCCTCGGGAACGAAGTCCGTGTGGTGGTCGTATATTATGTCCGAATGTTTCCGGCTTTTTGTGGCTTCGGTTGGACTTCCTGGTAGGTTGATCCGCTGGATTTCGAAACTCAATTTGAAGTTCTTCAATAGCCTTACGAGATTCTACAGTAGTTTTCTCTTCGGTTACCCCTGCTTCCTGTCACCGAGTTTCGAAATACTTCAACTTCAAGAGGTTCTGGTTCGTCAACGCCCTCTGGAGGTTCTGTTGTACTTGCTTTCTGTTGGGTATTGGCTTCCTTCAAAGGCGTAGTTCGTCACGCTGGACCGTGATTTCCTCCATTGGCGTGGCTTCCGGTAGAGTTAACGTTACACACGGGCTTCAATCTGTGAACCACAGTACGCCTTCGACGAGAGTCCCTGTGTTGAAGCAAAAACAAAACATCACTTATTTGTCTTACTACCCTGTATACCCATAGATAGTACAAGGAGGTAAACATGCATGCAATGGGTAAGCGTGTGACACAAATTTCAATAAAGGCGGTTGTAGGTGTTAATGAAGTTAGTTGTTTAGGAGTGTTGGGCCAACTTCTAATCGGTTGTGTATCAGTCTATTTTAAAAATCTATTTTTAGTGTTACACCAGACCATATGATGTACATATAAGTTAAATACCGCAGCTCTTACAATTTATTACGGAGATGGCGAGACAGGTGTTTAAAGTTGGAGTTTTACGTAGGTTTTAGTATTGATTGGTGGACATTTGATCCTCCAACTTTCAACTTTCGACAAATCGTCTTCCTTCTCCTCTCCCCGTGCCTGCAGGCTCTGCTTGTCTACCACGCTACGAGGCGAGTACAAAACTTTAAGCCTACGAACTGACTGGTGACCAAGTGTGCAGGCTATTGGACACTTACAATGCTTCAGACGCCTGTAAGTATCTCCAAACAAAATTGTAATGAATAGCGGTGTCATGTACTTATAAGGTTAAACTGCATATGCTGATGGTTTGTTATGCAGTATTAAATCAAGCTGTTGTCGCATCATGCATATAGCTTAATCCAAATATGTCACATTGCCCTCGTCAGCTGATTCGTTGGGCAACGGGTGTGTTCAGTCCAGGCTGGGCGTCTCTCCACTCCAGAAGTATGAAGTCACGTGCGAAGGCCGCCATGGATTTCATCGTATCTCCAGAGAGGTGAGTGACCAGATCAGCTCCTGTGTACCCACACCCAACAAATCATGCACCCATCGAACCGCTCTCATCCCAACCCTTTTCGCTACATGCATCATGATGCGTGCCTGCGCACAGGAAGTAGAAAGTATCATGCAACAGGTTCACGTCCTCATTGTACTTTTCTGGGGGGACAAACTGATCATGGACCGGGAACTCCTGGACTATGTCTTGTATCTGTCGCACGAGAAACTATTCGACAATTGCAGTATGATCGTTTTGAGAGTATTTCAACCACCTGTGATAGCATTGAGGCCATCAATTACCGCACTTCTTAGCAGTGCTACTGCTAAGTTCGACGAGAAAATGCGTAAGTCCACGGAGATCCGATTGTAGATGTATATACGTTCTTTATTTCAGACGTGATTATTGATCCGAAGAGCATCCATAGCAAACGAGATCGCAAGAAGAAGGCAGCGGTGACGCAACTCACAGCGAATATCGAGAGAGTGAAAAGCACACTGGGCATCAAAGGGAAGGTGGAAGAAATCGTGCATCCTGTGAAGGAGACCGTTTCTGCCGGTAAAGCTTTGCTGAGCGGAGGACAAAAGCTTGTTTCGTGGGTGGGTGGACTATTCAAGAAAAAGTCACGTCCATTGGATGGTCCTCTGTAACCTGACATCTCAGATAATGAAAGTAAATACACAAGCAACTAAACAGCTCTTACTTCAAAAAAGTATATCTTATGTCAACATCAAGTTCAAGTGACATGCACTTTTCATGTGGCACCGCTTGCATGTAATTAATTTTTAATAAGAGTACATTAACTTAGCAACTCTTGTAATGAAGTTGTATTTTAATGTGGACAGGCCCGTAGGGGGCAAACAGGTGCGATTGTACCCCTCCCCCGGCCCGGGCAATATTACTACATGCATGTTCGTTAAAATTAGTTTAGAGCAATCTACAGTGAGAACTATCAGCTAGCGGTACCGTGGTACCGCGCGGGTGTAGTACCAGCTAGCATTCACTAGTACATGATCAAATATCAGGACTGTCTAATACTGAAAATGGGACGTCGCGAACGGGAAACAAAAGAGACAAAAGGCAAAAAAAAAAAGGCTTACATCGCGCTATAAGCCAGCAGCTGCAGCAGTGACAAGAGCATGAAACCAGTATAGTAGTGGGCTTCAATTAGTTCTAGCAGATAAACCGCCCAGTCCCAACATTAACAACACATCGCTCAGCAGCAGCCGAACATATAGCGACCTCAAGCACGCAACCTATTAGTAATTAGCGCGGCACTGATGACCCGGGCATTGGTGAGCTACAGCTGAACGATGCAAGAATCAAGCTGTCAACGTACAGAGTACGAGGTAGTCTATGAATTAAGTTGCAACCAACCGATATCGGTGAGAATTATAGAATTATATTTATTATATAGTAAATCCGCTTAGCATGACTTCAGAGTGGCTCTGAAATCTCTGTTCACTGCTGAACGGTATGCACTACTAATGCGCCACAAACAGCCATCATCGGCATACATATAGCCCGTCACTTGAATTGGAATGTTCAGGCATCGATTCCAGCACTGTTGGTTTACCCTCTCTCACTGGTCGAAGTACCCTTAATGACATTGAACGAGGTCTTCTTGCTCTGCCAGTGCGCCTTGGTGGTCCAGGTGTCATCAATCCTACATCCAACTTCCCATGTCAGAATGTGATTCTCCTACATCCATTCGAATGATTGGATGGTAAAAACATGCAATCCTCGTTGTTTCATTTGAAAACGTGGGGGGGGGGGGGGTCTCAAACCTTTACCGTACTCTATGCATGCATGAAAATTTATAAGGGTAAATAGAAAGGAAATCATTTATTAAGGATTTGTAGCTTATGTAATTGAACTGGCTTTATCACAATTCAAATCCCTAATACATATATACACAAGTAAATAAAAACATTCTCTAACGAGAAAGTTAGGATTGACCAATGGTGGTTTAAAAAGCATGGAAACAAGAGTGACAGAAATATGACTGGAAAATTGAAATAGGCCTATATTTAGCCCATTATTCAGGCATGTACTGTTATAACGTTAGTGTGCTAAATATAGGCCTATTTCAATTTTCCAGTCAAATTTCTGTCACTCTTGTTTCCATGCTTTATACACCACCATTGGTCAATCCTATATACCAACAACTTTCTCGTTAGAGAATGTTTTTATTTACTTGTTTCATTAGTTTTTTCCTCCGGCGTCTTAATAAGTGGTCACAAATTGATTTTAATTTTCGAAGGGAGGGAGGGAGGTTTAAAATTTTAATAATAGAAATCATATGTATAGGAGGAGTTCTTAATGTTATTTACTGTTCAGCCTTGTCCTCTATGTCTCCCCCAGCCTCTTCTATGGCCGCGGCGGCCTGGTTCTGGCCATGGGAGCCATGTGGGTGGTACTGGCAGCGGCCAGGAGAGCAGCAGGCGAAGTGGTGGTGGGGGCACTGGTGTCAATACTGCTGGTGCCGGTGGTGGGGCTGGTGGTGGTAGCGGCGGTGCTCCTGCTTCTGCTGGTGGCGGGCGGCGAGGGCAGTGCTGCTGCTGCTGCTGCTGCTGCTGCTGCTGCTGGTGGCGGCGGGGGCAGCTCTGCTGCTGCTTCTGCTGGTGGCAGTGGGGGCAGTGCTGCTGCTGCTGCTGCTGCTGCTGGTGGTGGCAGCGGGGGTAGCTCTACTGCTGCTTCTGCTGGTGGCGGCGGGGGGGGGGGGGGGGGCAGCGCTGCTGCTACTGCTGATTGTAGTCAAAAGTTTGTCATTATGTCAAAAGTAGCCTTTTTTTACATCAGATAAGAAAGCCTTTTTGTGCATCAGATTAAGGATGACACCCCATTATTCAATAGACAGGTCACAAAGGACTGTACACAACAGTTGGGTCACCATGCATGCTTTACATGTGAAGTGAATGGCAGATCCCTTACATGCGTGCTGTACACATGTTGCATGCACATCTTCCTATAGCTTTTTAATGCTAGTGCAATACAACATGCCATCACATACCTTTGGGTGGTAGGGTAGCATAGATAATATCTATGGTGGTAGTTCGGTGACCCCTGCGATACCGTTCCTCTCGGCAGCACGTTTAGCCAATCGGACAGCGGGGTCGCGTACAGAGGCCTTCTTCTTTTCGGGATCGGCCTTGTAGCTGTCGCGTACAGAGGCCTTCTTCTTTTCGGGATCGGCCTTGTAGCGCGCTCGGGCTTTAGCCTTGTTTTCTTGTGATAAAATATCGTCTTGCTTTTGAAGGTATTCCTTATACTGCTAGCTGTAAAAATAACTTCATTGAACAATAATAAACCAAATAAACTTCTGCAATAACTTCATACCAATTCCTATATAGAACTTGCTCCCGCATGAGGTACTTCTCTTTCTAGGTGTCTATATAACCTTAAAGGATAACGTGCAGGTGAATTCCGAAGATATTGGTGCTATTGCCGTTATTCAAAACCGTTCGTAGCTCGAGTTATACCTTCCTAAGGAAGAAGAAGAAGACGACAGGAGATACTAAATTCACGCATCCTTCAGCACTATTTCCATCATCCTGATGGATGGAGATGATAGACTATTTTGTGTTGCTGTGTCAGTAGATGGTTCGGTGCGCAATGTAGCTGTATGAGGATTGTCACAAGTTGATGTTATGGGTAGGTCTTCTTCATCTACACAATGTTTTTCAGCTCCGGGAAAGATACCAACCAGAGGGTATCTACCGAATACAACACGATAGGGCAAGTCCTTAATTGCCTTCATGTCGTTCACAATTCATGGAGAACATGATGTGAGGTAACAATGAAACCCAAGGATATTTATTTTCTCCGTGCCCCTAATCTAGTTTCATGGCTGCTATATTCTGCTCTACAGTGCGATTTCCTTTTTCTACTAGACCCTGTGACTGGTCTCGAGTGACGTGGACGACCACTGACAAAGGTCACATCACCACCCCACTTCTCAAACATATAGCACAAATCAGATTGCTCTTCCATTGTCAGAGTGAAATATCTTGGGTGGGCCCAAATATGCCAATACATGTTCTTGTAACATGTAAGACATATCTTCTGCTGTCTTCCTCTTCAATGGAAAAAGTACATGAAATTTGGAGAAATGGTCCACATAAAATGACCTATGTAGTTATACTCATTTGTCAGGACTGTGTCTCATATCTATGCATGAGATCCACTTGAACTCTATCCAGAAAGTCCTTCTCAATTACTGGATGTAATGGAGGCCTTGTGTTTTGTGGCTGACTTAGCTGGCAGACAGGACAGTGTGTGCAAAACTCCTGCACAAGCTTCTTATTATTTCAAAGTAATGAAAAAAATGAATGCCATAATGAAAACCAAATTCAGATCAAAGTTGTTGTGAAGCCTACATGTACTAGGTCTCATTTACCTGTAGTACCCTGTGCACATTATAAGTACTGTATGCAATTACAATTACAATCACTGAAGGACTAATCAACATTATACTGCACGTAAATCCAGCGTAAGAAAAATATTATGTCCTCCAGTACCTACTACCCTCTCCTTTCAGGTGTGATGCTAAGGCTAGGATGTTACCTACCAGCTATCACCGTGGTATTCTTTATACCGGTATTTTTCTAATGTTATCCTCCCTCAGTCAACCTAATCTACAAAAATGTATAGATCTAAGTCTGAAGGGACAGATTAATGTCATTCTAACATATAAGTGCAAGTTATTACATTGTTAACACGGTTACGAAATCTCAAGGATGCACTTACGTAGTCTAACAACTTTTTGTAGCCACTATGCTTCAACTCATCTGCATTAACAGCCTGAACGATGACACATAGCTGATTTGCATGTACAACACGCAATAATTTCACACCATCTTCCTACAATGATAGGTTTAAAGTTACGTACAAGTGTATGCAACTGTATTATACAAACCTTGTTGTTCCCTTCATTTGGAATTACAAGCACTTTGAAAAGTCCCAGTCCAGGTAGATCAGCAAGTTGAAAGTTTCTACTTTTAACCCAATGCTTGAAATGGGGATCAACTTTGTCTTGTGGGGACGATAGATGGTGGACGATCGATGGCATCGAACCTTTCTTGACTTAAAACACAGCTCTTAGTCGAGGCTCCTTTGGCGATAGCAATAGCCGTCATGCGCGCAGCCATCTATCGATCGCGCATGCACTACTGCGCTTGCACGATCGATGGTAGGAATATGCTGCACGTGCTTTGGTGTGAAACAGTACTTCAGTTGCTAAGGCATCACTGACTTGAAACCAGTCGCCTCATTCACTACAATCGCTTCGTGTTGAGATGGATTTTCAAGGAGCGATCGATCGATTATTGCGCGATCGATCGATAGGTGCGCAATCAATGGATCCATCGATGGCGCAGCGCGATCGTTGGATTGCGCAAATCCATCGATCGCGCGTAACACTGCTAATTTCTCCTACTCTGCTGATGAAGATGATTTTGATGTAAGCAAAAGACAGATACCTTTTTTAATTTTAACTTTACTTTCTTTTTCTCTTACAGCCCTCAAGTTTGCATTTCAATGAAGGTGAGTTTGCATTAAGCAGGGATTTGATGGTAGATTTATGGCTACAGAGTCGTCATTACAATAAAGAGCATCCATTAATGGAGGTACATGGTGGTGATTTTGTCATTTGTGATGATGGGTTGTACGAAAGCTTTGTGGAATTCAAGAAAACAGTGGATTACCAAGAGGATTTCCGGATTGTTAGGGAGGTTGATCTCTTATCTTACTGGATGAAGACCTGCAAAGTTACATCCATAAGACAGGTCACACTCATGAATAAAGTATATTACTTGATGACAGCATCTCATTTGAATGCGCTTTGTGAATGGATATATGACACAAGAAAAGAATGGAATGAAACAAAAACAAATTCCAGCACACCTTTAAAATGTAAGCTATATATGTTATGCATTTTTGAATATTTAGTAAATACTTTTGTATTGCTTAGCTGCATAAATATTTGTGTCTAATGATACATATTTTCTATTTCTACTCTTAAGGCAAGGCCACAGTTCACAGTGAATCAGACAAGTTGAATACGACATCTGGACACTTGCTGGACAGAGAAAAGAGAGAAGTGATCTTCCAGCTGGAAGAATGATCCAGTGCTCTCACTGCAAAGAGCAGTTTCACAAGAAGTGTGAACGGGTCACAAGAAATGAACTGAGCTCCTCGTGGCAGTGCAGGCTGTGCGCAAAGAAATGAACAGTGTGACTGCATGTGGTGACATGATTCTATTTGTGTATGACTATGGCACTTCTGTATGAGGAATTAATCGATAGTCCGTCAAGCTAAAAAATAAAGAACTGTTTCGTAGTAGTACTAAGTGCGTGTTACATTAATCCTCTAAGCCGTCTCACGACACACGCGTACCTACAGTACTACACAGGTTCCCGATCGAACGTTCTGGGTATTTAACTACGCACGCACTATGGTGGTTGTAGTGGGGGGACAGCAAATCCTAAAGCGGACAGGTAATCCTAGGAATAATTGTCCGTGGGGGGACAACGTATGCTAGTACCCGTTGTCCGCCGGACAATTTTGGGGGGGGGGGGGGGGGGGGGGGGGGGGGACAAGCTATCCTGCTACACCGGCAACGGTCGATGCTAAACCCCACTATCTACATAGATATGTTATATCAATCACAGTATGACATCAGCACTGTGCCGTAATTCAGCTTGTCAAACTGACGTACATTGTTTACCATTACATTCCATGATCCATTGTTCAATGCGCACATTTGCACAATTTAATCGGTAGTGTTTTGATATAATTAATTAATTTTAGTCTCCCAGACGACGTTAATATATGTATCCCTTTGGGTTTTGCCTTCAGTTGTAGATTTCGGGACGTCATACATCGAGCTATAATCCGCAGAAGCTTCGTCGTAGACAGGCTCTGGTTGTGGGCCACCGTATAGAGGATTGGAACTGTATAAAGGATATAAATAGCAATCTAGATCTACATGTATACTGCAGCCACCACAGACGTTTAAATTTAAAAACATCATGAATTGTGCAGCTGTCAAAACACTAATTTTAAACTTGGGCTATCAACAAGCTCAGTTGGAAGCACATCTTAATGGCCATGCAAGACACCTGACTATTGGCACTGTACTTGGGAACACGAATGCATTCTCGCACATACTATTCTTAGCTCATGCAGGTAGATTTTCTTCGTGTCTCCACTTACTATGTTTGAATTCCACTTCTCTTCTTGGACTTGATAAGCAAAACAGCAATCAACACCACTATAGCTATAATTACCACAAGTAACACGCCTCCAAATGCAATTCCCGCTGTCAAGTCAGTGGCATCACTGAGCACTGCCTCTTGAGCACTCATGTTTCCTATCGGACACTCAGGGTCATCAAGAGATTCTATCTGAACTGGGCAACCATTACCTACTTTAAGCAAGGATCCCTGAAGATTGATAGAGGTCATGATGGTCATCACCCAGTTCCGTAGGTATGGGAGCTGCATTAACCTAACTGTGCCACGTAATGTCACCCTGGTGATGTCATAACAAATCACGTCAGCACTTTCAATAGTGAAGTTACATTTGCAGTGTTCATTCACGTTCTCATTAACAGATTGACGTAACAATTTTATAGCAGCTGGTATCTGCAATTAGAAGATACATGACGTACTCAAAAGTGGAACTAGGCTTTCAATTACTGCAACTACAGTATTTTCCATGTCTGCTAGAGCTATATGTACACATACAACGAGTAGCAATCATGATGCATGCGCAATTCGTTCCATAATCGTTACGAATGTTTTGATATCACGCATACCGTAAAAGAAGCGCAGTTCACTACGTTGAGAAATCGTACTTGTGCATAGACAGCATTTGGAGTACTCTGCGGAGTGACACTTGGTGATGTCATCATGATGTGACTATTACTCTGCATTGTCGTGGGATTAATTGTCTCTGTAAGTCCATTCATTTTCGAGGTTACACAGCTAGATGTTGCAACTGTGTTAGAAGAATGCACTGAACGTACGGGAGAAAGGTAATGCATGTAGACATTGCAATTCACAAAACAACCATAATCAACAAGTGGTAATAAAATGACGTGGATCAGTTTTTTTGTGAGTAAACCTGGCCGGCAGAGCACAGCTAAGTTGATATAACACATATACTTTCTACTAAGTACAAGATGGTGACAAAGTTAGGTATGCACCTGCAGGTCTTGGGTAATATGTCTCGGGTAATGCAAACAAATAACTTTATGCAATGGTTTTAAATGACATTTGCATCGAATTATAGGTGTACAGTCCCTCAGTTGGTTATATACTGTAGCCACTTTAACCTAGACAACTTTCATTATAATAATGTCAGCCAAAATGATGACAGCTGCAGATGAATGATCCTGTGGTATTAGTACTATTTCTATGTTTTGGATACTCCAGACATCCTATGTTTAAAGCACGCATTGGTATTAATATTACATATATAATGATGTTGCATAAATATAGAAACCACGATGTTACCCCTCATAAACACCACTCTGAGATATAGGGTGCCCACTATTACAGTGTATGAACTCATAACAAATAGTGCTTATGTGCTCACCATTGCAACTTGTGCCATTAGTGGACAGTGTATAGCCTGGTAGACAACTGCAATAGTATGAACCAACTGTATTTGTGCAAATTTGCTGACACAGTCCCAGTCCTCCATTTGAAGCACCAACTCATTAGTATCTAATAATGTAACAATTTAAAAGTCTCCCTGCTAGACTATTACTGTGTCGTTATTGCTCATGTGCTCACCATTGCAACTTGCATCATCAGCAGACAGTGTATAACCTGGTAGACAGCTGCAGTAGTGTGAACC
The DNA here is from genome assembly GCA_013339895.1 of Ephydatia muelleri. Taxonomy (NCBI): domain Eukaryota; kingdom Metazoa; phylum Porifera; class Demospongiae; order Spongillida; family Spongillidae; genus Ephydatia; species Ephydatia muelleri. The sequence goes on from JABACO010000006.1 coordinate 11,837,155, forward strand.
TACTGTATTCGTGCAAATCTGCTGACAAGGACCCAGCCCTCCATTTAATACACATTCATTTATATCTGAAAAGTATGATCGAAACAAACAAGCTACCTTATATAATTTTACACAGTAACAGTATCTTATGTTATCATATCTATTAATGAAAAATAACATTTCCATACATCACTGTGGCATTTAGAGTACGCAAGTATTGTATCCATGTGGCTTGATTTATAACCATCGCAACTTGCACCATTGGCAGACACTGTATAACCCAGCAGACAGCTACAGTAGTACGATCCAACTGTATTGGTGCACATTTGCTGACAAGGTCCCCATCCTCCATTTGAAGCACATCTTAAATGTACATGTACTATTAAATCAGACTAGCAAGGCTATAAGAAATTATAATCTTCTGCAATAGAAAGTTACTCATTAGGAAAAAATAGACTCATGTTTTTGAGGATTTAGAAGCAGTCGGCAATTGTATGAGCTCACCATCACAGCTTGTGCCATTGGTGGACACTGTATAACCCAGCAGACAGCTGCAGTAGTATGAACCAACTGTATTTGTGCAAATTTGCTCACACAATCCCAATCCTCCATTTGAAGCACACTCATTTATATCTAATAATGTATGAATTAAAAAAGACTCCCTGAATAAACTGATTGCAAAAAGAATCTCAACATTTTCACACATCACTTTGGCATGCATCTATATTGTTCATGTGCTCACCATTGCAACTTGTGCCATTGGCAGACAGTGTATACCCAGGTAGACAGCTGCAGTAGTATGAAACAACTGTATTTGAGCACATTTGCTGACAAGGTCCCCGTTCTCCATTTGAAGCACATTCATTTAGTAAAAATCCCTGCTGGACTATTACTGTGTCTTTATTGCTCATGTGCTCACCATTGCAACTTTCACCATTGGCAGACACTGTATAACCTAGCTTACAGCTACAGTAGTATGAACCAACTGTATTTGTGCAATTTTGCTGACACAGTCCCAGTCCTCCATTTGAAGCACACTCATTTATATCTAATAATGTACGAATTTAAAAAGACTCCCTGCATCAACTGAATGTAGCTATTGCAAAGAGAATCTCGGCATTTTCACACATCACTTTGGCATGCATCTTTATTGCTCACGTGCTCACCATCACAACCGGTGCCATTGGCAGACAGTGTATAGCCTGGTAGACAGCTACAGTAGTATGAACCAACTGTATTTGAGCAATTGTGCTGACAAGGGCCCAATTCTCCGTTTGAAGCACACTTATTTATATCTGAAATGTATGATTGCTAAACTTACAGTAGATAATTTAACACATTAACAATATTCTTATGTAATCATATCATAAAAACATTTCCATACATCACTATGGCATGTAGGAGTATGCAAGTATTGTGTCCATGTGGCTCGAGTGCTTACCATTGCAACTTGCACCATTGGCAGACACTGTATAACCCAGCAGACAGCTACAGTAGTACGATCCAACTGTATTGGTGCACATTTGCTGACAAGGTCCCCATCCTCTATTTGAAGCACACTCGTTTATATCTAAAATGTACATGTATAATTGAATCAGACTAACAAGGCTATAAGAAATTATAATCATTTGTAATTAATAGTTATTCGTTAGGATAAATTAGACTTCTCGATCTCTGGGGAATTAGAAGCAGTCAGCAATTGTATGAGCTCACCATCAAAGCTTGTGCCATTGGCGGACACTGTATAACCCAGCAGACAGCTACAGTAGTATGAACCGACTGTATTTGAGCACATTTGCTGACAAGGTCCCAGTCCTCCATTTGAAGCACACTCATTTGTATCTAATAATGTAAGAATTGAAAAAACTCCCTGCTAGACAATTACTTTATCTTTATTGCTCACGTGCTCACCATCACAACTGGTGCCATTGGCAGACAGTGCATAGCCTGGTAGACAGCTGCAGTAGTATGAACCAACTGTATTTAAGCAATTTTGCTGACAAGGTCCCAATCCTCCATTTAAAGCACATTCATTTATATCTGAAAAGTAGGATAGCAAGACTTACAGAAGATATAATTATACACAGTAACAATAATCTTATATTGTCGTGTCTATTAATAGACTAAAAACATTTTCATGCATCACTGTGGCATGTAGAGTATGCAAGTATTGTGTCCATGTGGCTTGAGTGCTCACCATTGCAGCTTGTGCCATTGGCGGACACTGTATAACCCAGCAGACAGCTACAGAAGTACGATCCAACTGTATTGGTGCACATTTGCTGACAAGGTCCCCATCCTCTATTTGAAGCACACTCGTTTATATCTAAAATGTAAATGTATCATTGGATCAGACTAACAAGGCTATAAGAAATTATAATCATCATTCTGTAGATAGTTATTCATTAGGATAAATTACACTTCTCGCGTCTCTGGAGAATTAGAAGCAGTCAGCAATTGTATGAGCTCACCATCACAGCTTGTGCCATTGGCGGACACTGTATAACCCAGCAGACAGCTACAGTAGTATGAACCGACTGTATTTGAGCACATTTGCTGACAAGATCCTAGTCCTCCATTTGAAGCACACTCATTGGTATCTAATAATGTAAGAATTAAAAAAAAACTCCCTGCTAGACTATTACTATGTCTTTATTGCTCATGTGCTCACCATCACAACTGTACCATTGGCAGACAGTGGTAGACAGCTGCAGTAGTATGAACCAACTGTATTTGTGCAAATTTGCTCACACAGTCCTAGTCCTCCATTTGAAGCACACTCATTTATATGTAATAATTTAAGAATTGAAAGACTCCCTTAAGAAACTGAATGTAGCTATTGTAAATAGAATCTCAGCGTTTCACATATCACTTTGGCATGCATCTTTATTGCTCATGTGCTCACCATTGCAACTTGCACCATTGGCAGACACTGTATAACCCAGCATACAGCTACAGTAGTATGAACCAACTGTATTTGTGCAATTTTGCTAACAAAGCCCCAGTTCTCTATTTGAAGCACACTCAATGATCTAACAAAACAACTTATAGGACTCACTAGAAAGATACATATTATGCATAGCTACACTAGGTAAGAAGAGGGGTGGCAATGAACACATTTTGACACCCATTATGTGAGGTCAAACAAGGACCCCAGAGACCTTTTGTTTAGCAACGTTTGTATCGTTGCTTTGACATGTGTGTTACAACGTTTCCCATCAATTTTAACACCGGTTCCATGAGAAACGAGTACACTTTACGTGGTTTTTTGGGGATATGCAAAAACTAAAATGTGTCGGAGCTCTAGTTTCAACGGCTGTATTGGATTTTAAATGTTTATCGATCAGTTGGATGATAGAATATATCTTTTTTTTTCCCCTACAGGTTGAAGGTTCAGGACTTGCAGTCTTTGACAGTTGAACGATCCGAGCGGTTACCCGAAAAACGGCACTTTTTTTTAAACATCATGGCCAGTAATACAAAGGACTTTTTTTGATACTGGTATATAGCCAAGCACTTTGGCATACTATTTGAGCTAAATACAAGTGTTAAAATGTGATTTTTAGCGTTTTTTGCCGTACCGCATCTTGTTGCAATTGATTGATACATGTTTATTACTGATTGCATGCGTCTCGCGCGCATGCGCTTATTAAAGCACATGTGAGAGTGAGTTTACCCTAGGGTAAACTCACTCTCACATGTGTGACATGGCCATGGTCCTCAAGGGGGAGGGGCCATTTTTATGACACACGTTCAGAAATGTGAGACAGACCTCATCAGATGCTCTGGTGGTGCAGGATCACCAGAACATCGCTTACCTTGGTCAGACAGTGGGGTAAACTCACTCTCACATGTGTGACATGGCCATGGTCCTCAAGTGGGAGGGGCCATTTTAATGACACATGTTCAGAAATGTGAGACAGACCTCATCAGATGGTGTGGTGGTGCAGGATCACCCGAAAATTGTAGACAGTCACTGTCCTACGAATGACATAGCCACGGTCCTCAAGGCTGTCATAAGCTTGGCATTACCTTTCTTGCATTCAACGTGTGGATGGCCAATCGCCGTAATTGGGACTTTATAATTATATTCATTATAAACTGAGCCGCACAATATTGTTTTGTGATATGATAATTAGTGTGGAATGTGGTGCTGTGGAATGTGGTGCCAACTTCCAAGCGGTCCTTTCTTAAGCGATCAGCGGTGACACGACGATCACGATGCTTCCGGCAACACGCACATGGATAGGAAGTCAAACGCAAACGATAGCAGCCAAAGGTTTATCACCGCTTTATGCTGATTCTCACGAGCGAGGCGTATCCTAGCTTTCGGCTTGTTTATAAGATGAGATCGTCGCTTGCCATGAATCCATAACAGATTATTGTACTCCCAATGACGTCACGGGTACTCTGCATTCTGATTGAGTGCCTAAAATCGAAGCGCTCCTGTTCGCAGCTGCGATGTAATCCATCTGCAGCTGCGAAATGTTGGGTCTGGGTACGAGACTAACGCACAGTTCTGCAAGTGCAAGCGATATGTGTCTTCCTTCAGTCCCTTCATACAGAAATGATACTCACATACGATATCTGCTCTCGTTCAATGCTGAGATTGGAAAATCGCGGCGAGCGCATCAAATAAAATTAAAATGTCATTCTGCCACAATGTATGCGATAGCCGATTGAATCTTTGGCTCGCTGTGCTTTGGTTCTGCTTTAGCATACATGTATATTCGTAGATCTCACTGCTAATAAATAATGCTCTTACATTTGCCCTAAGGGAAGTACAACTAAAAATTCATTATTCATCGCTAAGCAGTCATCTCATAATAAGTTATACTTTTAATCAAATCTGTAGAGGAGGCTCAGTAGACACATTGTGGCACACTTCTGATAACAAAGTTGCTGTTACGTCTCTGATTCCATTGTGTCTAACTGATGGATATCCACCCTTTGGGCATGACAACACATGCTTAATAGTAAAATGATTGCCACAAGGACAATTCGGTGGAGCATTGGCGGGGATCAGAGGGTGCTGCACGGCCAGTGAGTGAAGGAATAAGGATAGTTCTTGACATCTTATCTATACATGTACAGTAATGTACGTGTAGCTAAGCACCAAGAAATGAATCAGCACTTGCCCAACGTGGGGCTCGAACCCACGACCCTGAGATTAAGTTTTTGCTTTTTTAATAAAAAAGATCGCCCAACGTGGGGCTCGAACCCACGACCCTGAGATTAAGAGTCTCATGCTCTACCGACTGAGCTAGCCGGGCATCTTGACAAACTGTTTGACATAGCCAATATTAGAGTTGCGACTGACAATAGAAAGTACAACGCATATAGTACAATGGTTAGTTATCAATTCCGTAAATATACATGTTAAAGCCCGAGTATGCAATATCACTAAAACAGAGTGAGGGAATGGAAGGCACTTAAGCAGGTGACAGAAATTGCCATTCAGGTCAGAACAAAAGGTCATTAAAACCTCAGGTTTCACTGAATGGAAAATTAGCATGCAAAATGTTCAAACAATTTACATGATAATGAAATGAATGGATGGCAAATAGCAATGCTTTTTCCCATAAGGGATGGGGAAGGGCCAAAAAAACTTAATCACCTAACCTCAAAATTCCAAAAACATTATAAATAAGTATCCACCCATCTCCTCTCCTTCCACATACCCTAACCGATTATCATGATCACACTTCATAAACAAGTAGGTGATTCTTGATCAGCTCAGTAAGCTCTACAAGATAGAACTTTCCATATCTAGTACATTAATGACTGGTTTGTTTAAGAAGTTTATACCACACCTCATATGGTTTGTTGGAGAAGTTCATACCACACATCGTGAACTCAGTAATGATTGAAGCTGATTATGACAGTACATGTACTTGGTTCCAAAAAAAAAGAGGGTTTGCAATTCGCCATAGATATCTGCTGCATTAATCTGCTTGCTGCCTGGCCATTACTTCATGTTGTCCTCCCATGTCTTACTCCATGTCCTCCTTCATGATGATAGCTGACTTCTTGACCTCCTGTGTCAGTTGCTGGCCTGGATGGCACACCTGCATGTGGCCCATGATATCTCGAGACATAATGCTGTTTGGCAGGGCACAGGTCTGTTTTTGCAAGGGTTTGCACTTTCTCAACTGCCCCATATGATATTTTGTATGCAAGAGGCAGTTGAACTGGAAGTACTTTTGATGGCACCTTCAACCTTGCACTATGTCATCACACATAAATCCACATGCCTCAGCCACTGCATGATACCTTGCCCTCCTCCACACCACTGGTTGGAACGCAGTGGCCCTTCAGGATTGTGTGCTACAACATGCATTCACAATGACAACCATTTTATGCTCTTGTTGTACCCTTGTACTTTGCATGTGACCAGTACATCTCGAGACGGGCACTGGTATTTGTTTCTGCTGCTGGAGTTTTCTATTGAAGACCCATTTATAGAAAGTGTGTAGCTGTGATGTTGCCACGTGTTATATGTACCACTAACACAACCCAATTAAAAAAAACTAAACCATTCCTAAAAATGAACCCTCCCCCCCAAAAAGACCAGATTTGGAATGCTTCACAATTTACGCTTTCAATTCTTTGCGCATGCGCGATATACCCCTGTGTACAAATAAATAGGCCTACTTCGTTCACACGTATTAATATAATACGAGTCGAATTCAGACAGAGAGATGGGAAACAGTGCATCAAAGAAGAAGCCAATGCCTTCCATCTCCGAGGAAAAGGAGAACGGACAAGCCCCAGCGAACGGAGAGAAGGGCGATACTAACATCCCGGAATTCACAGATTCGTCGTCGTCAGTAACACGAAGACCAAAGAAAGCCGTGTTAGAAGCCGATCCCGCCAAGACGCAGTCGAAGAGGATATCATTCTACGAGCAGGTGGATGCGACTGAGGTGCTACCATTCCTTCTGATAGGGAATCTGGCCAGCGTCAAGAGTGAAGACTTCATCACCAGGAAAGGGGTCAAGTTTGTCCTCAACCTTACCGACTCCCACATGGACATGACTTTCCCAGGCGTGGAGTACAAGACAGTCACATTGGAGGACGACGACGAACAAGAGCTGCTACCTTTTCTCGACGAATGCTTCACCTTCATCGACAAGGCCAGGCCCAAGGGAACCAACTGGGCGCCCGGCGCTGTGCCCGCTCCCGGGAGCGCGACCAAGCAGCAGCCGCAGAGCGCGGGAAAGGTTCTGGTAAACTCGTACTTTGGAATATCGAGGACCTCGGCCTTGGCACTGGCCTACCTCATGAAGACTTACGGCTGGACCCTCCGGAGTTCCTTCTACCACTTGAAAGAAAGGAACCCGTCGGCTAGTCCGAACGAAGGCTTTATCATACAGCTGCTACGATATGACCAAATGTTAAACAACGGCGCTATGAGTATGACTTTACAGGACTTCTACCAGTAGAAATGACGCGGAGATAGCCGGATTCCGACCAATACCGGTGCGAAACTTACTAGTACCACTCCGTCCCCAATTTTTTCAAGGTATTAACGCATGCGGGCATGTTCCACGTGACAACTAGGGAGACGGCAAGAAAAGCTTCTACAGTAATATTCATTCATCAAATCTTACAGCGTTGTTTGTTTTTGTATGTTCTTTGGCATTCAATTCGTTTCCAATCTAATTTGAATGTTTTTAAGCACCGCATGCTAGCACTTATAAAAATATTTATTAAAGGAATTGTCCGACCCAGAGGCGTCGAGTGTGACGTTCCACTTTACTGCATACCAAGAAAGCGACAAATCAAAAAAAAAATTTTTATACACAGCATGAGCAGCGACTGAACGATGATGGGGTTACTCAACCAAATACCATAGTACAGCTTCGTTACCAACCTCGGCTTCAGAAAAGTACAGCAGTTCAATGTTGGCGCGCGTAACAAGTTCAGTGATGTAATCGTATGCACACCCTGTGTGGCTGTACCTTTGCACTCCCATGAACAAAAGGCACACGACACCTGACTTTCCTTCCACCCCTTTACCTGTCAACATGCTGCTGACACACATTCCAGACCGGCATGAATGGAACAAAGGTGTTGCAGAGAGATTACACAACAATGAAAAAAAAAACAGCTGCCATCATGTCTGCTCTGATACAACAATACTACTCATTCAAAAGGTTGTACTTGCCATATCTACACCTCCTGTACGTGAACCTGATCACTATGACAACAACCGCTACAGCAACAGATCCACCCACTGCTGCACCAACCACTAAATTGATCTGAGGGGGGAAGACAGATTGCACATAAAATAAAATAAAATAAAAATTTAACACTAAGTTCTGATCGCCCTAATGGGGTGAGTAAAATACAATCATCGGGACATGGTAGAAGTACAACTATGTGTCTCTCCCACACAACAAATGACCCAGAACGCAGCTGAGGAAGCAAGATATCAGAGTTACATCACAGCTGACCACAAGTGTTGGTACACAAACACTTGAGCCAGGTATCTTTATCTGAAATACTATCAATCAAATGTAGTCAAACACTCCTATAAAATACATTCTGTTCAAACAGGAAGTTCCTTTCCTTGTGGACTCACTAGTGTTCTAGATAGTGCTTAAGTACCCCAACTGAGCCATATAAACACACCTTCACAGTGCATAAGTTGTTCTTGCACACAAGTACAAATGTTTTTCAGTTTACATACAGTGTAACAGACATGGTTCAATGCATTCCACAAAGATGTGCAGACAGAAGACTGGAAGCAATACACGTGTGTAAAACAATGAATCCATTGGTGTACACGAGTGAAGCCATGTGACCTGCCTTACACCCATCTCACTACAATACATAACCCACCTACACTACTGCTAACGACAACAAAGGTTGTCTCCATTTATTCCATCATCTACATGCCACACCTTGTCATTTATTTAGAAGCTCTATTTTGATGCATTCCCGTATTGGATAAAGCTGACAGGATGTGGTGGCGTGAGTGAGTTTAATTTTAGGACATACATGTATATGAACATTCTTGTGGTCCCAAATGGTTAGTGGGTCAATGAAACAATGATATTGTACTATCTATCATGACCAGGTACGTTGTGAGCATCATCATTCACTACCACGTGCCATTGGAAATCAAATCCCAGAGGAAAGCCTGCTGCTGTTGGAGCCCACAGAAATGTGGCAAGCTTGACAACAAAGAATTCCCAAATGCATTCCTCACATATACTGCTACACATACACAGGCTGAAAAACCAAAAAAGGTAAGGAAAAATCGATAAACAATTCAAGCAAATATTGAGGAAACACAGCCGAAATACAGTGATAACAGAATCATGCTTGGGAAGGAAGTTCTAGGAAAGTAACAGGTCCTGATCAGTAATGTAAGAAGTACAGGTTTTGCTGAAGCAGTCGCATGACATTCCAAATTTACTATCTTCACCACACTCAAAGGTGGCACATTGCATATGTACAGTGGGTTATGGAGGATCGGGGAGTACCAGCACACAGAGTGGAAATGTTAGGGGTGTATATGCAGTGAAAGGATGTCAAGAGTACAAGGTCACATTCTCATTCGAGTCATCTGTGTTCTATGGAAGATCAGTCAGCTGTGCTCTGTAGTACATGCTGTGCTCTATGAAAGATCAGTGTACATGCTGTGCTCTATGGAAGATCAGTGTACATGCTGTGCTCTATGGAAGATCAGTGTACATGCTGTGCTCTATGGAAGATCAGTGTACATGCTGCTGTGCTCTATGGAAGATCAGTGTACAGTAGAAAGATGAGGCCGCTCCTACACAACTACTACTACCAAACACCTGCCCCCCCCCCCCCCCACCACCACCCTGGTCACTCCCATTGCTGGGAGTTCATTTCATAATTGAAGTTTATAAGGTTGTCGGGAGGGCCCAGTCCGATAATCATGGTACCCATCTACCTCTGACATCCTTATGTGACATCATGGATCACTGTCAAGTGGTGCATGCTTGTGTCTTGGGAGTACAAGGGGACAGATAACCTACACACAGAACCATTCAACCAGAGAGAGGATATCGATATCTTGCACTAGACACTTGCGATGAATTTATTTTACCAAACACTTACACTGATGTTATTCATTAACTAGACCACTGAAGAAGAGCCACAGAAAATTCACAATGCACCTTACATGCAAGGAGTAGGGTAGAAGAAATTGAACTACTTGCCTGTACCCATCTCCCTAAAAACCTTTTCTCCTCAATATTAACTACTGCAAAATGGAAACTCTCCAAACCCCAGACAACACACACACACACACACACACACACACACACACACACACACACACACACACACACACACACACACAGAACTTACCTCAAGATGAGTACCTTATAAAAACAATGCTAAACTTTAGACATGCCATCTACAAAGTGTGTGTGGTTAGACACACCCTATACTAAGAGTAAGAGGGTGTGATCAGACACGCCCACTACAAAGGGGGTGTGACAAGCAAGGTATAAAACATCTTTATGCCAAAGGATTAAACACATACATGTAGCATCTCAACAGTTCAACATTCCATAGACAATGTGAGATGATCCAATCAACTCAACTGGATAGGAGCTATGGAGTGTAAATGAAAGTTGTGAGCCCAGCTAGGCTTGAGCACACATCCACACACGCACACACACACACACACATTACACATACATCCACACACGCAGACACACACACACATACATTACACACACATACATCCACACAAACATTACACATACAAACACATCCACACACACACACACACATCCATACACACATAGACACACGCACTCAAACATTACACACACACACACACACACACACACACACACACACACACACACACACACACACACACACACACACACACACACACACACACACACACGCACACATGCGCGTCCTTTGTATGATATTAGGGGGATTCAAGGAGGCTGGTGATGTGATTGGACTCTTTGACCCTTTGAACACAGACATAACACAGTTCTGCAGTGCAAGCCAAAGACTAGCCACACATGATGAGTCCACAGTCCACAGCCCACACACACATGATGTCATCATGGATGACCAATAGAAGGCCATAAGACATCATATGTACTGCAAGCCCATCCATGGTTACAAAGCACGGGCAGAGATGGCCAAACAATTTCCTGTGCACAGCAAATGGGCATATTTATCAATCAACTTGCGGGCAAAGTAACTTATCAAATATCAGTCATCTCTTGCACAGGACACAATAGGTACTGGTGCTTTGGCACAGTGACACACAATTTGACAGACAGACTCCACATCTCCACACCTACACAAGATAACCACTACTTGGACTAAGAGTGCTTAACAGAGTCACATCACCATTGTATGGTGCCTCGCTACCCCACTAGACATATGGCTACCCTGATCGTCACATGACTACCTGACCACCACATGACTACCTGACCACCACATGACTATCCTGACCACCACATGACTATCCTGACCACCACATAACTACCTGACCATCACATGACTACCTGACCATCACATAACTACCCTGACCATCACATCATTACCCTCCTGACCACCACATGACTATCCTGACCACCACATGACTATCCTGACCATTACACGACTACCCTGACCATCACATGACTATCCTGACCACCATATGAGTACCCTGACAATCACATAACTACCCTGACCATCACATGACTACCATCCTGACCACCACATGACTATCCTCACCATACCACACATTGCCCAACCCCTCGATCACCAGGATCTATTTTTCTTCTATGCTTGAGAATGAAATCAAATACATGACATGTTGATGTACATCATGTGACAGCTGTAAATAACATAGAGGGGCTGTTCATAAATTAAGTCACACAAATTAAAGCTATTTTGGACTTCCCCCCATCACAGACAGTCACAATTAATAATACTCCCCTCCCAAATTATATCACATGGGTTCCCCCCCACCCCCCCCACCCCCAAGACATTCAAATCGCTAACACGATGCGTCTTCGCATACAGCAACTTCTACTGACATGCATTCAACCATAGATTACAGGTACTCAATTGTTCAACCCGCTACTTCTCCTTCACGGTCATAACCAAATGCACCCCAGTCTGCCCATTCACAATGGAGCCACTGCACAGATAGTGGGCGTTATGTTTCTGGTGGCATGACAACTCGGGACCCATAACAAAGACTTACCACAACATTCGTTGAACTGCTTCTCCCACAGTCAAGGAACGAGGAGCCTATGTGGAGCACATAGGAGGAAAGTATTATACATGTACACACACACACACACACACACACACACACACACACACACACACACACACACACACATATATACACACACACACATACACATATTCTTACACACACATACACATGCACGTACACACATACACACAAAATGTACATGTGTATACACACATGCACACACACCACACACACACCACACACAACACACAACACACACATATGTACACACACCATTATTCACTGATCCAAAGGCTTGGACCCATATCTGCTGCAGTTGCACTTCTCCATGGGAGCAGTTGACATTGCCTGCATGGGGAGGAGGTAAAAAGGTTACTGATGTCAGAGATAATATATAGAGGGATTGGAAACTAATCACGTGCGCCATAGACTTAGGCATTTTTAACGCGCGCGATCCCGAATCACACCTTGTATAGACCAAACAGGGGGCGGATTTTATACTTTGAATACAAGTCTTGAATGCCACAAGGTAACTAACTACCCTTTTTCGATTTTAATACGAGCAGCGTATAGATAATCCACCATAGATTCATTAAGCGCTGCTAGATTTGGTGTAAAAAAAATGACTTATAACGGAGAACGAAAATTAGCCTTTTTTTTTACTTGTGGGGGAGAATCCGCTGATCTAGACGAGCTGTTATCGTCTTGTTTGGTATACATACTTCATATAGGCTATTGTGTGCCCATCGCTTTCGTTTTGGCGCATAGCGTCCTTGTAACCCTCACAATCACATTTCCTATACCCTTAGTTTGTGGGGGAGCTACGCCGTTGTGATACGGAACCGACTGGTTTTGGTACATTAGTTTGACAGTGCAGTGTTGGTTGTGTGCCCATCGCATGTTTTTAAAGTCCAAACGTGTCCCATTTGTTTAGTGAATTGCTACAAAGGTGATGATGGGAGGAAGAAAATTTAAACGCCGGAACATTAAGAACGCGGGAAGAAAGAAGAGTGCATCTTTGAAGCTGAGTGTGGCTATTCCTCGCAATCATATTAAGGTTGCAGTTTCAGAAGGCTTAGCTTTATCTCAGCTTGTTCCAGAATCCTTAAGCCCTGTGGATATGTTGTCTGAGGTTGTTCCGGAGTCCCTACGTCCTGTGGAATCACTCCCTGTCTGTTTAGCCATGTCTCTTTTAACAGCTGGTTTGGTAGAATCTTTGTATTCTATTATAACAGGATAGCTAGAGTGACACTTCCTACATCATGGGTGGTTTTCAATTCAGATGGATCATCTATGTCCATTTAGTGTCACAAGGCAGTGGCAAGGCAGCAACAATTGCCATGTCAGTGGTTGTTGACATGGACATGCAGTGGTGTATTCACACCTTGCATAGGCCTCTGCATGTTCCAATGTGTTCACTTCTTAGTGGTATGCCAATCTTGCTAAACTCAGTTGACAGTGTCTTCACAATTCTTAATTTCTTGGACAACACCAAATTATGTGCTGGTAATCCTGATAAGGTTTTAGTAGCTGTTTGGTACCAGCAGGTTGTTCAGGTAATTGTGATAGCTCTGGTCAAAGCAACTTGTACGGATTCTTTCCAGGAGTGCGCGTGTTGATTGGTGTTGATTGGCTGTGTTTCCAATCCCTCTATATATTATCTCTGCTGATGTGCAACTCCTGAGGTCACACCCACCACATCACAACCACACCACTCCACACCAACACACCCATCACCCACACACTTATCACACACACCAACACACCCATCACCTCACACCAACACACCCACCACCCAGACCAACACACCCATCACCTATCACCCATACCCACCACCCACACCAACACACTCATCACCCACACCATACACCCATCACTCACACCAACATAACCATCACCCCCTCACAGACAAGAGTCAGAAATAACGTTTTCATAATGACTGGACATTTAACTAAAATGGGCGGTCAAAACATGTTCGATTGTGTAACACTGTTTTGGCTTGAGAACTATTTTAAATACAGAAATGAATACATTCATGATTACATTTGTACATCATCGTGATATCATCTAGCATCAGTAAAATGGGCTATGTCAAACGTTACGCATAACTTAGCCATGCAATAATCAGGAATTTCCTGTAAAGCTTTGGCAAATGAAGCATATGTGGATAGACCTTCTCCACAAGCTTGGACCCGCTTTTTGTCAACAATACCGCCATGCACGCTTGTGTTGGTCAGTACCCACATTTTCTTTTATGTTGCTGACGTGAACTGATTCAGCTCCTACGATCCACTTATCGCTGAAGTTTCGTCTTTTAGTGATGCTCTTCCAAAACATTGCTCACGTTGAACACTTCGATGCTGTTACGTTACGTTCTTTCCTTCAACTCCGCTGACCTTACACTGAAGCCAGCTCAAGTAAGCGTCTTAAATTCACAGGAACTTGCTGTGAGAAACAGTTCTTCATTTCCCTTCAAGCACATCAACTGCTTCAGATCAAATTCTCTTCATGCTGTTGCACAACGATTGAGGTGCTTATTATTTGGAGGTTTACACGTCGACGATACGCATTTGTAATCGTTTGTCGTTTGAAAACTCGTACCCAGATGCATAAAATGATCACTATCGATCGTGCGGCAAGGTACATGTAGATTGAGTTGAACGATGAACACGTCCAACCGAGATCGTAATCACCCGGTCATTACTGCAAAATGCATGAAAAATGACCGCACGCTATTTCGGAGTCTGTCACACCATCTCTACACACGCACACCCATCACTACATACACTGTACGAACACCCATCACTCCACACCAACGCACCCATCACCCACCACCCACACCCATCACTACATACGAACACCCATCCCTCCACACCAACACACCCATCCCTCCACACCAACACACCCATCCCTCCACACCAACACACCCATCACCCACCACCCACACCCATCACTACATACGAACACCAATCCCTCCACACCAACACATCCATCACCCATACCCACCACCCACACCCATCACTACATACGAACACACCCATCACTCCACACCAACACACCCACCACCCATACCCACCACCCACCACCCACACCAACATATCACCCACACCAACACACCCACCACCCACACCAACACACCCATCACTCCACACCTGTAGCAACACTGTGATACAAAATGCATATGCCCAAAACACCCAATTTTGCAAATCTTGTAGGAAATGCAAACCCCTCTACTGCACAGCCGACAAGACCAAATAGAGCCCACTTGGTTTGACTATCGATTTGTTTACCTACAGTAGAATAGCAGAGATGCTGATACAACTCGATGTTAATATACCTGCCCCTTTAGTCCCTATTTTCCTTCCAAATAATCCAGATATTATCGCACTTAATAAAGGGAAATATATACATGGTATATACACGGCACCATAAGTCTCACTAGGTGTAGGCTGGTAACTCCTAGCCAGCGTCACGCGTGATGCTTAATATAAACTTATACTACATACAGCTGTATACTAAAAGTGAGCTACTGAGCTGCATGTTATAACGACAAATGACTAACACACACACAAATATAACAAAATAACTCCCAGACATGCACACACACACACACACACACACACACACACACACACACACACACACACACACACACACACACACACACACACACACACACACACAGGCTAGGAAAGCACACACACACACACAACACAAACACACTGGCCAGGAAAGCACACACACACATGCACACCTACACACCAGGCAAGCACACACACACATGCACACACACACATGCACACCTACACACCAGGCAAGCACACACACACATGCACACACACACACATGCACATCTACACACCAGGCAAGCACACGCACACATGCACACACATACACACATGCACACCTACACACCAGACAAGCATGCACACACACCACAGTAAAAGCCGGATCCAGCCCAGCCCTTGGCCATCACAGCTGGAGACAGCACTGAGCAGTTGAATAGTGGTGTGTTCCCATACATGTAGTTCACAGAAGACAGCTGCCAAGTTGAAGTGTCTTCATCTGATGTAAAGTGGAGCTAAAGAATGGAGAGAAAGCACATACAGTACATGTAGGAAGCCCAAACAGTGGAAGAGTGGTTGGATTGAGCTCACACAATATTGGTATTACTGTATTGGTAAAATTGAACATGAGAGAGCAGTGATCACATGAGGTCACCTTTAGCAGTGATCACATGAGGTCACCATTAGCAGTGATCACATGAGGTCAACATTAGCAGTGATCACATGAGGTCACCTTTAGCAGTGATTACATGAGGTCACCAGTAGCAGTGATCACAGTTATCATTGATCACACAGGGATCATATGATCAAACAGGCCCCCCCCCCCCCCTCCCCCCTGTTAACACAGGAAACACCCAACATCATTGCAGACCATCCATTCTTGTGTCACCATATACCCTTTCCAACAAAAGTTGGTTCCCCCCTCCTCCCCACTCAATCTAGGGGTGTTTCAAATGGATTGAGTGTGGAAAAGCCTTATAACCACCCTGGATTCCTCAAGCATAGGCGATTTCTGGCCAGGACATATCTCACCTTTCCCTGAGTGAGTGAGTGAGTGAGTGGTGGTGGTGGTGGGGGGGAGGGAGGGAGGGGAGGGAGGGAGGGAGGGAGGGTAGGGAGGGAGGGAGGAGGGAGGGAGGGAGGGAGGGAGGGAGGGAGGGAGGGACTGGGAGGGAGGGAGGGAGGGAGGGAGGGAGGGATGGGAGGAGGGAGGGAGGGAGGGAGGGTAGGGAGGGAGGGAGGGAGGGAGCGGAGGGAGGGAGGGAGGGAGGGAGGGGAGGGAGGGAGGGAGGGAGGGAGGGAGGGAGGAGGGAGGGAGGGAGGGAGGGAGGGAGGGAGGGAGAGGGAGGGAGGGAGGGAGGGAGGGAGGGAGGGAGGGAGGGAGGGAGGGAGGGAGGGAGGGAGGAGGGAGGGAGGGAGGGAGGAGGGAGGGAGGGAGGGAGGGGAGGGAGGGAGGGAGGAGGGAGGGAGGGAGGGAGGGAGGGAGGGAGGGAGGGAGGGAGGGAGGGAGGGAGGGAGGGAGGGAGGAGGGAGGGAGGGAGGGAGGGAGGGAGGGAGGGAGGGAGGGAGGGAGGGAGGGAGGGAGGGAGGGAGGGAGGGAGGGACACAAATGGTGTACATATGCTTACCGAGATGCTGGAACTGTTGCTGTCTGCGCAGCTTGTGTTGCAGTAGCATCGGGTGAAAATTAGGGATGAGTTACTGGTGCTCGTGGTGCCGAGAGCCTCACAGAAAGTGGGGTAGGTGTGAGCCAGCCAGGCAGTGGAAGTATCAGTGCTCACTGAGAACAGGGCATGGGGACAGGGTGAGGAGGTTGAAGAACATGGAGGTTCCGCAGGGGTGAGGAAGATGATTTATAGAAGACGAGCAATATAAAGAAACAGGGATAAGAAGAGGAGTTGAATAGTAACGGTGGAAAGAGGAGAGTATGAATGGCAAAGCGAATGGGAGAAGCTTATTAAAAATGGCAATACGGCAACACTCTCGTACACGTGAAAACGTACGATGTATGTCGATGTTGTTGATGCGAAGTTGGAGCAACGGGTTTCTGTACGATATGCTTCTACGGTGCAGGCATATATGTGTGGTGCGCCGCGTGATGTGGTGTGATGTGCGTGTGAACGGTGTGATGTGTGTGAGTGTGGATGGCGTGTGCGTAAGTTACGTTTCAAAAGGTGAACATTATGGTTAGTTTTAATTAGAGTTACACAACTATAATTTACCCAGCCTTGCCATCAGTAGTACGATAACACTCCGGGGAAGACGCCAACAGAGTCCAACAGGCCAAGAGAATCAATATGGTCTGAAGCCATTTCAACCCCATCTCCTGGCGTGTGGCACTCCAAAGCTGCAGTCTGCGGCCCACCTAGCTAGGTACAATACGAAGGGGTACACCGTGAGGAGGAAGGCGAGCAACACGGAATTACGCCCTTTAAATTTATAAATAGGCACTTTGACGTTACTCATTTATACAACTCACCTAGTACCTACCTTCTGTTGGTTAAGTGGCAGCTCTTAGAATCTTTCATCACGTGACAGCAATACTAATACGTCCACGTTGTAGAAGCTGATACCAGGGATACCTAAATTTTACACTGCTGCCATCCCCTTCACAGAGCCGTCTGTTCAACAATCCTCCCCCTAAACTCCCATCCCCTTCATAGAGCTGTCTGTGTCTGTGTTTCTGTGTACTGTGTACTAGGAATGCACTAGTACATGACTAAATGTACTAGTACACTTCTAAGGCATCCATCTTGGAAAAGATTATGACAAAATACATTTTTCATCTCAATTCTGGGCCCTAATAGCCTGTTCTTCTTTAGTACACACACTCACAGGAACGGTTAGTTTCCTTGTAAGAACAAGGCGTCTACGTCTTGGCCCTGATAATGATCCCTCAGCTGGAGACCATTGCCACAGACCTCATTATCTATAGTAAGTCTTGATCTACTGCTGTTTACCGAATATACCTGCGTTTAATTTCTTGTTATCCCACTGTACCACCAAACAAAGTATTTTGTTAATTTATAGATTTAATAAACTCTATTTCTTTGACCAGAAGTTCATAATCCTACGTGTTCAAATGTTGGAGCAATCGCTCAAGGGTAGCTTCCTGAGAATGTCTCGTGTGATAAGATGTTTATTGAGTATATTATGGTGTCTTGCTACTGACACCACTTTACAAGTCACTGATACTAACAAGTGTACTTCCTATTTCAACTGGTGCTTCTAATAGATTAAACAAGCAAAATAATGCACTGACAATTGATTAATAATTTTGGTCCACAGCACCACACATCCATAATAATGGTTCCAATTTACCAGTCCAACTATCCTGTGTCATCAAATGAATTTTATTATGAAATGTATATGTACATGCTCTGTGGTCACAGAGGTGTGCAAGATGTAGTAATAATAGCATAACATTATATCAATGTAAGAGAAACACAATAAAACATATTGTCATAGATTGCCAAGTACAATTTAACATGACTTGTCCTGTGAAGTAGGTTGTGTAGAGAAATGATCAATATGCCACTTGCATTGTTTCATACCTCTGCATCCATTAGTTATGAGGTCTAGAAAAGAATAACATCAAATGTGTAATACATATTCGACTTTTACCAAATACATAATTTGGGGATGCAATGGCAGATTTATTTTTCATGCATGACATGGCATGACATGGCATGACATGGCATGGCATGCACCAAATAGTTCCAACAGCGTATCGGGAGTGCATAACTGTATGCAGTACATGAAAACCTTACCAGCTTGCCTGCCTTTTGTCACTTAAGAGGTGACTGTGCAGTAATTCCATGTTGTCCTTCAGTACGTTTAACAACCTATACAATGGCAGAAGAGTACTAGGAATTTAGCACATACCAAGGTGTTGCGTGCTCTAATTCCATTGCAAAAATACATCAACAAGCCTATTTAAACATTGGTGATATGCTTTTGTACCAAGGTTATCACTTTGGTCAGCTTCAGTGCCTGTACTGCTGTGTTGTGATTAATACTTTCCAAGGAGGTCCCGTTTACTGCGAGCAACTGATCCCCCAACCTGCGAAGTTGTGAACAGTAAGATCATGCAGTGATACGTTTTGCCTCTTTATTTTAAAATGAAGTAAAAACTATTGATTTAGTTTACAAGGGTGTATGTACTCTACCTGTGTGTTATTATAAATTACTAGAATAAATTTAACATTTTATGCACAGATTTTTCATAATCCCACCCGTAACAATGTTTAAGAAAACACAAGCTGGATAAATAAAATCTCTTCCCCTCCCCCTCCCCTCTCTTTCCTCTCCCCCCCCCCCCCCCCCCCCCCCCCCCCTGCACATAAATATAACGTAGCACTAAGTAACTCAGGCAGGTCACATGTAATGGGGCATGGATCCCTTTTGCCATGCTGCATTATGGTCCCATTACTTTTTTGATTTGGTAATATGGACATTATTGATACAAATGTGCCTTTTTAATATGCCACCCTTCATTATTAAATAGCTTATGATTAATTACAAATATTTCCTAGAAAGATTCTTTGCAATGGATTATGCAATGATATGCATGCATCTAATTACTTTAGTCTGCCATCTTGAGCCGCTAACGTGCCAGGAATGATTTTAGTGATGTAAATGCCAGTACTGCCATTCAACAGTGGTTTGTCAGCTCCACCAGATATGCTGATACCAAGACCTGCTGATTTCTGCAAGTCAGTCAAAACATTTATAGATACATTCTACTCAAGGTGAACATTATACCTTATCAATGACAATGGTCAATATTTCTTCTTTCTTTGACGGAATCAACTTCTCTGGCTCAATGCTCACCTTTTGGGATTCTGGACATACCTCTTCTGAGCCGTAGCATGCCCTATATTGTACAGGATGTGTCTCCTGTGTGTTGGGATGCGCCTTCTGTGATCCAGATTCAGGATGTGCCTTCTTTGATTCAGATTCAGGATGTGCCTCTTGTGATTTAGATTCAGAATGATGCACCTTCTGTGATTCAGATTCAGGAAGTGTCTTCTGTGATTCAGATTCAGGATGTGCTTCCTGTGGTTTAGATTCAGGATGTGTCTCCTGTGATTCAAGATATGTGACTTGGAAGTGATTCACGATTTGTGTGTTATCTGAAAAATCCTTTTTCCACCTTATCAGCATTGTCATTGAAGATGAACCACACCCTCCACTGCATTGGCCTAACTAATAGATACGTTGTTTTTTTTTTCTACATCTTGCAACCGGGGCAAACCACTTCAAGCCTCTGCATGAGAGAGGAGAGGAGAGAGAGAGAGAGAGAGAGAGAGATGAGCAGATACAGAGAGAGGACGAGAGCGAGAGAGAGAGACAGGAGAGAGAGAGGAGAGAGATGAGAGAAAGAGAGAGAGAGAGAGAGATGAGAGAGAGAGAGAGGAGAGAGAGAGAGAGAGATTTTCCCTTTTTTTGAGAGAGAGAGAGAGAGAGATGAGGGAGGGAGGATGGGAGAGGGATGAGGGAGAGTGGGAAGGAGGAGGGAGGAGGAGTACATAACAAACTTAATTGTCTTTCAAACTTTGTTGAGCATCACAATACACGTCTTGCAATTGTTTTGAGGAGGGAACTGTAATGAATCTCCTAAGCCAGGTTCCTGTTATTCTTCTTTACACTTTTCACCTAAATAGCATCTTTATGGCAACACTTCTGATATTTGCATGCACAGCTTATCAATAGTCGCAGCACAAGAACAGTATTAAAGCCTTCCATGAGGGTTTTATTACGTCTCTTGACTGGTGTACTTTGCAGTGGCGACTGGGGCCCATGGTCGGCACACTTTTTATCCAAATGATGAAATATTTATTGTTTATTACCTAATACCTCACAGGGGAGCACGCCCCATAATCAATCCTCATTTTTCGCCCTACTCTATGGTTGCTCATTCTCAAAGACACGTATTGCTGCACTCAAAATAACCATGCGTCGAAACATGTATAATTACGTTTGAATTTAAGGCTTGGTATTCAAATACACTGTATAAGAGGCTTAAAAACCGGTCTATTCGTAGCTTTACATACATTTGGGGATTCCTTAGGTGAATTGGTAGCGGAAGTTACATTTCTTGATGCGTCTTGGTTAGACAACGGATCAGACGAGGTCATCAGAACGGGGCCACCTGTCCGGGATCGATTTGTCTCTTCTATTAAGTGCACGTAATTCGAGAGCTCCAGTGAAGTGATGTGGACTTCGTGAATATCTGTGAGAGATACGTGTGGCGGTTAAAAAGTGTAAATGAAGAGGAACCAGAGAGTACGCTGGAATGATGCATACATCGCTAGAAGACCTTTGAGAATAGAACGACGCACGCCGATGTACACTATCGCGAGTCAGAAGTAGAATGACTGCGCGTAACGAAGGGGGTAGGGAGGAGGCACACAGTGATACCAAGTGACAAATGCGCTGTACGTGTTTTTTGTCCTTCGCTAATAAATCACGCCCGATGGTGGTAATGAAATATTTGCACCGTCTTACCTAGTACAGCGGTAAACAGTGAGGAACGGATGGCGGCAATGGCATTAGAAACCGTGCCCTGAAGAGCCAACGCGTCTGTTCCCTCCAGCTGAGTCCTATATTTTTCGAGCAGCTGGAGTCCTTTCAGCACATCTGGATAGGCAGTGTGACATAACACGAATAATAAAGTGGCAAAATACCGCAAATCAACTGTGGCGTTTGCGCAGTATTCGGGCTACAAATGTAAATCACTCATACAGTTGCAAAATTGCACTTACTTTCCTTGCGAGCTGACATTTCTATTACGAAGACAACAAATGTGGGTGTGACCAGCTATGAACGTTCGGTAAATATATTCACCGCAATTGCTCACAAACAACTCAATTACCATTGCATTAAAAGCAGAGATAATATATATATTATCTCTGTTAAAAGTGAACGGTAGGAAGTTTAAAATCACGTGATTTAACTTCGTAATTAACTGAATATCCGACTCCCTCAACTTGAGTACAACACGCAAAAGAGATATATCACGATAAAGTGTAAACAAGGAAGGGATGCAACGAAGTAAAGTAAGTAAGTAAGTAAGTAAGTAAGTAAGTAAGTAAGTAAGTAAGTAAAGTAAGTATATTTTAGCGTTTGGCAAGACACGCAGCGAGAAACGTCAGTTTAATTACCCTGGTCGGTGCCACGTAGAATTGGGGACCGACGCACGGTCAGAGTCCCCAATTCTACTTCAATGACACCAGTT
The DNA here is from genome assembly GCA_013339895.1 of Ephydatia muelleri. NCBI lineage: Eukaryota > Metazoa > Porifera > Demospongiae > Spongillida > Spongillidae > Ephydatia > Ephydatia muelleri. Next base: position 11,860,169 of record JABACO010000006.1, read on the forward strand.
TCACCACGTATAGCTGAACACTTGCATGGTAGCGAAACCAAGTGCACAAGCACTAGCTCTAGGATTACTAAAAAATGCCTTCCATTATATTGCGCCTCGTTCCTCCCTATCAAGATTTAGGGCATGCTGGTATAGCAATCTAAACTGCGTTCTGTTATATGTGCATGCATGTCCACAAGTACGCGGTTCGTATGCAGCACTGAAGTTGTATAATGCTTTTACCCCACGTCATATCCAGAAATGGCCCATACATACGCGGTCATCCTGTTGTTTTTTTCCACATTGAATTTCAAACATGTTTAATATACTCTAAAAATTGATTTGATTATAATATGCATTTTTCATGAAAAAAACATTAAGCACCCTTTTACTAAAATCAAGACATTTTAAAATTAATTTCAACCGCGCATAAATGTGATGACGCAAGATATTTAAATATCATTTTAATACCTTTAATAATTCATGACGTCTACGACGAAACTTTAGCTCACGTGCACATGTAACATTGATTTAAATCTGGTATTTTAATAGTAAAATAACGAAAGTCTATAATGCAGCGTGCCAAAGCTTCTGCGCGAGGGTGCGGCTACTGTGGTACGCGCATGGCAGTTAGTTGATAATTAAATCATGCAACGCATGCCGATAGGGACTGACATGTGTGCACACAATATATCTGTTATGCCTCATGGCAGTGTGCAATGGGATCTGCATTGTCTACTCGAACCAGCTAGTAGCTCTAACCAAGGATTATTAACTATTACAATCCTTGCTCAAACCCAGTGGGATATGCCTCATGTCATTCTCATTGTCAGTAGCACTCGCGGCATTACTTTCAAAGTGGTTGTATGTTTCAACGCTTATACGTAAGTTCTATCAGTATACATGAAAAAGCTCGGCGATTTTTATATAGACTCTATTGCCTGGTAACCTCGGACAACGCTCAGTTACAAATTCCACACTTTTCGTGTTCATTTCACTAGTTACGAGCATTATCCGTGCATGCATGCATTGCGATACATGCGGTTGATGGTGCATGATCGCTGTCATAGTCTGCGATTAATTAAGTAATTGTGCATTACATGTATATGCAAGACAATACGGTGCAAGATAACATGACTGCACCGCTGCAGTAATGAATGCAATATACGCGTAGTCAAAACAGCATGCAGGGCAAATGCATGATGAAGAGATTAGAACTAACTTGCTGCCCATGCAGGTCTACCAATTGCACTGATGCATGGATGTGCATTCGCTGTTATACATGATCAGTAGGCCTGTATACTTTTATTATCTGTGCGTGCATGTGCATGTGCACCTAACGTATTCAATATATGCAAATGGTTGCATGCATATGGTATATGGCAGATAGTATGCGTGCAGGCTGTTATGACAATAACAAAGGTCAGGTATAGGCATCTGTTTACTAGCACTATAATCTTTCGTGCAGCTAGTATAGTCCTTCACAATTCACTGCATGGGATAAATGTTCAGTTGATTTATGATCAAATATGCATGGTTGAATGGATTGATGACTCCAGTTTAAAAGTGACACTGTCAATAAACCTAATGCTCGTGCAAAGGTGATCTGCGAGTATGTATTGCATGCAGAGCGATCACGCAAGATAATACGTTGTTATTAATAGGACATTACGAATCGGATCAGCTTCAAAACTTTCTATAGATCTTGCAAATAAAAAAGCGAGGGAAATTAAAGGATGCAACACCGAACTGACTGATCCGCAGCCACATGAATTAATAAATCAACGATGACCTTACAATGTTATCTACCACCTTACACCCCAGCTGGCGTGGTCACAAATTTCAGATAGAAAGCTTAGCTGTTCTCAAATGCAGACAGCCCGCATAAGTGACATTTTTCCCAAGTTGCTGTAGCGGACCCGTGGGGTTGGACAAATTTGAACGGTTATGAAGCATCAACGGAGCGCCACTTCGGCGAATCGCGTCTCAGTTCTTGTATTTCGAACCCCCCCCCCCCCCCCCCCCCCCCCCCCCCCCCCCCCCCCCCCCCCCCCGTTTTCGTACTCAACCAGTGCTCCGCGAACCCCGGCCCCTTACTAATATACTGCATGGATCCGCCCCTGCCAAGCGGGGATGTGGCCAGTAATAGTTTGTGAACATTTTGTGAGTTCATAAGCCTAACTATAAAGTAAAGCTTCATGTAAAGGTACATACATGTAGCCAGCCGTGTTTCTGTTATGACGACCATTTATTCAATAATGGTCAAGATGGCGGCGCCTGTAACCAAACATTGTTCAAAGGCTCCCCGAACTAGAAAAATCTATGTAATGGAAAAACAAATGGCATGAAAATATGTACCGATGTGCTGCAAATCATAATAAAGAGTGGCAACTCAATTTTTCGTTAAGATCCAATTAAAAAAAACTGTGGAATACAGTAATTAGGTTGATTTTGTGTACATGTTAACGGGAGCTATGTTTTGCTTTCCCGAACTGAAATCTTCAATGTAATAGTTTTGCACAGTTTGCACCTTACAACCTTTCTACACGTAAAAATGAGGTGACAAATGTTTTATAACTTGCGGTTAGTTAATTAAATTCAAGAGTAACCTTTTTTCATACATTTAAATAGGTGTAAGTCTAACTTTGTTTTGAATACATCCGAACCATTAGTACTTATAAATTCAACACAAATTCAAACCACACTACCCCTATGTACTAGCAATGGAACACATGCTATAGGATGTCTTTTTGAACACCATCACTTTTCTGGTGACCGCTGATTTCTGCATATATTGTGCAAATCTGAGTGAAAATGAGATCGGTTTGTTGCAGGTGTCGTGAAGTGCCCGAGTGCTTCAACATGCAGAATTCATTTTATGCATGGAAACGGAGACAGCTAGACGCACAAAGCAACGCATGCAAAGTAATCTCAAAGCTCTCGACTTTCTACGTTACAACATCTATTCCGTGATGCAGGTGGCGACAATTTCTGGCGACGTTATGAACAAAAAAAGGATAATATCCTGAAGAGACTTTGCTTCCAATATAACCCAGCCTCTATGCTCCAGAGACCGTTGAGCAAACCAACGCTATTCCTTCGCGGTGCGCCGTGATCCAAGATCAAATTTATCATTGACCGAGTGTATGACATCATTCCCCGCCCACCATTTGGTTTTAATATTACATGTACAAGTATGTCTCTCACACAGCTGTTTATTCATTTTACGTTCGAATGGCAACTACGGCGCCAGAGAGGCACCCTTTTTTAAGACAACCAGGTAGAATGCCACGCAAGAAATTCGCGTTACATGCCACATCTTTGTTTCAGCAAGGGTAGCTCTTATCGACGTCCGCCCTCCTCTTGATACCAATTCTCTGTTAAACGTTCACGACGCTCTCTGCCACGTCGTGAGCTTGGCCCATTCCGTGGTCGGTCCGTCTCGACTGCCGCTCTTCTCCGTTATTGTTCTCGGAAACTATCCCGAGGTACTGTAAGGGGCTTCTATTTTAACTTGGCGCAAGGGAATGTTATCGTGAACTCAGCATATTGTGCACTTCCCCTTGCGTGCCGGGGCAGTGTATTCTGCCTCTTCAACCAATAGCGGGCAACTTTGCTAAGGTACTCGCTGCATTGGGCGAGCTCAAGGCCTTAGCGAAGCCCGCCTTCGGACTCTCCCATTCCAACAGCTCCAAGGGATGCCTGCTGGAGGGCCTCCAGGAGGCCATGGCCCAGTTCAAGTGCGCCACGACGCAAGGCCCGAAGCAGGTAAAGGAAACGAAAGACAGCTGGTTATCAATTGCACCGGTTGATTAGAAGGGGGAGTGGCAACTATTGTGTGCATTAGTTTTGATGGGTCAGCTGGCCCAACCGCTGGATTACTTAATAGTCATTTGGGTTGCATGTTAACAACCTAACCAACGTACTTCCATAAAATGATATGGATTATTTGTTACATTTAAATGTGCATTGTTAAGAGTCTTCCATTACACGTGTGATAGTGTGTGCATGTGTTAGTGTGATAGTGTGTGCAATGTGTGTATGTGTTAGTGTAATATGTGTGTTTATGTGTGTGTACCAGTTTTGAATGGGTTTTATATAGTCAGTTGCTAGTTGGTCCCACACTATTTGATCTGCTAATCATTCTCAGGTCCCCAGTCCTTCTCCAATGCCTAACCAGGTAGAGGTGACGCTTATCACTGGCCAGTCCCCAGGCCTGGTGAAGGAGCATTTAGAGAAGATGGTTGACCAGGTCCAATTGGAGCACCTCAAGAAGATCAGTGTCGTGTGTGTGAGCGATCCGGAGAGGATGGTGGTGATGGCTGAACCTGGGGAGGAGGGAGGGAGTCAGCCCCTCCCCCTGACAGAGACCAGCCCATCAGAACTAGGTGGGCACTTATAGGAGCGGTGTGGAGGAGTGACTGCTATATAGGCTTTGGGGAAGAGAATGAGGTTGAAGAAGTAATTTGGAATAACTTGCATTCTAGTCGTAGCAGCTTTAATACAGGAGATTTCTACGAGCTCATTTAGTCTGGCAACATAGACATTGTGTCATGAATACATGGAACCAGTGAATGGATGTTAGCCCCCCCCCCCCCTCCCCCCCCCCATTTGTTGAGGGGTGATGTGATATTTAGGGGGAGGGGTGATGTTTAGGGGGAGGTGTGATATTTACAGGGAGGGGTGATGAACAAATTGGTTCCCTCATCCGCATCACATTGTTCAGTTCCATTGGCATCCAAGATTGTTCAAATCAGCCTTCTTTTTTTTTTCTGAGCACTGCTGTATACGTTTGTGTTGTGTTGCTGTGACTACTAAAATCAGGTGTCGTATTCCAAGTTAGTGTTGCTATGAAATGAGCTACACAAGTGAGCAGAGTGTTGAACGTAACCACTCAGTTTGTTAAGCATCTGCTCAAGACTGCAGTTTATGTATGCTGGAGTGAAGAAGTGCCAATGTTTAACACTCTCTCCCCACATTCACATCCTTTACCTCACACATCTGTGTTTTGCCATGTCCAGTGGTAACTATCTATCCATGGTCAACTATTATGCTTCTAGATAATAGCTCTATCGTCATTGAATAACCACCTAACCCTCTCTGTACTGTTAGTGCTTAAACTATGATGGGTGTTTTCCAGACTGGGGGGTTATCGCTACCCTGTATACCTAAATGATGCCCACCATGCCCGCTGCATGAAATGTCGCCTTTCTCTCCCAGGGCTAAGTGTGATGGATGTGGTGACTGTGGACAATGATGTCATTACCCTGGAGACCCTGTTCAAAGGATGGCTGCAGGACTGTGGCACAGACGTGGAGCACCTCCACATCCTCCTCCCTGGGGGGGAGGGAGAGGGGGAGGAGGTGATCATCAAATGTGACCTTCACGAACGTGTCCTCAATCCATCATCCATGACATTGAACCACTTCGTGAGTCCGCTCATCCTCTTCTTTGTAGACCACAGATGTCCTGACTGCATGTATTATGCTTGACCCTGACCAGTGCTACAGTCTGCACAGGTTGACACACAGATTGACACACAAGTTGACATACAGGTTGACACACAGATTGACACACAGGTTGACACACAGATTGACACACAGGTTGACACATAGATTGACACACAGATTGACACACAGATTGACACATAGGTTACACAGATTGACATACAGATTGACACACAGATTGACACAGCAGGTTGACACACAGGTTGACACACAGATTGACACACAGATTGACACATAGGTTGACACATAGGTTGACAAAGTGTTCTATGTTGTATAGTAGTTGTTGGCTGTACTAGACATAGCGATTCAGTGTACTGCACTGGGACTGGAGAATCACATGTGTGTGCATTTGCAAATTGAAATAATATTCTTCTGCACTGTTGAGTCTGGTGTCATTTCGACGTGTTTCCCTTTCGTTTTGTTCGTTTCCAGACATTACAGGTTACCACGCCCTCTCCTCTTGGGCGGGACAAGGGAGGGGCCTCCTCCCCCTCCCCCTCCCCCCTCCCCGTGTACAGGGTCAGGGGTGTGGGTCTGGTGAGCTCGGAGGGCCTGTGCGAGAGTGTGCTCTTTGGCCTCCCCCTGGTGGCTAGGCCCACTGCCTGCTGGAAGCTGGACTGGGAGGATCTGCTGACCAACCAACAACACTTCACCACCCTGGCCAAGCTACTGAGGGAGAGGGTGAGGAACCACACCCATCACGGTGAAATGGGGAGGATACTGGGGGAGAGGGGGGTGGGAGTAGGGGGGGGGGGATATGGGAGCCACACACCCACATTGGTGTAGGGGAAAATTCGTGCGGGGGGAGGGAAAGGAGCCACTATGTATGTCATGTATGAATAGCCATCTGCTCTCAAGTTACGGTCATGGTCATCTACTTTAGTTTGTATAATTACAAAATGCTATAAATAATTTGGTAGTTAGCACTTGAACACAACCTGCCCTCTTATAGTGTTCCACTACATGCCTTGAGTTGCATCATTGAAATCTATTATGGAGTCATTGTGTATTGAAGTAGCAGATGGGGCTATTCGTCCTTGTAGCATCTATGGGTATAGTTGATCAGCCATCTTACGTGTTCATTGTGTGAAGGTGACAAGTTGCCTTCTCTTGTGTCCAGGGGCAGGTGCTGTTGGCACGTTATGAGCCTCCCCTTCCCCTCTCCACTCACCACATCACAAGTTCCCATCCCCACTTTGTCCTCCTCCCTTCTCCGTCGCACACCCTCCTGATCAAATCTGTGGTGGTGAGCGAGCTGCTTCTGCCGGTAGATCTCTCCTCCCCCATGGACATGCCCACTGATGAGGTGCTGGAGACGATGAGGGGTAGTCTGTCTCGTGTAAGGATGGAGTGAGGGAGGGGGGGGGGGCACTGTATTAGAAAGAGGATTTAAGAGGATTGAGGGGGAGGAGTTGCAAGTGATGTATTGACCACCATACCCCATTCTATTGTGGTGCAAAGGTTACTTATTCACTATCTGTGTGTATTCCTTGCTGAAAATACATAGTTCTGTGCTCTTTTTTTGCCACACAAACTAGTGAACATGGGTAGATGATATGTTAGAACATTGTTTCAAGTGTTGGTATGCAAATTTGTTAATTTTGTTTTAAATTACACCACGTTGGAAAATTCACATATATGCATCTCTGTGCTGTATGTGGGCTGTATAGTCCATGGTGCTGGTTCCCATTCCTGGTTTCTCTATGTGACGATGACCTCATTCCCACCTCCCCCTCCCCCAGCTGGAGTACCATGAGACCTACAATCCCTTACTGGTGCACTCCAGACTATATGACAGTCTGTGTGCACTGCCTGCAAAGAAGAACCCTTTGTTCAAGCCAGGGGGAGGTCCGAGAAAGAAATCACTGCAGAATGTATGTGTGTGTGTGTGTATGTGTGTGTGTGTGTGTGTGTGTGTGTGTGTGTGTTGGTGGACACATAGATATCCAACATCTCTTCAGGATACCTCATATCCATCATCTTTGACTGGTCAGGCTGGGACTGTTCGAAACCTTGGACTGAAGAGGTCTCTAGGAGGAGAGCATGCACAGTTTCCATGGCAACTGTAGTGTGGTACATTAGAATAATAGTTACCAAAACATGACCATGGTCACCAAGCTCATTGAAGATATTCTCCACTGTGTGACAATTCTAAATTATATTCAAACTGAATTAATGATGATGTCATACACATCCACTCCCTGTGGCAAATGAACAAATGGGGGTACGGTGGGAATCCCTTTTCTTAAGGACTTGGCCTTCAACTAAATGCAGCAACTAATTCTTTTGCCTAGTGTAAGGTAGTAGCAGTCCTGAGGGGCAATGTAGCCTCCATTTTAGCAACTATTTCTTCTTCCCATTGAAATTAAAATTTGGTGCTGTTTGTTGTGTGTGTTTTGCAGTTGGTTGATCGGTTTTGTGTATGGCAAGTATATGCTTCATATGGTGGTCACCAGTAAAGTGATGGTGTTCAAAGGAAGTCCTATAGCATGTCTTCCGTTTGCTACTACATAGAGCGTAATTTGAATTTGTGTTGATTTTTAAGTATTGGTTCTAATCAAAACAAAGTTATGTCACAGGTGTTCCGGAGAGGACATTTAGATGTCCAATTGCACATTTACGTAAAAATGATCTTGCTAGCTAATTAACGCGCTACCATTTTCAAGGCCTGTTTCTGCTACTACCCAGTTTCACTACGCCTTTATATTGATAATGCCATGCATAGTAACACACTAAGCACAAACCCAAATCAACTGCTCACATGTCCATCGCGTTTCAACGTAAGGCGCAACGCTTTTAGTAATCACGTGCTAAGTTCCTCTCGAAAGATGCTATGTATCTAAGCATAAAAAAAAAAGAAAATAGTCATGATAGTTCCCCTTTAATGATGGGTTTCATTCAATCTCCACTATTGATCTGCCTATTGATTAATTTTATGTGTATTCATACATTAATGCTTATCAAAACCTACATTTAGTTTTCCTGAACTGTGTTTTATTCAATATCATGCATAATGCAAATAGAAATTAAAATAATAATACACAAATCACATTGCATTAATCTATTTAGCTGGAAGAGCAGGTCTGATCAATTGTGGGAGGCGGCATGGAGTATGAAGGTTAGCCATGCAGACACTATCGCAGAACAAAGCTATAAAAAGATTCCAGTTTTGCATGTCTGAAGTCAAAAAAGGTTCAGCTGATATGGTTGATAGTGCTTTTCTGCAATGAGTGAGGAAGCCTCTTGTAGAAAATGTCCTGAATCCCCCAGTGTTAGAAAATACCAGCTGTGTAAAGCACAGAAGTTCCACTTCACGGACTTCGACTTCATAGTCCAGATTATGATAGCCTGGGACAAAGATTCTTTCTTGTTGGATTTGGATTGAAGACTTTCACATCAAGGTAAATCTGTCTGTTGCGACCTCAAAAATTCTCTGCAACAACACCAACAAGCATCATCTGCTGTTTTTGTACTTCCTGATAAAAGTTCAAGGCGAGGCTCAACTCCAGCACTGTTGGTATGCAGGGTTACAGTGATGTCCCGTAACTCATTGCGTTGAATAGATAGATAGCCATCACACAAACCATTTAAGGTGTGGTCAGTAGAAAATGTATTACCATGAAGTACTCAACTCGGTGGTAATTTATCATTACACAAACCTCTCATTAAACATATGATGTAGCTTTGAATCTTCAGTCCACTGCTAATTGTCAAATTATAAAGAGCGATACCCATCTCTGTCCAGTTTGATTTTCTACTCACCAGGCTACCTGTTTCTCTTTGTAGATCCATTAATGTTACTAGTGAAGCTGGTGCTTCCACAAGGCTTTCTATGCTGTCAATCCTTGGCTTACATAACGAGTGCATTTAGAGATGTTCTCTACCAACTTATGGTCAGCAGCCTCAGTTGCTCCCTTCCAGCTGTTTTAGCATTCATATACAGTATGCATGCAGATTGTAACTATAAAATACAAAAATCGGAGGAGTCGATTAAAAAGCACACAAACCTGCTCTTCTTGAGGCGTCGATTTTAGAATACAAACGTCTGAGAACTCCATTAAGCAGCGCACAACATGGAAAACTAGCTGCTCTTCCTGAGGCATCAATTTTGTATCAAGAGCGATTACCATCTCTGTCCAGTTTGATTATCTACTCACCAAGCTACTGTTTCTCTTTGTAGATGAATTGAAGTTATTAGTGAAGCTGGTGCTCCACTAGGCTTTCCATGTTGGTTTTACTTTAATAAGGATGCATTTAGAGATGTTCTCTGCCTATGTTATGGTCAGCAGCCTCAGTCTCCTTTCCAGCTGTATTGTTTTCTATCGACCACACCTAAAATGGTCCATATGGTGGCTATCCATTATTATTGATAATGAGGCATATATATTTGCACTGCAACAAATAATAAATACACAAAAGAAACATACAATAAAAGTAAACATACATAAAACACTATACAAAGAACTCCTCCCCATCCCCATCCATTGTCCCCATTACTGAAGCTGAATTGCCTCTCTGAATGGCAACAGACAGCCTTTGGGCAAGATAATGGAAAGAGCTCGCCTCTCCCGACACTTGCCTCAACCGATGTCCCAGCTCTTTTAGGAAATCGGCTGTTCTTGGACCATACACTCCTGATGTCTCGATTGCCACAGGAGTGAAAAAGTGGTGTGAGCTAAGGTGTTTGTACTTTTGTGTCTTCTTATCCTCCGCCTGTTGGGCAACTGCTCCAGCTTGCTGTGCTGCAATTGTGGAGTAAGATGGTGCATACGTATCTGGGCAAGTGGCATCCCATACAAGAAGTTGGCCACATTTCCATGGAACTGTTGTAATTCCATCAGGTCGCTTTCCATCCGAGCGATATAAACCTGAAGGCTCTAGACGTGATGGAACATGTGCTGCCACTAAAGCTCTGTGTATTATGTCGTTCATAGCTGAATGGCGGTAATGACGACCAGCACTCCTTTTGCAGCTTAAGCCATGTGTGGCAAACTGAGACACTTCAGCTCCACAGTGTTGACAAATATGGTTTCTACATAGAGGTATTCCCAGACGAAGGCCCATGGATATTCTGATGGTAGTGTCATCCATGCGTAACCCTAGCGATGTAATTGGCAGGGCATTTAGCCATGCTCCGGACTCCTTACAGGATGCTGCAAGGAGGCGAGCTCTGTTCAACTCATCAGTTGTATTTTTCAATAGTGTGTCTGCCATAGAAAATAGTCGAAGTGAATCCCATGACTTCTGATGATGGGCAGCAACGCCAGTAAGCAGTTGTTCTTGACATCCTTGAGACCAGATCACAAGGGCTTCATCCACATAACTGAGTTGGGTTGGTTGCATATTTGTCGGCAGAATCATGTGAGCAAGTTCAGAGGAGGCAGCAGCTGAAGCCAAGAAGGCAGAAGGTGCCAACTGCACAGCACTCCGAATACCAAGCCCACCAGATTGTATCCAAGAAGAGTCACTTTCAGTTAGATGGATGTTAAAAGAGCTGCAAATTGTCGCTCTAAGTTCATCATCATAAATCTTCAAACTGGGTGACAGGAAACAAGGTGACGTTCTAAGTAAGTACAAAAGTTTAGGGATGGCCAATGAATGACGTAATAAAAGGTAGGCATCATGGCAAGTTATGTAACGGAATCTCTCCCGGAGGCACTTCAGCATGGCAGTCTTAGTATCAATGGCAGCGTCAAGGGACTCAGTGCCTCCAATTGGTGCACCCAATAGAGTAGCAACAGCTGGAGCAACCACACGTACCCCAGGTAGCACAGACTGTATGCCTGCAATGAGTTCTGAATTATTACCTACCACTTCAGACTTCTGTGGGTTCAGCTCTAGACCAACGATTCCTGCTTCCTTCTTAATCATCTCTACATCATGAAGAACATCTGACAGAAGCCCTCCCAGGGTGCCATCATCTAGATAGAAAATGCACAGTTCTGACTTCAAACGGGAGCACATGTGGTGAATTGTGAGACAAAAAAGGAGTGGCCCAAGAGGATCTCCTTGTTGGACACCTTCTGATGACAGGATGATTTTGTCGCTCCAAAACAAAGAGGAGGAGGAAGAGTACACAGAATGGACAAAGGAATAAATACTAGGGGCCAAATGATGCACCGCCTCAAGCATTCTGTCCCTGTGAATGGAATTGAAAGCATTTATTTTTAATTAAGGTTTACATCACACCAAGATATAGTCCATCATCTATACTATGCCAATGTATTTTGAAATACATGTATATGTGTAGATGTAAATGTAGGTAATACATATGTATGTTAGATGTAGATGTAGATAATACATGTGTATGTGTAAATGTAGATGTTTAATATTTTGGTCTGTGCTCAACTGAAATGACCTTATCACAAAGTACTACAGTCACTATGGTAATATTGGAAAGAATTTTCTTGCAGGACGCTATAGTACCACACATGAAGTTTTCTGAGAACTACTAATGAGCAATTAACTATTCAGTTGCTTCCTAAGTGTGAGTAGGGATGGAAAGGGAAATATGACTAGTGTATAAGTTTGTGTTTTCTGTTATGAGATGGAAATGTGCAACGCATTTAATCTTGTTTCTTGGCAGGCTCTCATAAGCATTTATTTCATCTTTTGCACATTTAGTTTCTGACAATGCATGTGCCAGCATATTTCTTTGGCATTCCATGGGCAACTTTGACTTTTAATTTAGGGGTGCAACAAACATCCATTTTATCTTGCGACATAGTCACTTGCATACAACTCCTCTGATTCAACCTGCCCACACTTGCTTGATGGGGTGGCCTTACCTGGCTCATCAAGAAACAATCTTGCAGGCCGTCAGATCTTCCAAGAAAATGATCCCTCACATGGCCTCTACAAGGCAGCTTTTCAATACCACTAGTTTACTATCCGACTTGGTGCTATCCGTAAAAAAAAACTCGTTGTTTTTACCCTCTTCCATTGCCTTCATGAACAATGCTACATACACGGCACTGATCCCTACTTGCAGCTGTTAATAGAAACCGGCAATGTCTTATTGAATGCGCCCTGTATTAATTAACAACTCTCGAGACACATGACGTTAGAAATCACTGGTGTGCTTGGTATTGACCAACCCCATACATTGTCTATATGGAAAGATTTCACAAATCGGCGAACCTCAAGTTCCATTTGACTGCCGATAACTTGATTTCTGTAAATGCATGCATGCATGCGGGTATAATGTAGAATTTACATGTGTGCATCACATGTGCGTGCAGTATACATGGATTGGATAAGACTTTACACGGAAATAAGCGGGCAGAATTCAGTCCGATATTTCGGTGAACTTTCGGCACCTCGCGTCTCGCCACTTCTCAAGATCCACGTCCGGGATGCTGTTGCAGCTTACCCTCTCTCCGGCCATAAATGCGTTACTCTGAATCTGCGCTATGTCGTCTGCATTTTCGCATATTACTTTCGACAAGGAAGAGTGCTCGCTGAGCTCGAACAGCTGGTCCCCCGTGAAAACAGAGGGATTCTCGTACCAAAACCGGTCACAATTTCTCAGGTCCCTGAACGTCCTCCCTAGTATACAAGCAAAGGTTGGTCCCACCATAGCGCCTGGAAGTCGTTGCTCCGAGAGGCCTGCTGGCCAAAGATCCATCCCGCGCTTAAAACCGTCTTCTCCGTACAGCCATTTCAGAATTGCGATGGTTTCGTCTCGCTGAAATCGTGCCGTATTCTCAGGGTGCAAATTCTCGCAGTACGTTTGCCATCGCCTGTAGGGGAGCTGGCCTTGATCCCTTCCCCGCTGGATGTCCGTAGCTGCCAGGTCCTTCCCCAATTCGTTTTTGCTTTTGGTGAAAAGCTGCGTCGTAAGGACCGTAGAAAGAAACTCGTCGACTGCTTTCGATTGAAACGAGAGAAGTCCCCTCAGTATGGCATCCGTGCCTCCGCTCCTGTAGTACAGCATCGGATTGGAGAATGCCTCTGCCAACTTCAAGGGCCCGATGCGGAGCGGCTTGTAGCCCTTGTTGAGTCTACCAAAGTTAGGCCTAACCATGCTGTGACCGTACCTCATGGCGGACGTCGCAAAGGGGACCGAGACGGTTGCGTCGCAGTGCGGGTCGTACCCATCGTAGGGAGGAACGTAAGTATTGTAGCGAGGACCGAACAGAAGCGGGAGATACTCGCTGTAGGTGATCACCTGAACCTTGGCACCGACAATTTTCCTTGTCGTGTCGTATAGCTTTTGATCGCTCCAGCAGGGGTTAATGTCGGCTAGGGCTCGGGCAATTCTGTTGTGCTCCCGCATCCAGACGGTGTGCATCACGATCAGCGCCGTGTGCTGGTTGGCGCGCGAGTCGCCGGTCACGAAAGAGGGCACGTGTCCGGCGTCAGAAGGTGGACTGTCGTTGAGAATGGGAAGGTTACCTTTGAGGGACCCTTGCCTCTCTCCTTGTTTGAGCAAGCCGCCATGGAACTGCCTCAGGGAATCCGCAACGAGTTTCAAATTGCCGTAAATCATGGAGGCGTCGATATATGAAGTCACGCTGTTGAGGGAATGTTGCTGCAGATGACTCCATTTTGCATGCTGGAGCGGAGCGGACAAAATCCAAACACTTTCCTCCATGCGGCGAGTCTAGTCCAAACTTCTCGTCGTCGCTCGAAACCAGAATAGGTAGGCACTCGGGTTTGAAGTTGCAGTCGCAGGTGGCGTTGGCTACGGACAGTGCAAAGTCCGTGTCGTGGACGAAGAACTGACCCCACTGCATAAACATGTGGGTCGTAGGTACTCCGACGGCCGTGTCACTATCTCGGAACAGCTTCCAGCTGATCAGTCGGGGACTCGGCCAGGGAGGGTTGAACGACAGGCCCGAAGTAGCTTGCTTGTAACCCACCGGCAGGGACACGTCGTCTTCGTACGCTGGGGGCAGAAGCTGTTTCATCGGTCGATTCGCAGCACCGTTGAGCGGGCGATCGAGGTTATTGCATGTGCCGTCGAACGTGCGATAGATCATTACGTTAGAGTCCATGCAGTCGTGTACATCGAGAGTGTTGATGCAGTTTGAATAGCGAGCCGCCGCTGTTTTCGTAGCAACAGGAGACGCGCGAAGGTCAATTCTCTCATACCCGCCTCGGTCCCGCGCTACATGTCCACTAGCTGTTTGTACAAAAGCGCGATCACTCCTTTGGCGCTCTCGGCTCAGAGCGTTTTTGCATTGGCCTACTTGGCGAGAGATCACAGTCAGAAGTACAGCAGCACATACAACAATCCGCCGCATCATGTTCACTCTGTGTATTGCCACACTTGTACAGCGTATGTCATTGAGTAGTCTACAGAGCAGGGACAGCAAGGCACCGTCCTTTTATAACAAGGCTCTCGTTATGGCGGATGTGGCCACCCACTCTCACACTTAGATCGTATGCCATTTAGCGCCACACATACATGTATATGTATTGCATGTATACGTATTCATATAGACATGACTGTGCTATTGCTGAGTAATCGGTACCCTGTACAAATAGCGCCTTTGGTGAGAGTGCATGACCCGAAGTGTATAGCTGCACTTTGGGGCAGCTATAATGCGCGACGACAATTAAGTGTTCCGCTAGGGTTCATGTGTAGATGTAACTCACGAGCCATATGGCATGCATGCATGCATGCACGTGCAATACAGATTTATAATATGTGCAGTATAGGGACTAGCTGATCATACACGTAGAATGTATAAGAAATCAGTGAAGCAATGGCTATTTTATTTTCTACCTCTGTAGCCCAAGTGCCTAATGACTGCATCTTTGATTACTGTATATAACTATTCATCGATCACCTCCACCAGGAAGAAAGCAGGACAGATGAGGATTTTTTTTGAGCTGTAAGTCATGTAGGTTGTAGCCAGCACTCGTGATACTATATTCTTGTGATCAGTAAGAGTAAGTCGGAAAGAAAAAAAAAAAAAAAACCCAAAAACTCGGTGAACAAAAAAAAACAAAAAACAATTACCAACAGGGTGATACTTGTTGCTGAGGAGGGACAGTGTCTTACTGGAAGCATGAATGGCTCTGTCTCCATTAAAACATGTTTGTTAAGCCCAGTAAGCTGCAGCACCTTCTGCCATTCCCTTGTAATAGAATGTCTGGTATGTCACTCGAAAATTGGTCTGGGCAGACTACTTTTCGCTGCCAAAATTGGTCCGACCCGGACAACTTTAGGTTGCCCAAAGTGGTCCCGGGTATTTTAACTTCAGGACAGCTTAGCCGTCTCTGTCTATATGTAGTGCATATCTAGATGTCAACATGAAAGCCACAGCAGGCTCTTGAAAGAGAGTCCACACCACACTTGTTTATTTGTAGACAGTATCATTAACACCTCACTCACGTGGCTTAACAAAAAGAAATCGACGCCCGTTCGAAGCTGTTCGATGCAACCACATCTGGTAAGGATATAATAGAGGCTGTGATTCTTTACTGATTTAAAAGTACCCATCAGGGTCTAGCGATTCATTCAAAAGAATTGTTAGAAAGAAGGCGGCCAAGTTTATTCAAGAAGGTGTGCATTTCAAGAAGAAAAAAAGAATAGAAGCACATGACTCGCATGGTCACAATCGCTAAACAACATGGCGTGAACGTTTCAGGTTGTAGAACCGAGTTCAGTTTGTCAGAACCCGCGAGGAGCAGCTGAAGATTTTAGAAGCTTGTCACTTTGACCCAACAGCCGGCCATATGGGTGAGAAGAAAACAATTGCGAGAAGCACTGAACGCTTTGTATGGAGTACGACGTAACAAAAATGGTAAGTAAAACAAGGTTTTATTTAATGCCAGTATTTCTGTACATACATAATATTTCTTTGTAAAATACATGTATACCGTTCAGTATAAATATTCAATAATATATGCTCCTGTGATATCAGTCAGCGAGTAAACCGCAAAACAAGTACTAGTAAAGCAAGTGATCACGATGGGCCTGTGGGCAATACTATTCCACTAAGACTGACGATACTGATACACAAGTTCCAGCAATGATTCTAAAAGAAACTACACAATCAAGCCAGTCATTCTATGGCTCAGATCAGTCTGAAACAGCACAAATGGATGAAACTATGCATTAGACTCCACTGAACTCAAAGAATTGCTTTATTCACCTGCAATGAGGTCTGGTGCTTGTTCATCAAGGTTTGAAACAAGACAAGATGATGATGAATTTGATGTAAGAACCAATTAATTGTACTTAATAAAACAATGTAACATTGGCATGCATGCCTATTATCTTATTCATACCATGCACAGGACACAATGTTAGATTTTCAGCAAGACTGAGTAAGAATCTTGGATTGAGTACAGAGCATATTATGATAAGTTCCACTTTAGGAAGTGTTTGGAGGACTTTTTGTCATTGTGAATGAGCATCTACATAATAAGTTTGACAAGTTCTAAAAAAAGCTCTAGTCCTACATTAACAGTCCACACCAATTGGTTAAAGCAGTTGAATTGAGAAGTGTGGTGCAGATCATCAAGTAAGGTCATGTATCAAACTTTACGAGTGCTTGGTAGCGAAGTATTTTCTTATGTCAGCATCTGACCTTGACACCTTTTGTGAGTGGGTATATGCCAATAGAATTATCTGCAGTGATAAGGATGTTACTGTTGAAATCTTACTGTACAATGCATTGAGCAGCATACTAACCAAGATGTCAGTTGAAATAGTCTGCGAAGAAGAGAGAGGTGTATTCAGCTGTTTGCAGTGATTGGCAAAAAGAAAGATGTAGATTATTAAGGATTAGAGTACATCAATGGAAATCATTCCTCTCATGTGGTCCAGCCACTCTTGGTTCCTGTGTGCCCTTCAGCAACAGCACAAATTAAAGCTAATGGGAATTGTTTTTTTCGGTCAATTTGACTTGCTGTGACTGAATCTCAGGACTACCATCATGAGATCTGTCTGCTCATCACTACCTACATGATTCAAACCCAAAACTCTCCTGCCTTCTACCTGCTAGTGAGTCAATGAAATGTTATGTGAGATGTTCAAACTTGCAATGTTTAGGAACCTGGGAAACGGAAATCGAAAGAATAGCAATAACCTGTTTGCTGCAAATGCCCATATATGTGTGTGAAAAGTCAACAAATGGCAAAAGCATTCCCCAGCTGATGCAGCTGGAGAATGGTGGTGACCTGCATCTAGATGAATGCATTGTGTTTCAAACGTTAGGATTCATTTTGAAACAGTTAAAAAATGTAACTCTGCATGAAGCATGTGTTATTCTTCACACAAGCTCATCTTTTCGTCAATCATTCAATATAAATGCATTCATTTGATGAGAGAGCATCCTAAAAGAACTCAGTTTAATTGAATAGCATGCATATACACATTTGCACTGAAGAATTCATTCATTATAGCAATCCTACAGTGTATTTAGGCTGCATGCATGAGCATGTGTTACACGCGCGTACCATACCATATGTAGTCTACATGATTGTACTGAATAGAACACAGTATGAGGGTATGTATACATATGTAAACATACCATATACTGTCGGCTATTCAGTACAATACATTGCAGTTTGTACTGGTGGACGTTATTTAAAGCAGAGCATGCATGACATTATAGAGCTGTATTAAAGCTACTTTAATGTTTAATCTCCAGCTCACAATTTAAGGACGCTATAATGATAATGTACTTCTCCTCAGTCTATTGTCATGAAGAAATAAAATGAAGAGAAATTCGTTTCATTTTGATAATGTACCTACATCACTTCCTTTATTTCACAGCTTTAGAATATAAAAACACGTTTACATAAGTTATGTTATAGTAATATGCATAATATACGCATGATTTTTATTGACGGAATTATGATTGACAAAGTACCCCTATTTTATGTAACATTTATGACCTCAACGGTACATTGAAATTATTAGTCAACTTGCAAAGCAAGAAACCTGTATTTCTTTGCTACTGATGTGGTATTCAGATGATATTGTAACTTTTACTTTGTTTGCCTTTAGTTTCCATACAGACGTGACAGATGACAAAGATAAGAATTAATTTATCTTGTGACTAAAGTCTACTTTCTATCAATAGTGATTTACATGTACAGCCATGGAGCTAATTTCATTGTTATTGGATTGCAAAAAAACGGTAAAAGCATGTACAGTGTAGGCCTACATGGAACATGTATGTACACGGGTCGGGTCATACACGTCTATGTCATAAACTTTACTATTCATGCATAACCTTCACAACTGATGAAGGCTGAGCTTTTTCCTGCAGTTTCAATACCCAGATCACTTTTGGCAACCAAAAGTGGTCCGGGTCGGACCAATTTTGGCAGCGAAAAGTGGTCTTGACAAACCAATTTTCGCGTGACAGGTACAACAAATGTCATGGGATGCATTATTTTCAGTGGATCGTGGATCTGGATAAGGTAGAACTGTAATTGTGGATCTGGATAAATATGGGGCCAATTAGTGGTGGGATCGCGATTAAGATTAATTTGCAAGACCCGTGAGTTAATTAATCCGCGAGTTAATTGATCCGCGATAATCCTTGAGAAGGTCCGAGTTGATAAGAATTAGCTAATGTCTAATGTCCTGGGCGTCATCTCAGGGGGTACGTTTGTATATCCTGGTGTCCGATTTGTTACGCACGGTGCACCAGAACTGAACTCCAACAGCACAAGCATGTTTCAGTGTCATGCATATAATGGACCATGGGCGTCACCTATTGTTTTGGTGAAGACACCATTCTCATCCAATTGTGATTAAAAATTCAGACCACGTGATGAGAATTAACTTACCAATTTCCAGCGTGTAATAAAGAAATTTTAGAGGGTGTAGGAATCTCTTAGAATGTTGGATATTGTGAATAAAAAAAACCTATTCGGGGATACTTCTCCTTACGGCGATGAGATTTCGGACTGCGTGGATCCTGCTTTGCGACCAGAATGTCAATTATGTCTTAAACCAATTAGTCAGTCCATCTGATGTCGATACGGACAAATTTTATCCTCGCAGACTACACTGCTAGGTTCTGCTGTGACTCCGCACTATAGTGGTGGCTGGTGCATTGACTACAGTACACACTGGTGCTCATCAATAATATATGAAACTATCCTAAGACTGTGGGTAGGGTCGCATGCATGTCAAAGTCCATGCTGTTCCAACAAATGGGACTCCGGTTCATCCGATTCGTCTACAGACTCACCACTTGATTCTCTTGTCTGTAGTCAAACTGACTGGAATCAACAACTCACATTGTTCTGATACATGCATGCATGTGTACATTCCCACAGCCTCCTCATGCACGTATAGATGAGTATTGTCCCCTGCAATGTATCAATGTGCAATGTACCGACCGCCAGCAAACTGTAGGTGGTCAATGATTCAGTCATTAGCCACTAGAAAATGTGCATCCAAAATGCCAGCATTCTCTGAGCTACTGGAACACAATGCCGCCTGATATCTAACCCACCAAAACTCACTAAAAGATTGGCCTTGCCCATGCACCAGTGTTAGGCTGCATGCAGTTACTACGTCACGAGATGCTTGACTTACTAGATTTACTAGACTACCGCCAGTAGGCTTTACCTTGTCCCACACATCTGTGCTGAGTAATGCCGATGCAGAGCTCGTCTCCATCCACCCCGTAGTCGCGTTTCAATGCTATATACCAAACATAGCTGGCTGTCCTTCGATCTTTGCCAAGAGGAAATGTTCATCAGCACATGCGGCAGTTTGTACATACTACATCATGTATTTATTGACGCCGCTATAATATGATTAATTAATTATTGTTGTGATCCAAACGTGAAGCATAGTACTATAAAATGACCCGCGCCACATAATGGATTGTGCATGCTGCGTACGTATTAACAACAGCTTCCATAAGAGTTTATTGGCACACCATAGGAGTCTCAAACTGGTACAAGTAACGATATTGATATTTTACACAGAGCAATGGTGTAGTATAAAGCTCTGAAAATAGGACATCGATAGCATAAAACGTGCGGACGATACAGGGATTTGAATTGGATGCTATACATGTATATAAAAAATCTCATAGAACGTTCCAAATGTTATTTTAAAAGGTTTTGTCACCCGCCTACGCCATTAATAGCACCGTGCATAACTGATGAATCAGGTACTGATGCTGATGAGTCGGTATTATGAGCTGGACTTAAGATCCATTACACTGGCGGAAGAAATCGATACTGTATCATTATTACTTAGAATTTTTTTAAATACAGTGGCCAATACATGTACAACTAAAATAGGATACGGTTAACTGTTTTCATATCTGCAGAAGAGCCAGTTTGGGTTGAGTGTTGTAAGTTTAGTTTTTTGCAGCATCTGCCGATCTTTTCCCATAGTCTTCATTCTGCGTATCGTATAGAAATTAATTCTTTACCCTCTCTTGATACAGGCTTCTAAATTAGCTCCAGAGGATTCATCACTATCAAATCCCCTCTGATACACCTTGCTTGAACTTATGGAGTCTCCTGTGTGATTGGGAGTACTTATAGTCACCTGGATCTGGTCTTTGCGTATCTTAAAATCGTAAGTATCTCTAATAAGTTCTTTTTCTAAGGCAAATTGTTTACTGGTTTCCATACCTAATATGTCACGATAAATCGAAATTTGAAATATACGAATGATTAAAACAGATATACTGGTGTAACAACTATATCAGGATCAGTTAACCAGCAGCAGTTGCGCTTTGAGCATTTGATGTTCTGCATTCAATTGCATCTGCATGTCAAATCATTTCTCATATAGCTATGCCTCTGGAATCACCCATAGATACAGAAGTTTGTGCATCCTGCCTTAGCGCTATAGGCATTGACTTATTAATTTTTCCCAATCTTGCTCATGTACCAACCTGTTCTGTTGTGTTCCTGTTGCTGCAGCTGATGTATACTAAGACCCTCTAACTCAACTGAGACTGGTGATGAAAGAATCGTACATCATGATACCATACTTGCAGCATCATTATAAAATTTAACTGAAAAATAATCGTACATCATGATACTATACTTGCATCATAATAAAAATTGAACTGAAAATATTTAACGCAGTGGCCTACATGTATGCAGCTTTAAGTATGTATTTTGACCACATGTTGTTTATAAACGTCGGGCAAAAAGTCATAACTTCATAACCTCAGATGGTGTTATCAGAGTACTATAATTGATGATTGAGCTAGAAATAAATACTGTACTTGAACAAAAGCCATCAACTGGTATTTTGATGGCTGTAGCCAGTAAATCATTGCATGTACCATACAATGGCCAGCATGCATTACTGATGTAAATCCTAAACATACATGTATGTTATAAATAAATTAAGATTAAAAAAAAACCCACATACACTGTGCACAGCAAATGTACCTAAGTTTTAAGTAATGCTTCTTTATAACAGGTCAAATCGTCCCCCCAATATAAATGCTACATTTATAATTGCTAATATTAATCATAATCATTTGCATGGGGGGTTTTGGTTGTGCTGAGAAGTTTCAGTCCATGATGCAAAGGACTATATGTTGCCTTAACTGACATTCATGCAAGCAGTCCAATCCGACATAATCAGGAAACTACAGTTTACTAGCACAGTTTAATAATTTCCAATAAGGCTAGAGATGGCACTTCTGGCTTGATTGTACATGTAGATATAAGCATTAAAGATATGGCAACCTCAGACAGTGGCCTTGATTGATGTACATGATGTGGCCAGCATACTTACATTGGAACACAGTAGCGGTAGAAGAGGAGAAGAAAAGGAAATATAAATTACTGCTGAAGCATGCCATGCATCCTTCACACCTTTTGTTGTATCCACTGATGGAATGTTGGGCCTTTAAATGGCTGGCCCAAAGAATAATTAGAAAATGGGATAAGCAACAGTACCTTGAAACAGACTGGGTATTTTAACACAAGCGGATGAGAGAAAACACCTCTGCATTTATACTATGTGTCCAGGAAAACATAATCATCTGCAGCCACAATCCATGACTCACAAAAGTGTCATTCAATCAATATGCACAAAATGTGCTAGTCAGTTTGTTACACATGGTCATTCCAAGTCAAGGCTGACCCTGTGCAGGTACCCCACCCTATGTATAGTCTTTCGTGTACATGCCGTTTATGTAAATTGCTTCCTTCAAAAAAAATGCTAATTAGGTGTACACGCTAGGAGTGTTGGGCACACACAATGTTTACGTTACTATCTGTAATACTCTTCAGTGTATGTCATTATTCATGTTCCTCAGGAATGTAGGTTGATACCTTGCACCACATTTGACGTATGTTAATGCCTTTGAGGTATCACAAGAAGGACCTCCCATGAACAATGTTTGTATATTTTTATAGTATGCTGTATTTGCACAAACATTATATTGTGCGTATGATGTGTGTGCTTGCTCACATGTGGCATTTGAATGGGAGGGGGGAGATTGTGGGCATTTAAAATGAGGTGTACAGAGCAGCATAGGATTTCAATCTAGATTCTCACACTTTAAAACACAATGCCAGAGGAACAGTGGAGCCTCCAACCCCTCCAACACAACAGCATCTTCAAGCATCGTGGTCAAACCTCTCCAAATGTGACAGACCCTACGACACCCTGACATTCCAGCCGGAAAAGGAGGGTAAGAATGATGTTGTTTTTGTATACACTCATTTCAAGTATTATATTATAGTTTGTAATTATAGCTGTTGTTTCCTCAGACCAAAATACATGTACATGAACTTATATTCTTATTTTAAGATTCAAATGACATAATAGTTACTATGTCACTATTGCGTTAATGTAATGTGGAGCAAGATTTCTAGCATTATTGGTCCTCGCATTATCATTTTGATTGGGTTCATTTAGGATTAGTTAAATCACAAGAGTGTGTATTGGTTGTGAAGGACAGTCAGCAGTCAGTCTGTGAATACATAAAGTGGCAATATGTGCCCGGATACTTTGTGTGCTTTGTATGTAACACATAATGCATTCCAGTACTGTATGCAGTGCACTATTCACCAGTATAGTATTTCCGTTTGTTAAAAATGAAGAAAATAAGAATTCTCTTTGAGAAGGTTTGTGGGATATGGAATTGGTGTCAATTGTAGTGTAAAAAGGAGAGAACGAACAACAAATACTTATATTTCAGATTTGAGTAAAAAGATATTGATACAAACCTATATTTGGCAAGTTAATAGAGCATTTTAGTGTGAATAGGCTAAATATATAGATCTGTGTCTTTTTATGCAAATGTGCAAAATAACTTATCGATGGGTGTGCTATTGAACTGGAAGCTGCAGCTTGGCCCAGAGATGATAGAAAGTCTGATGATTTGGAGCCTATCATATGCCAATCGGTCTCGAGTGGCCAAGATGCCACACAGAATGATGGGCTACAGCTAACAGACTTTCTGACCTACATGTAATTTGGAAGCATTATAGCTTACCGTGATGATGACCTGGGCAGGACAGATTTGGGCTACCATAGAATTGATACCAGCGAGGCTGCACCTTTTCCAGAAGACATCCCTACTTGAGGATATGCTGAATAGGGGCATTATTGAGCGTGTAGATGATATCGTAGTGTTTAGTAGAACAGTGGCAGAACATTTGAGCCAGTTAAGGGATGTGCGTACCCGTCTGAAGATTGCTAGCCTTAATCTAACACAATCTAAATGTCACCTGCTTAAAAAAACGGGGCATGTAGCGTATGGAAAGGGAATTGAAACAGACCCTGAAAAAGGCAGAAGTGTTTGTGATTTGCAAATTCCCCTGAATCAGAAAGATCTGAAGCGTTTCCTTGGATTGGCATCGTATTGCCGCCACTTTGTTCAGGGGTTTGCACAGGTGGCAGCTCGCTGTGGACAGAAGAGTGTACACATGCATTTTTGGAACTAAAGAAGCGACTGGTGTCAGCACCACTGTTGGTGATGCCACATTTCACACAAGAGTTCATACTGGACACATATGCTAATGGTGAGGGCCTTGGGGCTGTCCTCTCTCAGGTGATTGAAGGTCAGGAGAGGGTAGTTGCTAATGCAAGTAAGACTTACACAAGAACGGAAAGTATTACGCAACATGCCGTAAGATGCCGTAAGATGTTAGCTTTGGTGTGGGCCACACATCACTTTAGACCTTATTTGTATGGACATAGGTTTGTGTTGCAGACCATAGTTCTAACCAGTGGCTTCACAGTTTTAAGAAACCAGAGGGACATATCGCCCGTTGGTTGGAGCAGCTAGCTGAGTACAACTACACAGACCAGGAAGAGAACACACAAATGCTGATTGTCTCTCTCGCATGCCATGTAAGCAATGTGGCCTCTCAGAAGCCTCAGATGCTGCTACCAGCTGTGATGCAGTACTATACTTCCATTTTGGTCACCAGAGGAAACTCAGTCTGCTCAACAAAGCGACCACTGCTTTGTGCGAAGTTATAAAATGGTTTGAGTCTAATTCTATTCCTCAATTTTTCTGCACAGGCAAATCTCATGACACTGTGGCTTCAGAGAGACCAGCTAATGCCGAAAGAAGGTGTCTGTATCAACAGTGGAACGATGTACCTGGAGGTGGATTACACAGGAGACTCCAGCTTTTGTTGCCAGCATCACTGGTACCTGGAGTGCTGTCAGGACTACACAACTCTCCAGTTGGAGGCCATGCACCTAGGGTCAAGAGAACGCTGGAAAAGGTTTCAATGCATTTCTATTGGCCAGGCCAGAAAAAAAAGTGGTGTGTTAGTTGTGCGAAGTGTAGTTCCAGAAAATATCCACATTCATCCAGGCACCACTGCAGTTGGAGTACTCTGTTTTGAGACCTTTCGAAAGAATAGCTATGGACATTTCGGGACCACTACCAGTGACTGAAAGGGGGAATTGTTACACTTTGGTGGTAGGGGACTATTTCACCAGGTGGAAGGAGGCATTCCAGAAGGACATGGATGTACAAACAGTGGCACGTATCCTTGCTGATGAATTCATTTGTCATATGGGAGAGATCAAGGGAGAAACTTTGAGAGCACACTCATCAAAGAGTTGTACTAGTTGTTGGGATCAAGAAGACCAGAACCACCCCATAACACCCACAGTCAGATGGAATGGTGAAACGCTTTAATAGGACCTTGTTAAAAATGCTGAGCATCGCTGTTGGAGAGGATGAGAAAAGCTGGGACCTGCAACTCCCTTTGCTATTGTTGGCCTATAAAACAATTAAGTGTCCATGATACTACTGGTACATCCTCATTTGAGCTGATGAATGGACGGGAAGTGCGTAACCCGAGGATGTCATGTTTGCTCTTCTAGTGACTGTGGAGACATTGTGAGCCGACTATAAGATAATAGTGAAAGGTAGCCTGCAACATGCCTACCAGTTGGTGCAACAGCACACCAGACAACAGCAGGATCACCAGAAATTCAATTATGACAGATCGATCAGAGGTAAACCTTTTCAAGTTGGTGACCTTGTGTTGCTCCACTGTCCACAAGTACCCAGAGGTTGTTCATCAAATCTACACAGGCCATGGAAGGGTCCATTCAAAGTGGTGACTAACCACTTACTGCATTGTGTACTGTGCGAAAGCAAAGAAGTGATTGGTTGTGCATTTCAACAGGCTGAAACCTTAGGTCTCCAATGTGAATACTAGAGAACAACCTAAAGTACCAGAAGCAACACCTAATGGCATAATGGCTACACCTCACCCCAGCATAACAAGAGACAAGTGGGAAGATATAGTTTTATATCTTCCACGATAACAGGAATCCCACCACCAGCCACACTGGTGGTAGATGATAGGTTGGAAGGAGATGGCCATTAGTATCATCTGAAATCTGCAGAACCATACCTTCCCATTTTCAGTTTGAGCAACAAAGAGAATAGTGATGAAAAAAAACCATTATGAAAAGCAAATTTCAATACATGTCTATTACGGAAGAGTACTAATTCTTATGAGGAAGTCCGGTGTACGGGTGAAAAATTACATCAATCAGTCAGAGTGATAGGTTATGTTGCTATCCATCATGGGACGCCTGTAGAACTTAACTAGTGGCCTCCCTAATTTATGGTGATCATGTTCCATACATTTCAAAGGACGCGTGCTTGGGAAAATAGCTTACGGGCGTTTGAAATAACGAGCCAGGAATTGCTAATGAGCGTCTGAAATTTCTCGCCATGCGGTATAGTGCACGGAACTAATGATGATCGATACCGTATTCTAAGAGCGGCGTGTTTTGCTAAATGCAGTAAATTTAAGCTTGAGGTAACAGAAGAGGTCCGTGCAGCCATAGGCAAATTTTAATTGTATACCGCGCAAATGGAGGCAGCAATTGCGTGCTTGCATGAATTTGGCGAATTATAGTAATTTCAGCTGTCCCGTTATAAAGCAGTGTTCTAAATGCGCAAAACTGTATCATAGACAATTTACAAAATTGACTATTCAATATTTGTAGTTTCAACTATCCCATTCACTGCAACTGAACTGGTTTTCTCACCACAATCAGCACTGGTATGAAAACATGGCAAAAGTTAGATCAATAATATACACCAATTGCATTACAAAATAGCTGGCATGAAAAGTTCCATGCGCAGCTTAATAAAATAAGAATTACAGCATAGGCTTAAGTCATAAAAATGTTAACTACTTAACCATTTCTACATTTTAGCAGTTCGAGTAAATCAATTAATGACGGCATCAATTTCCTGTGATCGCAAATCCTTCAATTCCTTCATTGTACTGATCGTGGCTGAGCGGTGCAACGCTTTCCTTATTCTAGAGTACGTGTGGTAGATTACCACTCCTGCGAAACACAAGAATACGCTTCCTACGCCCACGGTGACATTCGCGATCACGAGATCGTTCACGTTGAACTTCGCTTCTTTGCGACTGGCTTCAGAGTACAGCACTACCGATCCCATGAAGATGAGATTGACGTAAAGAAAACCTTCGATTACATTAAGCTGCCAACGTTTGTAGACGCCCAATCCGAGAAAAACGACTAGCAACAGTAAGCATGTGAGGGTGATGATGAATGCAGTCGTAGTTTTGTCGACCTCAGTGGAAATCGCTGTAATGCTGAGAATGATACGAGTCGACAGAAGTATTCCCGTCCAGAAGCGACTCCCATCCTTGTACGGAGCTTGGTAGCAATCAATAAACGGCTTTAAACGGTTGACCCAACAGAGCACGTGAAGGTGAGATGCCCTTTGGAGGCATGAAGAGAATAGCATCACGAGGGTATATGGAGCAATAAATACAAGGCATATGGCGATTGCGATGGTCAGCAATGGTACGTGCATTTTGTCAACGAATGGGAGTTTTCCGTCGTACATCCATACGCGTTTAGCGGTGCCGCTGCTCACATCGTAGACGTCTGAGTATTGGAATATGTTCACCACGCTATTCAACGTCCTGGTGAACGAATGAAGAATCAACGTCGCCAAAACCGGTACCACGTTACTATTTCTAAGTAATGCGCATCTGGAACAACAGCGGCCCACAAAGATTATTGTCACCACTATGAGCGTAACGTAAGCGGTGAAGACAAATTGAAGCCATATTTTGTGGTAGGCTTGCATTCCGTTAAAGAAGCATAAATCGAAACCGAAATCCAAATTCATCCAAGATATGAAAATATAAAGAAATTTGCCGTAAGGAGCGTTAGTTACATTGGGAGGAAAGAATAGCGTACTGTCTATACTAACAACATTAGCGTAAAAGATTAGACCGGTGGTAGTTCCGCTTATGACCGTGATGTCTAGGAGGAAATGGAATGCCACCAACACGGCGCCCAGTATGGCAAATGCTACAAGTAGAGAGATATAGTCATTATTACATAGTCTGCATGCGGACTCTCCAAATATCACGCTTTGGTTTTCTGTACAACTCCCGCACATGACTCCGGAGCGATTGAAGCTGCATTGTTCATCAAACATGTCCCTTCTTACGGGATTTGTTGCTTTGCAATACTCAAACGGGCAACGAGAGGAAAATAGCATGATTGAGTCGTCGGTATTTGATGTTCCCAGCCAGAATTCTTCCAGGCAGTCACCTGGCTTCGTAAATGATACTGAGTCAATGTCACAAGTAATACTTTTGTTAGCTAGAAACGACGTGCAGTTGCAGATTTCGTCAGTTAAGTTGAATCCAATAGGACATGGCAGCTTACGTAATCTGATAGTGGAGACAGGTAGAATCCCTTCCTGCATGGAGAGTGTTGCATCGGTGTTTATGGAAAGTGTGATGTTGGAAAGACCATAGGTCGCCTCTCTGGGCAAGGTGAAATCATCACATGCAAAGTTTAAATTCGCTAAATAATAGTCGATAAAGGCGTTATTCTCATTTCCCAAGAAAATAACTGAAGGGACAATCTGATAGTACAAGTCAATAGACGCGACTGATACATTTACTTTCTGACCTGGATACACGATCAATTCAACCGTTTGCTTGCAGTTTGCGATACTCCCGTTTTCGCAGAAGCACACCTTAGTTGACTCGTATGAAATAAAGTGGGTTGTGGCATTGTGGTTGAACGGTATCCCCGAGCTTATGTTGGACAGAACAAGCTCGGATTCCGTCAAACCGTAATTCATCCCTGCAGTATTGTCGAGAGTGCAATAGCGAACATCGGCATAGATCGCGCCTCCGCCTTTGTGTCCGTGATTATTGAAGAAATAAAGGCGGACTGCTGGATTGCCAATAGTACCAATCGAATCGTTGATTTGGAAAAAGCACTCTTCCTTTGTAAACAGTTTGATCCATGGTTCTACGTACACGGCCCCGCCCAATGCTGCGACACTGTTTGAAAAGATGACGGCGGCGGGAGCAACAAAGTAGACTACGGAACGACTGAGAAAGAGAGCGCCACCGTTTCCATAAGTGCGGCAGTACTCAAAGCTTGTGTTCCCGGTGATGCTGAGCTTGGAGCTCACTGCACAAGCGCAGTGCGTCGCACCTCCAAGGAATTCGGCGTTCTCTAGTTCAACGGTAGCGTTCACTGCTAATATTCCGACGGAATTGTTGCGGTACTGGGTGTCGGTTGATTTGAAGAAGCTGTCGACCACTTTAGCGCCAAACACGTTAGCGCTGAGCGTGCAGTTGTTGACAAATACTTTTGATAGAATCAAGTCCATGCCGTACTCACAGTAAAGAAATGTCGAATCAGCTACTGTTAGCATTGATTCTGACGTCACTTTTGTTGAAGCAGACACTCCCAGCGTTGCATCTGACGTCGTAGGTAAGTCATCCGTGTCTGTGGAGTCGACACCAGTTTGATCAAATACGAATTTGCAGCTGATTGAGGTGTTGCACCCATACTGTATGCCTTTATTGCAATCGCCAAATGTCACGGACGCAATGGTGACCGTTGAGCGCTGTAGGATGATGCCACTGTAACCGCCAACAAAAAATGAATTCATTATCCAACTATCCCCTGTGACCGCATATCCATAGAGTCCCATCAAGGAGCTGTTTAAAATGGCCACCCCACTCATATATAGCGTAGTGATATTCGTCAGCTGGAGTGCCGCGACGCGCATGCCATTTCCGCAACTTAAGAACGTCAGATTGATGAGGGACAAATTGTTGATGTTGCTGAAAGTCAAACCACCGCCAGAAGAATTGCACCAGAGCACCGTCTTAGACATTTCAAAAGTGATCACACCATCAGCAGAGTTCGGTCGATACTTTCTACCGCCTGTGCTGTTTGTAACCATGACGTCACTGCCTTTGAAGGTGACGTCACTCATGTTTGTAAAGTTCAACAGCGATTTCAGGATGTAGTCTCCTGGCGAAAATAAAATTAAACTACCTGAACGAATCTTTAGGGCTGTGTCATTGTTGATAACGCATGTTCCGTTGATACATTGGCTTGTGACAAAATTGGCATCTTGAAAAAGTGTGTCCGTTTCGATTTTAAATGTTATTAAACAAGTGCAAACTGCAACACTCGTTGCGGAGAGCGACATCCATATCATCACGTGCAGAATCACGTGCAGAAGCTTCACTAGAGCCATATCACATGATCCTAAAAGGTAATGATCGTATTGTGACGGATACATGCTATGTGGATTACAAAAAATTATGAAATTGAAAATTTTACCGATCTATATTTAGCAAAGATGATAATTTCTTGAACTTTCCAACTGTGAAAAAATACATTCATAGTTTCGTAATCTTTTCTTTTTTACTCTATACTCAATTGGTGCACACCAACCCTACTTCTAAATGTACACCAATTTTCTTGCTTCATTCATTATATTTAATTTTAATATTCCGCTGCGTCAATAGTAAAAAAAAAGACATATGCATATAGAATAGCTAGTCCAATATCGCAGCCATAACTTGCAATTCTTTTTGCAAGCCTTCACATTCTCAGGATCTGGGTAATGGGCTTATTCACTTTACTTTAGGGATCAGTTTTGTAGCGGTTCTTGTTGCATGCATTGGTCTTCCCATATTCTTCCACAAAACGGACACACAAGGGACTCATGTATTAATTTTATGAAACATTACATAATGCTTAGGTGCCAATACAGAAACGCATGCATGTATTGCTTGCTAGAGAGCAATGGACACTCTCTGGAAGAAGGGATGGGAGGAACTGTGTTGACAATCGATCTACAATATCTTTCTGCATGATCTCAATTGTCAACGTGTTAGTTATAAAACATAGTGAAGTCGGCTTTGTTCCACATGCAAGATCAGGTTATGGTCAAGAGGAAAGAATAGTAGATGGTGAAGTATATTCTCAGCAAATTGCACAGGCAATTGATCGGTTTGTGTTAGCAGTAGACAAAGCTTTGTTGCCGCTAGAATGCACCCACAAATGTAGATACAGCACTGGACCAAAGGTGATCGATACAGCACTGGATGACAGGTGATGATACAGGATGACAGGTGATGATACAGCACTGGATGACAGGTGATGATACAGGATGACAGGTGATGATATAGCACTGGATGACAGGTGATGATACAGCACTGGATGGCAGGTGATGATATAGTGATATAGCACTGGATGACAGGTGATGATATAGCACTGGACCACAAGTGATGATACAGCACTGGATGACAGGTGATGATACAGCACTGGATGACAGGTGATGATACAGCACTGGATGACAGGTGATGATACAGCACTGGATGACAGGTGATGATACAGCACTGGATGACAGGTGATGATACAGCACTGGATGACAGGTGATGATATGACACTGGACCACAAGTGATGATACAGCACTGGACCACAGGTGATGATACAGCACTGGACTAGGGATACAGCACTGTATGACAGGTGATGATACAGAGCAGCACTGGACGACCGATGATGATACAGCACTGGACCACAGATACAGCACTTGACTACAGGTGATGATGCAGATGTTTACCCCATCACCTGAATCCGTGTAAGTAACAAAGTCACAAGTCCCCTCCCATTCATCCTGCTCTCATAGGACTCGGCTCACTCTTAGGATCCCACTTGATCCCTGATCTTTGGCCACAACTTCTTCTCTCTTTGTAACAGTTTCCTGCTGAAGTATGCCATCAAATGATCTTCCACCTTACTTTTTAAGACATTTCCTACTTCAATATCAAAAGATCAGTCAAAAGGTTGACTTAAATATGGGCACTTCAGTATCAGCTCACCGAACAGGAAGGATTTATATATCTCAAATATAATTCTTGCAATCCACATTCCACTGTACGTCCTTTGCCTTCATCCTTCTGGATGGCTATTATCTCAGCAAAATTGGGACCCTCCCTCCAGCCTAACTTTCTAACCGC
The DNA here is from genome assembly GCA_013339895.1 of Ephydatia muelleri. Classification (NCBI taxonomy): domain Eukaryota; kingdom Metazoa; phylum Porifera; class Demospongiae; order Spongillida; family Spongillidae; genus Ephydatia; species Ephydatia muelleri. The sequence goes on from JABACO010000006.1 coordinate 11,892,397, forward strand.
CAACTTTGTCCTTGGGATTGGCAAATCCCTCAACTCCTGTAATGTTTGAGTGCTCAGGCCTCACAGGCAAAGGTTATACGCACCGATCTGCATTTATACAGCTTTACTGGCAAAATCTGCAGCTCTTTCAAGCTCCTGAACACACACTTCAGATTCATGCCATCCTTTGAAGATCACAATGTCATCGAGGTCAACAGGCGTCCCATCCTCTCAACAGTTCATCCATCATGTTCATGTGTTGGAAAATTGAGTTGGGGGGGGGGAGTTAGCCGCTTCTGCGCAGTCTGCATGAACATCCGCCATGTTCCACACCATTTCTGATATGTTGTGTCCCTCGCGGGGTTAAAAATTGGCTGGTTGATGGGATGCATTAAGATGACGGGGGGAAACTATCCGCCACGC
>JABACO010000006.1:11895298-11917400 GCA_013339895.1 Ephydatia muelleri
GTATGTAATGTCACAGGAAAAATTTCGCGTTCCCATTAACGGGTTTATGACATCCCAGTAATATTTATTCCCATGTTTGGGTTTTCAACCAAATTCCCAGCATGGAATTTTTATTCCCAGTATCATAAGAAACTTCCACACGAGGAAAAAAAATAATCCCATCATGACAATCAATCCCAACATTGGGATTTCGTTTTCCATAGTGGGTTTTTAATCCCAGCATGGGTTTTTAATTTCCAGCATAAGTAGTAATTGATCGATTCCGATCCTGAAAAAACTTCCCATCAGGGAAATGCTAACCCAACATGGGAATTTATTTCCACAGTTGTTATTATAAATCCTATGCTTGCAATAAACATGTAATTCCAAGTGCGGAAAGACATCAAACCAATGTATAGGGATTCCAATTCCCAGAATAAAGCCGTTTTCATTACATTGTGAGAATTCAGAATCAATTCTGCAACACACAACATGAAACAAAACTACTGAAAACAAAATTTTCCTTCAAAGTATCCATCCAATGAACGTACTATTGAGGGAACAAAGCTGTAAAAGAACAGTGGAAAGGAAATGTTATTCCTTTGTTTAAGACTGACCCTGAAGAAAAAAGAAACTCGAGGATATGGTACAGAAATTGGTTTCATATTGCTCAACCAAATACTTTGGGGAGCGATCCATTAGGCAGCACATCATTGACACCTTAACTGAAAGGAGGATGATCAAGAAAGGATTTGATTACACCAAGGTATGGGTATGTATCTGTTCATTATCACGGGGTAGATTCAAGTACCAAGTTATGTAGTCAAAAACAGGGACTAATACCAATATTATTTAAATTATAATCAATATGTAAGGTTACAATTTAGCAATGTTGAGAATGGGGGCCTCAATCACTACAGGCACGTGAGAAAAGGGAAACAGTGAAATCATCTGTCAAATGTGTGACTAATTCAGGTAACTTTCAGATGTATACTGCATGAGATTGCTTCATGAATGTAAAGAAGATGTAAAGAAGAGGTGCTAAATCCCTAGAAAATATTCTTCACAGAACAATCTCACTCGGAAAGCACAAGCAGAATGTGAGTTTGTGAATCTTAGTGAGAAGTCATTCAATGTATAACTGATCTACATTCATTGATGATTTTCTTTCGCAGCAACAGCAGCAACATCACCATCAGCATTAACATCCGCATCACAATCAACATCAGTATCTGCATCAACAGTAGCATCAACATCATCATTAACATCAACATCACAATCAACATCAGCAACTTCATCAGCATCAACCTCAACAGTAGCATCTCCATCAGCATCAACATCAGTCTTAACATCAACCTCAGGTATAAACATATTTAGTATTATTATATATACATTATTGCTCTTTAATTTCTGTTCAGATTTATCAATGAAGAGTGCTGAGGTCATCATTGTATCAGCCTTCAAGGTACACTTCTTGAAGGAGGTTACAAGGCAACAATTGCTTGGGGCTATTAATTGTCACATTTCACCTGACAAAAGAAAGAACTTCCATACAATGTCCAAATCAGCGTTACTCATGCCACTTGCCAAAGCCCTTCTAAGTAAGCAGTTGATGGTCTTAGAAGATGATTGTGACCTACAGAACATAAAAAGAGATGATATAATTGTCTTTCTATGTGTATGTGGTATTGTTATCCATGCACTTCATTATATGCTGATTAGTATTCATGATCAATGTGTTATGTGAATGTTATGTTTATTACATAAGGTAACAGGCCAGGATGGAACACAGAACGGAAGCGTGCATGGTGGGGCAAAAGGAACCGCGGTGAAAAAATATGGAACGTTATAGAAACCAGGGTGGAAATTTAAAATTTACCATGGTGGAATACAAGCGAACCATGCATGAGCAATAGGGCGGGAAAAAGAAAAACCAGGGTGGGAATAACAGCGGAGGAGGAATCACGGATTCCTATAATGGGAATCTAATAAACCCACGGTGTCACAAGGTGTAATTTGGAGAATCCCAGGGTGTACAGTGAACGGAATTCGGAAATACCAGGATGGAAATACAGAAAAAACCATAATAGAAAGCTATATTCCCAAGGTAGGATCCCATAAAATCCCATGAAAAAACCCATACGCGATTTTGTACAACGTTCCCATTAATGGGTTTTTGACCCTGGAATCGCGCTGTTCCCAGTATTAATTCCATGAATGGGAACGCGAAATTTTTTCCTGTGTGTATGTAGGTATGTATGTCTGCCACGTGTATAGTGGTTTGTTCGCTGGCCCCGTCATGCCGCTACCATCTGAAATCTATTCAGCTCTTCTCGAGAAGACAGTTCCTGAGTGGTGCGCTCTATCTGGAGCTACAAGGTTTTTTTTTTCCATCTCGTCTACCAACCAGACTGAACGATTGTTGGTTTGAAAATATGAACGGACGCGCTCACCATGGCTCCACTGAGCAAATAAAGCCCAAGTTTTGAACGGCGTAGTATTGTGGCCACTGCGGTACGCCCACGCATATGTGAAAAGTCAGTTAGTTGATAAATAAATCATGCAACGCATCCCGATAGGGACTGACCAAAACATTCAGAAATCATGTGTGCACACAATATATCTGTTTTGCCTCATTGCAGTGTGCGATGTGATCTGTTCTTTTAATTTATCATTGTCTACTTGAACCAGCTAGTAGCTCTAACCAAGGATTATTGACTATTACAATCCTTGCTCGAACCCAGTGGGATATATGCCTCATGTCATTCTCTTTGTCAGTATAGCACTCACGGCATTACTTTCAAAATGGTTGTATTTTTCAACGCTTATACGTAAGTTCTATCGGTAAAGCTCGGCGATTTTTATATAGACTCTTTTGCCTGGTAACCTCGGACAAAGCTCAGTTACAATTTCCACCATTTTCGTGTTCATTTCACTAGTTACGAGCATTATCCGTGCATGCATGCATTGCCGTTGATGGTGCATGATCCAATTATGCTGTCATAGTCTGCGATTAATTAGGTTAAGTGAATTGTGCATTATGCAAGAAATACGGTGCAAGATAACATGACTGCACCGCTGCAGTAATGAATGCTTTGAAGTGCAATTTACCCATATACATGTATAGCTCTCGATTGCATGCAGCATGATGAAGAGATTTGAACTAACTTGCTGTCCATGCAGGAGGCCTGCATACTTTTACTATCTGAATGCAGAGTGCAGCAGATAGTATGCAGCATTGTTTCCTTACAACTACTGGGTATGACAATAACAAGGTCAGGTATTGGCATCTGTTTATAATCTTTCGTGCAGCTAGTATAGTCCTTCACAATTCACTGGGATAAATGTTCAGTTGATTTATCATCAAATACGCATGGTTGAATGGATTGATGACTCCAGGTAAAAAGTGACAAACCTAATGTGCAAAGGTGATCTGCGAGTATGTATTGCATGCAGAGCGATCACGCAACGTAATACGTTATTATTAATAGGACATTAAATAATAATCGAATCGGATCAGCTTAAAACGTTCTATAGATCTTGCAAAAAAGCGGGGGAAATTAAAGGATGCACCGTACACCAAACTGACTGATCCGCCGCCATATAAACCTAGTCCCTCGTATATATGCTCTGAACAGACAATTTGCATGTCTGCGACGTGAATTAATTAATCAATTAACGATGACCTTATTATATTATCTCCCACCTTACACGCCAGCTGGCGTGGTCACAAATTTCAGATAGAAAGCCGTTTACAATTAGCTGTTCTCAAATGCAGACTGCCCGCATAAGTGACATGTTACCTAAGTTGCTGTAGCGGACCCGTGGGTTTGGACAAATTTGAAGCATCAAAGCGCCACTTCGGCGAATCGCGTCTCAGTTCTTGTATTTCGAACACCCCCTCCCCCCGTTTTCGTACTTAACCAGGGCTCCGCGAAGCCCGGCCCCTTACCAAAATACTGCATGGATCCGCCCCTGCCAAGCCCAGTAATAGTTTGTGAAACATTTTGCGAGTTAATAAATTATTTAGTTTAAAGCTTCATGTAATGGTACATACATGTAGCCGGCCGTGTTTCTGTTATGACGACTATTTATTCAATAATGGTCAAAATGGCGGCGCCAGTAACCGAACATTGTTCAAAGGCTCCCCGAACTAGAAAATTCTATGTAATGGAAAAAACAAATGGCATGAAAACATGTACCAATGTGCTGCAAATCATAATAAAGGGTGGCAACTCAATTTTTCGTTAAGATTCAATTAAAAAAAAACAGTGGAATACAGTAATTAGGTCAGAAAACATTGATCTTGTGTACTATTAATGGGAAGCTATGTTTTGCTTTCCCGAACTGAAATCTTCAATGTAATAGTATAAATATTTTTGCACAGTTTGCACCTTACAACATTTCTAAACGTGAAAATGAGGTGGCAAATGTTTTATAACTTGCGGTTAGTTAATTAAATTCAAGAGTAACCATTTTTCATACATTTAAATAGGTGTAAGTTTAACTTTGTTTTGAATACATCCGAACCATTAGTACTTATAAATTCAACACAAATTCAAACCACACTACCCCTATGTACTAGCAATGGAACACATGCTATAGGATGTCTTTTTGAACACCATCACTTTCCTGGTGACCGCTGATTTCTGCATATGATCTGTATGGTGTCAAACATACAACAAAGGAGTGGGCCACTAGTTGCATGATCGTCGTACTCACACCCATACGCCTTTATAGTCAATGATAATTGTAACATTGCTTCCCTTCTCTTGTGCACTGTGTACTAGCTTTGCCTATGAGAGTTGGCATGTTATTTTTAATTCCCATTATAAATTGCATCCTAGAACACTTGTCTACACTAGGAAGGTAGCTAAATTTGACCTATTCACTTCCATGTGTAACAATAGGAATGACGTTATGTCATTGTGGACCACTGATCATCCTGTGTGTGTACGCGTGCGTACATGCGTGGACTGCTTGTGTGTGTGTGCTTGTTTTCAATCCTAATGAAATTGCTTTAGCTAAGTCTTCAGTCTGAAGAGTTGTAGCTTAATTTGTTCCTTGTTTCTATTCATTTAAAAAAAAAAAGCTTTTACATGTTAGATGATATTTGGTCCGTTGTGGATTGCATTTTAGAACGCTGCGTACTGTAATTTATATGTAAGTCACAGATGGCAACTGTGGTGTTAGCACTTCAATCATACTCCAAAGTAGTGTCCCTTTCATGTGTGAATGGGTGTGAGTTTGAGTACTGGAAGACATAGCTAGCCAAGCCTCTGTTCAGAATTGTAGCTTTCTTTCTCTTCTCTCATGCACTACATGTACGTACTATAACACATAAAGGACTAATTCAAAATTTGGTTGTGAAATTGGGGTGGTGTACCATGGTGTCATCATAGCCATGCCTGTACCATGAAGTTCATCATAGCCATGCCTGTACCATGAAGTTCATCATAGCCATGGTGTCCTCATAGCTGGGCCTGTATCATGGTGTCCATCATAGCCATGCCTGTATCATGGTGTCCATCATAGCCATGTCTGTACCATGTCTGTACCATGGTGTCCATCATCATGCATGGAATAGGACATCTTTTGCTAACCTCTGATTATATGTTTTTATCAAGCACTTAACACAGTTATCTCACAAATAGCTGATATTTTAGACACACATCCATACAACAGTTTAGGGTGCAGTTGGGTCTAGATCGACCATCATCGCATGGCATCAGCATCTGTTGTAGTTTAGCAAATGCCCTCCAATTCCATGTCCCATGTTTCAGTTGTCTTCATCATGGTGTCAGCCTATTTTAAGATTTGCATGGATTATTTGCCACAGTAGAGTGATTCATAAGTGTCCATGTGTGTGTGTGTGTGTGTGTGTGTTTTTGTGTGTGTGTTTTGTGTGTGTGTGTGTTTGTGTGTGTGTGTTTGTGTGTGTGTGTGTATGTGTGTGTATGCATGGGGATGTATGGGGGTGTATGTATTAGGTGTGTATGAGGTGTGTATTAGGTGTGTATGAGGTGTGTGTGTGTTGGTGTGTATGCATGAGGGTGTGTGTATGTGTGTGTGTGTGTGTTGTGTGTAGCCATGCCTTTACCATGGTGTTCATCAGAGCCATGCCTCCATCATAGCCATGCCTTGTACCGTGGAGTCCTCCACTATGTACTAGCTTTATTGTTTTGAAAACTCCATTATGAAACTTCCTTTTTACTTCCTTGGGAATGAAATTATGTCATAATGGACCACTTTTGTGTGTGGCTATGTTTGCTTGTGTGTGTGTGTGTGTGTGTGCGTGTGTGTGTGCGTGTGTGTGTGTGTGTATTGTCTGTGTGTGTCTGTGTGTGTGTCTGTGCGTGTGTCTGTGTGTGTGTCTGTGTGTTTGTATGTGTGTGTAAGTGACTGTATCTGTATGTGTGTGTCTGTGTGTGTGTCTGTGTGTTTGTATGTGTGTGTAAGTGACTGTATCTGTATGTGTATTTGTATGTGTGTAAGTGACTGTATCTGTGTGTGTGTCTGTGTGTTTGTATGTGTGTGTAAGTGACTGTGTCTGTGTGTGTGTGTGTGTGTTGTGTTGTGTTGTGTTGTGTGCATGTTTAAAAGCCTGTACGTTTACAATTTTGCGAACGTTGCTTAGCCATGCCTTTAGTCATCGATAGTTGTATCTGTTGATCATGGATAGTTGTGTCACTCCTTGTTTCTATACATGTGAAGCTTTAAGATCCTTGGGCATGTTATGGGGTATTTTAGTCCTTTGTGGATTATTAATGATGGGTAATAAATGGAGTAAATTGCATACAAAAACTTAAAGCATTAAAAGTTGCTGTGAAACAGGGATGTAGTTTGCAGACTTTAAGTTCTTAGTTCACATCAAAGTTTGTTGAATAATGTATTTGAATTGCAATGAAACATATGTTTTTAATGTGTTGTGTGTGTATGTGTGTGTAAGTGTCTGTGTGTCTGTACCATGGTGTCCATCATAGCTATGGTGAATGCAATGTGTGTGCTTTGATCATACACTAAGGTAGACCTGTCCCTTTTATGTGCTTCATTATGGGTATTGAACGGCGTGAACCTAAAGAACAATTCTAGATGTTACTGTATACGCACATAGATTGTTTTATTTCTGTGTAGATGGGAGTGTTTTTGAATGCTGGTGGACATTGCTAGCCAAGCCGTTGAGAATTGTAACTTTGTTACCCTTCTTACCCTTCTCTTATGCACAACATACTAGCATTACCTATGAGAGTTTTGAAAATGTGCAAGCTATTTTAATCTCCATTATGAATTTCCTTTTTACCTCCATAGGACCACATGCACTTGTGTGTGTGTGTTTGTGTATTTGTGTGTGTATGTGTGTGTATTTGTGTGTTTGTGTGTGTATGCGTGTGTGTGTGTGTGTTTGTGTGTGTGTTTGTGTGTGTGTTTGTGTGTGTACGTTGAAATTTTAGCGAATTTGCCTTTAGTCATGGATAGTTGTATCTGTTGACAATGGATAGTTGTTGTGTCGCTCCATGTTTCTATACATGTGAAGCTTTAAGATCTTTGGGCATGTTATGGGGTATTTTAGTCCTTTGTGAATAAATGGAGTGAATTGCATCAAAAAAACTTAAAGCACTAAAAGTTGCTGTGAGACAGGGATGTAGTTTGCAGTGTGTGTGCACTTTAAGTCTTAGAGATCACATAAAAGAAAGTTTGCTGTATAATGGATTTGAATTGAAATGAGTTATGTTTTAAATGTCTTGTGTGTGTGTGTATGTGTGTATGTGTGTGTGTAATGTGTGTGCATTTGCATCTAACATTCGTGCTGACATGATTGTGTGTCTTTTAGTGTACATTTTGAGCCTTCAAAGTATTATTTGTATCTTAGGTTAAAGAGAGTGAGCTTCATAAGTGTGTGTGTGTGTGTGTGTGCATGTGTGTGTGTGTGTGTGTGTGTGTGTGTGTGTGTGTGTTGTGCATGTAAGCTTATTGAATCGCATTGAACTGTCACCAGTGGGAAGGCCTAGTGTGGTAAGTGGGACATCTGTATTCCTTTGATATACATTTGAGCTATACAAGTGTGTTGGAGTCTTAAAACACTTTTTAAGGTGTACTGGCCTGGTTAAGGGAACTAAGTTCTGTGTTTTTCCTTACAATGTCTCTGGGAATATCTAGGTGTGGAGAAGAAACAGTATATGGATGCTGAATCTTGTGCAAGGTTCTGTGGACAAGTACCAGACACATCAATCCAAGTACACTCAGAGTACACCCATAGTTACCAACACATTACTCCAAGTACACTCAGCGTACATCCATGGCTACCAACATATCACTCCAAGTACACTCAGAGTACATCCATGGCTACCAACACATCACTCCAAGTACACTCAGCGTACATCCATGGCTACCAATACATCACTCCACGAACACTCAGAGTACATCCATGGCTACCAACACATCATTCCAAGTACACTCAGAGTACATCCATGGCTACCAACACATCACTCCAAGTACACTCAACGTACATCCATGGCTACCAACACATCACTCCAAGTACACTCAACATATATCCATGGCTACCAACACATCACTCCAAGTACACTCAACATATATCCATGGCTACCAACATATCACTCCAAGTACACTCAACGTACATCCATGGCTACCAACACATCACTCCAAGTACACTCAACATATATCCATGGCTACCAACACATCACTCCAAGTACACTCAACATATATCCATGGCTACCAACATATCACTCCAAGTACACTCAGAGTACATCCATGGCTACCAACACATCACTCCAAGTACACTCAGAGTACATCCATGGCTACCAACACATCACTCCAAGTACACTCAGAGTACATCCTGATGGCTACCAACACATCACTTCATGTACACTAAACGTACACCCATGGCTACCAACACATCCTCTTTCAATCAATCATAAATTCCCAATGCAGAGACACACCATGGCTACCAACACATCCTCTTTCAAATCAATCATAAATTCCCAATGCATAGACACACGACTCCTTTCACATGACCCAGTATAGCACCTTCCCCACTTACAAGTACCAAAAACAGTGCATTGGATTAGCTGCATTGTGCACACTGCCAAGCAGCACATACAATCCAAACACACACACCACACACACACACACACACACACACACACACACACACACACACACACACACACACAAGCAAACATAACCAACACAAAGTGGCCCATCATGACATAATTTCATTCCCATAGAAGTAAAAAGGAAGTTCATAATGGAGATTAAAAACAGCATGCACGTTTTCAAAACAATGAAGCTAGTACATAGTGGAGAATACCATGGTACAAGGCATGGCTATGATGGAGGCATGGCTCTGATGAACACCATGGTGCAGGCATGGCTACACACACAAACACACACACATACACACACACACCCCATACACACACCCTCATACACACCATGGTACAGGCATGGACACCATGGTACAGGCATGGCTCTGATGAACACCATGGTACAGGCATGGCTCTGATGAACACCATGGTAGAGGCATGGCTCTGATGAACACCATGGTACAGGCATGGCTATGATGGACTTCATGGTACAGGCATGGCTATACACACATACCACACAAACACACACACACACTCTCATGCATACACAACCAACACACACACACACCAACACACACACCAACACACACACACACCCCATACATGCACACCCATACACACACCTCACACACCTCGTACATACACCCCCATACATCCCCATGCATACACACACATACACACACACACACACACACACACACACACACATGGACACTTATGAATCACTCTACTGTGGCAAATAATTCATGCAAATCTTAAAATAGGCTGACACCATGATGAAGACAACTGAAACATGGGACATGGAATTGGAGGGCATTTGCTTAACTACAGCAGATGCTGATGCCATGCGATGATGGTCGATCTAGACCCAACTGCACCCTAAACTGTTGTATGGATGTGTGTCTAAAATATCAGCTATTTGTGAGATATCTGTGTTAAGAGCTTGATTAAGTACATGTAGCTACGAAAGACCCTTTTTGAGCCAGTGGTATGTCAGTTGGTTAATCAGAGGTTAGCAAATGATGTCCTATTCCATGCATGATGATGGACACCATGGTACAGGCATGGTACAGACATGGCTATGATGGACACCATGATACAGGCCCAGCTATGAGGACACCATGGCTATGATGAACTTCATGGTACAGGCATGGCTATTATGAACTTCATGGTACAGGCATGGCTATGATGACACCATGGTACACCACCCCAATTTCACAACCAAATTTTGAATTAGTTCTTTATGTGTTATAGTACGTACATGTAGTGCATGAGAGAAGAGAAAGAAAGCTACAATTCTGAACAGAGGCTTGGCTAGCTTTGTCTTTCAGTACTCAAACTCACACCCATTCACACATAAAAGGGATACTACATTGGAGTATGATTGAAGTGCTAACACCACAGTTGCCATTTGTGACTTACATATGAATTACAGTATGCAGCATTCTAAAATGCAATCCGCAACGGACCAAATATCATCTAACATGTCAAAGCTTTTTTAATGAATAGAAACAAGGAACAAATTAAGCTACAACTCTTCAGACTGAAGGCTTAGCTAAAGCAATTTCATTAGGATTGAAAACAAACACACACACACACAAGCAGTCCACGCACGTACACACACGTACACACACAGGATGATCAGTGGTCCACAATGACATAACGTTATTCCAATTGTTACACATGGAAGTGAATAGGTCACATTTAGCTACCTTCCTAGTGTAGACGAGTGTTCTAGGATGCAATTTATAATGGGAATTAAAACCAACTCTCATAGGCAAAGCTAGTACACAGTGCACAAGAGAAGGGAAGCAAAGTTACAATTATCATTGACTATAAAGGCGTATGGGTATACGACGATCATGCAACTAGTGGCCCACTCCTTTGTTGTATGTTTGACACCATACAGATTAGACCGTACACGGTCGCATTGGGGAATGCACACAAGCCATTAACTCTATAGCCTCTTGTTAACTAGCTCCGACAGAGCTGTGCAATAATTAGAAAAACGATTGGCGTTTGCAGCTAGTACATGCATGATGGAAAAGAATTCTATCAGAGATTAGGTTGGCTGGAACGGCAGTTGCATCACGTGAAGCGATTTTGTTGGCCTGGGGTTCAGGCCCATAGGCTGGTCGCGGGATGGGGGGGTTCGGGAAACAATGAGGGTGGAACTAACTAGCGGGGGAGGGGCCTTCCCTGCATGGGGTATGGGGGAGCGCTTTACAATGTTGAAGTCACAAAGCATCGCATAATTGCGTAGAAACATGCCAAACACAGATAGTAAATATGACAAGAATTACTTTTTTGCTTCCAGAGTCTAGCTCGCAATTGCGAGACTACAGAAAGTTTGGAAGCAAGCGTATCTGGCTTGCGAGTTAACGAATCTACGGATAGATCAGGAAAGTTAACTTTGCGAAGTATAGGTCCGGCTTGAGCCAGACGCCCAGACCTTCTTCGTATTCGAACGGCACAACGCCATTGTAAATTAATCTGTTGGCCGTTGTGCAGTTCAATATCGAAGTAGGTCTGGGCGTCTGGCGCTCAAGCCGGACTTATACTTCGCAAAGTATCATTAATGAACCATATACCCGGCATGTACTTGAAGTGCCCCGGATCCGCCACTCCGACTGCAGTTTGTTACGGGCTATGGGCCCCATTTATCAGTATATTACCTCACGCTCGTTAATTTTAATTCATTTGTAATAACGTCATGCATGTAAAATAATTAATTAATTCATTGGCAAAGAATAATTCATGGTAAGCGGAAAGAAGCGGAAAGAGGAACCAGCTACGGCAAAGCGGGACCAAGCTGGGCAGGCGGAACCAGGGCGAGCGAAACTAGCTTGGACGGGCAGGGGGGGGGGGGGGGGGGGGGGGGGGGGGGGGGAGGGGGGGGGGGGGGGGGGGGGGGAGGGGTGGGTACGACCGACCCCCCCCCCCCCCCTCCCCCCAGCCTACGGGCCTGGGGTTGTAGGTTCAAATCGTACTGAAGGCAAGGCTGCATTCATCACGTGAGACGACTGGATTACCTCATAAGCTGGGCCTGGGAACGGCATCCGCTTGTCGCGTATGCATTGCGCATGCGTAAGGGCAACGAACCAAATTAATCGTGGTGAAAAAAAGCCATTAAATATTTTCTAGGTCAGAGTTGGAATCATAGCAGGGATCTAGATCGAGCTGGTCAATTCGTAGCGTAATCAAAGGTTAATTAATTTTAATTAATAAAAATTCACCAAACTTGTTGACAAACATTTGCCTAGCGATCCCATGTTAGTTTCAAAATCTCGGATTTTTATCTCGATCCGGTCAACAGTTATTCCCGTTTAAAACCTTTGCCTTCATTCGCGAACACCAGTGTTGCCGCGATACATCGCGAAAGGCGATATATCGCGATTAAATGTTTATATCGCGAAAGGCGATATATCGCGATTAATCTTTAGTCATATCGCGAAATAAACGTATACGGACGTTAACACAGATATACGGATTTTGGTAACCTTAAATTAGAAACGAACAAGGAATAAGCATACATTTAGGAATCTCATGAAATTAATTTACGGTTAAAGTTAAAACAGTTTATCCATACATCCGGCACCTTTGGCTTTATCAGCGGCTGTGCTTGCACTGCTGGTACTGGCTTTGTTAGTACTACAGCTGCTGTTCACGCCTTCATTCTTGCAGCTGCACGTGCACATACATATTACATTTCACAATAGCTAATAGGTCCGAGTACACTCACGTTTGCTGGCTTTCCTTTATTCCGATACTTCATGGTTCGAGGTGTTATTCCCGTGTCTGGAAACCCATGCATAGCACATGTTGCAAACTACCCAGCAAGAACCAATCGCTTTTTTGTGCCATCCAAAGTACTCCTAAACGGTACTTTAAACACTTTGCGGTCAACCCTCATGAAATCGTCCTTGGTAGCAAGTAGAATAGGTTTTTGGGATACGCGTTAGCCATAACTATTCACCCCAACAATGAATAATCGAGCGATAATTGATCATGAATAATTTAATATATCGCGATATTTATATCGCGATTAAATGCTCATATCGCGATATATCGCGATATAGACGATTAAAAATGAAGATTATTTCGCGGCAACACTGGCGAACACCCGTATGTGTGTCTATATGACATGTAATTGGATAACGTGCCGGTAAATTTCGAAGCGATTGATACTATTGCCGTTCTTCAAAACCGTTCGTAGGAATCGTAGCTCGAGTTATACCAGAGATAATATACAAGTAAATAAAAACATTCTCTAACGAGAAAGTTGTTGGTATATAGGATTGACCAATGGTGGTGTAAAAAGCACGGAAACACGAGTGACAGAAATTTGACTGGAAAATTGAAATAGGTATTTAGCCCATCACTCAGGCATGCACTGTTGCACTGTTATAACGTTAGTGTGCTAAATATAGGCCTATTTCAATTTTCCAGTCAAATTTCTGTCACTCTTGTTTCCATGCTTTTTACACCACCATTGGTCAATCCTATATACCAACAACTTTCTCGTTAGAGAATGTTTTTATTTACTTGTTTCATTATTTTTTTCCTCTGGCGTCTTTATAAGTGGTCACAAATTGATTTTCATTTTCGAAGGGAGGGAGGGAGGTTTAAAATTTTAATAATATAGAAATTATATGTATAGGAGTTCTTAATGTTATTTACTGTTCGGCCTTGTCCTCTATGTCTCCCCCCGGCCTGGGGTTCTGGCCATGGGAGCCATGTGGGTGGTGGTGGCAGCGGCCAGGGGAGCAGCAGGCGAAGTGGTGGTGGAGGCACTGGTGTCAATACTGCTGGTGCCGGTAGTGGGGCTGGTGGTGGTAGCGGCGGAGCTCCTGCTTCTGCTGGTGGCGGTGGAGGCAGTGCTGCTGCTGCTGCTGGTGGCGGCGGGGGCAGCTCTGCTGCTGCTTCTGCTGGTGGCGGCGAGGGCAGTGCTGCTGCTGCTGCTGGCGGTGGGGGCAGCGCTGCTGCTACTGCTGATTGTAGTCAAAAGTTTGTCATTGTGTCAAAAGTAGCCTTTTTACATCAGCCTTTTTTTACATCAGATAAGGAAGCCTTTTGTGCATCAGATTAAGGATGACACCCCGATATTCAATAGACAGGTCACAAAGGACTGTACACAACAGTTGGGTCACTGTCACTGGAATTTTGGTCCCGGTAATTGTGGTCCTGGGGACCAATTTTTTCGTTGAAAATTTTGTTCCCCCCGGACCAGTTTTTTCGAAAATAATGGTCCGCTCTAGAAATTTTGGTCCCCCATCCCATTCTATTGTAATGATTTACACTAAAGGTTTTTATCTTCACGTAATAAGTTTATCTGAATGGTCAATATGATATGTTGCATACGCTTCACAGTTTAAAGTGCTCAGAAAGGTTGCATAGATAAAGGCACTCTCGTGCATGACTGTTGTCATCATGGCATTCTTTTGGTGCAAATCTCAACCATTTGTTGCTGGTGCCTGAAGGACAATACACACAAGTCGTTGTGCCAAGCAAATTGGCAGTGCCAATTTCTGTTGCCCACACTTTCTGTTGATCCATCTTCGTTGTTCGCAAGTACCGTCCCATTGTTTCAGATGATGTCAGGTAATAAGACAGCTGAGCAGGATTGTGAGCCATGTATGATGTGACAAGTACCCTAAGTTCTGCATGATCCTCTTGACATCCAGTTATTTCTTGAGCCACAGCTCTAAAAAAAGAAATTCCCATCATCTTTAATGCGACCACGTATACTAGGAGCTTGGTCCAGAGCAATATATCCAAAGGTTTTTCCCTTTTTTTTTTTCCCGATTCACTTTGACAAACTGCACATATTATTTTGCCAATCTCTGCAAACTGGCAAGTACAATACTGTGTCAACAGCATGATTGGATATCTCTATAATTGATCCATCTGCACTATTGTCTGTTTTGTCTGCCACTGAACGGGGTGTTTGTGCAGCATCACTCCCCCATCTCATCTGCACTATTGTCTGCTTTGTCTGCCACATCATCCCCCATCTGTAACTGAAGGTCCAGTCCACCTGAGTGTTGACCAGAAAGGGATTCCATATAAAATGTTTACAACTGCTGCACATATTTACACTACATGCCTTGCCCTTCCTTTTTTGCCTGTAGAATAGCTCTCCTCTACTCGACACTGAAAACTTCAAAGCTTTTTTCCGTATCGTCCGCTTTCTTTCCTTTGACGCTCCATCGCAATATTTGCCACTGAGAAGATACTCGAACACTTCGCCAACAAGATCACCCTCGGCAACATCCGAAGATCTTTCCATCCTAGCAGCTTTCTGAAGACTTTACAACACCTTGGTTCGACACGTGTAGAGAATGCGCAGGCGCAAGCAAAGGGTAGGACTAAATTTTTCGGACACGGATCAAAATTTTCAGGCAAAATTGGCCCACCCGGACTAATCTTTCCAGAAAATTTTGTTCCTAGGACCAAAATTTTTGGCGGACCTAAATTTCCGTAACATCACCATGCATGCTTTACATGTGAAGTGAATGCCAGATCCCTTACATGCGTGCTGTACACATGTTGCATGCACATCTTCCTATAGCTTTTTAATGCTAGTGCAATACAACATGCCATCACATGGTAGTGGTAGTTCGGTGACCCCTGCGATACCGCTTCCTCTCGGCAGCACGTTTAGCCAATCGGACAGCGGGGTCATTCCAATACCAATTCCTTTCAGATGCCTTAATGGCAGCTGAATTGTCCTCGTATTTCTGCCTTTTAGCAGCGCGGTTCTCCTCGACGTCCTCTTGATATCGCTGCCTTTTAGCAGCACGGTTCTCCTCGACGTCCTCTTGATATCGCTGCCTTTTAGCAGCACGGTTCTCCTCGACGTCCTCTTGATATCGCTGCCTTTTAGCAGCACGGGGTCCTCTTGATATCGCTGCCTTTTAGCAGCACGGGGTCCTCTTGATATCGCTGCCTTTTAGCAGATTGTTTAGATTCAATATCTGCGTTGTAGCTGTCGCGTACAGAGGCCTTCTTCTTTTCGGGATCGGCCTTGTAGCTGTCGCGTACAGAGGCCTTCTTCTTTTCGGGATCGGCCTTTTAGCTGTCGCGTACAGAGGCCTTCTTCTTTTCAGGATTGGCCTTGTAGCGCGCTTGGACTTTAGCCTTGTTTTCTTGTGAGAAAATATCGTCTTGCTTTTGAAGGTATTCCGCTCGTTGCTTAGATCTCTTCTTTTGATTACGCGCGAATGCATTTAACTTCACTAGCCAAAGTATCGATTAAACTGCGATAATAGGAACACCAAATAAATTTCGTGCAAGTTTGAGTGCAAGCTGAACAACTAACTTCATTGAACAATAATAAACCAAATAAATTTCTGCAATAACTTCATACCAATTCCTATATAGAACTTGCTACCGCATGAGGTACTTCTCTTTCTAGGACCTTAAAGGATAACGTGCAGGTGAATTCCGAAGATATTGGTGCTATTGCCGTTATTCAAAACCGTTCGTAGCTCGAGTTATACCTTCCTAAGAAGAAGACGACGACGACGACGACCAAGAATTATTTTAGGACTGGACACGAGAAAAAGGAATTCGTTTGTTTCTCTAAAAGCACATCGTTTTATGACACGGAAAAAACGTAGAACTGTAGATCTTTGAGTTCTTGTTCCATCGCGACAAAGAGATAAGCGATCCGTTTCTCCGTTGTCCTTCCAGACGCGAGTGAAGTTGTTTTAATGATATTCATCAATCCTCAATATTGAACCTGCCGCAGGTTCAGATAAAGGGGTTAGAAACGGGCCCACTTTTCACGCATTAGAGCGTGCCTGTACTCGAACCCACAACTAACAAATGTATGCGTGTACACCAGTGGCGGATACAGGAATAAGGCAATGGGGGGGGGGGCGGTCTTATTGGAGGGGCGGCATATTTCAGAGGCGTAGGGACCTATTTAAGATTGGGGGGGGGGGGGGGGGTGCAGTCCGCTTACGACGGGGGGGGTGCAGTCCCTTACGACGGGCGGGGGGGGGGGGGGGGTGCAGTCCCTTACGACAGGGGGGGGGGGGTGGGGTCCCTTACGACGGGGGGGGGGGGGGGGGGGGGGGGGTGGGGGGGGGGGGGGGGGGGTTGCAGCCCCTTACGACGGGCGGGGGGGGGGGGGGTGGGGGGGGGTGCAGTCCCTTACGACGGGGGGGGGGGGGGGGGAGGCAGTCCACTTTGGGCACACAGAGAATACGTTTTGCTAACTCTCCCCCACCCTCCACGTGTGATGAACAATCATTGCCAATTGATTTGTCAGGACTTTTATTATCAATTATCATTCAGATACGGTAATTCGTAATAAAGATTAACAAATAACCAGAACTATTTAACCGTAGTGTTTATGTGTACGTCGTAGTGTGAAGGGGGGCGGCCAATTTAATAATAGGGGCGGTCTTTTATATCGATGGGGGGGGGGGCGGGCCGCCCCCCCCCAACGCTATGGTAGATCCGCCACTGGTACGAGACCAGCTACACATCGCCATCCTATAATGATAATTGCCCTATTTGTGGATGGCGATGTGTAGCTGGTCTCGTACCCAGACCCACATCGCAGCTGTGGATGGATTACATCACCGCTACGCGAATAGTGGGTCTGGGGTCCTCCTGTACAAATTTCTGTCCAGTTGCGCCGGAATGTTGGAGCGACCAATCAGATTTGAGGTATGCATACTCTAGTTATCAATCGAAGTTATCTGTTATCAGTTATGGCGGTAAGGCTAGAGATGGATGATGTACAGGTAAAACGTGCGATTCAGTCGGCGGGTGAACGTATGGGGCATGCCAAAGTTAATGACGAACAGTTCCCAGTCATCGAAGACGTGGTCCGTGGTCGGGACACGTTCGTAAGCTTACCAACATGGGTACGGGAAGTCTCTTTGTTACGGCGTTCTGCTATGGGTATTTGACGAGCTACCGGTATCGAGGAATAGCACAAAGCGAAGCATCGTTATAGTCGTATCTCCCCTTATCAGTTTAACGGCTATCCAAGTCACGTTCGTTGCTAAGCGTACTGGTGATTGATTCCTTAATATGGGATAATTCTGTACTGAGAAGGGAGCGGCTCTTTTTCTCCAACAATGTATTTGCACCACACAGCTTGCAATTATCCATGACACACGTTTCTAATTAAACGATTAACAACTAATTGCGTTCTTGCTGAATATAATATTATTCATACATACGTAATTGCATTCCTCCCGATGTTGGAATATTATGCAATAACTGGACAGAAATTTGTACAGGAGGACACACTATTCGCGTAGTGATGTAATCCATCCGCAGCTGCGATGTGGGTCTGGGTACGAGACTAATGAGTAGCTAATTGCATTGTAACCCGCTGTAGGCTGCAAAATGGGCAAACAACCATAAAACCATCACCTTTGACACAATACAAGCCGTAACGTAGTCGCGCGCTAGATATAAAAATATTCGGATGCTAAAATATGAACCAAGAGCTACAAGACAGCGTCAGATTTAGCGATCTAGCTTACACGATAAAGGCTACACTGTCCCACAAAATTACCATATCCAACGTTCTGTTGGAGCGGTTCTGAGCACTGCCGTTACAAACAAACAACACCACGCTACAATTTAACCACCTTGCACGTTATATAAAGCCATTTTCAAACAGAAAAGACCACCCATTCGTAAGATACTGTCCCACAAAAAACGGCGCTCCAGAAAAATCTCAATTTTGGCAAAAATGCTCGAAACTGTGCAGCAGAGCACTCGCGGCCCTTCAGAAAAGAGCAACACGTAGTGCATGTGATGGCGAACTTGAAAATTACAAAAAAAAGCCTTCTCCTTTTAGTTCAAACAAACCAACGAGTTTTATACTATGTCCTCACTTCTGCGCAGGTGCGATTCACAGCAGGTCGGATGGCACGCGAAAAATCTGTATGGCTCACGTGACGCGTTGCCAATCCCTTTATATATCATCTCTGGTTATACCTTCCTAAGAATAAGAAGACGACGATGGAGAATTATTTTAGGACTGGGCACGAGAAACAGGAAATTGTTTGTTTCGCTATAACCACACCGTTTTATGACACGGAACCAACGTAGAGCTGTAGATCGTTGTGCTCTCATTCCATCGCGATAAAGAGATAAGCGATCCGTTCTTCTCCGCCAGACGCTAGTGAAGTTTTATTAATGACATTCATCAATCCTATATTGAACCTGCTGCCAAAGGTTCAGATGATGTCCTTCACTATAATTTTGACCCGTTTTTTCTGTCATTCCATTTTAATGGCGCGTGCGCGGATAATTAACGGAAGTTTGCAATGACGCGTCAGGAATACGTAATGAGCGTCCGAAATTTCTGGCAATGAGGACGCAGCACTAACACATGTATTTTTATCCATTGAAGCACTATCAAACAGTGAGCTTCGG
The DNA here is from genome assembly GCA_013339895.1 of Ephydatia muelleri. Taxonomy (NCBI): domain Eukaryota; kingdom Metazoa; phylum Porifera; class Demospongiae; order Spongillida; family Spongillidae; genus Ephydatia; species Ephydatia muelleri. The sequence goes on from JABACO010000006.1 coordinate 11,914,795, forward strand.
TATTGCCTGTGTAGATTTGTAGGCCGATTTGTATTTGAAGTAAGAAAAAAAAAAAAGGAACTGAATAAGTTCCAAACACTCTGTATATGCATGCAGCGGAATAATGAATCCTCAAAAGTCAGTCCTATATGGGACATTGCTAGTAGTTAATCTACGCATGCTAAATAAAATCAATTCTTCCTAATCACACCAAAAGTTTACATGTATTGAGTAATGTTCCAAGTTTAGGCTGCCCATATCAGTAAGCACACAAGACGTTCACGAAGGGACGCTTGGTGGCATCAATGTGCCTACGACTGTAGAACCTCAGGTCTGTTCCAGCTTCGTTTTCGTTGGTGGCCCACACCAGTAGCCCGTTATTAGCTGCTCCATCCTTCCAGTTTCGAGCTGCCTCCGTCATATCGAACTCCACGTATCCCTGTGGTAGACCGGGAAACACCGTATATGTGTCCTGTGTGTAGTCAGCCGCGTCCCCATTTAGCGCCGCACTGAGGGATAGGTATTGTGTGGACCAGGATCGACGTCAATCGAACGCTTCTTGTGGCTTGATTTTCATTCCATGCCTTCTTCACTTGGTGAACCTGAAGTGTCCTTGGAATGAACGGAGCGACCGCTGGGGTCTGAAAACTAGCACGGGCGCCACGGAAGAAATGCAAATACATTTTTGCCCATAGAATGGTTGTGCAGGTGGGAGAGATGTTCTCGAATTGCACCAGAAAGCGTTTCTTATTAAACGAGGGAACATTTCCTACTATCAACTGATCGATGCTGTTCATGGTGTTGGTGTCCCCCTCCAAAAATACATCTTGGGCATCCTCAAGCTTGTAAAGGATACCAACGCCCACATCAACTTGGCCATTGATCGGTCTTCCGCAAAATCCGACGATGAGGGATACTAGAACTAGCGGCAGCGATACGGTAGAGAAAGAGACCATTTCGGTATATACGCCTGAGTATGGGCCGCACGTTGTCCCTATTTATACCCAGTGATACCGAATCCTTTATTACCGCTGCGAGTACTCTTATATGGATTCTCGTTAATCATACTACCGTACCACGTTGTACTCCGGATGTGACGTCGTTACGCTCGTTACGATAAAGTCGGTTTGTCTTTTATTGTGGCACACATTGCAAGCGCCACCAAGCATATTTGACTTTTTTTTTTAATTGTGGGCCCTAAGTTGCCTTAAGCAGACTGTACAGGTACATGAATCATACACTGCCTGCATAATGGAGGAATTACGGGTTTGAGTACCTTACATCGCTCCGCTCACCTTCTATAGCCAATATTTTAAGTACACGCACATACATGTAGCAAGAAGCGGATTCATTTTGGTATGAGTAACAGATTGCCGGTACAGTTTTAGGCAAGGCTCCATGTGTGAAAAGTCAAACCCACAATTTGTCCCAGATAACAGTCAACAGGAAATGTTGAGTCTCAACACCCTAAGGAAACCATATCTGTGCTGTTGGCAACAGGGACCGCAGAATGCCCATTGGTGAGACCTGCCCCCTGTGTGGGCATCTTGTAAAAGAACTGCTTATGGCTTGACCTGAGGGCCAGGGCTGGACTTCCGCTGTTTACTAGGGGTGCTAGAGTTCTACATGGCTTCTGAACCAGTCTACCTGTTGCATGGAGATGATGAAGGGTGTGACAAATACATCACGCATACTTGTACTAGCGCTGTAACAAGAATGGAAAAATGGAAGTACCGGTAATACATGTAGATGCGCATATACTTATGTTGCACAGTAGCTGAACGCATGAAGTGTTATGTTCATACCACCCAAGTCAGCAATATTGGAGTAAAACATTTTAATTACCACTCGAAAATGCAGACAATTTGCTTCACACCCCTCCCACCCAGTGCCCCACTCTTCCCCTTCCCACTCCTCCCCCTCGCCCCCAGGACGAAACCATGGACGAGTCCGTGTGATGTATACATGTAGATAAGTAAATAATCAGTAGCGACAGCATATATAGTCTTCAGAAGAGAGGTGGCGTGCATGTGATTAAATCTAACTAAATTAAAATGACACTGTGGCCTGTTTATATTTAGTCTGTATACTGCTTGCTTGCAAAAAATAGCCTAAATGTAATTTCAATGCATGCAGGGAGAATCGTACTGTGGATTTTGTTGTTAAAGTTATGCGCGTTTAAATCCCTATGCAGCTCTACAGCATGCCTAAACGCTGTCCCACCCCCGCCTTATTTTATATCTAATTCGCACAATCAATTTTTTTATTTCTGCTTCGTCGTTTTAATTGCTGTTTCGGTCGTTCAAATTGCTGTTTCGTCGTTCAAATTGCTGTTCGTCGTTCAAATTGCTGTTTCGCGTCGTTCAAACGGTCGAGGAAGTGAAATCAGCTACTGTACAAGTTTAATTGCACATCAATAAGTAAACAATTGCGGTTCATTTGGCGGCCGTACAGCCTTAAAACGCTGTCCCAATATAAACTAAACAGGTGCAAGACATACTCTCCACTCAACGTGGCGTCATCATCCCCATCCCTCCCTCCTCCCATCTTCCATAACCCCCTCTATCCCTCTCTCTCTCTCTCTCTCTCTCTCTCTCTCTCTCTCTCTCTTCTATCTCTCTCTCTCT
>JABACO010000006.1:11918400-12009015 GCA_013339895.1 Ephydatia muelleri
GACGGAATTGTTGCGGTACTGGGTGTCGGTTGATTTGAAGAAGCTGTCGACCACTTTAGCGCCAAACACGTTAGCGCTGAGCGTGCAGTTGTTGACAAATACTTTTGATAGAATCAAGTCCATGCCGTACTCACAGTAAAGAAATGTCGAATCAGCTACTGTTAGCATTGATTCTGACGTCACTTTTGTTGAAGCAGACACTCCCAGCGTTGCATCTGACGTCGTAGGTAAGTCATCCGTGTCTGTGGAGTCGACACCAGTTTGATCAAATACGAATTTGCAGCTGATTGAGGTGTTGCACCCATACTGTATGCCTTTATTGCAATCGCCAAATGTCACGGACGCAATGGTGACCGTTGAGCGCTGTAGGATGATGCCACTGTAACCGCCAACAAAAAATGAATTCATTATCCAACTATCCCCTGTGACCGCATATCCATAGAGTCCCATCAAGGAGCTGTTTAAAATGGCCACCCCACTCATATATAGCGTAGTGATATTCGTCAGCTGGAGTGCCGCGACGCGCATGCCATTTCCGCAACTTAAGAACGTCAGATTGATGAGGGACAAATTGTTGATGTTGCTGAAAGTCAAACCACCGCCAGAAGAATTGCACCAGAGCACCGTCTTAGACATTTCAAAAGTGATCACACCATCAGCAGAGTTCGGTCGATACTTTCTACCGCCTGTGCTGTTTGTAACCATGACGTCACTGCCTTTGAAGGTGACGTCACTCATGTTTGTAAAGTTCAACAGCGATTTCAGGATGTAGTCTCCTGGCGAAAATAAAATTAAACTACCTGAACGAATCTTTAGGGCTGTGTCATTGTTGATAACGCATGTTCCGTTGATACATTGGCTTGTGACAAAATTGGCATCTTGAAAAAGTGTGTCCGTTTCGATTTTAAATGTTATTAAACAAGTGCAAACTGCAACACTCGTTGCGGAGAGCGACATCCATATCATCACGTGCAGAATCACGTGCAGAAGCTTCACTAGAGCCATATCACATGATCCTAAAAGGTAATGATCGTATTGTGACGGATACATGCTATGTGGATTACAAAAAATTATGAAATTGAAAATTTTACCGATCTATATTTAGCAAAGATGATAATTTCTTGAACTTTCCAACTGTGAAAAAATACATTCATAGTTTCGTAATCTTTTCTTTTTTTACTCTATACTCAATTGGTGCACACCAACCCTACTTCTAAATGTACACCAATTTTCTTGCTTCATTCATTATATTTAATTTTAATATTCCGCTGCGTCAATAGTAAAAAAAAAGACATATGCATATAGAATAGCTAGTCCAATATCGCAGCCATAACTTGCAATTCTTTTTGCAAGCCTTCACATTCTCAGGATCTGGGTAATGGGCTTATTCACTTTACTTTAGGGATCAGTTTTGTAGCGGTTCTTGTTGCATGCATTGGTCTTCCCATATTCTTCCACAAAACGGACACACAAGGGACTCATGTATTAATTTTATGAAACATTACATAATGCTTAGGTGCCAATACAGAAACGCATGCATGTATTGCTTGCTAGAGAGCAATGGACACTCTCTGGAAGAAGGGATGGGAGGAACTGTGTTGACAATCGATCTACAATATCTTTCTGCATGATCTCAATTGTCAACGTGTTAGTTATAAAACATAGTGAAGTTGGCTTTGTTCCACATGCAAGATCAGGTTAAGGTCAAGAGGAAAGATAGTAGATGGTGAAGTATATTCTCAGCAAATTGCACAGGCGATTGTTCGGTTTGTGTTAGCAGTAGACAAAGCTTGTTGCCGCTAGAATGCACCCACAAATACAGATAAGCACTGGTCCAAAGGTGATGATGATACAGGATGACAGGTGATGATACAGCACTGGATGATAGGTGATGATACAGCACTGGATGATAGGTGATGATACAGCACTGGTTGATTGGTGATGATGCAGCACTGGACCACAGATACAGCACTGGACCACAGGTGATGATGATACAGCACTGAATGACACAGACCACAGGTGATGATACAGCACTGGATGACAGATGATGATACAGCACTGGTTGACAGGTGATGATATAGCACTGGTCCACAGGTGATGATACAGCACTGGACCACAGATACAGCATTGGACCACAGGTGATGATACAGCACTGGATGACAGGTGATGGATGATGCAGACCACGGGTGATGATACAGCACTGGATTTTGCATTACTAAGCAGTTTTAATGATGACTCTTCTGCCCACCCACCCCACCCCCTACTTTTTTGATTCTAGCTAAGTTTCATTTCTCTGACACAAATATTCAAGACATTTGATTATTTTATACCGTAGCGCAGAATGATTCTGCATCAAGTATTAAATTAAGTGGCTTCTCTATCCCTAACGTGAATAAGTTTTTCTTTTCTGTTGTTCTCTGTTGGTCTATACGTATATGTAGATGACTGCATCTGCACATTGTCTTGAAACACTGGATGACAGGTGGTGATACAGCACTTAACGCAGCTATTAGATGGCCAAGGAAGATTCTTGGGGTTTAGGGTACGCGTGCCGAAGGCGCGCAAACTAGGTCAACTTGCACCCATCAATCCGAATCCGGTGTCAAAAAACACCCATCTCGCTCTTCACCAATTTTGCAATTTTTCGGCCACTGGACGAGGGCGCTTCGGTGCCATACTAGGCGCCTTTGGCGCTATATAAAAAACTCCTGGATGACAGGTGATGATACAGCACTGGACGACAGGTGATGATACAGATGTTTACCCCATCACCTGAATCCGTGTAAGTAACAAAGTCACAAGTCCCCTCCCATTCATCCTGCTCTCATAGGACTCGGCTCACTCTTAGGATCACACTTGACTCAATTGCCATCTTTTACCCTGGCATCTGCATTGATCCAACCTTTCCTGGTCCAATAGTGTACTGTGAACTGACACTGTTGTAAAGCCGGACTTCATCAGCCAATGGCTCTCCCTGAGGTGATCTAATGACTTGTGATCAGTCTGTGTCCAGAATGGTCTTCCCAGCAAGTACACCCAGAACACTTGCACCACCAACCTTATAGCCTGATCTTTGGCCACAACTTCTTCTCTTTTTGTAACAGTTTCCTGCTGAAGTATGCCATCAAATGATCTTCCACCTTACTGTTAAGACATTTCCTACTCCAAGATCCAAAACATCAGCCTGCTATGCAAAAGGTTGACTTAAATGTGGACACATCAGTATCAGCTCACCGAACAGGAAGGATTTCAATATTTCAAATATCATTCTTGCAATCCACATTCCACTGTACATCCTTTGCCTTCGTCCTTCTGGTTGGCTATTATCTCAGCACAATTTAGTACGGACCTCCCTCCAGCCTAACTTTCTAACCGCCAACTTTTTCCTTGGGATTGGCAAATCCCTCAACTCCTCTAATGTTTGAGTGCTCAGGCCTCACAGGCAAAGGTTATACGCACCGATCTGGCATTTATACATGTCATCGCAGGCCCATAGGTTAAGCGAAATCCAGCACTGATTCGCAATGCGATACAGCAAGGGTAATAAGCCTAAGATAGGTCCTACTCGTCTATATACTGTTGACTGCTTACATGTGTTCGCGAATGAAAATGGGAATAACTATTGATCGGAAAATCCGAGATTTTGAAACAAACATGGAATCGCTAGGCAAATGTTAGTCAACAAGTTAGGTGAATTTTTAATTAATTAAAATTAAATAACTTTAGATTACGCTACCTATTGACCAGCTCGATCTAGATCCCTGCTATGATTCCAACTCTGACCTAACATTTAATGGCTTTTTTTCACCACGAAAAGCTCGTCAATTAAAGTACTTCAATCAAGTGTCCCTTTTATGTGTTTTGTTATTGTACAATGGAATGAACTTTCGCATGCGCAATGCATACGCGACAAGCGGATGCCGTTCCCAGGCCTAGCTTATCTGGTAATCCAGTCGTCTCACGTGATGAATCTGCCCCAGGCCAACAAAATCGCTTCACGGGATGCAACTGCCGTGCGTAAATATGTAGCTGCCCCGCACGTGATGCAAACCAACTGGCAATTGCTTGAGCTCCACCCATTATGATTTACATTTGTTGATGTGCGATGCCGAGAAAAGTACGACGCAGTACGAACCTGCCGCACGCAAATGCCATAGCCCTTTTATGCACGCCTTGTACGTAGCATTCGAGAAAAGGTGACCACCATGGAGGTCAACCTTAATTACAGTACATGTGACCGTTAAAATAACAAGCCAGCACAATGACACGATGGACGCACGCGACATTCATACGACGAAGGCAACTAGCTACATGGGTGAGTTGATTAACTACGGTTGTAACAAAGCGTTCCACACTTTTACGTGTAATTGTCCCAGCCAACCTCATCACTGATAGAATTATTGTTCATCATGCATGTGCTAGTTGCAAACGCCAATCGTTTTTCTAATTATTGCACAGCTCTGTCAGAGCTAGTTATCAAGAGGCTATAGAGTTAATGGCTTGTGTGCATTCCCCAATTCGGTCTAATCGGTATGGTGTTAAACGTACAACAAAGAAGGGACCACTTACACCCATATGCCTTTATAGTCAATGATAATTGTAACTTTGTTTCCCTTCTCTTGTGCACTGTGTACTAGCTTTAGCTATGAGAGTTGGCATGTTATTTTTAATTCCCATTATAAATTGCATCCTAGAACACTTGTCTACACTAGGAAGGTAGCTAAATGTGACCTATTCACTTCCATGTGTAACAATAAGAATGATGTTATGTCATTGTGGACCACTGATCATCATGTGTTTGTATACATGTGTACGTGTGTTGACTGTTGGTGTGTGTGTCTGTGCTTTAACTAAGCCTTCACTCTGATCATGAAGAGTTGTAGATAATTTGTTCCTTTTTCTATACATTTAAAGCTTTGACATGTTAGATGATATTTGGTCTGTTGTGGATTGTATTTTAGAACGCTGCGTACTGTAATTCATATGTAAGTCACAGATGGCAACTGTGGTGTTAGCACTTCGATCGTACACCAACAGAGTGTCCCTTTTATGTGTTTTGTAATTGTAATCAATGGAATGAACTTTTTATTTTAAAAACGGACAATTGTAGATGTTATCCACAACTTTGTGTGCAAGCATCAGTAGTGTGCATGCTTTGGATCATGATCGCTTTTGATTTCTGTGTGAATGGGTGTGAGTTTGAGTACTGGAAGACATAGCAAGCCAAACCTCTATTCATTTTGTTTCTCTTCTCTCATGCATACGTACTATAACACACAAAGAACTAATTAAAAATTTGGTTTTGAAACAGGGATGGTGTTCATCATAGCCATGTCTGTACCATGAAGTTCATCATAGCCATGCCTGTACCATGAAGTTCATCATAGCCATGGTGTCCTCATAGCCATCCCTGTATCATGGTCTCCATCATAGCCATGTCTGTATCATGCCTGTACCATGGTGTCCATCATCATGCATGGAATAGGACATCTTATGCTAATTAACCTCTGATTAACCAACTGACATACTACTGGCTCAAAAAGGGTCTTTAGTAGCTACATGTACTTAATCAAGCTCTTAACATAGATATCTCACAAATAGCTGCTATTTTAGACACACATCCATACAACAGTTTAAGGTGCAGTTGGGTCTAGATCGACCATCATCGCATGGCATCAGCATCTGTTGTAAGTTAGCAAAAGCCCTCCCAATTCCATGTCCCATGTTTCAATTGTCTTCATCATGGTGTCAGCCTATTTTAAGATTTGCATGGATTATTTGCCACAGTAGAGTGATTCATAAGTGTCCATGTGTGTGTGTGTGTGTATGTGTGTGTGTGTGTGTATGTGTGCGCGTGTGAGTGTGAATGCATGGAGATGTATGGGTGTGTGTGTGTATGAGGTGTGTGTATATGAAGTGTGTGTATGAAGTGTATGTATATGGGTCTGTGTATGGGTGTGTATGTATGAGGTGTGTATGCTTGAGAGTTGTGTGTGTGTGTGTTGTCTGTGTGTGTGTATCTGTGTGTTTGTATGTGTGTGCGTATGTTGTGTTGTGTGCATGTTTAAAAGCATGTACGTTTAAATTTTAGCGAACGTTGCTTATCTATGCCTTTAGTCATATGGATAGTTGTATCTGTGATCTTGCATTGGATAGTTGTGTCGCTCCTTGTTTTTATACATGTGAAGATTTAAGATCTTTGGGCATGTTATGGGGTATGTTAGTCCTTTGTGGATTATTAATGATGGGTAGTGAATTGCATACAAAAACTAAAAGTTGCTGTGAGACATGGATGTAGTTTTCGACTTAGTTCACATCAAAGTTTGTTGAATAATGGATTTGAATTGGAATGAAAGATATGCTTTTAACATCTTGTGTGTGCGCGCGTGTGTGTACGTGTGTGTAAGTGTGTATGTGTGTGTGTAAGTGTCTGTGTGTCCATCATAGCCATGTCTGTAACATGGTGTCCATCATAGCTATGGTGAATGCAATGTGTGTGCTTTGATCATACACTAAGGTAGATGTTGGAAAACCTGTCCCTTTTATGTGCTTCATTATGGGTATTGAACGGCCGGTGTGAACCTAAAGAACCATTGTACATGTTTACTGTATACACACATCAGTGTGTCTTATTGTTGAGAAGATTGTTTTATTTCTGTGTAGATGGGAGTGTGTTTGAACACTGGTGGATATTGCTTGCCAAGCTCTCTAACCGTTGAGAATTGTAACTTCGTTACCTTCTCTTATGCACAACATACTAGCATTACCTATGAGAGTTTTGAAAATGTGATGCTATTTTTAATCTCCATTATGAATTTACTTTTACTTCCATAGGACCACATGTACTGTGTGTGTGTGTTTGTGTGTGTATGTGTGTGTTTGTGTGTGTGTGTTTGTGTGTGTGTGTGTTTGTGTGTGTGTGTGTTTGTGTGTGTGTGTATGTGTGTGTGATTGTGTGTGTTTGTGTGTGTGTCGTGTGCTGTTTGTATGCACGTGTGTGTGCTGTTTGTGCATGTTTAAAAGTATGTACGTTTAAATTTTAGCGAACGTTGCTTAGCTATGCTTTTAGTCATGGATAGTTGTATCTGTTGATCATGGATAGTTGTTGTGTCGCTCCTTGTTTCTATACATGTTTCTATACATGTGAAGCTTTAAGATCTTTGGGCATGTTATTGGGTATTTTAGTCCTTTGTAATGATGGGTAATAAATGGAGTGAATTGCATCCAAATAACTTAAAGCACTTAGTATTGTGTGTGCACTTTAAGTCTTAGAGATCACATAAAAGTTTGCTGTATAATGGATTTGAATTGGAATGAGTTATGTTTTTAACGTCTTGCGTGTGTGTGTGTGTATGTGTGTGCATGTGCTGACATGATTGTGTGTCTTTTAGTGTAGATTTTGAGCCTTCAAAGTATTATTTGTATCTTAGGTTAAAGAGAGTGAGCTTCATAAATGTGTGTATGTGTGTGTTGTGCATGTGAGCCTATTGTGTGATGATTAGTTAATTGGGTTCTAATGAATTGCATTGAACTGTCACCAGTGGGAAGGCCTAGTGTGGTAAGTGGGACATCTGTACTCCTTTGATCTACATTTGAGCTATACAAGTGTGTTGGAGTGCTTTTTAAAGTGTACTGGCCTGGTTAAGGGAACAAAGTTCTGAATGTCTCCAGGAATATCTTGTTGTGGTGAATCTTGTGCAAGGTTCTGTGAACAAGCACCAGACACATCACTCCAAGTACACTCAGCATACATCCATGGCTACAAACACATCACTCCAAGTACACTCAGCATACATCCATGGCTACCAACACATCACTCCAAGTACACTCAGAGTACATCCATGGCTACAAACACATCACTCCAAGTACACTCAGCATACATCCATGGCTACCAACACATCACTCCAAGTACATCCATGGCCACCAATACATCACTCCAAGTACACTCAACGTACCTCCTGATGGCTACCAACACATCACTCCAAGTACACTCAGCATACATCCATGGCTACAAACACATCACTCCAAGTACATCCATGGCCACCAATACATCACTCCAAGTACACTCAACGTACCTCCTGATGGCTACCAACACATCACTCCAAGTACACTCAGCATACATCCATGGCTACCAACACATCACTCCAAGTACACTCAGCATACATCCATGGCTACAAACACATCACTCCAAGTACACTCAGCGTACACCCATGGCTACCAACACATCACTCCAAGTACACTCAGAGTACATCCATGGCTACCAACACATCACTCCAAGTACACTCGACGTACACCCATGGCTACCAACACATCACTCCAAGTACACTCGACGTACATCCATGGCTACCAACACATCACTCCAAGTACACTCAGAGTACATCCTAGGCTACCAACACATCACTCCAAGTACACTCAGAGTACATCCATGGCTACCAACACATCACTCCAAGTACACTCAGTGTACATCCATGGCTACCAACACATCACTCCAAGTACACTCAGCGTACACCCATGGCTACCAACACATCACTCCAAGTACACTCAGAGTACATCCATGGCTACCAACACATCACTCCAAGTTCACTCAGCGTACATCCATGGCTACCAACACATCACTTCCATGGGCTACCAACACATCCTCTTCCATATCAATCATAAATTCCCAATGCATAGACACACGACTCCTTTCACATGACCCAGTATAGCACCTTCCCCACTTACAAATACCAAAAACAGTGCATTGGATTAGCTTCACTGTGCACACTGCCAAGCAGCACATACAATCCAAACACACACACACACACCACACACACACACACACACACCACACACACACACACACACACACACACACACCATACACACCTCATACACACACACCCTCATACACACCATGGTACAGGCATGGCTCTGATGAACACCATGGCACAGGCATGGCTACACACACACACTACACAAACATACACAACTCTCATGCATACACACCAACACACACACGCCCCATACACACACATCCATGCATACACACCTCATACACACACACACACACACCCATACACAAACCCATATACACACACTTCATACACGCACACCCATACACACACCTCATACACACCTTGTACACACACCCATACATCCCCATGCATTCACACTCACACACACATATACACACACACATACACATACATGCACACACACATACACCCACACACACACACACACACACACACACACACACACACACATACACACACAGAAACACATGGACACTTATGAATCACTCTACTGTGGCAAATAATCCATGTAAATCTTAACATAGGCTGACACCATGCTGAAGACAACTGAAACATGGGACATGGAATTGGAGGGCTTTTGCTAAATTACAACAGATGCTGATGCCATGTGAGGATGGTCGATCTAGACCCAACTGCACCCTAAACTGTTGTATGGATGTGTGTCTAAAATATGAGATATCTGCTTGATTAAGTACATGTAGCTACTAAAGACCCATTTTGAGCCAGTGGTATGTCAGTTGGTTAATCAGAGGCTAGCAAAAGATGTCCTATTTCATGCATGATGATGGACACCAATGGTACAGGCATGGTACTGGCTATGATGGGCACCATGATACAGGCATGGCTATGAGGACACCATGGCTATGATGAACTTCATGGTACAGTCATGGCTATGATGAACACCACCCCAGTTTTACAACCAAATTTTAAATGTATGTGTTATAGTACGTAGTGCATGAGAGAAGAGAAACAAAGTTACAATTCTGAACAGAGGCTTGGCTAGCTATGTCTTCCAGTACTCAATCTCAAACCCATTCACACATAAAAGGGACACTACTTTGGAGTATGATTGAAGTGCTAACACCACAGTTGCCATCTGTGACTTACATATGAATTACAGTACGCAGCGTTCTAAAATACAATCTGCAACGGACCAAATATCATCTAACATGTCAAAGCTTTTTAAATGTATGTATAGAAACAAGGAACAAATTAAGCTTCAACTCTTCAGACTGAACAAGCAGACACATGTATACAAACACAGAATGATCAGTGGTCCACAATGACATAACATCATTCTTATTGTTACACATGGAAGTGAATAGGTCACATTTAGCTACCTTCCTAGTGTAGACAAGTGTTCTAGGATGCAATTTATAATGGGAATTAAAAATAACATGCCAACTCTCATAGCTAAAGCTAGTACACAGTGCACAAGAGAAGGGAAACAAAGTTACAATTATCATTGACTATAAAGGCAAATGGGTGTAAGTGGTCCCTTCTTTGTTGTACGTTTAACACCATACCGATTAGACCGAATTGGGGAATGCACACAAGCCATTAACTCTATAGCCTCTTGTTAACTAGCTCTGACAGAGCTGTGCAATAATTCAGCTAGCACATGCATGATGGAAAAGAATTCTATCAGAGATGAGGTTGGCTGGAAAAATTACACGTTAAAGTTGGAACGTTTTGTTAAAACCGCAGTTAATCAACTCACCCATGTAGCTAGTTGCCTTCGTCGTATGAATGTCGCGTGCGTCCATCGTGTCATTGTGCTGGCTTGTTATTTTATCGGTCACATGTACTGTAATTAAGGTTGACCTCCATGGTGGCCACCTTTTCTCGAATGCTACGTACAAGGCGTGCATAAAAGGGCTATGGCATCTGCGTGCGGCAGGTTCGTACTGCGTCGTACTTTTCTCGGCGTCGCACATCAACAAATGTAAATCATAATGGGTGGAGCTCAAGCTGATATTTTAATTGCCAGTTGGGTTGCATCACGTGCGGGGCAGCTAGTCGTCTCACGTGATGAATGCAGCCCCAGGCCAACAAAATCGCTTTACGTGCCGTGCGTAAATACACCAGGGAACGGCATCCGCTATTCGCGTATGCATAGCGCATGCGTAAGGGCAACGAACCAATTTAATTGGCGAGCTTTTCGTGGTGAAAAAAAGCCATTAAATGTGTTCTAGGTCAGAATTGGAATCATAGCAGGGATCTAGATCGAGCTGGTCAATAGCTATAGGTAGCGTAATCAAAGGTTAATTAATTTTAATTAATAAACATTCACCAAACTTGTTGACCAGCATTTGCCTAGCGTTTCCATGTTAGTTTCAAAATCTCGAATTTTTACCTCGATCGGGTCAACAGTTATTCCCCTTCAAAACCTTTATTCGCGAACACCCGGGTATATATGCACATCTTTATAAATTTATGTACATGCATCTATATATCTATCTTACATTTCTTAGTGGAAAATTAACACCTCGCACTAGTGGAAAATAAGGGATTTCATTGGAGAGTTGAGCAAACTTGCGGTTTACATGGCGCTACCCAAGTTATGACAGTTTCTTACCTGAAATCAGATTTATTAGGCCTTGGTACCTGTGTACGCAGCATCTAATTAATGGCGGTATCAAAATGAATTTTACGGACCTGTGGCTCATCATCAAATAATACGGTACATGTATCGTCCTGAAGAATAATGCAATGAAATGAGCCCACACATGCGTTGTATACAGTGCTCAGTCTCACTTTCTTCCAGCTAAACAACAAAGTTGCTACTAAACAACGTCTTCTTCAGTTCCTGGAACGGCTCACGTGTGCAGCGTATAAGTGTATGCCCGTACGTATTTACATGCGGTGTGCATGATGGGAAGTCTAGGACACATGTATGATGAAAAGTATGTTCATTACAGTCAACAGACCACATACCCAGAAGTGCTCCATTCCACCGTCACCGGGGGCGTGACTACACGTTGTGCAGTACGTGGTCAAGTACAGTACTTTATACACACAGTATTGTGCTTAATTTGTTCTAATTAGACCTCACCATTCAATTGCAACACACATACCGTTGGCATTAATCAATGCTATTGCTGGATACTCGTGACCATCTTAATCAACCTGACCTCGATGCTGTTATGTTCGTTTTTAGTAAGTAGCAACCATTGTACAAACGAGTCGAAGACTCGATGCGCCATGCTGCAAATACTCGCATATTAGGCCACATGCGTTTCAAAACAGAAGTCTCCGACTTGTTTGTACAAGGGTCGGGTTACTGCCTCTAAAAACAAACATAACAGCGTCGAGGTCAGGTTGATTGCTAGTAAGATGGTCACGAGTAGCATTGATTAATGCCAACGGTATGTGTGTTGCAATTGAATGGTGAGGTCTAATTAGAACAATGCACAATATAAATCCTCAGGGGTTTGTGTACACGTACTGCACAACGTGTAGTCACGCCCCCGGTGACGTTGGATTGACTAATATAGGGGCTGCATGGAGCACTTCTGGGTATGTGGTCTGACTGTAATGAACATACTTTTCATCATACATGTGTATTGAATAACCTAGACTTGCCATCATGCACACCGCATGTAAATACGTACGGGCATACACTTACACGCTGCACACGTGAGCCGTTCCAGGAACTGAAGAAGACGTTGTTTAGTAGCAACTTTGTTGTTTAGCTGGAAGAAAGTGAGACCGAGCACTGTATACAACGCATGTGTGGGCTCATTGCATTATTACATGTACCGTATTATTTGATGAAGAGCCACAGGTCCGTAAAATTCATTTTGATAGCACCGTTAATGAGATGACAGGCCCGTAGCCAGGTCGGGCGCGGGAAAAGGGGGGGTTCGAAAATAATAAATGTGGACCTAAAGTGGGCGTGGATCACCAAAAGGGCGGAAGGGGGATCTGCCCCCTCCCGCGCGAAGCGCGAAAGCTTTTGAAAACATTGATTTTGCAACTGAATGCAAACCAATTTGCAGACACATGTACCAGTACACTCATACCAAACTTAACACCTCCAGATCTGGTTCTTCAATATTCCTTTCTACATGTATTGAAGTCATATTTCGGATATTCATAGTGGATGCACCTTGCTGCGTAGTGATTTCAGGCTCGTTAGAATCTGACGCAACTATTTCACTACATGTAGTTTCGCACTTATCAGAGTGATCGCTACATTCGATTTCCTCTGTGGCTGCCGCTGTGGCAGAATTTGTTTCTGTGACTAAAGGATCCGACTGTTGCCCATCGCCCGTTGCCTTTCGTTTTGCAGTTGGTAAGAACACATCAAGCTTCTGGCACAAGGCAGCGGCTCGTTCACGCTCTCTTTTTTTTTGCTGGGAAGCTTCCCGGCATTTTCGATCGGCGCACGCGCGCGAGTATTGAGTATGAATTAAAATTACAGTGTAAATTAATAATGAATTTTATTTTATCATAACTAGAACTAAACATGAATCAAGACCATATTATTAAATGCGGGAAAGACCAGAACTCAGGATTGGCCTAGCCGCCCAGGAATCGCCTAATCGTCTTATAGAGTGGCCGGGACCTTTACCATACTTCCACATAATTGGACCTTTTCCCCCTGAAGGGGGGTTCGTTCGAACCCCCCGAACCCCCCCTGGCTACGGGCCTGACTGATGCTGTGTACAGGTACCAAGGCCACACTCAGGTAAGAAACTGTCATAACTTGGGTAGCGCTATGTAAACCGCAACTCTCCAATTATTTTCCACTAGTGAGAGGTGTTAATTTTCCACTGGCGCGAGGTAAGATTGTATCCTACTACCGTAATCAAATGAATTTTTTCGCTGTTGTTACAGATGTTGTCAAAGCTGTTTGTAAAAGCTGATGAATTATGCGCGTGTTCGTCACAATAAGCGGACTAGAGCAAAACTTCTATATTTCTTTCTAAGAAAATAACCTCTCTTTTATAGCTACTCACAGAACGGTAAGTCGGTAAGTGATACAGGGTCATTCCTGGTTGAAAAAAAAAAGGGCAACATGTCAGCCCATGCGGATACATGTGGACAAAGGTCGAAATTCGTCGTAATTAGCGGGAGCACTCTAATGAACTTTTTGATTGGAATCTAATCAGATGTTTAGTACCGAAGTAGCTCCAAGTATAGTGAACGGGTAAATAAGTGCGATTAAGAACATATCGTCCTGCAGTTAAGCAGTGTGTATATAATACGTCATGCAATCACTATGATCCGCGGGTGAAGCTACAGGGAGACTAAACGCCAGAGCCGTAAACTGATCAATGGATATGGCAGAACACATGCACTGATAAGCACTTACTTCTCAGTAACTCGTCTTGGCTAGTGTCGTGTCGCACTCAAAGCTCATTCATTGACTGATTTGTGCCAGCAGGATGAACTAGGTGGTACATAAATAAGCTATATATAGCTTCGGCTGATTGTAGTTTACTTATCAGTAAGTTAGCGTACACCTACATGTATATAAACCCTCTCCCCCTCATCTTACGATATTTACGAATGATGATCTTTAATAATTCTTTCATTTTAAAGGGAGGATTTTTACTCCATCACGATCCTATTATACATGATTATAAACGTACAGTCGCGGCTCGGTACAGTGAAAAAAATTCGGTCACATGGCCTATGATGCAACTTTACCGCGTCCCCTCGTGATGCGTACATGTAGGTGGTGTTTTACTTTCAAGAGCGTGTGCTGCGCTGGAATGCTGTGTAACGGTATGCACTCGCGCGTTGATAGCAATAGCGCAAGAGTCAAGAATTACGTGCAGCAACTGTTCGAGCGATAAGTAAGACTCCCATGAGCACGTTTGAGACGTTAACATTTATATGTCTGCCTGTGTGTGGTCTGTCGCAGGTAGGCTGTACTAATCACGTCATCCTGTCATCTAGGACTACCACACGATATTCGGTAAGTGCGCGCTAATATTGGCGTGTTTTTGACCTCAGTTCACTGGCGTTTGTGTCGAAATATTTTAGTTCTGTGTATTGCGTGAAGAAAGAGAACCAAAATACTTCTTTCTGAAGACAGCACACGGTCTTCGGGTGAGTCCAAACGAAACAATACCACGTAAAACACCACCCACGCATCACGAGGAGAGACACAGTGAAGTTGCATCGTAGGCCATGTGACCGAAATTGTTTTTTAGCATTGATAGTTAGTTTAGACAGTGCGTAATCGCAGCCGCGTGGAGGTTACTAATGAAATTGTCGGACCGCAAAATGCGATGAAGTCACTAATTTTTCACTGTACCGAGCTGCGACTGTATCTCAATGGGCTATTCCATAATATAATTGTACACCCCTACTGATGATTAATATCAAGGTATCCCCCCAGGACATAAAGCCTCTACACCATACCCCCCCCCCCCCAGGACATTCATTTTGGACCCCCTCTGGACACACTTCCCTGTATATTACCATTGAACCCCCTCTGGACACAACCTGATGTAGGATAGCCCCTTAGGATATTACCATTGAACCCCCTCTGGACACATCTCGATGTAGGACACCCCCTTAGGACATTACCATTGAACCCCCTCTGGACACATCTCGATGTAGGACATTACCATTGAACCCCCTCTGGACACATCCTGATGTAGGACATCCCCTTAGGACATTACCATTGAACCCCCTCTGGACACATCTCGATGTAGGACACCCCCCTAGGATATTACCATTGAACCCCCACTGGACACATCCTGATGTAGGATACCCCCTTAGGACATTACCATTGAACCCCCTCTGGACACATCTCGATGTAGGACACCCCCCTAGGATATTACCATTGAACCCCCACTGGACACATCCTGATGTAGGATACCCCCTAGAGCATTACCTTTGAAACCCATCCGGACACATCTCACTGTGCGACACCCCTAGGACATTGCCATCATTGCCATTGGACCCCCCTCTGGACACATCTCACTGCAATAGAACATCCCCCTAGGACATTACCATTCGACCCCCTCTGGACAACTTTGTTGGTCATCAGTAGGGGTGTACAATTATTTTATGGAATAGCCCAATACCCATGCAGTACCGAGATGAAAATGTAATTGCTGTAATGCATATGGCAACACAAAATGGCAGAAGAAATTTTATTTAACTAAGTATGATCACACTGATGTATACTGTATATCATTGCGCATGTGCTTTTATGTAATCTAACGCCAGTGCCAGCAAAAGTTAACATTAATGGGACAGCCTGGCGCACATCATGCTGTAACTGGTCACAGCGCTATGCCAACATGCAGCTTTCTCGATTAAGACAGAAGTATTGTTCAGAGTTGTGGACAGTATGTCTTGCTCTGAGCCTGCGAATCATGCTTTGCAAGGTGTGTCACGTGAAGCCTATACTGTAGTAATATCGTTCCATCCATTTCCTTCCCCCCTCCTCTCCCCACCCCGCTCCGGCAGTTACGTATTTAAATGTCAATTGATTGCGATGTTGTTGATCGAGGAAGCGTGCATTTGCATTTCTATCGAGTTCTCTGTCTCGTGCTCTTCAGACTAGTGCCCTACTGCTGAACAAGAAGTCAGCCAATACAGAGGACGTTTTTCATAAATTGAGCAATTATGCATAGAGTGGGCGTGGTCGACAAACCTGTCACAAGCTGGAAGCCCTTCTGTGGCCAGTTACCAAATAAAAAAGAAGAGCAGAGTCTGATGATGCCGCGGTCACATCATGAACGGTATTATAAAAATAACATAGGCAGAGGGACCCGGTGTCACATGTGCCGGCTTCCCCCATCATCTCAGTTCTGTGACTGATATGGTATCTGTGCGCATGTTTTAATTTACAAGCTATTTTATACCACTTCACACAGAGAGCCCTAAAGCAGAGATCGTATATCTATATGTGATCTTTGCCAAGCGTGGTGTATATTTATGCGTATATTTCTTGTTATACCATAAATATATCATGATAGTGTATAATATATATTTCAAGAATCCGCAGGTAATTGTATTCGCACACCACGTATATACGCTAATATCTATATATTCACTTGCTAAAAATTAAGTTTGAATCTATTCGACGTTCATTTAAGATGACTTGAGCTGCGTTGCAATTTTCAGTACCACTACGTCTAGGTGGCATGTGTGGATAATTGTCGATGTGCGCGTGGTTTGGTGTATTGCATGTATTGAATTTCTATATCCTCGTGGCCGACGAAATGCCACTCCCCATTAATGTCATTAAGAGCAGGGCAGAGAAAGCCGTCCTGCTTGTAAGTGGGTGCAGGATAGAGTGAAGTTGGCGCCTTAAGGTTATGATACTGATGGTGTACCATTTCTTGTTACACCATAGAAACTTCTGGTACACATGAATCATAGACTACAAGAAAATGGCCAGACTTTTCCTGACGCATCTCAGGACCACTTGACATTTCACCACATTGCACAGGTGGATGTTTTGTACCTTCCTCAGAAGAAAGGTGTGACCGAATGTGGGCGTTACTGTCACGTGAGTCATAGACTTTAGCAGAAAATGGTCAGACATTCCACATTTCCTGACCCATCTCAGGAACACTTGAAACTTGATTGCACAGGTGGATGTGCACAGGTATGTTCATTTATGCACATGTATGTTTTGTAAAAACAGTGTGAGAAATAAGAACCCTAAGTCATTGCAAGTGGTATGAGCCTAGTCTGTGTGTGTGTGCATGTACATGTATGTGTGTGTGCATGTGTGTGTGTGCAGTGGTACAAGCCAGGGGCGGATCCAGGATTTTGGGAAAGGGGGGGTCTGATAAATATATTCACAACTGGGGGGAGGGGCGTGTCCCCTCCCGTGACAGCAAGAGGGTCTGGGGGAGCGCTGATAGCTCCGCCAGTGGGGTCTGGGGTGAAGCCCCAGCCGCTTTTTTGCTTTTGAGTTTATTTAGCATGAATCACAGTGATATCCGATTCATATACATTACGCGATATCCGGATTACTAGAGCCTACATGGATAGCGACGAGAAAACTCTTCATTCTTCACAATGCTATGGTTCCTACTGCTCAGCAATTAAATTCGTGACGCAAAGCTTTTGTGAATTTGTGACCGAAGCGTGCACGTGGCCATGCACCAGCTACAGCTGAGGTTAGTCTATTAACAACTAGCAATCTGTTTTCTGAGGAAAAGAATCTGAGATCCATCCCATTCACGTCTTTTGATCGCTTACCTCAATTCCTGCTCACACGCACCATTCGATCGATCGCGCGATTAAACATTTCGTTAATACAGATGTAGGAGGATTTAATTAGATCGATATAGACCCCGCGTGGCTAGAACGATGTGCAATGTTGCAAATCCAAGGACGGTAACATGCAGAACGCTGCATAGATTACAGTATTCATTACTTCATTCTTCATATAGGAATGGGGGGCCCCTGGACCACCCTAAATCCGCCCCTGCAAGCCCAGTCTCTGTGTGTGTGTGTGTATGTGTGTGTGTGTGTGCATGTATGTGTGTGTGCTTGTGTGCACAGGTGTGTACAGTACATTCATGCACATGTAACGATTTGTGAAACCAGTGTGAGAAATAAGAACCCAAAGTCACTGCAAGTGGTACAAGCCCAGTCTGTGTGTATGTATGTGTGTGTGTGTGCATGTATGTGTGTGTGCATGTGTGTATGTGCACAGGTGTGTACATACATGCACATGTACGCCTTGTAAAGACAGTATGAGAAATAAGAACCCAAAGTCTCTGCAACTTGTACAAGCCCAGTCTGTGTGTGTGTGTGTGTGTATGTGTGTGTGTGTGTGTGTGTGTGTGTGTGTGTGTGTGTGTGTGTATGCACACAGGTGTGTACATATATGCACATGTATGCTTTGTAAAAACAGTATAAGAAATAAGAACCCAAAGTCGTGTGTGTATGAGTGTGTGTGTGTGTGTGCACACAGGTGTGCACATTTATGCCATGCATGTTTTGTGTGAGAAATAAGAACCCAAAGTCACTGCAAGTAATAATTAAAGTAATAATTTTCTTTAGAGGTCAATAATGAATAATGTGGGCGCCCCCTTATAGTGCAAATTATAAGTGCTGGTGCATGTGTGAGTGGGAGGAGCATGTCGTTTTCTAAATGCTCGTAATGTGCACTTGGTTCAATACATTTGAATTTTTCTTTCATCGGCGCGAATAGATGAACGTGCACTCGGCGTGCGTATCTACCTGTTTTCTACGACTGCGTAAGTTAACGATCCGTTCCTACATCTTGATACCTCATCCCAATATGCGCAATGGCACACCACGCGCACGCGCACACACACATTCCCACAAACTCCTAGCTGGGGTGCACATTAGGAAGAATCACTTTAACTGATGCTGATTAACCAGTTGGGTTGGTCTGTACCCAGGGCAAGAATGGGTTAAATATCTCTAGCTGCTAGTTAGTTGTGTTGTCTGGGTGTGGTCTGTTTCCTGGGCAAGAAAGGGTTAAATATCTCTAGCCGCTAGATAGTTGTGTCATCTGGGTGTGGTCTGTACCCTGGGCAAGATAGGGTTAATTCTATCTAGTTGAGTTGCCTGGGTGTGGCCAATACCCAGGGCAAGAATGGGTTAAATATCTCTAGCTGCTAGTTATTTATGTTGTCTGGGTGTGGTCTGTATCCTGGGCAAGAATGGGTTAAATATCTCTAGCTGCTAGTCAGTTGTGTCATGTGGGTGTGGTCTATACCCTGGGAAAGATTGGGTTAAATCTATCTAGTAGAGTTGCCTGGGTGTGGCCTGTACCCTGGGCAAGAATGGGTTAATGCTTTAAATCTCTCAAGCAGCATGCTGGTCAGTTGGTCTGGGCAAGAATGAGCCACTGGTCGTTTTAATGCCTGGGTGTGGCCTGTACCCCAGCCCAGAAAGGGCCGCTGGTCATTGTAATGCCTGGGTGTGGTCTGTACACACGCACACACACACACACACACAAACACACACACACACAAACACACAAACACACACACACACAAACACACACACACACACAAACACACACACACACAAACACACACACACAAACACACACACATATACTCTTTTTCCTGGGGTGTATATTACATATTATATTCATATCACATGTGGTTGTGTATTTGTCTGATCCAGCTGCCTACATGTACCTTCATCTGATTGTGGATACTTGTATTTGTTTTTGAGGTCTCTATTTTTTATTACAGGGATAAATCCCAGCTTGCTAGGTGATGAAGAGAAGCTTATTGTGACCACCCGAATATTGTACTGACACCTGTGCTCTCTTCACGATGGTGGATGGCCTGTATCAAGGTTGCTCTGGTTGTGAGTTCCATCTCTAAGCACTGTGTATGTGTATGTCCCAATCCCCTCCTCCACTCTGAAGGGCTTAGAGTAGGACATGTGGTGAACTTTCTGGTTAAGGAACGGACTAAAAAGAGCCCTGTGGGTGTGGTGAAATTTCCAGAATTGTGAGGGGTTAAGTAACATAGCCGACAAAAAAGAGCCCTGTGAGTGTGGTGAACTTTCTGGTTAAGGAATGGACTAAAAAGAGCCCTGTGGGTGTGGTGTACTTTCCTGGAGTGTGAGGGGTTAAGGCACGTAGCTGACAATACACACACTCCTCACACACTCCTCACCACACCCACAGGGTTCATTTTTTGTTGGCTGTGTTCCAATTCCAGTAGTGCAAAAGGTTCAAGCCAGATCTAGGGGTTAAGGCACCTAGCCGAGAGAAACAGCGTTGTGGGTGTGGTGTACTTTTTAAAAGAGTGTCAGGAGTTAAAGCACATAGCCGAGAAACAGCCTTGTGGGTGTGGTGTACTTTCAGGGGTTAAGGCATGTACCCGAGAGAAACAGTCTTGTGGGTGTGGTGTACTTTTTTACGAGTCACAGGGGTTAAGCACATAGCCAAAAGAAACAGCCCTGTGGGTGTGGTGTACCTTTTTAACAGCCTTGTGGGTGTGGTGTTATTTTTTAAGAGTGTCAGGGGTTAAGGCATGTAACCGAGAGAAACAGGCCAGTGCTTTTTTTAAATTGTCAGGGGTTAAGGAATGTACCCGAGAGAAACAGCCTTGTGGGTGTGGTGTACTTTTTGAAGAGTGTCAGGGGTTAAAGTACATAGCCGAGAAACAGCCTTGTGGGTGTGGTGTATTTTTTAAGAGTGTTAGGGGTTAGGGAACGTAGCCGAGAGATACAGCCTGGTGTACTTTTTTTTAAATATTGTCAGGGGTTAAGGAACTTAGCAGTGAAAAAGATCCCTGTGGGTAAAGGGTTAATAAAAAACTTAATGTTTAATCTCCCGGAATCCTTATTTAAGGATGGCCATCCTTAAATAAGGATGATGACCACTTTCTAAGAGAATGATGCACATTTGGTGCTTTATTTTAGATTTGTGATTAACTAGATTCAAGATAAGGCAGATAAGCGTTACTGCCGCGATCACAACAGGTTTGACTTGCTCAAAAACCAGTATTACAGTCTCGTTATGGCGAAGCCGCCATTTGCCGTTGGCGATATAGTAGTGTCTGTGAGCCAATTAACTCAAATCGAAGGAAGGGCAGGTTTCTGAATGCTGAAGTAGTAGAATGTAGACTGTCAGAATCAGATGGACCCATCTGTGAAACAATATCCACGGCGATACGCTGGCTCACGACTCATGATCACGTACGTACCGGACCGCGCGGCCAGTGTCATACACTCGAAAGTGTCAAGCTATAGCTAAGCAACCCTGCTTAGTGAAAACGACGGATGTAATTCCTCAGTATGGATGGGACTTACATGTAGGCGGGCCACTAGGCCTATATATACATGTGTATAGCTAGGTGACGTACTGAATTCCGTAATTCCGTAATCTATGGCGGCAGCAACAGTAGGACTAGGCAATGACTTGGTCCCCTCGAGTCTGATTAATTGGGGCTAAGATTTGGCAACGCTTCCTACATCTCCCGTAACCCCCCCCCCCCCCCCCCCCCCCCCCCCCCATCCACGATTGTACATGCCCGGGTACTGTATGCATGAAATGATAGGAATAGAAAGCACACTCAGTCTGTTCAATGCTGGTCTCAGCGAGGCTATAGGGATACATCCACGCTGGCGTTTGACCAGAAGACAGCATCTACATTGATCAGTACACGTACGCGTCATTATACAAACGCTTGATATTAATTTTGAAGTGTTATGATATAAATGCTCATAATATAAATGCTCATAACTTATTAACCACAATTTATTTTTTCAAGGAATCAGGTTGTGAGTATAGCTGGGTTAACTGACTATCAGAGAAAATCAAGAGTTTTAAAACCACTATGGTTTTTGAGGTCAAGAACCTCTACTGTTGTGATCCTTTTTTAAGGATGGCGTCAATCCTTAAATAAGGATGTGCCACTTCATCCCTGTTTTAAAATATGGACATTGATCATATTGACATCATTTACAGTTTGTTATGTAGGCTAATCAGTATACAATTGACCAATAGCATTTATATTATCTAATTTGCTTGGTTAGCAAAAGTATGCAATGCAAAAGACGATCCTTGTTTAAGGATAATGACATCCTTAAATAAGGATTTTTCCCTGGAGATTAAACATTAACAGACAACATAGACATCATGTGGGTCTCCAATTTTGGTGAGGTACCGTATGGGTAAGGGAATGGCAAATCTTGCAATTGTTGTTTTTAGACACCATACCATAGTACCTTGTATGTGTTGCAGCTGTTCATTTATTGGATTGTGATGCTTGTGTTTGGGGATGTTATAGCATTTAGACATAAGGTTTAGACATAAGGTCTTATATAAGCTTCTGGGTGGATTATATTGTTCCAAGGCTAATGCTTGAGTTGAGACTTTATGTATATAAAAGATACAAAATAGTTGGCTTAGTGGCATATTTTTATCCTCCTACCCCCTCAATAGGCTCCAATGTGACCTTCTCATTTAATGAGTGGATGGTTCAGCTATGATGTGCTTATCATGTATTATGAACTTTGTGAAACTATTCTGATATGTGTAGTATTATTTGCATTTGTTGTGCATCACAGTTGTCCAATGTGTTGCATTAGTGTTAAACAACATTTGCTGTAATAGAAAAACTCTCAGCTTGCACAAACACAAACAAGTTTCATTATGACATATTGGTGTTTGCATGAAATTCATCATCCACATCATGCCATACCAACTGAATTTGGTATGATCAATATTTAGATTGCAACAACAGCTCAGTGTGGTGTTAACACATGCTGGCTTTGAGTTCAAGTTGGCACACTTGGATATTGTCTTCCTGAAACTTCAAGTGGCAGGATTAACACTTCGAGGCAAAGGGTTCGGATTGGAATTGTGATTAATTCAGACCACATGATGAGAACTTACCAATTTCCAGCGTGTAATAAAGAAAGTTTAGAGGGCGTAGGAATCTCTTCAGTAGAATGTTGGATATTGTGAATAAAAAAAATTAAATTAAAAAAACCTATTTCTCCCCACGAGATTTCGGACTGCGTGGATCCTGCTTTGCGACCAGAATGTCAATTATGTCTTGAACCAATTAGTCCGTTTAACTGATGTGGATACGGACATGACGTCAGAGATGGGTGCAAATTTTATCCTCTCAGCGTCACAGACTACACTACTGCTGTGACTCCGTACCCACAGTGGTGGGCTGGTGCATTGACTACAGTACACACTGGTGCTCATCAACAATACGAATCTATCCAATGACTCTGTAGGGTTCATCGTAACGTCTAGTTTCGCATGGATGCCAAAGTCCATGCCATGCTGTTCCAACAAAATGGGACTCCGGTTCGTCCTATTCGTCTACAGACTCACCACTTGATTCTCTTGTCTGTAGTCAAGCTGACTGGAATCAACAACTGACATTGTTCTGGTACATGCATGCATGAGTACATTCCCACAGCCTCCTCATGCACGTATAGATGAGTATTGTCCCCTGCAATGTATCAATGTGCAATGTACCGACCGCCAGCAAACTGTAGGTGGTCAATGATTCAGTTATTAGCCACTAGCATCCAAAATGCCAGCATTCTCTGAGCTACTGGAACACAATGCCGCCTGATATCTAACCCACCAAAACTCACTAAAAGATTGGACTTGCCCATGCACCAGTGTTAGGCTGCATGCAGTTACTACGTCACGAGATGCTTGACTTACTAGATTTACTAGACTATCGCCAGTAGTCTTTACATTGTCCCACATATCTGTGCTGAGTAATGTCATTGCAGAGCTCGTCTCCAACCACCCCGTAGTCGCGTTTCAATGCTATATACCAACCATAGCTGGCTGTCCTTCGATCTTAGCCAAGAGGAAATGTTCATCAGCACATGCGGCAGTTTGTACATACTACATCATGTATTTATTGACGCCGCTATAATATGATTTTATTGTTGTGATCCAAACGTGAAGCATAGTACTATAAAATGACCCGCGCCACATAATGGATTGTGCTTGCTGCGTACTTAATTATTAACAACAGCTTCCATAAGAGTTTATTGGCACATGGTACAAGTAACGATATTGATGCTTACACAGAGCAATGGCGTGGTACAAAGCTTTGAAAATAGGACATCAATAGCATAAAACGTGCGGACGATACAGTGATTTGAATTGGATGCTATACATGTATTTGAGGATCAAAATCTCATAGAACGTTCCAAATGTTATTTTTAAAGGTTTTGTCACCCGCCTACACCATTAATAGCACCGTGCATAACTGATGAATCAGGTACTGATGTTGATGAGACGGTATTATGAGCTGGACTTAAGATCCCTTAAACTGGCGGAAGAAATCGATACTGTACATGTATCATTATAACTTATAAAAATTGAACTGGAAAATTTTTAAATAGAGTGGCCAATACATGTACAACTAAAATAGGATACGGTTAACTGTTTTCATATCTGCAGAAGAGCTAGTTTGGGTTGTGTGTTGTAAGTTTAGTTTTTTGCAGCATCTGCCGATCTTTTCCCATAGTCGTATCGTACAGTAATTAATTCTTTACCCTCTCTTGATACAGGCTTCTAAATTAGCTCCAGAGGATTCATCACTATCAAATCCCTCTGATACACCTTGCTTAAACTTATGGAGTCTCCTGTGTGATTGGGAGTACTTATAGTCACCTGGATCTGGTCTTTGCGTATCTTAAAATTTACCCATGCATTGATTGTTTCCAAACCGTAAGTATCTCTAATAAGTTCTTTTTATGCATGCAAGGCAAATGTTATACTGGTTTCCATACCTAATATGTCACGATAAATCGAAATTTGAAATGTACGAATGATCAAAACAGATATACTGGTGTAACAACTATATCAGGATCAGCTAACCAGCAGCAGTTGCACTTTGAGCATTTGATGTCTGTATTCAATCGCATATGTCAAATCATTTCTCATATAGCTATGCCTATGGAATCACCCATAGATACAGAAGTTTGTGCATCCTGCCTTAGCGCTATAGGCATTGACTTATAAATGTTTCCCAATCTTGCTCAACGCATTACCAACCTGTTCTGTGTTGCTGCTGCTGATGTATAATAAGACCCTCTAACTCAACTGAGACTGGTGATGGAAGAATCATACATCATGATACCATACTTGCAGCATCATTATAAAATTGAACTGAAATATAATAGTACATCATGATACTATACTTGCATCATTATAAAAATTGAACTGAAAATTTTTAATGCAGAGGCCTACATGTATAAATCTTTAAGTATGTATTTTGACCACATGGTGTTTAAATTAAATAAATAAACGTCGGGCCAAGAGTCATAACTTCATAATACTCAAATGGTATCATCACAGTACATCATTGATGATTGAGCTAGAAATAAATACTGTACTTGAACAAAAGCCATCAACTGATATTTTGATGGCATAGCCAGTAAATCATTGCATGTACCATACAATGGCTAGCATGCATTACTGATGCAAATCCTAAATGTACATGTGTAAGTTATGGCATTGTTATAAATAAATTAAGATTTTAAAAACCCACATACACTGTGTACAGCAAATGTACTCAAGTTTTAAGCAATTTTTCTAATTTATAACAGGTCAAATCGTAGCTCCCAATTTACATACATGTATGCTTATAAATGATATGTTTATATTGATCATAATCATTTGCAGGGGGGGGGGGGGGGGTTGGTTGTGCTGAGAAGTTTCAGTCAATGAGGCAAAGGACTATATGTTGCCTTAACTGACACTCATGCAAGCATTCCAGGAGAAGAAAAGGAAATATAAAGTACTGCTGACACCTTTTGTTGTATCCACTGATGGAATGTTGGGCCATTAAACGGCTGGCCCAAAGAATAATTAGAAAATGGGATAAGCAACAGTACCTTGAAACAGACTGGGTATTTTAACACAAGCGGATGTGGGAAAATACCTCTGCATTTATACTATGTGTCCAGGAAACCATAATCATCTGTAGCCACCTTCCATGACTCACCAAAGTGTCATTCAATCAATATGTACAAAATGTGCTAGTCAGTTTGTTACACATGTTCATTCCAAGTCAAGGCTGACCCTGTCCAGGTGTCCCACCCAATGTATAGTCTTTCGTGTACATGCCTTATATGTAAATTGCTTCCTTCAAACAATTGAAAATTAGGTGTACATGCTAGGAGTGTTGGGCACACACAATGTTTACGTTACTATCTGTAATACTCTTCAGTGTATGTAATTATTCATGTTCCTCAGGAATGTACTTACACCATATGACATATGTTAATGCCTTTGAGGTAGCACAAGAAGGACCTCCCATGAATGATGTTTGTATTTTTTAATAGTATGCTGTATTTGCACAAACATTATATTGTGTGTATGATGTGTGTGCTTGCTCACATGTGGCATTTGAATGGGAGGGGAGAGATTGTGGGCATTTAAAATGAGGTGTACAGAGCAGCGCATGATTTCAATCTAGATTCTCACACTTTAAAACACAATGCCAGAGGAACAGTGGAACCTCCAACCCCTCCAACACAACAGCATCTTCAACCATCATGGTCAAACCTCTCTATCTGTCACAGACCCTGACATTCCAGCCGGAAAAGGAGGGTTGTTATTGTATAAATTGATTTAGTAAGTATTATATTAAGTAATATATAGTAATTATTATATTTAATAAGTATTATATTTATTACTTGGCATCGAGTCTTTCTTTGGCAACGGAATCAGCAGAAACTTGGAGATTGAACAGGTTAAGTGCATCTATAACATAATGGCTATTTCAGCATCATTTGTCACAACGAATTGAGAATTGCCAATTCCATGCACTGTATAACTCTGGCAGTCTGGCCGATCGGGCTCGCTTACTCTCAATTTCATCGGCGCATGCCTCCTCATGTCTGTAATCCACACACCAAGCGATCCCGCAAAGCTTCGTCCA
This sequence comes from Ephydatia muelleri, assembly GCA_013339895.1. NCBI lineage: Eukaryota > Metazoa > Porifera > Demospongiae > Spongillida > Spongillidae > Ephydatia > Ephydatia muelleri. The sequence continues at coordinate 11,945,561 of JABACO010000006.1, forward strand.
GAAAGTCTCCAAATTGGCAGTTTCTCGCTAGACGTCGTAGCTCTGCCACAAAATCCGCTACACTTTCCCCTACCAATTGACTACGGCGGTAAAAACTAAACCGCTCAGAAATAACAATAAGTTTCGGCTCAAAATGGCGTATTAACACCTCTGTCACTTCGCTGAACTTCTTCTCTTGTGGCCTAGAAGGCGCCAGAAGATTCCTCAGCACCCCGTACGTCTTGGGTCCAATTACACTAAGTAGTATCGCTAGCTTTTTGTCCTCACCGATACCATTAGCAGAGAAATACAGTTCCACACGCTCGAGATAAGCGGTGATAGGTTCCAGGTCCGTATCGAACTCCTGAAGATGGCCGAATTTCGCCATCCCACCCTCGTCGCCAGTATAATATAGTAAGTTCAGGAGCACATAAACGTACAACTCTGGCCTAAGGAACTGCACAATACTAGTCGCACACTGCGTATGCGCGCAGGCACTAAATAGGAATATACACAACTATACTACAGTCCCCTCCCCTAGGCAAGGCTGCGACATGGCTACAAGCGAAATGCAGCGGGGCATCAAATGGTGGCTTGGTCTACCTCTAACACCTGAATTAGGGGTATGCGCTTATTGTCCAGACAAAGCTCTGGATGCACACCATGCTGTTACTTGCAAATTTGGGGGAGATGTAGTGGAGCGCCACAATGCTATGCGCAATGCTATTTTTGATTTTTGCAAGCGAGCCCTTCTGAACCCAAAACTGGAAGCAGGGGCAGGTTTGGGTCATGAAAGGAGACTTACTAGACCTGCAGACATACTCATCCCAAGCTGGTCCAATGGTGATAAGCCTGCAGCCATTGATGTGTCCATCACCTCTCCGCTTATATCAAACATTTTGTCTGAAGCGGGTGTGGTGGCAGGTGCAGCAGCAAGGCAAACAGAAGAGAGAAAGCACACATGCAATGATACAATCTGCTCCGAATTGGGATGGAAGTGTGTACCATTAGTGGTGGAGACGTTTGGTGCTTGGGGAGGAACTGCAGGCCAGTTTTTTGGAGAACTTGCATCACGACTTGCGGCTCAAAGCCATTCCTCAAAGACTACAATGTTGAATAACATCTATGGGAGACTAAGTCTCATACTAGTTCGAGCCAATGCCCGTGCGTTCAATGCTAGGTTGGCTACAACAATGGACTTGCTTGAAGGCTAGGGTAGTTTTGTACAAGTTCGTGTGTAGTAATGTGTATATATATGTGCATTTATTTATTTATTTAGTTTATAATATAGTAAGTATTATATTTAGTAAGTATAATAGTATTTTATAAGTATTATATTATAGTTTGTAATTCTAGCTGTTGTCTCCTCAGACCAAAATACATGTACTTGAATTGATTTACTGTATATTCTTATTCAAATGACATAATGGTTACTATGTCACTATTGCGTTGATGTACTGTGGAGTAAGATGGGTCCTTGCATTATCATTTTGATTGGGGTCATTTCGGATTAGTTAAATCACAAGAGTGTGTATTGGTTGTGAAGGACAGTCATTCAGATAACTACCTTTGTGAAGTGGCAATATGTGCCCGGATACTTTGTGTGCTTCATAATGCATTTCAGTACTGTATGCAGTGCACTATTCACCAGTATAATATTTCTGTTTGTTAAAATTGATCTTAACAAGAAAATAAGAATTCTCTTTGAGAAGGTTTGTGGGATATGGAATTAGTGTCAAATGTAGTGTAAAAAGGAGAGAACGAACAACAAAAATGACACATACTTATTTTCAGATTTGAGTGAAACAATATTGACACAAACCTATATTTGGCAAGTTAATAGAGCCTTTACGTGTGAATATGTTAAATATAGATCTGTGTCTTTTTATGCAAATTTGCAAAATTACTTCTGGATGGGTGTGCTATTGAACTGGAAGCTGCAGCTTGGCCCAGAAATGATAGTAAGTCTGATGATTTGGAGCCTATCATACACCAATTGGTCTCGAGTGCCCAAGATGCCACACAGAATGATGGGCAGCAGCTAACAGACTTTCTGACCTAATTTGGAAGCATTATTTATAGCTTACTGTGATGATGACCTGGGCAGGACAGATTTGGTCTACCATAGAATTGATACCAGCGAGGCTGCACTTATTCGCTAATCAGCCAGAAGACTTCCCTACTTGAGGATATGCTGAATAGGGGCATTATTGAGCCTAGCAGTAGTGCATGGTCATCACCGGTTGTGCTGGTGAAAAAGAAAGATGGTACCAGGTTTTGCAACGATTTCCGAAAGGTCAATGCATTCACTATTAGGGATGCCCAGCCTTTACCTCGCTATGCACCTGCTACATTCCACGGGCGTATGGAGCGAGTTTTGGCAGGTCTTCACTGGTCCACTTGTTTTTTTTTTTTAATCTAGAAGATATCAAAATGTTTAGTAGAACAGTGGCAGAACACTTGAGCCAGTTAAGGGATGTGCGTACCCGTCTGAAGATTGCTAGCCTTAACTAAAACAATCTAAATGTCACCTGCTTCAACAAACGTTCACTATTTGGGGCATGCAGAGTATGGAAAGGGAATTGAAACAGACTCTGAAAAAGACAAAGATTGGCATCGTATTACCGCCGCTTTGTTCAGAGGTTTGCACAGGTGGCAGCTCGCTGTGACAGAAGAGTGTACACATGCATTTTTGGAACTAAAGAAGCAACTGGTGTCAGCACCAGTGTTGGTGATGCCACAATTCACACAAGAGTTCATATTGGACGCAGATGCTAGTGGTGAGGGCCTTGGGGCTATCCTCTCTCAGGTGATTGAAGGTCAGGAGAGGGTGGTTGCTTATGCAAGTAAGACTATCACAAGAACGGAAAGTATTGTGCAACATGCCGTGAGATGTTAGCTTTGGTGTGGGCCACACACCACTTTAGACCTTAATTGTATGGACATAGGTTTGTGTTGCATACAGACCATAGTGTTCTCCAGTGGCTTCACAGTTTTAAGAAACCAGAGGGACATATCGCCCGTTGGTTGGAGCAGCTAGCTGAGTACAACTACACAGACCAGGAAGAGAACACACAAATGCTGATTGTCTCTCTCGCATGCCATGTAAGCAATGTGGCCTCTCAGAAGCCTCAGATGCTGCTACCAGCTGTGATGCAGTACGGTTGGAGACTATACTTCCATCTTGGTCACCAGAGGAAATTCAGTCTGCTCAACAAAGCGACACTGCTTTGTGCGAAGTTATAAAATGTTTTCAGTCTAATTCTATTCCTCTTTTTTTCTGCACAGGCAAATCTAAAGGCACTGTGGCTTCAGAGAGACCAGCTAATGCCGAAAGAAGGTGTCTGTATCAACAGTGGAACGATGTACCTGGAGGTGGATTACACAGGAGACTCCAGCTTTTGTTGCCAGCATCACTGGTACCTGGAGTGCTGTCAGGATTACACAACTCTCCTGTTGGAGGCCACCTAGGGTTAAGGAAACACTGGAAAAGGTTTAGATACATTTCTATTGGCCAGGCTAGAAAAAAGATGTGGAAAAGTGGTGTGCTAGTTGTGCGAAGTGTAGTCTCCATATTCATCCAGGCACCACTGCAGTTGGATTACTCTGTGTTGAGGCCTTTGAAAAGAATTGCTATGAACATTTCGGGACCACTACCAATGACTGGAAGGGGGAATTGTTACATTTTGGTGGATAGGGGACTATTTCACCAGGTGGAAGGAGGCATTTCAGATGAAAGACATGGATGTAAAAACAGTGGCACGTATCCTTGTTAATGAATTCATTTGTCATATGGGAGTCCCTGACACTATCCATACAGGTGGTAGATGATAGGTTGGAAGGAGATGGCCATTAGTATCGTCTGAAATCTGCAGAACCATACCTTCCCATCTTCAGTTTGAGCAGCAACGAGAATAGTGATGAAAAAACCATTATGAAAAGCAAATTTCAATACATGTCTATACGGAAGAGTACTAATTCTTATGAGGAAGTCCGGTGTATAGGGGTGAAAAATTACATCAATCAGTCAGAGTGAAAGGTATGTTGCTATCCATCATGGGACGCCTGTACAACTTAACTAGTGGCTCACCCTGATTTATGGTGATCATGTTCCATACATTTCAATGGACGCGTGCTTGGGAAATTAGCTGACGGACGTTTGTATAACGAGCCAGGAATAGCTAATGAGCGTCTGAAATTTCTCGCCATGCGGTATAGTGCACGGAACTAATGATGATCGATACCGTATTCTAAGAGCGGCGTGTTTTGCTAAATGCAGTAAATTTAAGCGTGAGGTATACAGAAGGGTTCCGTGCAGCCATAGGCTAATTTTAATTTTCTAATTGTATACCGCGCAAATTGAGGTAGCAATTGCGTGCTTGCATGAATTTGACAAATTATAGTATAATTTCAGCTGTCCCGTTATAAAGCAGTGTTCTAATGCGCAAAACTGTATCACAGACAATCAACAAAATTGACCATTCAGGTTTCAACTATCCCATTCACTGCAACTGGTTTTCTCACCACAATCAGCACTGGTATGAAAACATGGCAAAAGTTAGATCAATAATATACACCAATTGCATTACAAAATAGCTGGCATGAAAAGTTCCATGCGCAGCTTAATAAAATAAGAATTACAGCAAAGGCAAGTCATAAAAATGTTAACTACTTACGCATTTCTACATTTAGCGGTTCGAGTAAATCAATGACGGCATCAATTTCCTGTGATCGCAAATCCTTCAATTCCTTCATTGTACTGATCGTGGCTGAGCGGTGCAACGCTTTCCTTATTCTAGAGTACGTGTGGTAGATTACCACTCCTGCGAAACACAAGAAAGCGCTTCCTACGCCCATGGTGACATTCGCGATCACGAGATCGTTCACGTTGAACTTCGCTTCTTTGCGACTGGCTTCAGTGTACAGCACTACCAATCCCATGAAGCTGAGATTGACGTAAAGAAAGCCTTCGATTACATTAAGCTGCCAACGTTTGTAGACGCCCAATCCGAGAAAAACGACTAGCAACAGTAAGCATGTGAGGGTGATGATGAATGCAGTCGTAGTTTTGTCGACCTCCGTGGAAATCGCTGTAATGCTGAGAATGATACGAGTCGACAGAAGTATTCCCGTCCAGAAGCGACTCCCATCCTTGTACGGAGCTTGGTAGCAATCAATAAACGGCTTTAAACGGTTGACCCAACAGAGCACGTGAAGGTGAGATGCCCTTTGGAGGCATGAAGAGAATAGCATCACGAGGGTATATGGAGCAATAAATACAACGCATATGGCGATTGCGATAGTCAGCAATGGAACGTGCATTTTGCCAATGAATGGGATTTTTCCGTCGTACATCCATACGCGTTTAGCGGTGCCGCTGCTCACATCGTAGACGTCTGAGTATTGGAATATGTTCACCACGCTATTCAACGTCCTGGTGAACGAAAGAAGAATCAACGTCGCCAAAACCGGGACCACGTTACTATTTCTAAGAAATGCCCATCTGGAACAATAGCGGCCCACTAAGATTATTGTCACCACTATGAGCATAACGTAAGCGGTGAAGACAAATTGAAGCCATGTTTTGTGGTAGGCTTGCATTCCGTTAAAGAAGCAGAAATCGAAACCGAAATCCAAATTCATCCAAGATATGAAAATATAAAGAAATTTGCCGTAAGGAGCGTTAGTTACATTGGGAGGAAAGAATAGCGTACTGTCCATACTAACAACATTAGCGTAAAAGATTAGACCAGTGATAGTTCCGCTTGTGACCGTGATGTCTAGAAGGAAATGGAATGCCACCAAGACGACGCCCAGTACGGCAAATGCTACAAGTAGGGAGATATTGTCATTATTACATAGTCTGCATTCGGACTCTCCAAATATCACGCTTTGGTTTTCTGTACAACTCCCGCACATGACTCCGGAACGATTGAAGTTGCACTGTTCATCAAGCATGTCCCTTCTTACGGGATTTGTTGCTTTGCAATAATCAAACGGGCAAAGAGAGGAAAATAGCATGATTGAGTCGTCGGTATTTGATGTTCCCAGCCAGGATACTTCCAGGGAGTCACCTGGCTTCGTAAACGATACTGAGTCAATGTCACAAGTAATACTTTTGTTAGCTAGAAACGACGTGCAGTTGCAGATTTCGTCAGTTAAGTTGAATCCAATAGGACAAGGCAGCTTACGTAATCTGATAGTGGAGACAGGTAGAATCCCTTCCTGAATGGAGAGTGTTGCGTCGGTGTTAATGGAAAGTGTGGTGTTGGAAAGACCATAGGTCGCCTCTCTGGGCAAGGTGAAATCATCACATGCAAATTTTAAATTCGCTAAGTAATAGTCGATAAAGGCGTTTTTCTCATTTCCCAAGAAAATAACTGAAGGGACAATCTGATAATACAAGTCAATAGACGCGACTGATACATTTACTTTCTGACCTGGATACACGATCAATTCAACCGTTTGCTTGCAGTTTGCGATACTCCCGTTTTCGCAGAAGCACACCTTAGTTGACTCGTATGAAATAAAGCGGGTTGTGGCATTGTGGTAGAACGGTATCCCCGAGCTTATGTTGGACAGAACAAGCTCGGATTCCGTCAAACCGTAATTCATCCCTGCAGTATTGTCGAGAGTGCAATAGCGAACATCGGCATAGATCGCGCCTCCGCCTTTGTGTCCGTGATTATTGAAGAAATAAAGGCGGACTGCTGGATTGCCAATAGTACCAATCGAATCGTTGATTTGGAAAAAGCACTCTTCCTTTGTAAACAGTTTGATCCATGGTTCTACGTACACGGCCCCGCCCAATGCTGCGACACTGTTTGAAAAGGTGACGGCGGCGGGAGCAACAAAGTAGACTACGGAACGACTGAGAAAGAGAGCGCCACCGTTTCCATACGTGCGGCAGTACTCGAAGCTTGTGTTCCCGGTGATGCTGAGCTTAGAGCTCACTGCACTAGCGCAGTGCGTCGCACCTCCAAGGAATTGGGCGTTCTCTAGTTCAACGGTAGCGTTCACTGCAAATATTCCGACGGAATTGTTGCGGTACTGGGTGTCGGTTGATTTGAAGAAGCTGTCGATCACTTTAGCGCCAAACACGTTAGCGCTGAACGTGCAGTTGTTGACAAATACTTTTGATAGAATCAAGTCCATGCCATACTCACAGTAAAGAAATGTCGAATCAGCTACTGTTAGCATTGATTCTGACGTCGCTTTTGTTGAAGCAGACACTCCCAGCGTTGCATCTGACGTCGTAAGTAAGTCATCCGTGTCTGTGGAGTCGACACCAGTTTGATCAAATACGAATTTGCAGCTGATTGAGGTGTTGCACCCATACTGTATGCCTTTATTGCAATCACCAAATGTCACGGACGCAATGGTGACCGTTGAGCGCTGTAGGATGACGCCACTGTAACCGCCAACAAAAAATGAATTCATTATCCTACTATCCCCTGTGACCGCATATCCATAGAGTCCCATCAAGGAGCTGTTTAAAATGGCCACCCCACTCATATATAGCGTAGTGATATTCGTCAGCTGGAGTGCCGCGACGCGCATGCCATTTCCGCAACTTAAGAACGTCAGATTGATGAGGGACAAATTGTTGATGTTGCTGAAAGTCAAACCACCGCCAGAAGAATTGCACCAGAGCACCGTCTTAGACATTTCAAAAGTGATCACACCATCAGCAGAGTTCGGTCGATACTTTCTACCGCCTGTGCTGTTTGTAACCATGACGGCACTGCCTTTGAAGGTAACGTCACTCATGTTTGTAAAGTTCAACAGCGATTTCAGGACGTAGTCTCCTGGCGAAAATAAAATTAAACTACCTGAACGAATCTTTAGCGCTGTGTCATTGTTGATAACGCAAGTTCCGTTGATACATTGGCTTGTGACAAAATTGGCATCTTGAAAAAGTGTGTCCGTTTCGTTTTTAAATGTTATTAAACAAGTGCAAACTGCAACACTCGTTGCGGAGAGCGACATCCATATCATCACGTGCAGAAGCTTCACTAGAGCCATATCACATGATCCTAAAAGGTAATGATCGTATTGTGACGGGTAGATGCTTGTGTGGGTATGTGGATTACAAAAATATATATAATTATGAAATTGAAAATATTACCGATCTAAATTTAGCAAACATATGCTGTAGATTATGAACTTTCCAACTGTGAATCAATACATTCATAGTTTCGTAATCCTTTCTTTTCTTACTCTATACTCAATTGGTGCACACCAATCCTATTTCTAAATGTACACCAATTTTCTTGCTTCATTCATTTTATTTAATTTTAATATACCGCTGTGTCAATAGTAAAAAAAAAGACATATTCATATAGAATAGCTAGTCCAATATCGCAGCCAAAACTTGCAATCCTTTTCGCAAGCCTTCACATTCTCAGGATCTGGGTAATGGGCTTATTCACTTTTCTTTAGGGATCAGTTTTGTAGCGGTTCTTGTTGCATGCATTGGTCTTCCCATATTCTTCCACAAAACGGACACACAATGGACTCATGTATTAATTTTATGAAACATTACATAATGCTTAGGTGCCAATACAGAAACGCATGCATTGCTTGCTAGAGAGCAATGGACACTCTCTGGAAGAAGGGATGGGAGGAACTGTGTTGACAATCGATCTACACTATCTTTCTGCATGATCTCAATTGTCAACGTGTTAGTTATAAAACATAGTGAAGTCGGCTTTGTTCCACATGCAAGATCAGGTTATGGTCAAGAGGAAAGAAATGTAGATGGTGAAGTATATTACTTCTCAGCAAATTGCACAGGCAATTGATCGGTTTGTGTTAGCAGTAGACAAAGTTTGTTGCCGCTAGAATGCACCCACAAATGTAGATACAGCACTGGACCAAAGGTGACGATACAGCACTGGATGACAGGTGATGATACAGGATGACAGGTGATGATACAGCACTGGATGACAGGTGATGATACAGGATGACAGGTGATGATATAGCACTGGATGACAGGTGATGATACAGCACTGGATGGCAGGTGATGATATAGTGATATAGCACTGGATGACAGGTGATGATATAGCACTGGACCACAAGTGATGATACAGCACTGGATGACAGGTGATGATACAGCACTGGATGACAGGTGATGATACAGCACTGGATGACAGGTGATGATACAGCACTGGATGACAGGTGATGATACAGCACTGGATGACAGGTGATGATACAGCACTGGATGACAGGTGATGATATGACACTGGACCACAAGTGATGATACAGCACTGGACCACAGGTGATGATACAGCACTGGACTAGGGATACAGCACTGTATGACAGGTGATGATACAGAGCAGCACTGGACGACCGATGATGATACAGCACTGGACCACAGATACAGCACTTGACTACAGGTGATGATGCAGATGTTTACCCCATCACCTGAATCCGTGTAAGTAACAAAGTCACAAGTCCCCTCCCATTCATCCTGCTCTCATAGGACTCGGCTCACTCTTAGGATCCCACTTGATCCCTGATCTTTGGCCACAACTTCTTCTCTCTTTGTAACAGTTTCCTGCTGAAGTATGCCATCAAATGATCTTCCACCTTACTTTTTAAGACATTTCCTACTTCAATATCCAAAAGATCAGTCAAAAGGTTGACTTAAATATGGGCACTTCAGTATCAGCTCACCGAACAGGAAGGATTTATATATCTCAAATATAATTCTTGCAATCCACATTCCACTGTACGTCCTTTGCCTTCATCCTTCTGGATGGCTATTATCTCAGCAAAATTTGGGACCTCCCTCCAGCCTAACTTTCTAACCGCCAACTTTGTCCTTGGGATTGGCAAATCCCTCAACTCCTGTAATGTTTGAGTGCTCAGGCCTCACAGGCAAAGGTTATACGCACCGATCTGGCATTTATACAGCTTTACTGGCAAAATCTGCAGCTCTTTCAAGCTCCTGAACACACACTTCAGATTCATGCCATCCTTTGAAGATCACAATGTCATCGAGGTCAACAGGCGTCCCATCCTCTCAACAGTTCATCCATCATGTTCATGTGTTGGAAAATTGAGTTGGGGGGGGGGAGTTAGCCGCTTCTGCGCAGTCTGCATGAACATCCGCCATGTTCCACACCATTTCTGATATGTTGTGTCCCTCGCGGGGTTAAAAATTGGCTGGTTGATGGGATGCATTTAAGATGACGGGGGAAACTATCCGCCACGCACTTCAGGATGCAACTGCTTTCACATTGGCAAAATTAATACTGAGTTCGAAAAAATGAGGCGTTCATGTATGTATGGCCCCGCACAGTCCACTCCGTTCTGATTAAGAGCATCAAGACTACATCTCACCGATGATTAATGTGATATGCTTTGTTTCGCTTACATACTTGTACATGCAGTATATACGTTTAGACTTATCTACCAAAACGAAAGATCATTTTTGAAACAAATCTAGCCGAACAACCACGAAACGGGTCTTATAATTGGATACGAAGTAATGAACCCCAATATTGTGATTGGAATCTAATCAGATGTTCAGTACCGAAGTAGCTCGAAGTATAGTGAACGGGTAAAAGAGTGCGACTAACAAATAAGCAGTGTATATATCATACGTCATGCAATCACTATGATCCGCGGGTGAAGGTACAGGGAGACTAAACGCCAGAGCCGTAAACTGATCGATGGATATGGCAGAACACATGCACTGATAAGCACTTACTTCTCAGTAACTCGTCTTGGCTAGTGTCGTGTCGCACTCAAAGCTCATTCATTGACTGATTTGTGCCAGCTGGCTGAACAAGGTGGTACATAAATAAACTATATATAGCTTCGGCTGATTTTAGTTTACAAATCAGTAAGTTAGCGTACACCTACATGTATATAAACCCTCTCCCCCTCATCTTACGATGTTTACGAACGATGCTCTTTAATGATTGTTTCATTCTAAGGGAGGATTTTTACTCCATCACGATCAAATTATACATACGGATCTCAATACCCATGCAGTACCGAGATGAAAATGTAATGCGGCATAAGGCAACACAAAATTGCAAAATATAATTTATTTAACTAACTGAAGTAGAGTTGTCAAATATGAGGCGGCAGTGGTAGCAGTGGTATAAGTATGTATGATCACACTGATGTATACTGTATATCATTGCGCATGTGCTTTTACGTAATCCAGCGCGAGCGCCAGCAAAAATTAACATCAATGGGACAGCCTGGCGCACATCAGTAATTAACTGGTCACGGCGCTATGCCAAACAATGAAACATGCAGCTTTCTTGATTAAGACAGAGGTATTGTTCAGAGTTGTGGGCAGTATGTTTTGCCCTGCGACTGCGAATCATGCTTGAAAGGTGTGTCACGTGATGTATTAATATCGTTCCTTCCCTCATAGTCTGATGACGCCGCGGTCACATCATGAACGGTATTATAAAAATAACAGAGACAGAGGAGCCCGGTGTCACACGTGCCGGCTCCCCCCCATCCTCTCAGTTCTGAGTCTGATATGGTATCTGTGCGCATGTTTTAATTTACAAGTTTTTTTTATATACCAGTTCACACAGAGAGCCCTAAAGCAGACATCTTATATCTATATAGGATCTCTGCTAAAGGAACAACTACAGCTAAATTGAGTCTTGACGAAACAAACATGTGTATGTATGTATGTATGTATGTATGTATGTATGTATGTATGTGTGTGTGTGTATGTATGTATGTATGTATGTAATGTATGTATGTATGTATGTATGTATGTAATGTATGTATGTGTGTGTGTGTGTGTGTGTGTGTGTGTGTGTGTGTGTGTGTGTGTGTGTGTGTGTGTGTGTGTGTGTGTGTGTGTGTGTGTGTGTGTGTGTGTGTGGTGTGTGTGTGTGTGTGTGTGGTGTGTGTGTGTGTGTGTGTGTGTGTGTGTGTGTGTGTGTGTGTGTGTGTGTGTGGTGTGTGTGTGTGTGTGTGTGTGTGTGTGTGTGTGTGTGTGTGTGTGTGTGTGTGTGTGTGTGTGTGTGTGTGTGTGTGTGTGTGTGTGTGTGTGTGTGTGTGTGTGTGTGTGTGTGTGTGTGTGTGTGTGTGGTGTGTGTGTGTGTGTGTGTGTGTGTGTGTGTGTGTGTGTGTGTGTGTGTGTGTGTGTGTGTGTGTGTGTGTGTGTGTGTGTGTGTGTGGTGTGTGTGTGTGTGTGTGTGTTGTGTGTGTGTGTGTGTGTGTGTGTGTGTGTGTGTGTGTGTGTGTGTGTGTGTGTGTGTGTGTGTGTGTGTGTGTGTGTGTGTGTGTGTGTGTGTGTGTGGTGTGTGTGTGTGTGTGTGTGTGTGTGTGTGTGTGTGTGTGTGTGTGTGTGTGTGTGTGTGTGTGTGTGTGTGTGTGTGTGTGTGTGTGTGTGTGTGTGTGTGTGTGTGTGTGTGTGTGTGTGTGTGTGTGTGTGTGTGTGTGTGTGTGTGTGTGTGTGTGTGTGTGTGTGTGTGTGTGTGTGTGTGTGTGTGTGATGTATGTATGTATGTATGTATGTATGTATGTATGTATGTATGTATGTATGTATGTATGTATGTATGTATGATGTATGTATGTATGTATGTATGTATGTATGTATGTATGTATGTATGTATGTATGTATGTATGTATGTATGTATGTATGTATGTATGTATGTATGTATGTATGTATGTATGTATGTATGTATGTATGTATGTAATGTCACAGGAAAAAATTTCGCGTTCCATTAACGGGTTTATGACATTCCCAGTAATATTTATTCCCATGTTTGGGTTTTCAACCAAATTCCCAGCATGGAATTTTTTATTCCCAGTATCATAAGAAACTTCCACACGAGGGAAAAAAATAATCCCATCATGACAATCAATCCCAACATTGGGATTTCGTTTTCCATAGTGGGTTTTTAATCCCAGCATGGGTTTTTTAATTTCCAGCATAAGTAGTAATTGATCGATCCGATCCTGAAAAAACTTCCCATCAGGGAAATGCTAACCCAACATGGGAATTTTATTTCCACAGTTGTTATTATAAATCCTATGCTTGCAATAAACATGTAATTCCAAGTGCGGAAAGACATCAAACCAATGTATAGGGATTCCAATTCCCAGAATAAAGCCGTTTTCATTACATTGTGAGAATTCAGAATCAATTCTGCAACACACAACATGAAACAAAACTACTGAAAACAAAATTTTCCTTCAAAGTATCCATCCAATGAACGTACTATTGAGGGAACAAAGCTGTAAAAGAACAGTGGAAAGGAAATGTTATTCCTTTGTTTAAGACTGACCCTGAAGAAAAAAAGAAACTCGAGGATATGGTACAGAAATTGGTTTCATATTGCTCAACCAAATACTTTGGGGAGCGATCCATTAGGCAGCACATCATTGACACCTTAACTGAAAGGAGGATGATCAAGAAAGGATTTGATTACACCAAGGTATGGGTATGTATCTGTTCATTATCACGGGGTAGATTCAAGTACCAAGTTATGTAGTCAAAAACAGGGACTAATACCAATATTATTTAAATTATAATCAATATGTAAGGTTACAATTTAGCAATGTTGAGAATGGGGGCCTCAATCACTACAGGCACGTGAGAAAAGGGAAACAGTGAAATCATCTGTCAAATGTGTGACTAATTCAGGTAACTTTCAGATGTATACTGCATGAGATTGCTTCATGAATGTAAAGAAGATGTAAAGAAGAGGTGCTAAATCCCTAGAAAATATTCTTCACAGAACAATCTCACTCGGAAAGCACAAGCAGAATGTGAGTTTGTGAATCTTAGTGAGAAGTCATTCAATGTATAACTGATCTACATTCATTGATGATTTTCTTTCGCAGCAACAGCAGCAACATCACCATCAGCATTAACATCCGCATCACAATCAACATCAGTATCTGCATCAACAGTAGCATCAACATCATCATTAACATCAACATCACAATCAACATCAGCAACTTCATCAGCATCAACCTCAACAGTAGCATCTCCATCAGCATCAACATCAGTCTTAACATCAACCTCAGGTATAAACATATTTAGTATTATTATATATACATTATTGCTCTTTAATTTCTGTTCAGATTTATCAATGAAGAGTGCTGAGGTCATCATTGTATCAGCCTTCAAGGTACACTTCTTGAAGGAGGTTACAAGGCAACAATTGCTTGGGGCTATTAATTGTCACATTTCACCTGACAAAAGAAAGAACTTCCATACAATGTCCAAATCAGCGTTACTCATGCCACTTGCCAAAGCCCTTCTAAGTAAGCAGTTGATGGTCTTAGAAGATGATTGTGACCTACAGAACATAAAAAGAGATGATATAATTGTCTTTCTATGTGTATGTGGTATTGTTATCCATGCACTTCATTATATGCTGATTAGTATTCATGATCAATGTGTTATGTGAATGTTATGTTTATTACATAAGGTAACAGGCCAGGATGGAACACAGAACGGAAGCGTGCATGGTGGGGCAAAAGGAACCGCGGTGAAAAAATATGGAACGTTATAGAAACCAGGGTGGAAATTTAAAATTTACCATGGTGGAATACAAGCGAACCATGCATGAGCAATAGGGCGGGAAAAAGAAAAACCAGGGTGGGAATAACAGCGGAGGAGGAATCACGGATTCCTATAATGGGAATCTAATAAACCCACGGTGTCACAAGGTGTAATTTGGAGAATCCCAGGGTGTACAGTGAACGGAATTCGGAAATACCAGGATGGAAATACAGAAAAAACCATAATAGAAAGCTATATTCCCAAGGTAGGATCCCATAAAATCCCATGAAAAAACCCATACGCGATTTTGTACAACGTTCCCATTAATGGGTTTTTGACCCTGGAATCGCGCTGTTCCCAGTATTAATTCCATGAATGGGAACGCGAAATTTTTTCCTGTGTGTATGTAGGTATGTATGTCTGCCACGTGTATAGTGGTTTGTTCGCTGGCCCCGTCATGCCGCTACCATCTGAAATCTATTCAGCTCTTCTCGAGAAGACAGTTCCTGAGTGGTGCGCTCTATCTGGAGCTACAAGGTTTTTTTTTTCCATCTCGTCTACCAACCAGACTGAACGATTGTTGGTTTGAAAATATGAACGGACGCGCTCACCATGGCTCCACTGAGCAAATAAAGCCCAAGTTTTGAACGGCGTAGTATTGTGGCCACTGCGGTACGCCCACGCATATGTGAAAAGTCAGTTAGTTGATAAATAAATCATGCAACGCATCCCGATAGGGACTGACCAAAACATTCAGAAATCATGTGTGCACACAATATATCTGTTTTGCCTCATTGCAGTGTGCGATGTGATCTGTTCTTTTAATTTATCATTGTCTACTTGAACCAGCTAGTAGCTCTAACCAAGGATTATTGACTATTACAATCCTTGCTCGAACCCAGTGGGATATATGCCTCATGTCATTCTCTTTGTCAGTATAGCACTCACGGCATTACTTTCAAAATGGTTGTATTTTTCAACGCTTATACGTAAGTTCTATCGGTAAAGCTCGGCGATTTTTATATAGACTCTTTTGCCTGGTAACCTCGGACAAAGCTCAGTTACAATTTCCACCATTTTCGTGTTCATTTCACTAGTTACGAGCATTATCCGTGCATGCATGCATTGCCGTTGATGGTGCATGATCCAATTATGCTGTCATAGTCTGCGATTAATTAGGTTAAGTGAATTGTGCATTATGCAAGAAATACGGTGCAAGATAACATGACTGCACCGCTGCAGTAATGAATGCTTTGAAGTGCAATTTACCCATATACATGTATAGCTCTCGATTGCATGCAGCATGATGAAGAGATTTGAACTAACTTGCTGTCCATGCAGGAGGCCTGCATACTTTTACTATCTGAATGCAGAGTGCAGCAGATAGTATGCAGCATTGTTTCCTTACAACTACTGGGTATGACAATAACAAGGTCAGGTATTGGCATCTGTTTATAATCTTTCGTGCAGCTAGTATAGTCCTTCACAATTCACTGGGATAAATGTTCAGTTGATTTATCATCAAATACGCATGGTTGAATGGATTGATGACTCCAGGTAAAAAGTGACAAACCTAATGTGCAAAGGTGATCTGCGAGTATGTATTGCATGCAGAGCGATCACGCAACGTAATACGTTATTATTAATAGGACATTAAATAATAATCGAATCGGATCAGCTTAAAACGTTCTATAGATCTTGCAAAAAAGCGGGGGAAATTAAAGGATGCACCGTACACCAAACTGACTGATCCGCCGCCATATAAACCTAGTCCCTCGTATATATGCTCTGAACAGACAATTTGCATGTCTGCGACGTGAATTAATTAATCAATTAACGATGACCTTATTATATTATCTCCCACCTTACACGCCAGCTGGCGTGGTCACAAATTTCAGATAGAAAGCCGTTTACAATTAGCTGTTCTCAAATGCAGACTGCCCGCATAAGTGACATGTTACCTAAGTTGCTGTAGCGGACCCGTGGGTTTGGACAAATTTGAAGCATCAAAGCGCCACTTCGGCGAATCGCGTCTCAGTTCTTGTATTTCGAACACCCCCTCCCCCCGTTTTCGTACTTAACCAGGGCTCCGCGAAGCCCGGCCCCTTACCAAAATACTGCATGGATCCGCCCCTGCCAAGCCCAGTAATAGTTTGTGAAACATTTTGCGAGTTAATAAATTATTTAGTTTAAAGCTTCATGTAATGGTACATACATGTAGCCGGCCGTGTTTCTGTTATGACGACTATTTATTCAATAATGGTCAAAATGGCGGCGCCAGTAACCGAACATTGTTCAAAGGCTCCCCGAACTAGAAAATTCTATGTAATGGAAAAAACAAATGGCATGAAAACATGTACCAATGTGCTGCAAATCATAATAAAGGGTGGCAACTCAATTTTTCGTTAAGATTCAATTAAAAAAAAACAGTGGAATACAGTAATTAGGTCAGAAAACATTGATCTTGTGTACTATTAATGGGAAGCTATGTTTTGCTTTCCCGAACTGAAATCTTCAATGTAATAGTATAAATATTTTTGCACAGTTTGCACCTTACAACATTTCTAAACGTGAAAATGAGGTGGCAAATGTTTTATAACTTGCGGTTAGTTAATTAAATTCAAGAGTAACCATTTTTCATACATTTAAATAGGTGTAAGTTTAACTTTGTTTTGAATACATCCGAACCATTAGTACTTATAAATTCAACACAAATTCAAACCACACTACCCCTATGTACTAGCAATGGAACACATGCTATAGGATGTCTTTTTGAACACCATCACTTTCCTGGTGACCGCTGATTTCTGCATATGATCTGTATGGTGTCAAACATACAACAAAGGAGTGGGCCACTAGTTGCATGATCGTCGTACTCACACCCATACGCCTTTATAGTCAATGATAATTGTAACATTGCTTCCCTTCTCTTGTGCACTGTGTACTAGCTTTGCCTATGAGAGTTGGCATGTTATTTTTAATTCCCATTATAAATTGCATCCTAGAACACTTGTCTACACTAGGAAGGTAGCTAAATTTGACCTATTCACTTCCATGTGTAACAATAGGAATGACGTTATGTCATTGTGGACCACTGATCATCCTGTGTGTGTACGCGTGCGTACATGCGTGGACTGCTTGTGTGTGTGTGCTTGTTTTCAATCCTAATGAAATTGCTTTAGCTAAGTCTTCAGTCTGAAGAGTTGTAGCTTAATTTGTTCCTTGTTTCTATTCATTTAAAAAAAAAAGCTTTTACATGTTAGATGATATTTGGTCCGTTGTGGATTGCATTTTAGAACGCTGCGTACTGTAATTTATATGTAAGTCACAGATGGCAACTGTGGTGTTAGCACTTCAATCATACTCCAAAGTAGTGTCCCTTTCATGTGTGAATGGGTGTGAGTTTGAGTACTGGAAGACATAGCTAGCCAAGCCTCTGTTCAGAATTGTAGCTTTCTTTCTCTTCTCTCATGCACTACATGTACGTACTATAACACATAAAGGACTAATTCAAAATTTGGTTGTGAAATTGGGGTGGTGTACCATGGTGTCATCATAGCCATGCCTGTACCATGAAGTTCATCATAGCCATGCCTGTACCATGAAGTTCATCATAGCCATGGTGTCCTCATAGCTGGGCCTGTATCATGGTGTCCATCATAGCCATGCCTGTATCATGGTGTCCATCATAGCCATGTCTGTACCATGTCTGTACCATGGTGTCCATCATCATGCATGGAATAGGACATCTTTTGCTAACCTCTGATTTATATGTTTTTATCAAGCACTTAACACAGTTATCTCACAAATAGCTGATATTTTAGACACACATCCATACAACAGTTTAGGGTGCAGTTGGGTCTAGATCGACCATCATCGCATGGCATCAGCATCTGTTGTAGTTTAGCAAATGCCCTCCAATTCCATGTCCCATGTTTCAGTTGTCTTCATCATGGTGTCAGCCTATTTTAAGATTTGCATGGATTATTTGCCACAGTAGAGTGATTCATAAGTGTCCATGTGTGTGTGTGTGTGTGTGTGTGTTTTTGTGTGTGTGTTGTGTGTGTGTGTGTTTGTGTGTGTGTGTTTGTGTGTGTGTGTATGTGTGTGTATGCATGGGGATGTATGGGGGTGTATGTATTAGGTGTGTATGAGGTGTGTATTAGGTGTGTATGAGGTGTGTGTGTGTTGGTGTGTATGCATGAGGGTGTGTGTATGTGTGTGTGTGTGTGTGTGTGTGTAGCCATGCCTTTACCATGGTGTTCATCAGAGCCATGCCTCCATCATAGCCATGCCTTGTACCGTGGAGTCCTCCACTATGTACTAGCTTTATTGTTTTGAAAACTCCATTATGAAACTTCCTTTTTACTTCCTTGGGAATGAAATTATGTCATAATGGACCACTTTTGTGTGTGGCTATGTTTGCTTGTGTGTGTGTGTGTGTGTGTGCGTGTGTGTGTGCGTGTGTGTGTGTGTGTATTGTCTGTGTGTGTCTGTGTGTGTGTCTGTGCGTGTGTCTGTGTGTGTGTCTGTGTGTTTGTATGTGTGTGTAAGTGACTGTATCTGTATGTGTGTGTCTGTGTGTGTGTCTGTGTGTTTGTATGTGTGTGTAAGTGACTGTATCTGTATGTGTATTTGTATGTGTGTAAGTGACTGTATCTGTGTGTGTGTCTGTGTGTTTGTATGTGTGTGTAAGTGACTGTGTCTGTGTGTGTGTGTGTGTGTTGTGTTGTGTTGTGTTGTGTGCATGTTTAAAAGCCTGTACGTTTACAATTTTGCGAACGTTGCTTAGCCATGCCTTTAGTCATCGATAGTTGTATCTGTTGATCATGGATAGTTGTGTCACTCCTTGTTTCTATACATGTGAAGCTTTAAGATCCTTGGGCATGTTATGGGGTATTTTAGTCCTTTGTGGATTATTAATGATGGGTAATAAATGGAGTAAATTGCATACAAAAACTTAAAGCATTAAAAGTTGCTGTGAAACAGGGATGTAGTTTGCAGACTTTAAGTTCTTAGTTCACATCAAAGTTTGTTGAATAATGTATTTGAATTGCAATGAAACATATGTTTTTAATGTGTTGTGTGTGTATGTGTGTGTAAGTGTCTGTGTGTCTGTACCATGGTGTCCATCATAGCTATGGTGAATGCAATGTGTGTGCTTTGATCATACACTAAGGTAGACCTGTCCCTTTTATGTGCTTCATTATGGGTATTGAACGGCGTGAACCTAAAGAACAATTCTAGATGTTACTGTATACGCACATAGATTGTTTTATTTCTGTGTAGATGGGAGTGTTTTTGAATGCTGGTGGACATTGCTAGCCAAGCCGTTGAGAATTGTAACTTTGTTACCCTTCTTACCCTTCTCTTATGCACAACATACTAGCATTACCTATGAGAGTTTTGAAAATGTGCAAGCTATTTTTAATCTCCATTATGAATTTCCTTTTTACCTCCATAGGACCACATGCACTTGTGTGTGTGTGTTTGTGTATTTGTGTGTGTATGTGTGTGTATTTGTGTGTTTGTGTGTGTATGCGTGTGTGTGTGTGTGTGTTTGTGTGTGTGTTTGTGTGTGTGTTTGTGTGTGTACGTTGAAATTTTAGCGAATTTGCCTTTAGTCATGGATAGTTGTATCTGTTGACAATGGATAGTTGTTGTGTCGCTCCATGTTTCTATACATGTGAAGCTTTAAGATCTTTGGGCATGTTATGGGGTATTTTAGTCCTTTGTGAATAAATGGAGTGAATTGCATCAAAAAAACTTAAAGCACTAAAAGTTGCTGTGAGACAGGGATGTAGTTTGCAGTGTGTGTGCACTTTAAGTCTTAGAGATCACATAAAAGAAAGTTTGCTGTATAATGGATTTGAATTGAAATGAGTTATGTTTTAAATGTCTTGTGTGTGTGTGTATGTGTGTATGTGTGTGTGTAATGTGTGTGCATTTGCATCTAACATTCGTGCTGACATGATTGTGTGTCTTTTAGTGTACATTTTGAGCCTTCAAAGTATTATTTGTATCTTAGGTTAAAGAGAGTGAGCTTCATAAGTGTGTGTGTGTGTGTGTGTGCATGTGTGTGTGTGTGTGTGTGTGTGTGTGTGTGTGTGTGTTGTGCATGTAAGCTTATTGAATCGCATTGAACTGTCACCAGTGGGAAGGCCTAGTGTGGTAAGTGGGACATCTGTATTCCTTTGATATACATTTGAGCTATACAAGTGTGTTGGAGTCTTAAAACACTTTTAAGGTGTACTGGCCTGGTTAAGGGAACTAAGTTCTGTGTTTTTCCTTACAATGTCTCTGGGAATATCTAGGTGTGGAGAAAGAAACAGTATATGGATGCTGAATCTTGTGCAAGGTTCTGTGGACAAGTACCAGACACATCAATCCAAGTACACTCAGAGTACACCCATAGTTACCAACACATTACTCCAAGTACACTCAGCGTACATCCATGGCTACCAACATATCACTCCAAGTACACTCAGAGTACATCCATGGCTACCAACACATCACTCCAAGTACACTCAGCGTACATCCATGGCTACCAATACATCACTCCACGAAACACTCAGAGTACATCCATGGCTACCAACACATCATTCCAAGTACACTCAGAGTACATCCATGGCTACCAACACATCACTCCAAGTACACTCAACGTACATCCATGGCTACCAACACATCACTCCAAGTACACTCAACATATATCCATGGCTACAACACATCACTCCAAGTACACTCAACATATATCCATGGCTACCAACATATCACTCCAAGTACACTCAACGTACATCCATGGCTACCAACACATCACTCCAAGTACACTCAACATATATCCATGGCTACCAACACATCACTCCAAGTACACTCAACATATATCCATGGCTACCAACATATCACTCCAAGTACACTCAGAGTACATCCATGGCTACCAACACATCACTCCAAGTACACTCAGAGTACATCCATGGCTACCAACACATCACTCCAAGTACACTCAGAGTACATCCTGATGGCTACCAACACATCACTTCATGTACACTAAACGTACACCCATGGCTACCAACACATCCTCTTTCAATCAATCATAAATTCCCAATGCAGAGACACACCATGGCTACCAACACATCCTCTTTCAAATCAATCATAAATTCCCAATGCATAGACACACGACTCCTTTCACATGACCCAGTATAGCACCTTCCCCACTTACAAGTACCAAAAACAGTGCATTGGATTAGCTGCATTGTGCACACTGCCAAGCAGCACATACAATCCAAACACACACACCACACACACCACACACACACACACACACACACACACACACACACACACACACACACAAGCAAACATAACCAACACAAAGTGGCCCATCATGACATAATTTCATTCCCATAGAAGTAAAAAGGAAGTTCATAATGGAGATTAAAAACAGCATGCACGTTTTCAAAACAATGAAGCTAGTACATAGTGGAGAATACCATGGTACAAGGCATGGCTATGATGGAGGCATGGCTCTGATGAACACCATGGTGCAGGCATGGCTACACACACAAACACACACACATACACACACACACCCCATACACACACCCTCATACACACCATGGTACAGGCATGGACACCATGGTACAGGCATGGCTCTGATGAACACCATGGTACAGGCATGGCTCTGATGAACACCATGGTAGAGGCATGGCTCTGATGAACACCATGGTACAGGCATGGCTATGATGGACTTCATGGTACAGGCATGGCTATACACACATACCACACAAACACACACACACACTCTCATGCATACACAACCAACACACACACACACCAACACACACACCAACACACACACACACCCCATACATGCACACCCATACACACACCTCACACACCTCGTACATACACCCCCATACATCCCCATGCATACACACACATACACACACACACACACACACACACACACACACATGGACACTTATGAATCACTCTACTGTGGCAAATAATTCATGCAAATCTTAAAATAGGCTGACACCATGATGAAGACAACTGAAACATGGGACATGGAATTGGAGGGCATTTGCTTAACTACAGCAGATGCTGATGCCATGCGATGATGGTCGATCTAGACCCAACTGCACCCTAAACTGTTGTATGGATGTGTGTCTAAAATATCAGCTATTTGTGAGATATCTGTGTTAAGAGCTTGATTAAGTACATGTAGCTACGAAAGACCCTTTTTGAGCCAGTGGTATGTCAGTTGGTTAATCAGAGGTTAGCAAATGATGTCCTATTCCATGCATGATGATGGACACCATGGTACAGGCATGGTACAGACATGGCTATGATGGACACCATGATACAGGCCCAGCTATGAGGACACCATGGCTATGATGAACTTCATGGTACAGGCATGGCTATTATGAACTTCATGGTACAGGCATGGCTATGATGACACCATGGTACACCACCCCAATTTCACAACCAAATTTTGAATTAGTTCTTATGTGTTATAGTACGTACATGTAGTGCATGAGAGAAGAGAAAGAAAGCTACAATTCTGAACAGAGGCTTGGCTAGCTTTGTCTTTCAGTACTCAAACTCACACCCATTCACACATAAAAGGGATACTACATTGGAGTATGATTGAAGTGCTAACACCACAGTTGCCATTTGTGACTTACATATGAATTACAGTATGCAGCATTCTAAAATGCAATCCGCAACGGACCAAATATCATCTAACATGTCAAAGCTTTTTTTAATGAATAGAAACAAGGAACAAATTAAGCTACAACTCTTCAGACTGAAGGCTTAGCTAAAGCAATTTCATTAGGATTGAAAACAAACACACACACACACAAGCAGTCCACGCACGTACACACACGTACACACACAGGATGATCAGTGGTCCACAATGACATAACGTTATTCCAATTGTTACACATGGAAGTGAATAGGTCACATTTAGCTACCTTCCTAGTGTAGACGAGTGTTCTAGGATGCAATTTATAATGGGAATTAAAACCAACTCTCATAGGCAAAGCTAGTACACAGTGCACAAGAGAAGGGAAGCAAAGTTACAATTATCATTGACTATAAAGGCGTATGGGTATACGACGATCATGCAACTAGTGGCCCACTCCTTTGTTGTATGTTTGACACCATACAGATTAGACCGTACACGGTCGCATTGGGGAATGCACACAAGCCATTAACTCTATAGCCTCTTGTTAACTAGCTCCGACAGAGCTGTGCAATAATTAGAAAAACGATTGGCGTTTGCAGCTAGTACATGCATGATGGAAAAGAATTCTATCAGAGATTAGGTTGGCTGGAACGGCAGTTGCATCACGTGAAGCGATTTTGTTGGCCTGGGGTTCAGGCCCATAGGCTGGTCGCGGGATGGGGGGGTTCGGGAAACAATGAGGGTGGAACTAACTAGCGGGGGAGGGGCCTTCCCTGCATGGGGTATGGGGGAGCGCTTTACAATGTTGAAGTCACAAAGCATCGCATAATTGCGTAGAAACATGCCAAACACAGATAGTAAATATGACAAGAATTACTTTTTTGCTTCCAGAGTCTAGCTCGCAATTGCGAGACTACAGAAAGTTTGGAAGCAAGCGTATCTGGCTTGCGAGTTAACGAATCTACGGATAGATCAGGAAAGTTAACTTTGCGAAGTATAGGTCCGGCTTGAGCCAGACGCCCAGACCTTCTTCGTATTCGAACGGCACAACGCCATTGTAAATTAATCTGTTGGCCGTTGTGCAGTTCAATATCGAAGTAGGTCTGGGCGTCTGGCGCTCAAGCCGGACTTATACTTCGCAAAGTATCATTAATGAACCATATACCGGCATGTACTTGAAGTGCCCCGGATCCGCCACTCCGACTGCAGTTTGTTACGGGCTATGGGCCCCATTTATCAGTATATTACCTCACGCTCGTTAATTTTAATTCATTTGTATAACGTCATGCATGTAAAATAATTAATTAATTCATTGGCAAAGAATAATTCATGGTAAGCGGAAAGAAGCGGAAAGAGGAACCAGCTACGGCAAGCGGGACCAAGCTGGGCAGGCGGAACCAGGGCGAGCGAAACTAGCTTGGACGGGCAGGGGGGGGGGGGGGGGGGGGGGTACGACCGACCCCCCCCCCCCCCCCTCCCCCCAGCCTACGGGCCTGGGGTTGTAGGTTCAAATCGTACTGAAGGCAAGGCTGCATTCATCACGTGAGACGACTGGATTACCTCATAAGCTGGGCCTGGGAACGGCATCCGCTTGTCGCGTATGCATTGCGCATGCGTAAGGGCAACGAACCAAATTAATCGTGGTGAAAAAAGCCATTAATATTTTCTAGGTCAGAGTTGGAATCATAGCAGGGATCTAGATCGAGCTGGTCAATTCGTAGCGTAATCAAAGGTTAATTAATTTTAATTAATAAAAATTCACCAAACTTGTTGACAAACATTTGCCTAGCGATCCCATGTTAGTTTCAAAATCTCGGATTTTTATCTCGATCCGGTCAACAGTTATTCCCGTTTAAAACCTTTGCCTTCATTCGCGAACACCAGTGTTGCCGCGATACATCGCGAAAGGCGATATATCGCGATTAAATGTTTATATCGCGAAAGGCGATATATCGCGATTAATCTTTAGTCATATCGCGAAATAACGTATACGGACGTTAACACAGATATACGGATTTTGGTAACCTTAAATTAGAAACGAACAAGGAATAAGCATACATTTAGGAATCTCATGAAATTAATTTACGGTTAAAGTTAAAACAGTTTATCCATACATCCGGCACCTTTGGCTTTATCAGCGGCTGTGCTTGCACTGCTGGTACTGGCTTTTGTTAGTACTACAGCTGCTGTTCACGCCTTCATTCTTGCAGCTGCACGTGCACATACATATTACATTTCACAATAGCTAATAGGTCCGAGTACACTCACGTTTGCTGGCTTTCCTTTATTCCGATACTTCATGGTTCGAGGTGTTATTCCCGTGTCTGGAAACCCATGCATAGCACATGTTGCAAACTACCCAGCAAGAACCAATCGCTTTTTTGTGCCATCCAAAGTACTCCTAAACGGTACTTTAAACACTTTGCGGTCAACCCTCATGAAATCGTCCTTGGTAGCAAGTAGAATAGGTTTTTGGGATACGCGTTAGCCATAACTATTCACCCCAACAATGAATAATCGAGCGATAATTGATCATGAATAATTTAATATATCGCGATATTTATATCGCGATTAAATGCTCATATCGCGATATATCGCGATATAGACGATTAAAAATGAAGATTATTTCGCGGCAACACTGGCGAACACCCGTATGTGTGTCTATATGACATGTAATTGGATAACGTGCCGGTAAATTTCGAAGCGATTGATACTATTGCCGTTCTTCAAAACCGTTCGTAGGAATCGTAGCTCGAGTTATACCAGAGATAATATACAAGTAAATAAAAACATTCTCTAACGAGAAAGTTGTTGGTATATAGGATTGACCAATGGTGGTGTAAAAAGCACGGAAACACGAGTGACAGAAATTTGACTGGAAAATTGAAATAGGTATTTAGCCCATCACTCAGGCATGCACTGTTGCACTGTTTATAACGTTAGTGTGCTAAATATAGGCCTATTTCAATTTTCCAGTCAAATTTCTGTCACTCTTGTTTCCATGCTTTTTACACCACCATTGGTCAATCCTATATACCAACAACTTTCTCGTTAGAGAATGTTTTTATTTACTTGTTTCATTATTTTTTCCTCTGGCGTCTTTATAAGTGGTCACAAATTGATTTTCATTTTCGAAGGGAGGGAGGGAGGGTTTAAAATTTTAATAATATAGAAATTATATGTATAGGAGTTCTTAATGTTATTTACTGTTCGGCCTTGTCCTCTATGTCTCCCCCCCGGCCTGGGGTTCTGGCCATGGGAGCCATGTGGGTGGTGGTGGCAGCGGCCAGGGGAGCAGCAGGCGAAGTGGTGGTGGAGGCACTGGTGTCAATACTGCTGGTGCCGGTAGTGGGGCTGGTGGTGGTAGCGGCGGAGCTCCTGCTTCTGCTGGTGGCGGTGGAGGCAGTGCTGCTGCTGCTGCTGGTGGCGGCGGGGGCAGCTCTGCTGCTGCTTCTGCTGGTGGCGGCGAGGGCAGTGCTGCTGCTGCTGCTGGCGGTGGGGGCAGCGCTGCTGCTACTGCTGATTGTAGTCAAAAGTTTGTCATTGTGTCAAAGTAGCCTTTTTTACATCAGCCTTTTTTTACATCAGATAAGGAAGCCTTTTTGTGCATCAGATTAAGGATGACACCCCGATATTCAATAGACAGGTCACAAAGGACTGTACACAACAGTTGGGTCACTGTCACTGGAATTTTGGTCCCGGTAATTGTGGTCCTGGGGACCAATTTTTTCGTTGAAAATTTGTTCCCCCCGGACCAGTTTTTTCGAAAATAATGGTCCGCTCTAGAAATTTTGGTCCCCCATCCCATTCTATTGTAATGATTTACACTAAAGGTTTTTATCTTCACGTAATAAAGTTTATCTGAATGGTCAATATGATATGTTGCATACGCTTCACAGTTTAAAGTGCTCAGAAAGGTTGCATAGATAAAGGCACTCTCGTGCATGACTGTTGTCATCATGGCATTCTTTTGGTGCAAATCTCAACCATTTGTTGCTGGTGCCTGAAGGACAATACACACAAGTCGTTGTGCCAAGCAAATTGGCAGTGCCAATTTCTGTTGCCCACACTTTCTGTTGATCCATCTTCGTTGTTCGCAAGTACCGTCCCATTGTTTCAGATGATGTCAGGTAATAAGACAGCTGAGCAGGATTGTGAGCCATGTATGATGTGACAAGTACCCTAAGTTCTGCATGATCCTCTTGACATCCAGTTATTTCTTGAGCCACAGCTCTAAAAAAGAAATTCCCATCATCTTTAATGCGACCACGTATACTAGGAGCTTGGTCCAGAGCAATATATCCAAAGGTTTTTCCCTTTTTTTTTTTCCCGATCACTTTGACAAACTGCACATATTATTTGCCAATCTCTGCAAACTGGCAAGTACAATACTGTGTCAACAGCATGATTGGATATCTCTATAATTGATCCATCTGCACTATTGTCTGTTTTGTCTGCCACTGAACGGGGTGTTTGTGCAGCATCACTCCCCCATCTCATCTGCACTATTGTCTGCTTTGTCTGCCACATCATCCCCCATCTGTAACTGAAGGTCCAGTCCACCTGAGTGTTGACCAGAAAGGGATTCCATATAAAATGTTTACAACTGCTGCACATATTTACACTACATGCCTTGCCCTTCCTTTTTTGCCTGTAGAATAGCTCTCCTCTACTCGACACTGAAAACTTCAAAGCTTTTTTCCGTATCGTCCGCTTTCTTTCCTTTGACGCTCCATCGCAATATTTGCCACTGAGAAGATACTCGAAACACTTCGCCAACAAGATCACCCTCGGCAACATCCGAAGATCTTTCATCCTAGCAGCTTTCTGAAGACTTTACAACACCTTGGTTCGACACGTGTAGAGAATGCGCAGGCGCAAGCAAAGGGTAGGACTAAATTTTTCGGACACGGATCAAAATTTTCAGGCAAAATTGGCCCACCCGGACTAATCTTTCCAGAAAATTTTGTTCCTAGGACCAAAATTTTTGGCGGACCTAAATTTCCGTAACATCACCATGCATGCTTTACATGTGAAGTGAATGCCAGATCCCTTACATGCGTGCTGTACACATGTTGCATGCACATCTTCCTATAGCTTTTTAATGCTAGTGCAATACAACATGCCATCACATGGTAGTGGTAGTTCGGTGACCCCTGCGATACCGCTTCCTCTCGGCAGCACGTTTAGCCAATCGGACAGCGGGGTCATCTCCAATACCAATTCCTTTCAGATGCCTTAATGGCAGCTGAATTGTCCTCGTATTCTGCCTTTTAGCAGCGCGGTTCTCCTCGACGTCCTCTTGATATCGCTGCCTTTTAGCAGCACGGTTCTCCTCGACGTCCTCTTGATATCGCTGCCTTTTAGCAGCACGGTTCTCCTCGACGTCCTCTTGATATCGCTGCCTTTTAGCAGCACGGGGTCCTCTT
Source organism: Ephydatia muelleri (assembly GCA_013339895.1). Taxonomy (NCBI): domain Eukaryota; kingdom Metazoa; phylum Porifera; class Demospongiae; order Spongillida; family Spongillidae; genus Ephydatia; species Ephydatia muelleri. The sequence goes on from JABACO010000006.1 coordinate 11,974,161, forward strand.
GATATCGCTGCCTTTTAGCAGCACGGGGGTCCTCTTGATATCGCTGCCTTTTAGCAGATTGTTTAGATTCAATATCTGCGTTGTAGCTGTCGCGTACAGAGGCCTTCTTCTTTTCGGGATCGGCCTTGTAGCTGTCGCGTACAGAGGCCTTCTTCTTTTCGGGATCGGCCTTTTAGCTGTCGCGTACAGAGGCCTTTCTTCTTTTCAGGATTGGCCTTGTAGCGCGCTTGGACTTTAGCCTTGTTTTCTTGTGAGAAAATATCGTCTTGCTTTTGAAGGTATTCCGCTCGTTGCTTAGATCTCTTCTTTTGATTACGCGCGAATGCATTTAACTTCACTAGCCAAAGTATCGATTAAACTGCGATAATAGGAACACCAAATAAATTTCGTGCAAGTTTGAGTGCAAGCTGAACAACTAACTTCATTGAACAATAATAAACCAAATAAATTTCTGCAATAACTTCATACCAATTCCTATATAGAACTTGCTACCGCATGAGGTACTTCTCTTTCTAGGACCTTAAAGGATAACGTGCAGGTGAATTCCGAAGATATTGGTGCTATTGCCGTTATTCAAAACCGTTCGTAGCTCGAGTTATACCTTCCTAAGAAGAAGACGACGACGACGACGACCAAGAATTATTTTAGGACTGGACACGAGAAAAAGGAATTCGTTTGTTTCTCTAAAAGCACATCGTTTTATGACACGGAAAAAACGTAGAACTGTAGATCTTTGAGTTCTTGTTCCATCGCGACAAAGAGATAAGCGATCCGTTTCTCCGTTGTCCTTCCAGACGCGAGTGAAGTTGTTTTAATGATATTCATCAATCCTCAATATTGAACCTGCCGCAGGTTCAGATAAAGGGGTTAGAAACGGGCCACTTTTCACGCATTAGAGCGTGCCTGTACTCGAACCCACAACTAACAAATGTATGCGTGTACACCAGTGGCGGATACAGGAATAAGGCAATGGGGGGGGGGCGGTCTTATTGGAGGGGCGGCATATTTCAGAGGCGTAGGGACCTATTTAAGATTGGGGGGGGGGGGGGGGTGCAGTCCGCTTACGACGGGGGGGGTGCAGTCCCTTACGACGGGCGGGGGGGGGGGGGGTGCAGTCCCTTACGACAGGGGGGGGGGGTGGGGTCCCTTACGACGGGGGGGGGGGGGGGGGGGGGGTGCAGCCCCTTACGACGGGCGGGGGGGGGGGGGGGTGCAGTCCCTTACGACGGGGGGGGGGGGGGAGGCAGTCCACTTTGGGCACACAGAGAATACGTTTTGCTAACTCTCCCCCACCCTCCACGTGTGATGAACAATCAATTGCCAATTGATTTGTCAGGACTTTTATTATCAATTATCATTCAGATACGGTAATTCGTAATAAAGATTAACAAATAACCAGAACTATTTTAACCGTAGTGTTTATGTGTACGTCGTAGTGTGAAGGGGGGCGGCAATTTAATAATAGGGGCGGTCTTTTATATCGATGGGGGGGGGGCGGCCGCCCCCCCCCCAACGCTATGGTAGATCCGCCACTGGTACGAGACCAGCTACACATCGCCATCCTATAATGATAATTGCCCTATTTGTGGATGGCGATGTGTAGCTGGTCTCGTACCCAGACCCACATCGCAGCTGTGGATGGATTACATCACCGCTACGCGAATAGTGGGTCTGGGGTCCTCCTGTACAAATTTCTGTCCAGTTGCGCCGGAATGTTGGAGCGACCAATCAGATTTGAGGTATGCATACTCTAGTTATCAATCGAAGTTATCTGTTATCAGTTATGGCGGTAAGGCTAGAGATGGATGATGTACAGGTAAAACGTGCGATTCAGTCGGCGGGTGAACGTATGGGGCATGCCAAAGTTAATGACGAACAGTTCCCAGTCATCGAAGACGTGGTCCGTGGTCGGGACACGTTCGTAAGCTTACCAACATGGGTACGGGAAGTCTCTTTGTTACGGCGTTCTGCTATGGGTATTTGACGAGCTACCGGTATCGAGGAATAGCACAAAGCGAAGCATCGTTATAGTCGTATCTCCCCTTATCAGTTTAACGGCTATCCAAGTCACGTTCGTTGCTAAGCGTACTGGTGATTGATTCCTTAATATGGGATAATTCTGTACTGAGAAGGGAGCGGCTCTTTTTCTCCAACAATGTATTTGCACCACACAGCTTGCAATTATCCATGACACACGTTTCTAATTAAACGATTAACAACTAATTGCGTTCTTGCTGAATATAATATTATTCATACATACGTAATTGCATTCCTCCCGATGTTGGAATATTATGCAATAACTGGACAGAAATTTGTACAGGAGGACACACTATTCGCGTAGTGATGTAATCCATCCGCAGCTGCGATGTGGGTCTGGGTACGAGACTAATGAGTAGCTAATTGCATTGTAACCCGCTGTAGGCTGCAAAATGGGCAAACAACCATAAAACCATCACCTTTGACACAATACAAGCCGTAACGTAGTCGCGCGCTAGATATAAAAATATTCGGATGCTAAAATATGAACCAAGAGCTACAAGACAGCGTCAGATTTAGCGATCTAGCTTACACGATAAAGGCTACACTGTCCCACAAAATTACCATATCCAACGTTCTGTTGGAGCGGTTCTGAGCACTGCCGTTACAAACAAACAACACCACGCTACAATTTAACCACCTTGCACGTTATATAAAGCCATTTTCAAACAGAAAAGACCACCCATTCGTAAGATACTGTCCCACAAAAAACGGCGCTCCAGAAAAATCTCAATTTTGGCAAAAATGCTCGAAACTGTGCAGCAGAGCACTCGCGGCCCTTCAGAAAAGAGCAACACGTAGTGCATGTGATGGCGAACTTGAAAATTACAAAAAAAGCCTTCTCCTTTTAGTTCAAACAAACCAACGAGTTTTATACTATGTCCTCACTTCTGCGCAGGTGCGATTCACAGCAGGTCGGATGGCACGCGAAAAATCTGTATGGCTCACGTGACGCGTTGCCAATCCCTTTATATATCATCTCTGGTTATACCTTCCTAAGAATAAGAAGACGACGATGGAGAATTATTTTAGGACTGGGCACGAGAAACAGGAAATTGTTTGTTTCGCTATAACCACACCGTTTTATGACACGGAACCAACGTAGAGCTGTAGATCGTTGTGCTCTCATTCCATCGCGATAAAGAGATAAGCGATCCGTTTCTCCGCCAGACGCTAGTGAAGTTTTATTAATGACATTCATCAATCCTATATTGAACCTGCTGCCAAAGGTTCAGATGATGTCCTTCACTATAATTTTGACCCCGTTTTTTCTGTCAATTCCATTTTAATGGCGCGTGCGCGGATAATTAACGGAAGTTTGCAATGACGCGTCAGGAATACGTAATGAGCGTCCGAAATTTCTGGCAATGAGGACGCAGCACTAACACATGTATTTTATCCATTGAAGCACTATCAAACAGTGAGCTTCGGTATTGCCTGTGTAGATTTGTAGGCCGATTTGTATTTGAAGTAAGAAAAAAAAAAAGGAACTGAATAAGTTCCAAACACTCTGTATATGCATGCAGCGGAATAATGAATCCTCAAAAGTCAGTCCTATATGGGACATTGCTAGTAGTTAATCTACGCATGCTAAATAAAATCAATTCTTCCTAATCACACCAAAAGTTTACATGTATTGAGTAATGTTCCAAGTTTAGGCTGCCCATATCAGTAAGCACACAAGACGTTCACGAAGGGACGCTTGGTGGCATCAATGTGCCTACGACTGTAGAACCTCAGGTCTGTTCCAGCTTCGTTTTCGTTGGTGGCCCACACCAGTAGCCCGTTATTAGCTGCTCCATCCTTCCAGTTTCGAGCTGCCTCCGTCATATCGAACTCCACGTATCCCTGTGGTAGACCGGGAAACACCGTATATGTGTCCTGTGTGTAGTCAGCCGCGTCCCCATTTAGCGCCGCACTGAGGGATAGGTATTGTGTGGACCAGGATCGACGTCAATCGAACGCTTCTTGTGGCTTGATTTTCATTCCATGCCTTCTTCACTTGGTGAACCTGAAGTGTCCTTGGAATGAACGGAGCGACCGCTGGGGTCTGAAAACTAGCACGGGCGCCACGGAAGAAATGCAAATACATTTTTGCCCATAGAATGGTTGTGCAGGTGGGAGAGATGTTCTCGAATTGCACCAGAAAGCGTTTCTTATTAAACGAGGGAACATTTCCTACTATCAACTGATCGATGCTGTTCATGGTGTTGGTGTCCCCCTCCAAAAATACATCTTGGGCATCCTCAAGCTTGTAAAGGATACCAACGCCCACATCAACTTGGCCATTGATCGGTCTTCCGCAAAATCCGACGATGAGGGATACTAGAACTAGCGGCAGCGATACGGTAGAGAAAGAGACCATTTCGGTATATACGCCTGAGTATGGGCCGCACGTTGTCCCTATTTATACCCAGTGATACCGAATCCTTTATTACCGCTGCGAGTACTCTTATATGGATTCTCGTTAATCATACTACCGTACCACGTTGTACTCCGGATGTGACGTCGTTACGCTCGTTACGATAAAGTCGGTTTGTCTTTTATTGTGGCACACATTGCAAGCGCCACCAAGCATATTTGACTTTTTTTTTTTAATTGTGGGCCCTAAGTTGCCTTAAGCAGACTGTACAGGTACATGAATCATACACTGCCTGCATAATGGAGGAATTACGGGTTTGAGTACCTTACATCGCTCCGCTCACCTTCTATAGCCAATATTTTAAGTACACGCACATACATGTAGCAAGAAGCGGATTCATTTTGGTATGAGTAACAGATTGCCGGTACAGTTTTAGGCAAGGCTCCATGTGTGAAAAGTCAAACCCACAATTTGTCCCAGATAACAGTCAACAGGAAATGTTGAGTCTCAACACCCTAAGGAAACCATATCTGTGCTGTTGGCAACAGGGACCGCAGAATGCCCATTGGTGAGACCTGCCCCCTGTGTGGGCATCTTGTAAAAGAACTGCTTATGGCTTGACCTGAGGGCCAGGGCTGGACTTCCGCTGTTTACTAGGGGTGCTAGAGTTCTACATGGCTTCTGAACCAGTCTACCTGTTGCATGGAGATGATGAAGGGTGTTGTGACAAATACATCACGCATACTTGTACTAGCGCTGTAACAAGAATGGAAAAATGGAAGTACCGGTAATACATGTAGATGCGCATATACTTATGTTGCACAGTAGCTGAACGCATGAAGTGTTATGTTCATACCACCCAAGTCAGCAATATTGGAGTAAAACATTTTAATTACCACTCGAAAATGCAGACAATTTGCTTCACCCCTCCCACCCAGTGCCCCACTCTTCCCCTTCCCACTCCTCCCCCTCGCCCCCAGGACGAAACCATGGACGAGTCCGTGTGATGTATACATGTAGATAAGTAAATAATCAGTAGCGACAGCATATATAGTCTTCAGAAGAGAGGTGGCGTGCATGTGATTAAATCTAACTAAATTAAAATGACACTGTGGCCTGTTTATATTTAGTCTGTATACTGCTTGCTTGCAAAAAATAGCCTAAATGTAATTTCAATGCATGCAGGGAGAATCGTACTGTGGATTTTGTTGTTAAAGTTATGCGCGTTTAAATCCCTATGCAGCTCTACAGCATGCCTAAACGCTGTCCCACCCCCGCCTTATTTTATATCTAATTCGCACAATCAATTTTTTATTTCTGCTTCGTCGTTTTAATTGCTGTTTCGTCGTTCAAATTGCTGTTTCGTCGTTCAAATTGCTGTTCGTCGTTCAAATTGCTGTTTCGTCGTTCAAACGGTCGAGGAAGTGAAATCAGCTACTGTACAAGTTTAATTGCACATCAATAAGTAAACAATTGCGGTTCATTTGGCGGCCGTACAGCCTTAAACGCTGTCCCAATATAAACTAAACAGGTGCAAGACATACTCTCCACTCAACGTGGCGTCAACCCCATCCGCAAGAAGGAAAGAGGAAGAAAAAAAGAAAGAGAGAGAAGAGAGAGAGAGAGAGAGAGAGGATAGAGAGAGAGAGAGAGAGAGAGAGAGAGAGAGAGAGAGAGCGAGAGAGAGAGCGAGAGAGGAGAGAGAGAGAGAGAGAGAGAAGAGAGAGATCTCTATCTCTCTCTCTCTCTCTCTCTCTCTCTCTCTCTCTCTCTCTCTCTCTCTCTCTCTCTCTCTCTCAAAAACTTTACTTATAACCACAATCTGTATAAATTCAATCCACGATGCGCGGCACATCATTGCGCATGCGGATACAGGATCCATTAGCGTGCGCGAGCATAAACGTTGGTATAAAAGGCTTGCTCTTCACTACAGGCGCCAGTATTCATCATATCAGTCCTCATTGCGCAATGAAGATAGCGGTAGTGTTCGGAATTGTAGGGTGTCTATTTTGTGCTGCGACTGCGAATCCGGTTTTGCAAGGTGTGTCGATTTGTTCTCCCTAATACAGCCGGAAGATGCCTGGTTAATTTTAGACTTGAAAGTTAAACTTGTAATGTTAACACGCAGTCTCTTCCCCTCATTCTCCCGCTATCAATCTCTCCCTCTTCCCCCTTCTCGTCATCGTATCTAGCAGCAACATGTCCTAAAAGCAAGCCGCTAGTGAACTGCTTCGTCGCGCCGTGTCAGGTTTCCCAATGCCCCAACTTTCCAAATGCCGAGTGCAAAGACTATTATTGTGGTGGATGCTTTGCGAGATATTTTGTCGGATCAATCGAGGTTACAAGCTTTTGCAGTAAGCGGCAAATTAACACCTCTTCACGTATTTATACAAACCGTTTGTCGATGGACTCTCTCGACCCACACAGATTGTCCAGCTGGAAAACCTAAAGTGCAATGTTTTGTTGCTCCATGCTCCGTTGCCAAATGCGCCAGACATCCAGATGCTGTTTGCATAGATGACTATTGTGGAGGATGCAACGCGCGGTTCTTTGTTGGGTCCCGGGAAGTCACGCGTCTGTGTGGTATGTTCATTGCACGGTTTCCAGCAGGCTTGTAATAGCATAATCGTATTGGCATTGCATTGCATGCATGGCCTGCATGGGACGAATTGGAACGGTCTGTATATTACAGCTCGGCCACGTACAATTTAACAATTCAGGTGATTGCGTGCAAGTTGAGTGCTTACATGTACACAGACATGTACATGTATACATGTATATCCACGCGCATGAGTATGACCAGCCGCCGTATCGACACAATTAAAGGCGGCTATTATGTGTCACGCCTTCAGCATGATTAGTGGGTCCAAATGCATGTAGATCTAGCCGCATGCAGATCATGTTCGAAGATCACGAGACAAACGAAATGCTAATATATATGGGTCACGCAGTACATTTAGATAATAGCATGAACTTATTGGTGCAGATGATAGCGTTAATTGCATTGGATTCAATGTTAACGAAAGCCTGGTACAATTTATTCCGAATATGTAGTATGTCACATGTGTGTCAGTATTGAGTACAAAAGGGCCATTGTTGATGGGATGGGTTTCCTGTTTGTCCTGTCACCAAATTGTGCTCTATATAATTATGTAATTAGTGGGTTGTTTTAACAATGATTGGCGGAAGAGGTTAATTAATGGTGGAGATATTTATATTCACCGACTGACTTATTATTGGATGGAAGTTCATGAATAACTGCATTATAAATGCCATCTTTGCTCTCTTTCTTTTTCCTCCCCTTTCACATGTTAGCCCAACGAAGTTATTTTGAGTGAGACTGCCTTCGTGCCGCTTATCTCAACATGGAGCTGTTGAATAATACGTTTGACAATCATTGTATACAAAATTAAACTGTAAAGGCTGCAATTTTATTCGTGTACTTTCTATGCATGCCGTTGATTTGAAATAAATTCAAGAAAGCGGGCTTGGTACGCAAATCGAGACTGTACCAATAACAAGTTATTTCAGTTGCGAGTCGATTTAATACTTTTAAAAACCGGTGGATCCGATTTGTAACCGGTTGACTCGATTTGTAACCGGTTGACTGAATTTCAAATCCTCTAGACCAGCTGTAAAGCCGGTCAGTTTTACATATCGGTTTTTAAAATGACTCAACCTGTTTTTAAACAGGCAAATGGTGTCACAGCATATTTTATTCCCCCGAATATTTTATCCGGAGGGGTAATTTGTGCTAGTATTTTTCCATCCTGTCTAATAGTATATTTTAATCGACTCTTGAGATACTTAATCCGCCTTGGCACGTGTTTTTCGTTCGGCTTGAAAATGTATGCTTCACATATCGATGAGCCACGTACATGTATAGCGTACTGGTTGACTATCTTCACTTCTGACAGAGATGATGACCCTCGGGCTTCACGTGAGAAGTTGAAATCGTCGCAATGCTGCATTGTAGGAAAAGGCTTATAAAAGTATTTTACTTAAGGAATTTCTTGAGCCACTGAATTAAGATAGATACATTGAATATGTGCTCATTGATTACATCATCCTATGTAATGATTAGAAAAATGCTGCCAATATACAATTTTTTTTAGGATGGTGTACAGGAAATTGTGGATCCAGTGATGTAGTTAATGTCAAATAGCAGATGCAGCAAGCATACAATCTTCTTATAGGCAACCTTCAACGTCAAAAACAGGACTAGATATCAAATGGAAAACAAGTATAATTATTATTACAATTCAAGCATGTAATCATAATTCAGTTCACTTTGTCCTAGCTTACTAGACATATGTGCAAAACAGCAGGAACAATAGAAGCATGGAACTACATATTGAAGAGGATAGATAATACTAAAAGGCACATGAGACCAGATGTATTTATTTGCAATCATTATGGAAAGACAATGGCATATTTACATATGAACTGCTTTTTTGTTATAGGCATCTGAGTCCAAAAAAGTTCTCGCCAAATTTGCAAAAAATGGTCAAAGAGAAAAGTCAGAAATGATGTCATCAACAATTCTCTTGGATATTGTCAACTGAAGCCACCTAAACCATTCTCTCAGAAGATTCGGATGTAGGTTGAATAACGATTTAACTGCAGCACCGTACATTCATAAATACAATTGATCAATTATCACTTGGTTTAGCCATGCAAAAACAATAACAATAAAATTATAGAGAACTAAACAACTTCCATTTATGTTAAGCATTTGAGCCCTACTCAACATAACTGCAAGTTGTTCAAAATGGGTGTCAGCATAGAAGTGCCACCATTTCTATGATGACTTCCTAATTTTATGGCACCTATTTATTTCTTAGGAAAAAAATAGGTTTGATCATAGCAGCTTCTGCAAACTTGCCCACATTGCGAGATGCCTCCACACCTCATTTTGGGCTTTATGGAGAAGTTTGATGCAGATGTTCACCATCCTTTTGCTGATTGTACTGGTGTTGATGACCCTGACTCAGCTTGGAAGCAGGCCCCAGTTGAGTTTAAGAAGAGGGGGATTTGGTCTGCGCTCATTAACTCTTCATTCATCAGCCGCCTATATCGCATCCTTGTGTGGTTCTGATACATTTGGAAAATGCCATTACTCACTACAGCATCTGTGTTCTGGTGTCAGATTCCCTGTCAATTAGCAGCTTGGATGGCTGTACTCCCACACAAAAGAAACTGTCTGATGCAATAGAAGAGATGCACCTAAACCTAAAAACACAACTGCACCTACCAATGCTACTAGTCGATCGATAGCTACCTTCCACAAGCTGGTGAATAAAATGCATGCCTCCCCTTTGCTCACTGAAATCTTGCTTAAGTAAAATGGACCAGCTGCTGAGCTCATAGTGCCAGGAGGATGATGAAGCAGAAGTTCAACTCTTTCCGGAATAGCTGTTCTCTTGCTGGTAAGGCCAGACTGCTGTCTGTATCATTACTCCATGCATCAGCATGGATTTCAGTTGTCCCTTCCTTCAGCTTGGGACTGCATCTCAACTCGAATTAATTTCAAACAGCAGTGAATGGTGGTTGGGTGTCAATCCCTCATTGAAGTTGGATGGAAATCCAATGGTTTGTCCTCTATGCCCCAACTGTGCACTTGACCCTCTGAGTTACCACTGTGTCACATGCAAAAGAGGAGGTGATATAACAACCACTTCGCAATGTGGTTTACAGCACTATTCAGCAAGGTGGTCTGTCTGCACAGCTAGAAGTTAGTTGTGGATGGGCATGAGACAATTCAAGGACATGACCAGCAGACATCCTTGTTACCAATTGAGATTGTGGGACCTCAGCTGCCTTTGACATTACTGTTGTATCCCTGCTTAATTCAATTAACATTTTGGAAGCGGGCATGTACCAGGATGTTTCAGCAAAGGCAGCAGAGCACAGAAAACATACAGAAAATGATCCCAAGTGTGTTGCATTGGGCTGGCAATGTATACCATTGGCAGTGGAGAGCTATGGGGCCTGGGGACCAGAGGCATTGAGGGCTTTCTCACAAGTGGCTGGTTACTCAGCCATTCGTGGTAATACCCCAAAGTCCAAGGTAGTAGCTGAGCTATTTGGCAGCCTTAACTTGTTATTGGTTAGAGCTAATGCTTGAGTCCTGGCCCACTCCTATCCTTAAACACTCCAACAAGAAAAAGAACTGTTTATGTAGTTGTTTTGTGTGTCTGTGTGCATTTGTGTGTTTGTTGTCAACTTGTTTATGTGAGTGTATTATTATGTACTTGTATTTGGATGGTAGGTACATGTATCACTACATATACATGTAATTTGTGTGACAATTCTGGTTTGAATTATCATTGTGGATTTTTAGAAATGAAATATTATTCATTTCGTACTGTACTCCATGTGCAGCCACTACTAGGGGACATGAAAAAGTTGCTATGATACAAAGATACGAATGCCAACACCAATGCCAATGTAAACGTGAGCATGTGTGTAATTGTCTTTTTGGCTTTCGCATTGCATGTCTTTTAAGTTCGTGCCAAAAAATTTGATTGGATTCAGACCTGGTGACGCTGCTGGTGACCTCCACCCGTTCATCTTCCTTACTCACCAACACGTTATCTTCCTTCCCTGAAATACTTTTGTGGTACTTGTGACAAGTGTTAGGACCATTATTGTTATCAGCTCTAGTATCTGTGTGTGGTTCTTGATCCCTTCAATGGGTAGATACTTTCTTACCCCATCCCATACATGGAGTTTAGTTCATTGGGTGTCTTTGACTAATAATAGAATACATATTTCCACAGCGTGCACTCAGACATTGGCTATTCTTTCTGCAGCATGTATGCCTGTGGGATTCAGCTTCCACAGAAAATTTGCCTGATCCAAATTACATCTCTAAAGTTATGGTTTCCGTTCACCAGGCACCAGGTGACAGTTTTATTCTTGTACTAGTGCTTCCCTAAAAACTCCAGCCAAGTTGCAACCATCAGCGCAGAACAGTTGTATTTAATAAATAAATCTCACAATTGAACTGTCGCGGTATCATGTATCTTTGCCTTGACATTTTCACCTCTGCCCAGACCCAGCTCTATGCTTGATGGTTCTGTCACACTTATCCTGTGTTAAACAAGACACTCCATCTTATGACATGCTTGCAGGTTTTCTAAGTGCAACAAGTATATGTATATTTAACACATTAGAAAAGGTAATGTAATTCCTGGAGTTTTAGAAGTTGGAGATGCTGAAGTGAAGCATGTGTTGAACATTTGTATCACGTGTATGTTTTTATTCAAATCAGTGCTGGTTTTAAACTGGCTCATGGCTACAATGATCAAGGATGGTAGATAAATACTCTTCTGTCACTATCTCTGAAAGGAGATGTATGGCTTCTTCCAGTTACAAGAAAAAATGGTAGTTCTTTTTTGCCCCTAGTTGTGGAACAACCACCTTAGTGTGTATAATGTTGTCCACTGCCTAATATGATGCAATTCACCTGCTACTGAGTAATGTTGGGTCTACTAGAGTGCACAGGTGATAGCTCGAATGTGCATGTGCAGATCAGGCAACCTGCATTCCACACCGCTTCTCACTGACAACACAGCCGCAATTTGCATGACCAACAGCCACACGTTTACAAAATGAAATAGGAAGTGCACCTGATACATGGCCCGCTTCCGCAGGGTCCAGGGAACATCTTAGAGTGTATATGGGCTGTCCAAAAATGAGCAGGACATGTTTTAATTGTTATAACTCCATACTAATAATAGTTAATAACTTTATTATAAGGTTAACGTTATGCACTGCAATGATCGGGCCAATAATAATAGCACAAACTAACCTTTACGTGCTTTTAACATTGAAAGTGAATCACCCTGTGCATATCTGACTGATGCATATCCCCTATAGGCCATTGAACTCTTACATTCCACAAAGCTGCAGATCTATTAAAGGCATTCTTGGCATCGACTAATAAAACTCCCCATCCACCTCCACGATGCTCATAATATAGCTCTCTTATGGCATGAACGGCGCCTTCAATTCCTGCTCTCAGTCCAGAACATTGCTGATTTATACTCCACACAAATCCTCAATATCGATACTACCTGTAGCCAAAGCCATCACTTTTCCGATCATTCTTTTTCTAAGTACTTCTTGACAACTAATTCATGTAAACACGATAATGTGACCATAGGTTAATTAAAAGTGGTTACTAAAATCAAATATTATTGTATGGTAACTTGAATATTGAGATAGCCTAGATCATTTCATTTAATTACTCAACCGTATATGTTATATCGCTATATTGTGTGCCTAATCAAAACCAGCTATTGCTATTTTTAACGTTTACATATTATTACAAATGACCATGCACCAATCTACCCTAACCCTCAAGCAGGTCCATTGTCGTAGCTTCAGAGATAGACCTTGCAATAAAAACACGGGCATTGGCTATTAATAAAATATCCAACTGATTTCAATATAAAGCAATAACCATTTAAACCAGTCCTGTTCACCTGTATTATTGTAGCACATGTACTTGGCTGATGGAGCACAGATACATGTATGGTCACAGTCGCTAGATTGCTGGCTGCGATTGGTGCAATCTTGTGTAAATCCTCTTGACTTGGAGTTAGAGATGCCAAACAACTGCGCTACTTCAGGTTCACGAAACGCTATTTGTTCCTTGTTCTTGTGCAACAGAATTAATTATATTTTTATCCAAGCATGGGAACAAAGCAACTAAGTGAAAGTACATGTACTTAGCTGTTGATCGGAACTATGATGTATGATGTGATTATCGGCGTCCCAATTCACAATTTATTCTGTACAACAACAACCTTCATCCAAGATAACAGCAGCTAGAAAGTTGCTAATAACCAAAGTGCTTGTGAGGTTACTAATAATCGAATCACTTTACATTATAATTGCATGAGCTGTGTTGGTAGCCGTGACATTATTACTATTAGCGGAGCCTACTACATGTATGTGAATCAGTCGTTGAATAAAATATCGGTTCCTTAAAAATCGAGTACCTTTTCTATCGAACCCAACTTAAAAATTAAGTCGGAAAAGTGCGTTTTCACTCAGTAAAACTATCGCTGAGATGTTTGGCGTTATTACTAGCTTCTTATCTAGAGCGGTGGCTAACCTGTATGCATTCAAAGCAACGCGGTTTGCCATTTTTCGGTCGTCGAGCGTTGCTGAGTACACTATTTTTGGAGCTGTTTAGAGCAGATCTGGGTGCGCATTTAGACTTCATTTGATATCAACAGAGACCACAGTCGATATCATGCTCTCGGTTGGCTTGGTTCTTGCAGAAACCTACAGAAAACCAGCTGTGCTTCGTATCCTCGTTTGGTGATTTTGGTTCAATTGATTGTGGTCTAGGAATTGACAATTCTACATGTACACGTCATGGAGCTCGTACCTTCGTTCACTTCGTTGAAGCATCAGAGACCGGAGTCAGGGCTGCATGGGAGAAGGTACAAAGACATCTAGGTCTACAGAATATCAAGTGGATGTTGCTCTTTCATGTCTAAAAGTAGTTACACTATTGCCCCGCTCGAACCCTGCCGTAGCGGTTACCCAGGCCCACGTGAAACTGGAAAAAAAACTGCACTAAATTGCGCCCGTGCCAACGTTGAACTAGAGATCTTTCAAGAAAGGTAGCATGTCTAGAGACCACACCAAGGACCTCAAAAAGAAGACTGGGAACAAGCCTGAGTTCATCAGACACATTCAAGAACATATGTATGGCTACCATTTTGCAGTGATCATGATTTTTTGTTTGTGTACTATGTATCTCCTTCACGCGTGCGTATAGGCCAATATTTTAGTCTAGGGAATTTGTACGAACTCCATCTATTTTGATCGAAATGATACCTTTTTTGAACCAAGAGTGCACACTACACTGGATGCAGTATTGGAACGGAAGCTCATAAGAAGCTAGTAACATTGTGTAGAGAATTGAACTGTACAGAAAATATCAACATAGCTTTTCCGACTAATTTTCCAAAATCTGAGTTCGACAAAATAGGCATAATTTCCCCGCTTAAAAAGTACTCGATTTTCACGGAACCGTGTTAAGTACTTACAATGTATCAAAATATCATTACCATTTGTGTATCATTTCATTCTGAAGTTTCACGAATCCCTTAAATCGTTAAAATGAATAAACACACGTGCACTATATTCATTAACTCACAGACATGTATATGCATACCATAGACTGTATTTTCAATTATTGAGTCAGTTTACGGATTATTACTTGTGTAGCGCATCTAAAGAGTGCAAGATGAGGTAGAACCCTCACTGCTGGGATCATTCCCCATCAAGTTGACAGTCCCTATATACAGCAATATGATCATCTATGACTTGGCCGGAGATCACCAATACTTTGCCAGCCACTCTGCATGTCTGGAGGCCATCTCCCTCACCAGTCCATCTTCCTCTTCCTACAGGACCTAAGGAAGGACCCTGAGGTCATGACTAAAGAGGTCCACAATGATTGATGGTGTGTACCACAAGTGTCCCCAGCAGTCATCAGTGATAGTAGTGGGCACACATGCTGACCTGCTAACACCAAGACAGCGGTCTCAAAAATTAATCCACCTGTGATCACATGCTGTGGCGGCCATTAGCCACCAAAAATTAGTAAGCGTTTTAGCCTTGAATGTTGCAGTCACATATAGCAGAAAGATGTATCGGTTTAAGGACGAGCTGTGCAGAATAAAGATGTAGTGCATCTGTCTCCTCACATTTCCACAAAGTGTCACATGATGCTTGCCTTCTTGAAACAGAAGATACCTGATCTTTATGTGGATGCCATATCCCTCTCTGACCTCATTGCGTATCTTAAGGCCGATCAGGATAAACTCATTGATCCTCAGTTCTGCAGACATGTCAGAGAAGGGTTTGATTTTCTTCATTCCATCTGAAGACCCACTCAATAACTGGATAGTCCTTTGCAAAGAGAGCATTCTTAAGAAGGTCAATGGAGCTTTTTTTGCTGATCCATCTCTCAAGGAGTATATCCATGTAGCTAGCAATACTGGGATAGTACCGAGAGCAGTTATTAAGAAAATATTACATTGAAATGATAACTCAGTTTATGATTCATTTCGATTTGTGTCAAGCAGTACAGTTATCCCAAGTTGATCCAAACATGGCACCAGAAGGATCATCCAGCTCAGACCTAGGTCTCCTCTTCTTCTTCCCAGCTCTCGTCAGTGTTGAGAGGCCAAGTAGTGCCCCGGTTCCCAAAAATAGCTTTCATTGGTCCATGATTGTTATGTCTCCAAATCAGTTCTTCACCACACGCTGCCTTCATGTCCTTCTTCGTAGACTGCCCTCTGATTTTGTCTTACCTGCAATCTGGCCACACCCTACACTCTAATCTCCATTATAAATGTGATGTGTGGAGCAGGGTTATAAAATGGCGTAATGAGACAGGGGTGACCACCATTGTTGAGATGAGTGAGACATTCCAATCCCTCTCGTTGGCAATGTTTTCCCCTGACAGAGAAAGTCACAAGTATGTAAACGTAGCTCATGCTGTTCTTCTGGTCATTAAGACAGCCTGTCAGGAATTCTGTCCACACTTAGAGGTATTGGAGCTCATCTCATACCCATCTAAAGCCAGTTCAGACCACTCTGATGATGCAAAGGTACAGCATTCCTCATTAAAGGCCCATCCTGAAGGGGTGGAGCTTTCTTTATTAAAGAAGGCCCTTCTTGAAGGGGTGGAGCTTTCCTCATTAAAGAATGTCCTTATTGAAGGAGATAAGCACGTTTCTGATGTGAATGGTGAGAAGTATGTGGTGATGGAGATTGGATGAAGATCGAGCCATGTCTTCCACACCTTGTTGGAGGTGAGAGGTTGTAGGTGTGGTTACATGTATGACCTGTCTATTTTTTTTGCAGTAAATCCTCCTGTGATCCCTTTCTCTTCTTCCTTGTATCCAGTAGGCCAAACAGTTTCGCAATTGAAAGGTTATTACATTATTAGTAAAATAATTGTGTTATGCTTTATTTCTGTTCTTAAAAATGATGAAGACAATACTCGAAACTCTAATTTATGGATGAGAGTCTGATATGTCTGAGTACTTAAAACTTTATTATCTTGCAGTACCATCATCCCAGCTAATGTCGGAATTGACAAACCACGTTCAGAAGCTAGAAGGTCAGTACAACTGTTGTGTATGCAGGGTCATGTGTACATACTTAGGTGACATCATGATACACTAACATTGCCTCTTTTCGTCCCCCTTTGCTGCCATCTCCTAATTATAATGAGTTGCAATATTTGTAAACTATAGCCATAAAAGGTTTTACCCATTTGTGATCTTCAGCCTTGTTTTTTTATTGATACAGATGATGGCTCCTCTGCTTCCATCTTTATGTGTACTCTAATGGACCTGATGAATGATATTACCTCCAAGATCCCTGCCAAGTGGAGGTCAGTTGACATTCAATTGGGACTTCCGAGTGGCATTCTTGACAGCATTGAAGAAGAGGTGGCAGGAAAACCACGTGCATGTCTTGATTCATTTGAGCAAGTTTCACTACCTGGGAACGACAATGCCCCAGTCCATACACCTGGAATACCATCATTGAGGTGTTAAGAAAACCAGCAGTTGGAGAGGTGGCTCTGGCAGATGAATTAGAAGTCCAACATTTGAAATCCACACAACCAAACCATGCCACACAGCACCCATCACACATTCCTATATTTATAACATCAAATGAATATCAACTAAATGTTCAATCCAAAATGAAACTTGTAAGAACATTTAAAAAAATTTCAAAAAAATGGTTTCATATTAATGTTATGGATTGGGCCATATCTATATCTTGTACTAAACAATCTACCCATATACCCGAATAAGCAGTCAGAAGTGTTCTAGTAACATATTTATCACCATGGCAACAATCCCTTGTCTGGAGTTGTGGCAGGTGTCAAAGTTGAGGATGCACTTCCTTTTTTCTGTACCACATGCTCTCCTGTGAGAGTGGCATTGTGAGAGGTACAACGTCTTAAGGGAAGGACCTGGGGAGGAGCAACCCTTCAATACCTAACATGTTGCGATCTCAACATTTCCTACATCTCTGCAAGCAGCTGCTTAATGGTTGCAACCAGTTCTGTCGGGAAGCTCAGCAACTCAACCTTCTCCTTGTCCCTAGCGGCTGTTTTCTGATGGTGTGGGGAGGAATACAGCTATACAAAGTCACATGATAGGTGTGGGTGTGGTCCAGACCTCCATCTGAAGGGATGTCAGTTCATCTTTGCTAGACTTCCGTTCACTCTCTAGTCTTGCTCACCCAGAGCCTTCAACTGAAGAGTGGCCTGGGCACCAAATTGTGCTTCTCTAGACAGGATTTGGAAGCTTTCATGTCCAACACCTGATGGTCTGCTCTTGCATACATCTGGGGAGGGGAGGGATGGGTGAAAGGGAAGGAGGGTAAAGAGAGGGAGAGAGACGGAGAAAGATTACAAGCAGAATGGTACATACAACAATCAAATATATAAGGCACTTGGTCTATATTCATGGCAACTCTGTGCTGAGTCACCTCAGAGAGCATCTGAGCTAAACATGACATCTATGCATCACCTGAGCCTCCCTCCTCCCCTTCCCATTTACTTTGGAAGACTGTAACTTGATTATTACATTATTTACCAACGTGTGCTCAGTGACTGATCAATGTTGACACTAAGTGTGAAGCCGAGAACTATTAAACAAACCGATTAATCCATTTACATGCATACACCTGCAGCACACATGGACATGGTTTACATCCACACACATACTACACAGATATATACTACACACATACAATTAAGTAGTCTTACCTTCTTGTGCTGTTCAGCTGTGAGCTGAGCTGGTATTTGAGTGGTTTCACCTCAAGCATCCCTCAGAGAAGGTATGCTCACATTCCCCCTCAGCCATCTTCCTCCCCCTCCTCTCCCCCACCAGCCATCTTGTCCTTGAGCAGTGTCTAGGCATTCTGGTGTGGGGCATCTTGTTCCCTCAGAGCCCCCTGGTGCTCTTGTGGCCACCCCATGTTCCAATTGCTGCCTCCCCTTCCACAGACTGGCTAGCTCTTGGCTGCCCTCCACACACTGGCCGTGCTCTGCTTGGAGGGTGGCCAACTGAGTCAGGTCCCCAGTCTCTTTTACGCTCCGAGCATATTGTCTAGGTGGGCATGCCAATGGTGATGTCACACTGAACAGGCAGCTGGAAGAGGAAATGATTAAACAACACTCACAACAACCCATGTGTGGATGTGCCTCTGTGAATTTTATTGCACTTCCAGAACTCCATGCACAAGATGTTTTAAAAACCCACTTCAATTGGACAACTGCTTGTAGGTGTATCAAGTAGATGAGGTATGTGTGGAAGCTGCGAGTAAAAGGAATGGATGACAAATCAAAGCACCTGCTCCCAATACCAAATGACACATCACACATACACTTTCTTTACACACACATACATGTATACACCCACAAGCACACACATACACACACATACACACACATACAAACACAGCTCAAATTTACTGTTGCCCTGCTAACATTCAGTTCCTCTCTCAACCACCTATACTCTTTGGCTGCTCACACTCCACACTCTGTTCTGCAGTGTTCTGTTGCCCTTCAGGAGGCGTGTCTCCACGTCATGTAACTATTCAAGGCTAGCTGTGGCTTCTCCTAGTTAGATGCCCCACCTCTTCCTATAGGCTGTGGCCCCTCCCATCAGACAACTCTCCAGAGAGATGATAGGAACACAACTATGTTACTGGCATTGCTGAGATAGACGTTCTCCGGGAGGGCAGGGTTTGGTTGTCAGGAGGTGGAAATTGGTCACCATTGTTACTGATGTCACGATACTTTACAAGAGCTTGCTTTGCTCCAAGTGCTGGTCCCCAGTCTCTTCTTCAACAATGAAAAGAGGTGCTCTGACTGGTTGCTGTCAGAAGAGGTGTACCCTCCCAATGACCCCGCACCTTGCTCTACCAGGGAGGGCTGGGAGGGGTAGGGGGGAGAACTGGGGACCCGAGGATGACCCAAAGGGCTGAGTGAGAATGGACTGAGGAGGAGGTAAGGCATAGTTTTGAGGTGGCCTCTATGGGCTCTGGAAAGACTTCATGAAAGTGCAAATGAAAGAGATACTTCATAATAAGGTATTCCTCAGAATCTGATGTACATGATACATTGGTTCCTGTAAGTTGCCCCATCAAAGAAGTCGTCCTAATAAGGTGTTTCCTAGCAACACTGTAAACACAGGGCCACATGTGTAGTGATGATGATGAAGACAATACTAATGGATGTCCCTAGTTCTGTACATGGTCTGGGTACTAGTGCTGGGCTATAGGGCTCACATTCTAACTTGCCATGGGAGAAGGTGCAAGGGGCTGGGGAGAAGTGGCTTACATAAAGGAGGGCCAGGGGAAGATGGAACTCTCTCTCCCCCATATCCTGAGGAGGAAGAAGGAAACTATCACGTATCTCAGTCTGGAGAAGAGTCTAATGAGGCAAGTGACTAATCCAAGTACAAACAACTGCTTGTCTATGACTTTGACACCTTTCCTGTGTATACTGGAGAGAATATCTCGTTCCCAGGTCAACTTGGCCTACTGTATACAGTCATGGTGATCGGTTGGACATCACCAGGTCCCCAGACTACTTCTTGAAGAGCAAGGTGTCGAAGAAAGCAACATCACAAACAGAACTGGTATCTGCCCACAGTTGCCATCATCATTTTTCATGAGCACATAATATCACTATACACTGTTCATCACCAGTCATGTGCATTATTGCAAGTTGTTGAGCCAGAATCCTTGCAGCTATGGAGTAAGAGATGAAGGAAGAGCATTGGATGCTTCCCCTGTTTATTACCACCACTGGGAAACCAGGAGTTAATAATCCTCTTCCCCTTCCCTCCCTCCTGGTAATGTCCCAGATGAGGATCATGGAGAGACATTGATGGGGGTGGTGGACTACTCTCTCCTGTTCTCCTATGCTGTGGGGACCTTCATCAGGTAAATTATCCCTTCTACTTGCGATCTGTTAGTGTGCCTCTGTGTGTTCAGTGTGCATGCTTGCAATCACACCACACACACATCGTAGTGATGTGTGGCATCCATACTGTCATCCATTCTGTGGAGGATACTGAATATATTTGTATATGTGAACTTTGATATGCTTGCTTAATTTATTTGCAATGTTGCCAAGAGATTGATGAGCCACTGAATTAAGGTGGGTGGGTATGCTGAATATGTGCTCATTGATTACATCATCTTCTGCAATGATTAGATGCTGGTTAAAAATGCTGCAGTGTGAACGGTATATATATTTTTTGGATGGTGTACAGGAAATTGTGATGTATTTAATATCTGATTGCACATGCAGCAAACATACAATTTTAATGGAGTGAGATGATGATGATGATGATGATGATGATGATGATGATGATGATGATGATGATGATGATGATGATGATGATGATGATGATGATGATGATGATGATGATGATGATGATGATGATGATGATGATGATGATGATGATGATGATGATGATCATGATGATGATGATGATGATGATGATGATGATGATGATGATGATGATGATGATGATGATGATGATGATGATGATGATGATGGTGATGGTGGTGGTGGTGGTGGTGGTGGTGGTGGTGGTGGTGGTGGTGGTGGTGGTGGTGGTGGTGGTGGTGGTGGTGGTGGTGGTGGTGGTGGTGGTGGTGGTGGTGGTGGTGGTGGTGATGGTGATGATGGTGATGGTGATGATGATGATAATGATGATGATGATGATGATGATGATGATGATGATATCAGTAGCCTAAATACATGAGAAACTGAAGGACTTTATGAATTAAATTATTTTGGTTGTTGTTGTTGTTGTTGTTGTTGTTGTTGTATACATGAATGATAATAATTAGATACATGATACCACAAAGCTCCCCGCCGATGAAGTGGGCTAACTCACAATATGTAGCCTATAGGTGAGATAATTTGCTCATTTTAATCCACAAACGTCAGCGGCGTTGCCGCTATGTGTGCATAGACAAGCTGAAAGTAGACACACCTTGATATCACGATGCTTTAACCATCCTGCATGTATGACACAGTTCACAGTATTCAGCCACTCCCCTTCTCCTCCCTCTTGCCCGTCCCATTATATGATCCCAGACCTAATCTGCGCTGTGTATATAATTCATCACAATAAACAGTAACACTGAAAAAAGGTACATCAAGTGAGAGCCAGTGCATGACGGAATGCCTACTTAGACTTGTACTTTGAGGTTAGAGCTTAGTTATTGTCTCTTCTTCGGTTTCTGTTTCGTAACTAACAGGTTCGTAGTCGTTAGGATATGTTGTTTCCTCTTTCATTTTCATTTCCGAAGAATCGAGTGCTGAGCAGTCCAGGTAAGCTGTATTGTCAATGGCAGAAGAGTTCACGAGAACCTGCTCCTCTGTTCTTCGCAAAGACTGGGCTATACATACAGACACATGCAAGACAATAAAATAAGATATATGACATGCATGTGCTCTTGGAAACATTAAGCATCGTATTGTGATAACACACACAAACAAAATGCACATGCTGATGGATTTGATCGAGTTCTACTTCATTGCAGGCATTAAAACAATCACAAAGTACCGGAGTTAAGACACAAACTAATGTACTTGAATCCTAGCTGCATGCACCATACACATTATACACACCCCTACATCTTGAATTTACTGAGCCTCATGTTGTTCGAAGCAACATTTTATTCTCACCCAGTTAATTGATGCAAAAAATGCTAATGCATGAACGAACTATTAATTCATTTATTTATTTAGTGCATTATCTGTGTTGCATGCATGCGATCCTATAGCAACAAGCAGACACCTAATGCATGGGAGCGCATTAAATATACATGCACAACAGACAATAATACTACTACTGATATACGTACCGTAAAGTACCGCCAAACCCCCCAAAAGAATAAATAAATTATAATGCATGTATTCATTTTTTTTAAACGTCCGTATCTTCGTACTCCGTCGCAAACCCTTCCGCGTATCTTTTTCACAATCATGTATGAGTACCATTTTATTTCCCAAAATGCTGAGGAGATAGATATTCACGGTTACGGAGATGCGCATGTTTAAACACGAGCCTTTTTTTTTTTTCAATTGGGGCTTATTTGCGGTACTTTACTGTACATACATGCATTTATAGGTATTATGCATCCATGCACACACCATGCACACGCCATGCACACACCATGCACACACTATATGCACACACCATGCACACACATGAGTATTCGCAAGATTCAGATTCATTATCTGCATTAGTATAGAAAAGCCATTCACGCTGCATGGAGCAAACTAACAACGGAACCAATAACGCACCTGTTCTGCTGGTTGGAAAATGAACTTTAGGTTTTACCCTGTACACCACCAAAACGATTGTGATTGCAGTGATCAGGGACACGACTATGATGACGACGGACGTAGCGAAGATGAGTTCCGTGTAGATTGTGCTGTTAACATCAGGAGCTGTAATTAGAATTGATTATGCATGCACGTGTAATTAGAATTGATGGTATACTAGTGTAACTGTATGAGTTGCTTCTTATTTTGAGCACTAATATCACATGAAAAGCGGCACAGATACATGATCTGCGAGACAGTTTGAGTTACCAATTTTGGCGATCGCACTCATCAGTGCAGCTTACTTGTATCTTTAGTAGAAGTCGAAGAACTGGCAGCAGTGACGATAGGAATGACTCCACTGGAGACGATGACCAACGAGGAGGGAACGCCGGATGCCGTAGATGTGGACGAGGGGTGGAGCTCGTAGCCATATGTATCTAAAGAAGATTGAATTGTAGAGATGCGAGTATTATCCGTGGTAAGTCCAATCAAATAGGCATTGTAGCAGAGAGTTTGTACATGGTATTTAATAAGGGTTATTTGAAGGTTAATTGCATACATTAATCCAAAGTTGGCCTTGCCTGCAGATTTCAATCTCTACATGCACAAGATTAGCATACTAAGAACGAAAAGACTAAAACGGTTACTTAAC
Organism: Ephydatia muelleri; assembly: GCA_013339895.1. NCBI lineage: Eukaryota > Metazoa > Porifera > Demospongiae > Spongillida > Spongillidae > Ephydatia > Ephydatia muelleri. Next base: position 11,997,633 of record JABACO010000006.1, read on the forward strand.
TTTGCATGTGCACGAGTACCCAACATTTGTGTACAATACGTGTGATTACCTCTACTGGCATATACGGATGGCGTGGTATTGGGAGACGATTGAGGAGAAAAGGATTTAGTTGTTGAATACATGTGATATCTAGATGACGTAGTACGCGAGTCCGATGACGTTGTCTCGTATCCAGTTAGTGAATTAACAGATTTCACCGACTGATAAGAGTTTGATTCTGTTATTGATGTGTGGTAAATCTCTGATACTGCCGGGTAACCGAATGATGACGCGACTGGCATCACACTTGCGGCGGTACTTGCGATGCTTGTAAGTTCAGATACCAACACACGTGTGGAGTAACTCGTCGAGACAGCTGACACCGTAGGTTCCACGACTATAGATGTGTATGCATGCAAGGGCATACAGTTAAGCAATGCAAGTCGCGTGTGCTCACACAGTTACTTGTATGTTCAAATAATTAACCGTTTCTTGCATTTTACGCGTTACATTAATTAAGCGAACAACAAAATTACATATCAGTAGCAACCATAAATAACGGTAAGAATAAGTAAGTACACAATGCGTGTATGGATGCAACCACTCTACTGGTATACAATGAAAGCAAGCATGCTTCTCGATATTAGCGTCAAAAAGGTACATGCTTGAATAGATGAATCTTTGTTTTATACTCACGTTGGAATTCTGAGGTAGATAGTTGGAAGTATGTAGTGTACACATCTGCATACGTAGAGGTGGTATACGTAGGGTACGCATCTGCATACGTAGAGGTGGTATACGTAGTGTACACATCTGCATACGTAGAGGTGGTATACGTAGGGTACGCATCTGCATACGTAGAGGTGGTATACGTAGGGTACGCATCTGCATACGTAGAGGTGGTATACGTAGTGTACACATCTGCATACGTAGAGGTGGTATACGTAGGGTACGCATCTGCATACGTAGAGGTGGTATACGTAGGGTACACATCTGCATACGTAGAGGTGGTATACGTAGTGTACACATCTGCATACGTAGGGGACACATCTGCACACGTAGGGGTGGTCACCGTGACCAGATCGAGAGCCGAACTGGCGATGTAATCCGAGACTGCGGTTTCTGAGGAAGGATTGTAATCTGCGTGCATGGGGGGGGGGGGGGGGGGGGGGGGGGGGGGCATGAGAATTCAGAGCGTCGCACAATTGCATTGATGAATCGTAAGCATTAGATATGTGTATTGCATGACGTTCATTTCACTACACGTACGTACTCATGTATTGTTTGATGGGGCATGACACGCTATGGGGGTTCAGTTACTGGGTACGGGCCAGGAAGAACTCCTCCTGCGGTATAGTGTTGACCACAGTGACACCATAACATGCCAGAGCGCTAGCGTCGTTGTAAAACAAAACACATTCGCATGCACACCGTATATACCGCACATGCAGTATAGAATAAATTCGGGGAGCGGGCATTGCCCTATAAGGCTGTGCTTATATCGTCCCGCCTTTGTCCAGTGCAGCAGTGGCACCATACGAGCACGTGGTCTCATTGACGTCAGCATACGGACTCACGCAATAAAAGGATGCATGCATGCAAGGAATTCTCTTCACAGTGTGGTGTTATAGTGATATTATTCCCTGTGGGGTTGTCACGCCCGTAAATGGTTCGGGTTATGGTCACCACCACCCATGGTCCCCCTCTGCTACTTATGGTTACTCTCCCCCCCCCCCCCCCCCCCCCCCCCCCCCCCCACCCCCCACCCCTCACCCCCCTTTTCTTAACCACTTTTATTTCAACCTTTTGTTTTTCGAGCTGGACATCAAAGGTAAAGCTCCGTCGAATGATGCTCATCAAATCGATAGACAAATCATCTCTATCCCAACGCCTTTTAGCCAGCTAGCGGGGAACGGTAGGTCTAGTGTGGCTGCCACCCTAAGTAAAGTACTTTCTACAATGCACATGTAGAACAGTTAGTTTCCTACTTGTCATCTGCATGGCTATGAAACAGCTCACAACAACTCGCAGGCAACGAATACAGTAAACACCCATACATTGTGAAACAAATCAGAGATTATACATATAATTATAATCTCCGATACTAAGCTTTTAAACTTGACTCTGGACGGTACTGTATACGTAAGCCACGAGAGCGCGAGCATGCAAACTCGTACCATGCATACGGTGGAAAACTTGTCAGTATTTTTTTAACTGTACCAATATTATTTTAATTTGAGTGGACCATCTGTAGCAGAGTGCACGTGGGACCATCTATGGCACTACGGGTGGTCCTAGTTTACAGAGCGAACCACGTGCAGTTGCCACGGATGGTCCGGGGGGGAGGGGGGGGAACCGATCATAGGGAGGACCATCCGTAATGTGACAGTATCCCAAACCCGCAGTGGCCCGCTGTTATGGCGCATTCATATAGTGCATGCATGGAGGATCAAAGAGAAGGTCGCCGCTATAAATTCGCATGCACGTGACACCTCACTGTACGAGAAGCATAACCATAACCTAGTAAGTCAACAAATATGAAATATATACAAAGGTTTTTGACCATTCAGTAATCAAGCTCAAACATGAACGGAGAAGGAGAAAAAAAATCACCGCTAGGGATGTTTTCAACTCAAATCTCATACGCAGCAGGCGTGTTGTAAACAGCGCATTGCTGGTGAGTAAAACTGTACCCTCGCACATGCACAAGTACGCGTTGCCTTGCAAATCCTTATAACGCGCGTGAATTCCTTGCACGTGCATGCATGTACAGTGTATGCGTACTTAGTGCCTACCTTGTGATTGGGTGAGCTTTGCGTTTAGCATCACCAGGATGAGCAGTTCTGTTACTGGTGTCTTCATTTCTCCAGTTGCTATCCGCTCACCACTCTCACTACTCACCAAGAATTTGTATCTTTATTATAAACAATCAGGGTTATTAGATCTAATAAATATGGCCGGAATAGCATCGTTATTCCCAGTCTTTGAATACTGGAACTGCTCGCCATCCGTATCGCTTAGAGACCAGCAGATGAATACTCTGAAACACTCGTGTGCACTTATAATTAATATATGTTACTCGCAACTGCATGCTAGAAGGCATAACTATATCTGCATGCATGGCCTTTCTGAAGTAATTTCATATACATGTATATCCCTGGGTGCTCATTGAATTCAAGCTTTCAGGTCAGTATAATCTTGCGCAGCTTTGGTAGGGTTGTAATTTGTATGGACTCTTGTATACCTCCTAGCCTGTGCCCTTCATCTTTCTATGGGATTTAGCTAGCACTAGAATTTGGGTACAATATGCACACATGGCCACGGTCATTGAGAAAAGATTGCAACTGTGGTTTCTCAATTAGAAAGTCAGATAACCTCCGCCCACTCTTGAGCGTTCTGCTGAATTGCTTCGTTTACTGACGGCAGCATTATCTCATCAGACGTACCTGCAACACAGCCAGCAACTTTTACGTGCTTAGAAGCACGGGCTTGCGCCAGTTGGCATTCACTAAGATCGTACGCGCTCAAACAATATACTGGTGTTTTGTTTAAGTAGAGCTCTGAGGCGCTGCGAAATATAAGCATATAGCTTAAAACACGATGCAAGAATAGCTCTTTCTTGAAAAGGTTGCGCGCTCTAGTAATACAATAATATTACATGCGTAACCGATCTGTTTCATTGGACGGTCCGTAGCAACTGCCATTCAAACAAAATTCTTTTGTATTTGATACAGACATGAAACAAAAAGCGACAAATAGATTCAAGTATATGGTTGCTAAGCATAAGATGAATATCAGATTTTTTATATTTTCTATATATACATGTATATATGTTTGGGTACTTAGAGTGCCACATAGCTGGTCCAGACTTGGAGAGAACAATAAACATGTATGTAATGTTATGTCTGTATATTAAATTAAAAACTGTCACTGTCAATTTTCCTGAAAAAGCTTCTGTAAATACTTACCACTACTATTGCCTAGTACAAGACACCCCACTTTCAATTTTTACCTACTTTGCTATATAGAATACCGTTTGTCAAAATAGGGTAATTTAATTAATATTAAATCAGCCAGAAGCATAATAAATAAACTCCGTTGTAATAATGCTTAGTTGGATTCTCTAAACATAAAAGTTCACAAACAGTAATTTGTGTTCATTGTACTGATGTGCTTCGATGTTTTAATATTTTTAGAGATTTAAGTAATGCATTACATTTTCCATGCATAAAATAGATTATTACGTGCTCTAGTATATACTCCATACTAGTGCAAAATAGAATTAAAGTTCACATGACATGACTAATTGCATTCTTTCATTGCATTCACATGACAATGTTTGAGCAATCAATGCCTTGGTGCCCTCTATCGACCCAGCCATGCACGTGCTCTTGATGTGCCCAGAAGGCCAATCAGCACAACCATATAGTGATAATCGCTCCCAAATAGGCAGTTGATGCTGACTACTCTACCGTGGGGGCATATGGAGTGCCATGTGATCCAGGCAAATGCCCATATTTTACATTAGGAGAAGGGTTTCCATTCAAAACTGAAGCCATATTTCTCAGGTCACTTGCTAGAGACTCCTTAAAATTCACAACATAGTTGCCTACAGAGCTGATAAACGAATTGAGTGTCACGTCAGTTCAGGAAGTGTAATTTTTATTATAAAAGTTGCACCCAGCATACTATTTCAGTTTTCACTAAATCATGTAGCATACTATTTCCATAGAAATGTAGCATCAATAGCTGGGATTGATTGGAAACAATAGATTGATGTAATCTCACTCCAAGACACAACTTTTAGCGTCTGAATCTGCAAATGTTGTGTCTGCGAACCAGACTAGGACTGCCGTGACCATATGCAAGTGATGACAGATAACAGTTCCATGTAGTTCCATACAAGTGCACGTGGCAGCCTGGACACTATATGCCAGCTCCATCATTGGCACAAGAGCAGGTGGGGTATCTTTGTATTATTCCGGGCCAATCATACTACTCAAGTATATATATTAAGAAATTTGACCCAAGCAATAAATTGTTAAACCTAAAGTGTTAAAATTGCTGGTTGAGCACATTTCAGACTACTGAAGTTCTGTGCAAAAAAATGTATTGTTCTTCAACAGGTCTGGCGTGCTATAGCAAAGATGCTCTTTCAATAGAAATGGTGCCTGCCTACACATTCGTTCTGCATTTATCAGATGAATAACTAGTCATTTGAAATGCCTTTAGCAAGCATGTGTGTGTGCATTACAGCAACATGTCTTGTACCATAAACATCAAATGAATCAAGCACTGTAATGTACATGTAGGAGTGGAAAGCCTCCTGAATGGCAAATTCAATTCTTTCAGGATTCATATCATGATCAATCTTCATCTGTTGACCTTATATTGTGTCTTGGTTGGCGATTAGTTGGGCCTTTAACACGATCCTGTTTTTGTATGGTTTTGTGATCAAACATCAAACAATAGCATAGTTGCAGTTTTTTATGACTGCTAATTTGCATGCACTACATAACATTCTGAATACATAAATATTGATTGTGTGCTAGTACATGAGGTGTGAGCAACAATTGCATCACCTTATTTGGGGTCCTCAATATCTTGTCAAATTTAGGAGGTTGATCAAAAGACACTCCCTGTTCCTGGTCTCCTGATCTGGTTATTCGGCAAAAGTCAACTAAGTCTTCATTTTCAATTGGCACAGCCTACATGTCAAAGATGAGATCTGTATGTGAGGTTCTGTAAGAAATGAGCTGTAGAAATCTATACAAACACACCCCGCAAAATCAATAACCTTGGTGTCATTGGTAACGAACAAATCCGGTTGCCTTGACTGGAGTGGGGAAGCTGCCACATGGTACGCTAATGGGTTAGGTCTCAAACCAGCCTGCATAAAAAGAAAAATAAGGTTCAATCATCATCATGATTGTGCCAAGAGCATAGCCCCATCATGAGGCTATGTCATTACAGCTACATATATGTATGTAAGATGCAGAATTAAGAATGAAACTGTTCAAACCTTTATTTGAGATGGTGTGACACAAGGTGAGGTGTCTATCTCCACAGTCTGTAGGATGATCAGCATTTGAAATTAAACCAGGCAGGATAATTGCATGCTCACATTAATAAATATAATTATAATTATTTACCACTATGCTGCAAAAATTATTAGCGCTTAAACGCACATGTCTCATGAACGACTCTACTACTAACAGACATCTAGGTGGGATGCCAACTGTGCAGACAAGGCCTAACAGTTTGAACCTTCATCAGTGAAACATTCATGCTGTAAAAAAGTAGAGAGCAATTTAATCATGTTCATAACAATAACTTTGGTAAATGATACTAACCCAACCGACAATAATTTTAGGTTTCCCTGCATGCGGTGATTCTCACAGATGCACACTACACATGGTTATTGAACATACTTGAGGATTAGTGTTCGGTTCTGCCATAGCAAATTCAGCATCAGCTTCTGTTGTAACCTCATGCGTACCTGCATTGAGAGTCAGAGTGATGAGATTTAATAAAAAATACAATTACAGGTAATGATGTGCTCATATGCTATGATTGGCAATTGCAAAGTCTTAGAAACTCGGGCTACTGATGTCATTTAATTTATCTACTGAACTCTTTCTGCATGAAGGATAACCTATCATTGCATCGTTATACATTAGGACTTTGTTACATAAGAATTTAAAAAGGGCATGTACCTAGATTAATTTGGATTTGAGGGCTGTTTTGCTGCTGCTCCATTTGATTGTGCTCTAATGGCCGTTCCTCAAGATGCAGCTCTTTTTGACTTTGCTCCAATGGCTCAGATAGTGACATCTTGCCTTGTGGCTCTGTTAACAATGCCTCTGTTGGACTTTCTCTCAGCGGATCTGTTTGAGGCATGCGCTCATGCGACTCATTTGGAATCTGTCCCAATGATTCTGTCGTAAGCAACTCGTGATCAGTTCTGTATTGCAGTCCTAAAGGGTCCGCTGTGAAGCAACTTTCATCACGAAGTACTTCCTCTGTTTTAGGTTGCACCGTGACCCGTTGACCTTGTTCCGGTTGCTCTGTTGGCTTTATTCCTACTTCAGGAGGCTGTGTTCCACTTTGCTTCTGCGTCTCTCCGCCGTTCCGCTCCGCAGATCCGCTTTCCTCCGATGAAGGACCGTTGTGTTTGTCACTATTCAGGTCAGGGGCGACCTTGTTGTCCCGACGCCTGTAGCCGACCTTGCGTGCCTGTGCACGGTTTTTGTGAGTTGCGTCTCCACCATTTGCTGGTTGATCCGTTGCTACCGAAGGGGCGGGGCATGGGGCAACTTGATTTCTCGACGCTCCACACCCCATAATTCATGCACCTGCCAAATAACGAATCGACCTGATGAAGTAATAATAACGTACGTGCTTACAGTGTGTCTCCTAATTGACGATGAATGCTGTTATTTGTGTGTTTATCCACTCACAACCATGGTAACCATTAGTCTCGTATCCAGTCCCTGCTTTGGCATATATGGGTGAATAATAAAATTATGTGTTGGTGGAACAGATCTCTCGCTAAGCATCCATAGCTGCGACGATTTGAACACATAAACCTACAACCTCGTCAGCAATTTGGATCTATTTTGCGTCCTTACACCAGCCGTGATCACATGCTCACTTGGAGAAGCCAGACAAGCGAACGCTAATGTGACAATCATACATGCACATTGAGCTGCGAACGCATTCACTAGCTCGCTATGTCCCGATTTGTCCCTCTTCGCGCGATCCTCACTGAATATTGATTTTAAAGTGGAAAAGGACTCACTTAGGCTACATGTATGTGTAACGTATAAAACATGCGCTACTATTGATACGTAATTCCATCGGTCAGTACTGCGTATAATGTACCTCGTCTCTGCGTTGGATGAAAATCAAGAGGATCACGATATACAACACAAATCACAGGCGTAAACAAATACACATTGCAGGTACAAAACACATTTGCCAGTCGACTACAAATCCATGGTCAGAGTAGGCGTGCGTCTTCTATTATTGTCGACACGCACAATAATACTGTGATGATGTCGGGCTTCGTACCGTCACAATTCTGGGAATAAGATGGAATCTTAAGCAATATATACTCAATGGGTTCTAGGGGCATAGAATGGACCATTCAAAACAGAGTACACAGCGTGTAAGGTTTACAAACCTCAAAAACAATCACAGTATTGGAACTGTGAATACGATAAATTCAAATAGATTCCCAGACTTAATGTCAATGAGTTTTTCATGATCATATGGAGGCATTACTTCCACTGATCATATGGAGGCATTACTTCCACTGATCATATGGAGGCATTACTTCCACTGATCATATGGAGGCATTACTTCCACTGATCATATGGAGGCATTACTTCCACTGATCATGTGGAGGCATTACTTCCACTGATCATATGGAAGCATTACTTCCACGATCATATGGAGGCATTACTTCCACTGATCATGTGGAGGCATTACTTCCACTGATCATATGGAGGCATTACTTCCACTGATCATGTGGAGGCATTACTTCCACTGATCATGTGGAGGCATTACTTCCACTGATCATATGGAGGCATTACTTCCACTGATCATATGGAGGCATTACTTCCACTGATCATATGGAGGCATTACTTCCACTGATCATATGGAGGCATTACTTCCACTGATCATATGGAGGCATTACTTCCACGATCATATGGAGGCATTACTTCCACTGATCATATGGAGGCATTACTTCCACTGATCATATGGAGGCATTACTTCCACTGATCATATGGAGGCATTACTTCCACTGATCATGTGGAGGCATTACTTCCACTGATCATATGGAGGCATTACTTCCACTGATCATATGGAGGCATTACTTCCACTGATCATATAGAGGCATTACTTCCACTGATCATATGGAGGCATTACTTCCACTGATCATATGGAGGCATTACTTCCACTGATCATATGGAGGCATTACTTCCACGATCATATGGAGGCATTACTTCCACTGATCATATGGAGGCATTACTTCCACTGATCATATGGAGGCATTACTTCCACTGATCATATGGAGGCATTACTTCCACTGATCATGTGGAGGCATTACTTCCACTGATCATATGGAGGCATTACTTCCACTGATCATATGGAGGCATTACTTCCACTGATCATATGGAGGCATTACTTCCACTGATCATATGGAGGCATTACTTCCACTGATCATATGGAGGCATTACTTCCACTGATCATATGGAGGCATTACTTCCACTGATCATATGGAGGCATTACTTCCACTGATCATGTGGAGGCATTACTTCCACTGATCATTAAAAGCAGTATTTTCAAATTTGGTATCAACTATAGATTTTGCAAGAATTTTATATTCCCCTGCTCTGTTCAATGGATTCCCACTAAGGTCAGAGGTCTTCAACACATTAGCTATTGATAATCAGCCATGCTATGAACTTCTACAGATTCAACAATGGTATTATTTATGCCTCTTTAAAATAGCCTAATGACATGCACACCATGCACACTTGCCCTCTCGTTTGTATACTATGTGCACACACGCCCACACACACACACACACACACACACACACACACACACACATATACACACATGCAAGTGCCTTACCGTCACTAGATGCAGCATTAAAATTGTCATCCACCTCCATCTCTGCAGAATCCTCATCCTTATCCTATGTGAAAAGAATGAGCACTTGGATGTCAGGGCTAATGTCCTAACTTAATTACAGTCAGGCACAACACTCTCAGACATTCAAACATATCATGGAATCCATTTTGCATTAAAAATCCATGTGCAAATATTTCAATATCATTAGTTTCTACTATATTAAACGAACAAAAAAAATATTCACGGAAATAATGTGGTCCAAGGAGCGAGGATAGATACTCATGTCCCATCACCTACACTAGATGCTCATGTCCCATCACCTTCACTAGATGCTCATGTCCCATCACCTACATTAGATGCTCATGTCCCATCACCTTCACTAGACGCTCATGTTCCATCACCTACACTAGATGCTCATGTCCCATCACCTTCACTAGATGCTCATGTCCCATCACCTTCACTAGATGCTCATGTTCCATCACCTTCACTAGTGCTCATGTCCCATCACCTACACTAGATGCTCATGTTCCATCACCTTCACTAGATGCTCATGTCCCATCACCTACATTAGATGCTCATGTCTCATCACCTTCACTAGATGCTCATGTCCCATCACCTACATTAGACGCTCATGTTCCATCACCTACTAAAAATGCATTGTAACAGTGCAGTTAATTAAGCGGCTTGGAAACAGCCAATACATGACAAGAGAATATTTGCTTCTATGATGAATGTAGATAAATATATAATACTAATAACAGGTGCTGTATGAGGTCCCACTGCACTTGTATGTGCACTGGACTTGCCTTCTTAACATTCTTGTGCTTTTGCTTAGCAGCCTTCTGGAGTTTCTCAGATCCATCTGAATCACTAGAACTAAGCTTGTCAGCCTATCATGCAAAGAGTTGGTAAAGGTGTGGTCACCATGAGATAGGGCACAGTACAGTGAGAATTATGCTATATACATTAAAATGGATATGGGAATCATTAAGCATTAGTATTAATTGTGATCCAATGGCATGGGGGTTATTTACTTCATTGTCAATCTCTTTTGTACCATGCCACTATTTGTGCACAAACTGTAGCATTTGGAGCAGACCCAAAATGCCAATTGGTAGTATAGTGAAATGCATACCACATACAGGGTGTGTGGTCTGGATACGAAAATGACATTGTACGGCACGTTTACCTCTTCTTTTTGCTCCTCATATGCCTGCAGCTCTCTGGCAGCCATTATGTCTTTCATCAATTTGTTCTTCTTCTTGTCCTTTTTGTCCTTCTGCCCAATAGGAAGGCCTGAACCCTTGCGTTTTTCCAACTCCTGCAGGGAAAAAAACAAGTTACTTTCTCAGACACCAACCCTCCTAGTGAAAAGTTTATCCAACAGTGATTCATAAATTAAAATGTTACTGTAACTACGTATAATCATCATGTAATGCCAGAACGTGCAGAATACCAATGGTGCTTCCACTCCACACCACAATATCGTGTGTGTGTGTGTGTGTGTGTGTCATGGTGTTCCATCTTACAAGGGGGAGCTGACTGCCCACCACTCAGAATCCATCACAATTAATACCATGAAACTGGGAAAACATGCAAATTTCCATATTTCCAGTATACACTGTACTAGTATTACATATATGGGCATCATGTATGGTCAATAACAATAGACATGTGAATCATATAAGGAGGACAATAAATTTTGGGTAGGCTCTAGATAGAATAGTAGCCATAATCTCACCTGCATTCTTCTCTGCTC